>CM042315.1:26638147-27350875 GCA_023566125.1 Zingel zingel
AACATGACGCCTTAAGGGAATAGACCGTGGGGGAGGGGGCAGATCAGTAGAGACACTTGTTCCACTGGAAACCATCTGTTGGAAGAGTCACAAGACTGTCTCTGCTCCAGGCATTTCCTGCTGGATCCGAGGGGGGGGGGGGGCGGTGGCTGAATGTCTTTTTAGATGTCTTTTTAGTTGTTCCATGCTGTACCTCTTTCATAAAACACTAACACACACATATACACACTTATAATATGTAAATACACAGTGGATATTTCCCAGAACTTGTCTCAGCTCTGTTCATCTCCTACATTTGGGGAAGGTTTAGATGTTGTAGGTTTGATTGTGTCAGCAGAACGGGCTGATTAAAGTAACACTGTGAGCTCAGAGCCGTAGTGGCGCCACACACCCATTTCCTGTACAAAGAAAAGGAGGTGGTCTAAGAGTGTATGGGGAGAAAAAAAGCAAATGTCGTTGTTCCCTTACCGGGTGTTGCATGATATATGGTTGATGTGCCACCCAAGAATGACTCTGTACCTAATGGAGGGTCAGACAGGAAAACAGGAAGGGAGAGGCAGAATGAGAGAGTTATTCATGTGTCTTGAATGAAACTTTTATGTTACAAACTAACTTTACCATTGCAATAACAATTGTTTTTAAACAGACATACAATAGTATTATCAGTCTAATTGATACATTTAGACTGCAACAGCATATACTCTATCCATCAGTCCATCCATGTGTTTTAAAGCCTCTATTTCTGCTCCGAAATTTTAATCAACCATGACAGTCCCAAAAATATCCAACGCATTCAGATTTTTAGGGTCAATCTGTTTTCCCCTCTGTTGGCTAATAATAATAATAAGCTTTATTTGTATAGCACCTTTCATACACAGAGTGCAGCTCAAAGTGCTTTAATGAGCTATTAAACTACCCGATGACCTTAGCAATTAAGATGGCATCCAAACTCCATGAATCTTACAGATCGGCCTCCTGTTCTGAATGTATGTCTGTCTGATTAGAAGTTAAATAAAGTTCTTCTTGGAGCTCTCAATAATATCCACAGTTTAGGCTCTGCCTCACCCTCCTGAGGTGCTCAATGGTTCTTCAAAAGTTATTTGAAGCTAGCAGAAGGTTATCCTGGTAGCCTTTTTTTCCGGGATCCTCGATACTTTTTTACGTTTTTGTATATGTAGCCGTAGAGGGTGCAACCGTTTTGGCCTAAGTCCCTCATCTGTGCAAAACCATCCTTGAAATGCTCCCCTGTTTAGCTATACAGCTTCCATCACTGATGGTGTCCACCACTTGCCCACCTTCGAACCACAAGTCTTTGTAGCCTCTTCCACAACCCTCAAGGCAGAAGGTAGGTATCAGGACAGATGCAATGCCAGTTGGGCAAAGGGCAGGACTAGGGCGAATGCAGTTGTGTTGGCGGCACAAATTGTATGAGGGGGAGGAGCTGGCGCATAAAATTGAGAGATACCAACTGGATGTATTTGGACTCACTTCACATCCAGCATTGCCTCTGGAACCAAACTCCTCCATAATAACGAGTGAGATGTGGTAAAACTCTCACTTTCTCTCAGTGGATGAGAGGGTTGCTTAGACGTGAATGCTGGGTGAGGTCTGACTGTTGTCTGGGTGCTTGCGCCTAAAATTATGAGTGAGTTGGGTCCTTGAGAAAGCTTCACCTACTCCATCATTTTACTTGGAGACTCCAGTGTTCACACTGGCAATGACTAGGACACCTGGAGGCGAGTACCTAGGAGGAAGTGCCTCCCCCATCTGACTGAAAAGGGGAGACTTTGTTAGATGTCAATACTAGTTGTGGATTAGTACGAAAAACTCCTTGTCAATCACAGGACAGCTCACACAGCAAGCGTTCATAGTACCAGAGCCCTTAAGGTGCCAGGTCGATGATCGACTTTGCATACGTTTCATCTAATGTTAGGCTGTTTTGTCTTGGACAAACTACACAAAGAGACTGAATTTATTACTTAGAACTTATTACCAACTCTCCACATGACGGGAATGTCTACCAGACAGGCCTGGAGAACCCAAACAGGTTGTGGGTTCATTTAAAGAACAGCTGCTAGAGGTTTATATTCAAAACTAAGACCAATCAGATTCATCCCCCATGTGCAAATTTATTTCAAGCGACGGATCTTGTCTGTGGCCAAAAGTGTTTCTAATGCACAGAAAGTATTGAATCAAAATGTATATTACAAAACAGTGAGCAAGAACCCAATTCATAGAAGGCATGACTCAGAGAGGATGTACCTGCTGAAGAGAGGAGGGTTTATTTGACTACTTCACTCCTGTGAATCGCTAAGCTTCCTGTCATATCACATGATTTTTGGCCCAGGACAGATTTAACACCTATTTTTACATCTATAGCACACACAACACACACACACAAGCATAAATACACCCCTACCCACATATACTTATAAACCATTATCTCAAATGTTGTCTTGCATTGTCAGACCTGCCAGGAGAAAGGTCTGGCTAGTCCAGACGACATTCCGGAATGGGAGAAAAACGGGCTCTGGTTTAATGGAATTTATTTAAACCAATCACAATCGTCTTGGGCGGCGCTAAGCACCAAACGCAGTCACGGTGCCTCTGTAAAATAGCCTCGGGAAACAACTTGTTTTGGTGGAACACGTGTACGTTCAAAGGTTGATTTAGTCGTGCAATTCAAAGTCAACAGATAGTTTAGCTAGCTCTGTCTGGATTTACCCTGCAGAGATCTGAGGAGCAGTTAATCATGGTCACTAAAATCGACCGGAGTTTAGAATACCAACACATAGAAAGCGGAAGGTTACAGACATCTAGCCTAAAATTACGGACATTCGGCAGAATTTCCGGCAGCATGTAAACAACCCCGGAAATGAAACGAAACATAGGGAAGAGAGAGAGAGAGAGAGAGAGAGAGAGAGAGAGAGAGAGAGAGAGAGAGAGAGAGAGAGAGAGAGAGAGAGAGAGAGAGAGAGAGAGAGAGAGATGATTTAAATTCAGTTCTGGCCGTTGGACTTATTTATATTCGGGAACTTCTGCAGTACCTGGTAAGCAGAGACTGGAGACATGTAGGGAGACATCGCAGGCTGCATCGTCATTATCCTGTTGCTCATTGGATACGGAGAAGGATAGTACCTAGGGAAAAGACAGTATTTTAAAATAAAGCTCAAGAATTATAACTCTAGTTAAAAGTGAAATGGTGTCATGACTTGTAGTGTAACTTACCCATTCTGTATAGCTGCTGAGGAGGGGTCATAGGTAAGAGTCATTGCACCCTGAGATGAGGAAATAGGCAATCAAAAATAGTGATGTTATAATGGGTCTAAATGAAAATAATAATATAGAAAATATGACTTTTGATTTCTCATTTTCTTTTGTACTGTACAATCATTACAGAGAGTTCATTTTCCATTAAATGGCTCAACAAAACATACTCAAATAATCAAAAATTTGAATGGTTATACTTTTGATGTGTTTAATTTGAACTTAAAAGTCTTAAAAAGAAGGGAAGATGGACTATTTAATTCATGTTTACACTGATTTTCTCCAGTATTGCATTGTTAATGTTTTGCGAGTAATGAATGAATTCTGTTGTAGACAATGAAGGTCAGAAGATTTGATTGTGAAGGGGCTTTTGTTTTTTTAGAACTGGGCACGGTCGTATGCACAATAATAAAAACTTCATTCATTCATTCTCATCACACAGAGCGGACAAAAGGTTACAACACATGTAAGATGATAGGTGGTACATACTAGTCTCAGATCCCCTGTATGTCCATTGGGAACAAATCCACTGTGAGCATGTTTCTTCCTTTGACTGTCTGCAAACTTACACAGCAAGGGCTGAGAGGGAGCTGGGGGCAAAGCACAAAAAAAACCCAACATATTAAGACTCAGCAATCAATCATCAGCGCCTCCACAGTTTTCCTCAGAGGGAGAGTGAACAGAAAGGTGACAATCTCTCCTACCCAGAGTTCCAGAAGCTATCTTGATAAACTTCCCATTGAAGTGGGAGATGACTGCATTACACTGCTCTGTCGTGTCCATCCTGACAGGGGAGAAGATAAAACAATTATTCATCGTCAAATCACACAGAGACGATCTACAGTTAAACACAAAGTGAGATTGTAAGGCGTGATGCAAACTGGGTTAACTCTTGACCCCCTTCATACAAAAGTTGAGCATAATTGTCCTTCCTCATTTTTAATGCAAGTTCACATTCAGGTCTGATCGACAAACCAAAGTATACTCGGATTCTTACACAAATACGCTGTGTGTATATGAATGGGAACAGGAGCTTATGATCTCAACTTGTCTTCAATTGGCTTCCCTTAAAAAACAATAGCAGGTTTGTCAATTGCATTAAAATTATTTTGAGGATTGCAAAAGTCAAAGAAAAAGAAATTTCAACACAAACATTACATTACGTTTGCTATTACAAACTCACTGACAGCAGTGTAAATAGAGAAGCACATCCTGCACAGGCAACAGGACATACCAGTTTGACTGTCAAGCTCAAAGATGCAAGTGTGAACATGGTCTCGAAAACTTCAGTCATTTGTTGTGTTATATTATGTCAAAAACATACCACATAAGCAAAGAAGTTGTCGCAAATGTTCACAACATCTTATCTTTAACAAAAATCAACTACATTTTTGTTTACCAATTAATCCTCAAACAGTAGCACCATTGCAGCACTAGAAACAAATAATTGATTGATAATTTTTAGTTTGTTCATTATTTATCATCACAGGTTTGTGATCAAAGTTACACGTGCATTCTACAACTCAATTAAAGATAATTCAACAGAGCAACAAACAAGTGCTCCTTTTTGTCAATCTTCTGTGACCGACCTGGCGAAGCCCACGCCTCGGCTGTTACCGCTGTAGTCTCGGAGGATCCGGGTGGAGACGACCTGGCCGAAGGGCTGCAGCATGTTCTCCAACTCTTTCTCATCCACAGAGAGAGGCAAGTTGGAAATGTACAGATTAGTGGGGTCCTGCTCCTGTTGCTGTTCACAGAAAAGAAGATGGAAAATAATTAGTACATTGTATGTCATATTTTTATAGCACATTTTGCATTTGGCATCTGACCTGGAAGAGAGCCACATGCTTAAATGCAAGTATAATTCCAGATACATTGTAATTGAACCACAGATAACTGCGCTATTTCTTCACTGACAAATAAAAGACTAACAAAATATATTTTTCTCTGCTATGAAACTTGTCTGTGGGGATCAGGGTTAAGACCAAAGGATGGTTAAGGGTCAAAAGAACAAACAATAGGCTCTCCTGTGGATACACACACACACACACACACACACACACACACACACACACACACACACACACACACACACACACACACACACACACACACACACACACACACACACACACACACACACACACACACACACACACACACACACACACACACCATCTATACTGTGCAGCAGCTCTGCGTCTCTACGGTCTTCCCTAGAAACAGCAGGAGAGCAGCGTAGCCTAGCTACCACAAGACACAAACTGTGTCCTGCGTGTTTGTTCCAAACAGAGCAGCTACATGCAGGTCTCCATAGAGCAACCCTTCATCAATGAACTCTCACCCATGAATTCAAGTAAAGCAACACAGGCCGGGCTGGGAAAGGGGAGGGACTGAAAGAAATTAAACGATCCAGAAAATTTCCGCTGCTCCACTACCAGACAAATTACAAATGTGCAGAAACACACTGTTTGTCATCTTAAAATATTTGTGAAAAATGAAAAACTGCTTTGAATTAGTCACAGAGGATCAAGAATGGCTTGAAGCAGCAGTACTGTTGCTATAGTGCTTCGCTGCAATATGCATCAGTAAGCATGAATGGTAATTGTTAACAATCAGTGACATAGTAATAATACTGGTAAAAAAAAATACGTACAATCTATTTAGTAAAATCTAACCAGGGTGGTGTGTTAGTGTGTGGGCTGGTGGTTGTGTATAACGCGTCAAACTGACTGACAGGTTATTTGGCAGAGAGGGATGCGACATCTGGTTTCTACAGTGAAAGTAAATGGGGTCACGGGAAGAACAGCTTGTCGGTTGAGGTCATGTGACCAGTCTAATGTCATTCTCCAACACACAACGGCCACATGCACGCATTACAGAAGCACAGCCCCACAGAGATGTTCACAAGCAAGACAAATATGCACACACACGCACCAAACTCACCTTGGCCATCTGGGCCTGTATGCCGCTGGTTTTCAGAGCATGTACTGCCTTTAAAGCAGCCGCAGGGCTGTCAAAGTCCACAAAGCCGTAACCTGTAGTTTGGTAGAATGGTATTTATATGAACACTCACTAAATAATAACAGCAACCATCTATTGTACATTTTGTACTATTACTGGGGAATGGGTCATTCATTTTGATTCTTACTGTTTAGTACTGCAAACCTATCAAGATATATCTTTTACATTATCAATCATGACACACAATTTTTTTTTTTTTTTTAGTTTACACTACAAAACATTTCAAAAATCGGATTTCTCTCAGAATTATTTCTTAAATATTTTTAAGAAATAGTTTCACATTTTGGGAAATGATTCACTGTCTTCTCAAGAGTAAGATGAGAAGATTGGTATCACTCTCATGTCTGTGTGGTATACAGTATATGAAGCTGAAGCCAGCAGCCAGCTAGCTGAGCTTAGCATAAAGACTGGGAACAGGGGAAACAACTACCTCTGTCCAAAAAAATCTGCCTAGCCAATGTGATCTCATGGAAAGGTGTGTAAATTGCACGCCACTTTTAAGGACATTTTACATGACATGTCAACACATTTTAAGCTTTTCGCTTGTCATTTAATCCCAAGTTCTCATTCCCAACTCCAGGTTTAAATATGTGGTTAATGTTGTGGGTTAAAATAAGCAAGTTTGTTACATACATTAAGTTACGTACATAAGTTAAATAGTCTTGTACCTTGTACTAGTAGTCAACATTGACTTTTGGTTTCACACGGGACACAAAACAGCATTTTACTCCCTATGCAGACTTTGTCGCTCTTTATACTACTTCACAATATAGGTCAGTAGAGACTAAATGGCGTGAAATGACACGTGAAAAGCAAAACCAGCATCTATGTTTATCTGGATTTATGACAAAAAATACGTTACCTACCATACCTTTCCTTTTCATCATTTTCCAAAGCATACCATGGTGTTTCTGATTTTTGTATGTGTTTTCCCATCACCCAGTTACTCATTAGTTTCCATGCATTTCCATAAAGTGAAATAATTTCCCCCTGGGATTATTAAAGTATTTCTGATTCTGATTCTGATTCTGAAAATCTGTTTTGTAGAGCTTCTAAATCTGCTTGATTTAGGTAATCCATCATAATCTGCTTTGCTATGTTTTCATTGCATTGTATTGCAGTGCAGACTTTGCAAATCAAGCTGTACTTTCGGTTGTGATGTCATGCATAAACAGAACATGTTTGAGAAAAATAAAAGCAGACACATTCACTGCTCATGTTCACACGGGGATAGAGTAACCAACCCAAGCAAGTATCAAGTTGCTGCAAATTGATTTTCATACACTATGGAAATGAATGAAAACCAGGAGCTGCCTTGAAGGTATGGAAATTCATTCAAAACATCTAAAATAACATGATACGTTTCCATATTTTACAATTGTGCAGTCACATGGGTATATAGTATAAAATGTAATGCAACGCACAAAAACACTGTTGTGACACTTTATGAACGTCAGCTGAAAACAACAGTCACAACTAAACAATAAGTCTCCGTACATAAACATGCAGTGGAGATTTGTTCCAGCACTGGATGAGGACTTAAGTTATATAGTTAAATATACTCATATACATACTTGATAAATGATGTCTGGTAAGTAAATAACTGTACTGACCTTTACATTTGTTGGTTGTCTTGTCCAGGATTGCTTTTGCTGACTGAATCTTGCCATACCTGTGCACACATCAACATGTAGATTACTTTCAAATAACTCTCTTTGTAAAAAATGTATCAACAAGTTAGATTAGTGGTAGTATTTTATCAAAATGTCTCTTAATCGCCTTGGACTCCTCAGTATGTATTGGTAATATCAAATTTCGGTGTATCCATTTCCAGAGGACTTTGTATAGAGAGTACTTTTACTTAACATTTCGAGTGAGATTAAATAAATAAAATACAACACAAGAAGAATACTTTATTAAAATAATAAAAACTGGTCATATGTCAGAGGCACATAATGTCCATCACTACTCTCTCCTACACGTTTTCAAACACAAAGAATCTAGGCTTTATACTCAAGTTGAACTGTGGCAAAAGCTGTGAGCTGCTATCTGAGTGCACACAACATACATACTGAATGCCTAGCTTACATCACCATTCAGACCTTGTTGCTATGAAAAGCACTTTCATTTCTGCTTTGTGCTGGCAAACACCATTGGGAACATGAACAAAACACAAGCAAACAGGACACAAACAGCTGCTGTGCTGCTGGTTACATGGGCAAATGCCTCTCTCCATATGCTTGTGATTCAGAGGGAAAGAGGGGAGACAAAACTCCACTAATTATGGCATTCACCACACTAACCACTCAGAATGAAGCCTATAGTATTATGTATCGAACATGTTCCCTGCTTTACATGCCTATTTCTTTCTTTTTTTAGAAAATATTTTTTGCAGTCCGCTTCACATACCACAGTCGAGCTAAGACATTTCCATGTGTGTCTGGTTATGGAGGTATGGTGGTGGTTGGAGCATTTTATATGACAGAGTGCATTATGGTTAAACCAGTGTGTGTCTTACAATGTCAACATTGATGATTTGGCACTAAAACTGCACAATGTATTTTGTTTGACACATTTCAATTGTATTTCTTTATCTATAGTCATTTATGTGCAAAAGATTTCCTTTTATCAGTACATTTTCCCAAACATCTCTTGTTATGAAATAGGAAACCTATCAGAAACTACTTTAAAACATTTGTGATTTACTAAAATCCTGTTTAAACCCAGAATAACTACATTTTTCATTTTGAATGATTCCACATTTTGTTGTCTTGCCAAGAGTTATATGAAAAGATTGATACCACTCTCATATCTGTACGGTAAATATGAAGCCTCCACATGCAGCTGGTTAGCTTAGCTTAGCTTAGAACAATGAGTGGAAACAGGGAGAAACAGCTAGCATGGCTCTGTTTAAAGATAATAAAATATGCCTGATGTTACCAGCCCTTAAAAACTCACTAATTACCATTACAACAACTGAAGTGTAAAATTGACATGTTGTGGTTTTACAGAGGCTAGCCGTTTCCCCCTTTTCCCAATCTTTTTGCTAAGCTACGCTAATCCTCTCTTAACTGTGGCTTCATATTTACTGTACAAACATGAAAGTGGTATCAATCCTCTCATCTAACTATTGGCAAGAAATACCAAATATTCCTTTAAATTAGGAATTAATTTACAAAAAAAAAAACAATACTTAATTGTTACATTAATTTAAAATGTCACAGCAAGTTTTACAAACTACAGACAGTATGTGCCTGAGGTCAGGGAGAGACCTTCATCAAATCAGATTTGAATGACATTGGTAACCTATGTCATATCTTAAGCCCGCTTTTGGCCTCTTTTGTCAGCAAACAAGCGTATCAGGGACAAAACACACACACACACACACACACACACACACACACACACACACACACACACACACACACACACACACACACACACACACACACACACACACACACACACACACACACACACACACACACACACACACACACACACACACACACACACACACACACACACACACACACACACACACACTTGTTATGCTCATACTGTACATGTGTATGTACTCACTGGTGACAGAGTTTGACCAGGTCCAGGTCTGTAGTGGCAGGAGGCAGGCCGCGGATGTACAGGTTGGTTTTGCTGAGCTGCTCCAGGCCTGTGCTGCTGCTGTTGCTGCTGCTGCTGGGACTGGACGGAGTCATGGGGTAGGACTGCACACAGGAAACACACTGTTAGAAAGTGTATGGGATCTAGATAATCTAATTTAAACCCAGGTCAACAGTGATCACAAGAACATCTGAACGAAACGAAAATGCAGAAACATGCAGAGGGCACGATTGGACTTTATTATTTCAGGTACATGCTGCATTAAAGGTCACCCCTGTACTATTCTTAAGATGATAAGAACTGCTCATTAATAATCCACATAGCAGCTAAAACAGATTAGCTTCTTCTGCATTGTGACACGCCTGGGACAACATTAGGGTCCAGTGTGGTGGAAGTACATTTAAGTACTGTACTTAAGAGCAATTCTATGGTACTTGTACTTTACTTGAGTATTTTTATTTTCTGTTCCTTCCTACTTCTACTACACTACATTTCAGACGCAGAATATGATATAATGTTTTACTAACAATCTACAGTAGTGTATAACGTACCTAAAATTAGCTACACATTGAAAAATTACAACATAAAGTAATTATATCTAATAATATTATACTCTGAATAGAGCGTTCCTGCATTATGAATGCTTTTACTTTTCAACATTAAAGTAGGCTACATTTTGTGGATAATACTTACGTAAGTAACATTTTTAAAACAGGACTTTTAATTGTAATGGAGTATTTTTTAGACTATAGGTTAGTATTTCTACTTTTACTTAAGTGAATGATCTGAATACCATCACGGTCAGGGTCTGAGTGGCATGGTAGGTTTGACATTTAAGCTCCCGGGTGTTGGAAAAAAAAAGGTGATTCTGTCCACCAGTAGGCTATACCACAGACAGAGTACATTCAAACATACCTATTCTTGTATGTGTGCCTTTATGAATCACAATGTGATTAAATTTGTGTTCAGTTTTCTTCATACTTGTGAGCCAAAACCAGGCAGCGCTGCCCTGCAAAGCATTTCCTTCCCCTTACTCATTCATTAAAATACCTCCCAGCCACCCCAAACCCTCTCCAGATCAGATCAAAGACAAAGCATGGCAGAATCGCACCATCTGTCCATAACCAAAGGACAATCCACTCCAAGAGCCAAAGCCATGAATATAACTTCATGTCATGCCAACAAGAATCACTTGAGATATTCTCCCGCAGTCATAATGACAGAAAAATGTTCATAGCAGCTTCTTTTATAGATAAATAACCGATCGCTGTGGCAGGACCGTCTGTTAGGCCTGTTGTGTCATCAAGTAAGAGGCCTTAAATTTCTGTTGGTGTGCAATTCAAGCTTATTTTGTTTGAGATCATCAAGGGTTCACATCAGGCCTCTGAGACTGTACGCCTACACCATTAGAGAGCAGCTAACAGTGGTACATTTCACAGAGGCATCATCACACCTTATAGCAGACTAAACCTGTGTTACGCCTACACTGAAAACTCATTCACTGCTTCCCTGCAGGGATTCATATGTGGCTGCTTTCAGATTCCTGTCCGCCAAGTCATATATACAGTGCCTTCTGATTAATAAATATTACAGTTTAATCTGAGAGATGGATATTTGGGATCGTATAAGCTGCAGCCTCAATCTACTTCATCTGACCCAAGGCTCACATATCCATCATCAGAGGTTAGAATGGCAGCTGCCTCTCACCTCTATGCCTGCTTTCTATTTCCATCTAAATCGAAAGGTGTGATGGGAAAGCAAAGGGGCCCGGCCTTCAATTACCTTTTTGTTCACCTGAGAGAGGTCAAATGACGGATGCAGGCAGCACAGTTCACTCCAGCACACTGACATACATTGCATTGAATTACACTCTCCCTCTCTCACTGGATTCACCCAGAATGCATTAATCTATAAAACGGACTACAATAACCGTCATGCATATTGACCAGAGGGGGCGGGTGACTGGGCAAACAAGGTTATATAGACTAATAATTAATGTCTCGGTTTTAGAGCTATAGATCGGGTCAGCAGCAGCTGGTTTTATATCTCCATGTAGCCTATCAGAGGATCAGCATCCCGTTTGACAAGTCGACTGAAAGCAGTGGATCATTTTTTTTTTAAAGAATTTAATTAATTTATTGTTGAAAGGATTAGATATTTAAATATGTCCCATATGAAAGCCAGAAAGGGCTTTCCAATGTCATTTGTGGCTGCTATCATTCAGCCTGCTTATTCAAATGCTGCCTCAAGTGTGGGGTGGGGGGGGGGGAGAAATAGGCAGAAGAAATAGCCTATAATAAATAATAATAAAATAAAAACCAACGTGTGTGTGTGTGTGTTTGGCCTACCTGTTTACGATTGACTGTCTTCAGCGGGTTGCCTGTGTTTGCGAAGATCATCCTGGAGATACAGATATATTTTATTTCCCCCAAAAAAATAAATCGCAACGAGGAGCCACTAGAGACGGAATCCAAGCGGTGTAGGGGGACTATGAAATAGCGAGTCGGTTTTAAAACATACTGAACGGGCTGGTTAACAGTACAAAAAAAAGCCTCGGTCCTGCATAGGTAGCGTATACTGACTCATACAGTCAGATGCACACCAGGCGATGGACCAACCCTTCGGTCCGGTTCATTGATCTACGACGTCCTGCTGCAGACCGCTCGGCAGTCCCACCTACTACAGACCAAACCATCTACGCCTCTGCAGGGTGTCTAACATCAAATAAACTGCGTGGTCGCCTCAAATAAACTCGCACTGGCGGTTTCTGTTTCTGTGACAAAGGCACGTTGAGACTTCTGGCGTCCGTGGCTCAGTTTATAATCGGATACAAAGTGATTTTAGGTTTGATTTGTAAGCGCACAATCGGTTGGGCTGAACACTCGTCACCTTTCATGTTGTTGTCGTCCGCACATACCAAGCATTCTTCACCCCCACCTCCTCCCCACACACACACACACACACACACACACACACACACACACACACACACACACACACACACACACACACACACACACACACACACACACACACACACACACACAAACACACTCTCTTCCTCTTCCTACCCTTCCCCCCATCCAACTCAGTAACATGTCAGAGAATCAGGATGCAATGAAATATAAGCAGGGACCGGCCTGGACTGGAGGTCACACTCTCCATACAAAAACCCAACTATGGGAGTGAATTCATATACAATGATACAAACAAATATTCGGAAATACCATGCGTTAAAAAAAACTTAAATCCTATCTTTAATATACTGTATTCTGAAATGAAGCCTGTGTTCTAGCCTATATGCTCCATATAGACCTAGTGCTGTTTGTGACATAAAGGGTTAGGTGGAAGCACAATATTGACTTCTTCGTGAACTTATAAATCAAGAGAAGCATTCATATTTTCCATTTTGAGTGCATTCACAAGATTGATTTGCTTATATGCTTGTAAAAATGTAAACTAAGCATTTTGTCATATGGCACACAAATGACACACCACTGAAAAAAAAGGAACTATAGCTTTATAGTGTCTGGTCAAATGTGTCTAATGCTGTTTTAGAATTGTTTTTATGATGCAGTGGTATTGCTGTGGCCATCTCTCTACATGATGTCCTGCATTTGACCTGTAAGACCTCTTTAGGTTCATCAGACACGGGCTTAAAGAAAGCTTTTACTTGCACCCAGATGGAGGAACAGCCCCCCTCATTACAGCAGGTCCACCCCCTCAATAGAATCAACCAGAAGTCATTTCGAAAAAGCTATAGTCTTTATAAATTTGTGTTTTAAGGTCTTTTGCTTGGTAATTCTTCTCATATGTTGAGCCGTGGCTACCACCGAGGACACTGAGTTCATGTCTTCTGAATTTATTTTGTGGGAATAGGGGGGGGGGGGGGGGGGGGAATCTTGGTGCCTATGACATGTTTTGACCCTTTTTAGAATGTATCAAACTGTGCATAAGTATTACGTTAATTAAAAGCTTTTCTTAAATAAAATATCTAAAGGATGAAAGTTTTTTTTAAATTTAAATTTAGGAAATATCTGTTAAAAGATTAAGAAACAAGTCTTAGAATCTGACCAATAATTTGATACCATTTTTTAGTAGGCTTACATGATAGTTTTTGATGCTACAGACACAGGTACTCTCAGAATATTATTCAATACACAGTCCTATAAAGACCCTGTTTCTCTTCACCACATAGTCTGGGAAAAGTGATTTCAAATACTGTCAAGTCATACTGGAGTTTCTAGAAAATACTGGGACCTAGATGTAAAAGAAAAATGTAAAACTGTTAGAAATGAGAAAGTAAGATATATAAATCAGAATGAGGTTTATTTCCAAGTAGGTTTTCACATGAATAGATGATCTTTCCAAACTTAAAGCTACTCAAGAGAAAAGCTGTTTATTAATGTTGTGTAGATGTTCATTTCAATAGAAATGTCCTTATATGCCTTTTAAACTTGTGTTGTAAGTATTTGACCTATATCACAAATTATTATTCATGCAAAAGCCACTGGGAAATTCAGTGTGCTGTGATAGGTACAGTTCATTTATAAAAAAGAAAGTGGACAGTCCACGCATTAGTATGATTTCTTTAGAAGGTTTTGGGGATTTTTGCCTTTTTTTAAAAGTGGACAGTACAGAGATGACAGGAAATGATAGGACAGAGGGGGGATGATATTCAACAAATGTACCCAGCCAGAATCAAACCACATACTTTGCATCACACTATAAAACACCATACACAATTATCTGTATGTTTATTCAATCAGCTAAAGTGAACAGATTGGTAGAGATGCAACAGAGAAACACACAGCTACACAGGCACATATGTGGCCCCAGAGATGTTGTACTTCTCAGTCTAGGTACACATTTGTATTTTACTTTTATCTAATTAAACTCCTTTTATATTCACATACAAACACTAGAGCACAAAGGAGTGCTTACCACAAACAGCCATCCTGCTGGAGATTTATATAGCGAAGCTAAATCCACATCCCATCAGAGTGCAGAGAAGCTCTTAAAGCGTCATATTTCTCTCCCTTATTTCCTCTGCTGGTAGGATTAAGGTTTCATGCTGGTGTCGTGTTACAAGCTACTTCTGATGTTCCTTGAAAAGTCCAATCATTCCTATCTGAATAATCAGCTGCGGTGGCTTTTGTATAGCTGATTTCCTGTGCTTGTTGTCACCCAGTTTGTATTGATTGATAAACCCATTAGATGGAATGTATGTAAGCCCTTTTGGTGACAGGTGAAATTTCATATATAATTTAAGTGTAAATGACACAATCACAAATGAAATCTGTGTACAGTGAATCTTTTCTACATTGTACTTTAAAAATAAATCAAATAGCCAATGGGTCAGTTGATCTGTAACCTTTAGCTCATGTATCCATCCATCCATTGTTTGTTTGGGTGATTTAAAAAAAAAAAAAAGCTGTCTCTCTGTTTGGAGCAAAAATCTATTGTAATTTCCCCATTGGGGATAAATAAAGAGTATACATTATTACATCATTATTAAAAGAGTAGGTTTCAAATTGAACCTCTGGGAAGCCGTCAACCAATCACAGGCAGAGCTGACTTCAATGAGATAACCCAGTCAGCAATAATGATTCAGCAAACAATAAACTCGCTCAACTTCAGTGGGAAAAAAAAGACAGCTGGTTTCCTGTATTGTCTTTTTTTTCCTGTATTGTCTTGACTCTGATCAAGTCATTGCTTACATCAGATCCTTTATTGGTGGATGTAGCTGCTAAAGTGTAATTATAGAAGACTGCATTCATACTATATTTATTATTACATACTATATGTATTAAATTTAGAGACTACATTAATATATGCCTTACTAATATATGTTAACACAGTCTGGATCTTAAAAGCCATAGAAACAAGTTAAGCCCATCACAAGGAAGAACATCCTGGTTACGACTGAGGGTAGTAAGAGGTCCTGTGGGTGTGGAGAGGGAGGGCCCCAGGAATGTGGATGATTATTTGCTCCTTCCTTGTCCACTGAGGAATGAGGGAATTTGAAATTCTCGTCGATGTCCTGTCTGGCCAGGCGGTGTGGTAAACAGTAAGACTACTGGGTGAGATTTTATGAGATGTTCTAGTGGTTTGACTTAGAGTTTGTTGCTCCTCAGGGAATAATGAAATGCTTGCATGTTGAAATATGAGAAACCACACAAACATCACAGCTGTTTTCATTCATTTTAAGTATTGAAAGAGAGATGCTGTATATTATATCAGTGCTCTTTTTTTAATTTATTTTTTTTGTATCAAGATGACACCAGTACAGTATGTCCCAGAAGGCAAGGTCAGGGTGCATCTTTACTTTCATTTCAGTTTGAAAGTATATTGCTAACTGCCTCAAGATTTAGACTTAAATATCCCAATTACATGTAATGTTTTACCACCAGTCTCCTTAACAATCCACGAACACACTTCATTTCAAAATGAAAACCTACTACATGTAGCTACTGTATATAAATATGTTTTCACTATAAGTAAATGAACAGCCATAAACCTAACATAAGCAAGCAACCACAAGATAAATGCAGAATTTTTAAATTTCCAGATTTAAAAATAAATATCAATATAACATGTTATCAGAAAACTAAACAGCGCAGACTATTGATAAGGTAAAAATATTGCATTCAGTTTTCTAACATCTAACTTCTTATAAAACCTCATCCATTTAAAAAGTTCCTAATATCAAAACTGAAGAATTAACACAGAACCAGTGACATGGATAAGATAAGATAGAACTTTATTTCTCCAGGGGGACGGTGTTGTGCAGCAGTTGCAGTACGTAGTAGGAAAGAGTAGCTAGTGCAAATAAAACAAAATATAAACAATAAAGATTATCAATAAGGTGCAAAAAACAAATATAGGCCTACACAATGCCAGAAATGTAAACAGGTCATGTATCCTAATAGGTTATAATACATTAAGTACATAGTTAATCATTCTTCTCATCAATTTTAAAACTAATGTGGAAATTGTGGAAGCTTTTGGTATTATTTCACTGGAAATAAGACATAGCCTAATATATATCAAACAGTTCTAAGCTTATGCAGTAATCAGTTAAGTGATAGAATAAAATGTGTGTAGCGCCCCCTTGTGTCTTAATTGTAAAATTGCCAGTCGGGCGACAAAAATGTACGTCATCAGTGCGACGGAAGCAGTTTCTCTAAAAAAAAGACAATTCGGGCTGATTCATTGTAGCCAGTTGGTTTGACGCGACTGAACACAGAAATACAGACTTTTCTAAACACCAGAAACATTTAACAACAAGTAAGTGAACTTACATATTTAACACAGTCAGTAAGTTTCATAAAACATGATTGAGAAGGGATCATTGTTAATAATGTGTGGCTGTTGTGCGAAATGACAGAGGCTAAGCGTGAGATGCTAACAGCAAGCTAACGCTTTTAGTAACGTTGAATGTTAATGAACCGAACGATTTATTGTCACATTTATGCTAGCTACATTCCCTGTTGTTTTTATTGACGGCAAAAAAAAGATAATTTCAATCAAATATAAATGCGTAATTGTCCTGCTCTGCGTGACTATAGGTAAATTAGCTAACTGAAGCTAACTAACCATAACGTTATAACGTTATAACGTTAACGCTAACGCTAATAACACCCATGAATTCAACAGCCTCATGCCATAAGATTCCCAATATATTCAATAATTTCAACACATAGCTATTTCGGCAAGTCGACTTCTTTGTTAACCAGTATTATATATGATATATAATCCCAAAGCTGATCTAATGTTCATTAGTTCTCAGTCACGGCGTTATTCAACGTTGTACTACAGGTATTTATTATGTAACGTTATGCTAACGTTACCCTTACTAGTTGGAGAGGGGAGCCTGTTCTGTCATCACACCTGTCAAATTCACCTACAGAGAGAAATCTAAGCACATAGGCTACCCATACAAACACAATCTTAAGATTTCAACGCTACATACTCAGTCAATTGTTTATCCTAAAGGACAGAGATTGATCTATTAACATTCAGTGAGCTAAATGGTCTGAAAAGTAGTTACAATTTAAAAAGAAACACCTATTCAACCTTACTTGTGTCATATGTATTTTGAAATATTTGTACTGAATTTGTCCTAAAATGCTCTTCAATTTATTTATATCTGTTCCTATAATGAACTTTTACGTATATATATCTTATAGTACAGCTGTCTAGCTATATAGTTTGAAGGCAAGCTAATGACTCTATTGTGTGCTCGTCAGATCTTGATATGGACCGGCTGCTGAGGCTCGGTGGAGGAATGCCAGGGCTTGGCCAGGTAACACAAAGTTTGAATTGTTGTTTGTTATTTCTGAACATAAACAAAGTTTTCTAATGCTTCCTAGCAGAACTACGGCCAGAAATGAACGTTCCTCCCAGATACTCTAACCTTATTCTCACCAAAACCACAGCTATTTAACCTTAACCAAACCATTTTCATCTTTTATATCCTAAAATTACATTTAAACTTTAATGTATTAATGCTATACGTTTTAAAATGATCAGATATAATGAAAAAAAATAGAAACTTCTGCTCATAGCACAGGTTGGATCCTTGATTGCATCAATAATGCGTGTCTCAGGGATGAGACCAAGGTACTAGAGTCCCAAAGTAGTCTCACACCTTGACACACATCTCATCTCAAGCACAAAGTCCTAATGTAGTCTACCACAGTATTAAAGGATACAAAGTTATCTCCCATTATATATTACATGCATTTCAATTCTAAATGAGTCATTATTGTGATTAACCTGAGTCAGTGCTGTGTTTGAAAAGCCTGAACTGATAAATAAACTCTACTTTGACTCCTCAGGGCCCCCCAACAGATGCACCTGCTGTGGACACAGCAGAGCAGGTTTACATCTCCTCTCTGGCCCTGCTCAAGGTAACCCCATCATCTGCACTAAATATTTTTTTGTTATAGTGCTATGTTACATTTTTTAATTTAATAATAACATTTTTGTGACTTCTCTCCCTCTCGTGTTTTCCCTTCATTAGATGTTGAAGCACGGGCGTGCTGGTGTACCAATGGAGGTTATGGGATTGATGCTGGGAGAATTTGTTGATGACTACACAGTGCGAGTGATTGATGTGTTTGCCATGCCCCAGTCTGGAACAGTATGTATTTTCATCAATAACAAGATGATTCCCACTATAACATAATTAATAAAGCTAACCTATTCTTGTTATGATGTGTAGTTGGGTAGTAAATGCCTTGTATCTATAGCCTGGCTCCGCCCTCCTACGTACTTCCACTCAATTTTAATTTTCCTTCAGTACTCCGTCTGGCCAATCTTTACCGGTCCAATCAGCGAATAGAGGGAGTGGCTGAGAACGATGACGTTGAGGTTGTGCGCTAGTTTGAGTTGTAGTTCCTTAATGGCGGCGGAGAAAGATGCAAGCGAAGCCATTCTGTCCGTTGTGGCAGCAACGCTGCCGAATATCCAGAAGTTAAAGCCTAAACAATCTTTGCTGAGTTTTGTTGGTGGCCATGATGTTGTGTCCCTCCTCCCCACGGGGTTCGGGAAAAGTTCGATTTTCCAGCTCGCTCCGTTAGTGGTGAAAGAGCTGCCGTTAGCTAACGTTAGCGATTGGTTATGGCAGATCCAGAGTGGCTCTGTGCAGATCCAATAGTTTTAAACTTCAACAGAGCACCCGCCTTCAAGGAAGTTAACACTTGTCAATGGAGAGAGGCCAGACTCTCTGTACAAATGAAATGTACGAGAGTCTGGTAGGACCAGGCTATTTTATCTATGCTGAACTTGCCAATTTTACAAGAAAGTGCATAGTGCTAATTTGTGTTTTAGCTCTTAATTACTAAGTGAATATGTTCTAACTTACAGGGTGTGAGTGTTGAAGCAGTGGACCCTGTGTTCCAGGCCAAGATGCTGGACATGCTGAAGCAGACCGGCAGGTAAAATGCATAGCTGTAGACGCAATATTTAGAAAAATTGTGTTTCCCCCCCCCCCCCCCCCCCCCCCCCCCCCCTATTTTGAACAAGTTGACTAACAATTTAAGTGTAAATCCAGGGCTTGGTAGTTTTATGAAACCTCACTTTGATGTTGAACAACACATTTCTCTGTAAAATTTAGACTTTTTGGGGAATTCTTTCTAAACATGTATGCTGTCTTCCACCCATGTTGCTCATCAGACCAGAGATGGTGGTTGGGTGGTACCACAGTCACCCTGGTTTTGGCTGTTGGTTGTCCGGCGTGGACATCAACACACAGCAGAGCTTTGAGGCCCTGTCAGAGCGAGCCGTCGCAGTGGTGGTGGACCCCATTCAGAGTGTCAAAGGAAAGGTAAAGCTGTATGCCTGCTACAAAAGAACCTGGTTACTCAGTATCTTTCATTTTCCATGCGTCGTACAAGATTGAAAAATGACCTACTACTTCGTAAACCTGCTCCATGTGTTTTCCCTGTCTTCTGCAGGTTGTCATTGATGCCTTCAGATTGATCAATGCCAACATGATGGTGTTGGGTCATGAACCAAGACAAACCACATCCAACCTGGGTCATCTGAACAAGCCCTCAATCCAGGTAACGCATTGTACGCGGCGCCATCGGCTCCGTTCAAGGTGGATTTCTTCTAAAGGCTCTGACACACCAACCCGACGGCCGACCGTCGGACTGATCATTCGGCTCCCCAAGTCGTTCCAAAAAAGTGCCTCGGAACACACCGAAGTGACGCCGACTTCAGCGTACGTTCTGCGCGTGCGCGAGACGTAATACGTCTCCATAACAGCAGGCGGAGCTAATCTGTATTGTCGCTAGAGGCGTTGAAATTAATCAAATAATCAATGCGTCGAATCGTGGACATGAACAATGCTGCATCGATAATCGACCGGGCCATAATCGATTATTCCTGTTTACAATTTAATGTAGGCCTAACAACATTTCTGTTTACATATTCTGTTATGTTTTGCACAATCAGGAAGTGCCATGTGCTCAGTGCTGTAGTTTTATGTGTCCAATTTCAGATCAGTGAAGATTCACACCTCTAATTGTCGCCCCAAAAAAAAAGAAAACCGGAAATGACGGAACATCTCTCTAGACCTAGTAAACACAGAGCGCGCTGTCGTCAGTCATTGTTTACATCAGAGTGTTGATAGTAGTCAAGAAGGATCGTTGTTGTCATTACTCACTGAACAGAAGAAAATACGATGGCTAGTAATAAGAAGATCCTGGCGTTGTCAGCTCTCGGGCTTCTTCTTGTGGAAGTCCTCCGACTGACGACGGCACGGAACACACCGAACAGACCCGAGTCACCGACCTCGCCAGACTGTCCGACGGCCGGTAATCAGGTTGGTGTGGCAGCGCCTTAAAATGCTTCGAGGTGGTTTTGAGACGGGAATTTCACACCTCTGAACAATACTTGATTCCTCATGAAGATGAACAAAGTTTCATCCATAAATGGTTGTATTAGCATCGCATCAGCAATCATCTTGTTATGAGAGAAAATGCACACTTGGCTTAGTATCAAACCACTCTAATGCAATGCTCTGTTACTGCCAATGATCCAAACAGGATTGAATCACAGTAAAGTAGTGGAATATTAATTCTAATGTTTGGGATATTTCTCTCTGCACCCAGAGGTTATGCGTGTTATTACTTGATATATTTACCTTTTTAAGTTTCTCATGTTTTCAGGCTCTGATTCATGGCCTTAACAGACACTACTACTCCATCACCATCAATTACAGGAAAAACGAGCTGGAGCAAAAGGTCTGAGAATACACCTATCACAGAATGATTTATTTGGGTGCTTTAAATAGAACGTGAGAAACATAACTCGTGTCGTTCCTTCAGATGCTGTTAAACCTGCATAAGAAGAGCTGGATGGAGGGCCTGACCCTGCAGGACTACAGCGAGCACTGCAAGCTCAATGAGACCATCGTCAAGGAAATGCTGGAGCTGGCCAAGAACTACAATAAGGTACACCTTGGAGACCTCGTCCAACAATCTTAAATTCTCTGGAAAGGCACATTTTACTCATCTTATTATAGGCAGCACAGAAGGGAACGACTTTCGTAGTGTGCATGATTATTGTACATTTGGTTAAAAAATGTTTACTTTTTAATTACCTTTTTTACACTAATGTATTTAATTAGGTATTCTTAGTATTGACTTTTAAAAAAACTCGTAATACAGAGAATAAAGGACAGTTTTGTAACCAGCAATATCACTGAACTATCATTTAAATTCAACCGTTGACTCCGGTGCAGCAGTCGGCGGATCGGTGAGCTGCTTTCTGCTGTTTAGCTGTTCACGATTCAGACTGATCTCAAGAAGTGGCGTGTGTATGACACGCCACTTCGTATACCATTTTGGCGTGTCATCAAGGCTTTTAAGCGTGTTTATCAACGCCGTTTGGCCTCATTGACTCACATTACCTTGCGACTGCGTGTCAATTTATGCCGTAGCGAGTAGCATGAAAGCCCGAAAAGTAGGGTTGGGCATCGTTTGGATTTTAACGATTCTGATTCCAATTGTGAATCTTCCTTTCGGTTCTTATCGATTCTCGATTCCGATTCTTTGAGGGGTGGAGTTGAAACGGGCCACGTGCTTATTTCACAAATAAGAGGAAAGTTTTATTTTGATTCAATGGTGGGTTGCAGTTTTACCGCGCTTTTCCAACCTAAAATAAAGCCACACTAGAGCGCCGCTTACTGAGCTCCGTGGCTGCAACACAACGAGCGCCTGGCAGGTACGGAAACCAAAACTTGCGCATGTTAAATTCCACTGGAATCGTAATTTTCGATGCCCTCGATGCCCAATCCTACCGACAATCTGCATAGGGAGGTTGGTCGGGGGGGTGGATTGGTCAAACAACACAGGACTTTCACCCCGGAGACCGGGGATCGTGTCGCGCGTGTCACGTTTCCTAAACCCAACCCGTTCGGCGTGATGCTAATTCCTCGAGCCGTCTTTCCTGCTCCGTCTCTGTGTCGCTCTTACACTGTTGCCACTGGCAACCGATAGCGTAGGATCCCAAAATGGTGGGCGGGCTCAGACACCTCCCAAATTGTCACGTGACAGCAAGCTACCATGATGCGTGTCCTCATTCTCAATACGGCGTAGACGTACACGCGGATAGCTCAAAATGCGTACAGATAACACGCCACTTGGCTTTAGAAAGTGGCGTGTATGTTTACGCAAAGTCATGATGTAACGTTGCAGGATTCCACCCTCAAGTCTGTTGATACTGGTAGACTCCCATCATACTAATGCTGGTGCTTAACTGGTGCACACATGCACTGTATTTTCCTTATACAGGATTTTTCAGGTCTTGTGAGGCCCTAAAATGATATACAGTATTTCTGCAGAGCAAATACGGCAAAAGCATTACAAATATGGACGCATGGCATGCTCCTGGTGTGCTCCTCTGCAATATTAAGACACTGTTGTGTTTTGTTCAGGCTGTTGAAGAGGAGGACAAAATGACCCCAGAGCAGCTGGCAATCAAGAATGTTGGAAAACAGGTAAGGATGAAATTTCAAGCTTCAGATAAGAAAACATTTATTTATGCACACTACTCTTTTTGTAATATCACAAATTGCTACATCAAGGTCAGTGTTTGTTGATTAGAGGTAAAGAGGTCAGTTAAATGTACTGTACATGTCAGTTCAAGCAGAGACTTTATGAAAGCAGAGATCTGGTTGCTTTGTCATTAAAGTTTCCAGAAGTTTGTTGAAAGAAAGACTTGTCAAAACCAAAATTGTATGCATTTAAAAAAAACTATCACAAATCACATCTCATTCTTTGTCCTAATTTTCTGTCTCTCTTACAGGATCCCAAGAGGCACTTGGAGGAGCACGTAGATGTTTTAATGACATCCAACATTGTTCAGTGCCTAGCTGCCATGTTGGATACTGTTGTTTTCCAGTGACGGGCCTGTGTGTATAAGTGTTAATATTGCAACCCTTGTTTTCTTTTATATAAAATAAATGTATGTACGGAATTAAGACATTTGCACGCGCGGTACCTTATTTTATTATCCAAGCGGTAAGTTGTGTAATTCTGGCAGTGAGCAAATCTTTTCTACATTTTGTATTTTATTGGTTTTCCTTTTTATTATTTAGACAAATGCATCATTAACAGATACCAGTTTTATTACACATGTTATCTAGTGTTCTTGTGTTTATCTGGATGCATCCACGATTATTAACAAGGGGAAAACAACCTTATTTGGTTGGTTGTACTCCTTGGTTCTAAATGAAATACAATCTAATTTAGGGCAATTTATTTAGAGGTGGAATAAAACGCTGCATCAGAGAAGCCTCTTGGTATAATAAAATGTGACACCCATCCTTACCACTTGGTGGTGCAAGAGTTGCAAGTTACATAAAGTTGTGATAAAGATGGAAAACAAAATCACAGTAACTGTTTTCATTTTCCGACAATTTCATTTTTCATTTGAAGGAGATGCCCTTTGAAGATTTTATACAACCTTTTAGTCAAGAGCTTAAACATAAACTAAATTAACAGACAGCATTATTTGACAGTTTTGTGGCGTAACAGTTAGGAAGGCATATTTCAAGCAACTTTCGCTGATTCCTTCGCCAAAATATAAAACCACAAACATAATCTCCTCTCTGTCCAGTTTAAAGTCTTATTGCTCCACTTTGAAACCACTGTTCAATGATGCACTTTTTTTTCCGCTACTGGCTGTGTCTCAATACCAAAGTTTAGGATTCCTTCCTCTCTTATTTGTCACATAGGCACAAAGTTATTTATGATAATAACATTGTTCCCTCTTTAAAAGAAGAAGTTGATCATCTGGAGTGAACTCTGTCCTTTTTTCAGTGTAGTTATGCTTACGTTTGCAGCTGTATAGAAGTGAGTAATAATCAGCAGTGAGGACATTAACCAGACACAGAATATATATTCCTTACATCTGGGGTTTGCAATGAACAGAAGGTCCTGCATATAGCTTGATTGAGAAGGACACCTCATCTGATACCAGCATCCAAAAGAGCATTTGCAGATTATCCACAACAGTTTATCCAACGGAGTGTTTTCTTCTGGGCGGAGTCATGTTATCATAGCGAGAGCTGGGCCTTAACAGCCAACATCCCTCTTAGTTCATTACAGTTTGAAGGAAAATAAATTCTCCATAATGGGTTCACAGGATCCCAGCCAGAGATGCAGCTGAAATCGCAGTGACTCGAGTGATCTAAGAAAACATGGAACATGTGGTGTTTCTCCTCCCTGTCTACTATATACGAACTAGACAGAGCGTTATGACAGATGTGGTCCTCTGTGATTAATTTGATCTAAAGGGTCTTCAGGTTACATCATTAAAAAAAATATATATTTGCAACCCACGCTGGAGGAAATTGTCTTTCTCTCTGAGCACACTCGGGAAAAATATGAAAATGTAGGGCTGTGAAGTCAAACGCCTTTCCTATGAGGCATGGGGGAATGACAGTGGGCCTCACTATAGTCCAGTGCTGATTTTAAAATCAAAACAGTTTTCTAAGGAGGAATTTTAAAATAAAAAATGTTATAATAAAGTCTGTAAAAAGTTCAGGGTAAGACTCATGTTAAAGATTGATAATGACTCAATGTGATCGTTTCTACTGCTTTGCATACATTTTAAAATATCAGTAACACAATGCAAAAGTACTCAATTACAAGTCCTGCGTTCAATTTAAGAAGTAAAAACAAGTATCAGACAAAATTATATATAAATAAGTACAAATATTCATTATGCAGAATGGCCCCTGTTAGAGTATTAGTTACAGTGGGGAGAACAAGTATTTGATACACTGCTGATTTTGCAGGTTTCCCCACTTACAAAGCATGTAGAAGTCTGTAATTTTGATCATAGGTACACTTCAACTGTGAGAGACAGAATCTAAAACAAAAATCCAGAAAATCACATTGTATGAGTTTTAAATAATTAATCTGCATTTTATTGCATGACATACTGTAAGTATTTGATCACCTACCAACCAGTAAGAATTCCGTCTCTCACAGACCTGTTAGTTTTTCTTTAAGAAGCCCTCCTGTTCTTCACTCATTACCTGTATTAACTGCACCTGTTTGAACTCATTACCTGTATAAAAGACACCTGTCCACACACTCAAATCAAACAGACTCAAAATTCTCCACAATGGCGAAGACCAGAGAGCTGTGTAAGGACATCAGGGATAAAATTGTAGACCTGGGGCTGGGATGGGCTACAGGACAATAGGCAAGCAGCTTGGTGAGAAGGCAACAACTGTTGGCGCAATTATTAGAAAATGGAAGAAGTTCAAAATGACGGTCCGTCTCCCTCGGTCTGGGGCTCCATACAAGATCTCACCTCGTGGGGCATCAATGATCATGAGAAAGGTGAGGGATCAGCCCAGAACTACACGGCAGGACCTGATCAATGACCTGAAGAGAGCTGGGACCACAGTCTCAAAGAAAACCATTAGTAACACACTATGCCGTCATGGATTAAAATCCTGCAGCGCACGCAAGGTCCCCCTGCTCAAGCCAGCGCATGTCCAGGCCCGTCTGAAGTTTGCCAATGACCATCTGGATGATCCAGAGGAGGAATGGGAGAAGGTCATGTGGTCTGATGAGACGGAAATAGAGCTTTTTGGTCTAAACTCCACTCGCTGTGTTTGGAGGAAGAACGATGAGTACAACCCCAAGAACACCATCCCAACCGTGAAGCATTGAGGTGGAAACATCATTCTTTGGGGATGCTTTTCTGCAAAGGGGACAGGACGACTGCACCGTACTGATGGGAGGATGGATGGGGCCATGTATCGCGAGATCTTGGCCAACAACCTCCTTCCCTCAGTAAGAGCACTCTAGATGGGTCGTGGCTGGGTCTTCCAGCAGCAACGACCTGAAACACACAGCCAGGGCAACTAAGGAGTGGCTCCGTAAGAAGCATCTCAAGGTCCTGGAGAGGCCTAGCCAGTCTCCAGACCTGAACCCAATAGAGAATCTTTGGAGGGAGCTGAAAGTCCAGTCCATATTGCCCAGTGACAGCCCCGAAACCTGAAGGATCTGGAGGTCTGTATGGAGGAGTGGGCCAAAATCCCTGCTGCAGTGTGTGCAAACCTGGTCAAGAACTACAGGAAACGTATGATCTCTGTAATTGCAAACAAAGGTTTCTGTACCAAATATTAAGTTCTGCTTTTCTGATGTATCAAATACTTATGTCATGCAATAAAATGCAAATTAATTACTTAAAAATCATACAATGTGATTTTCTGGATTTTTGTTTTAGATTCCGTCACTTACAGTTGAGTACTTATGATAAAAATTACAGATTTCTACATGCTTTGTAAGTGGGAAAACCTGCAAAATTGGCAGTGTATCAAATACTTGCTCTCCCCACTGTATATTGTGACATTGGGTTGATTTAAATTGGCCTATAAAGTCTGTATAAAGCTCAAATGTGTTGAGACATTAGGAGCATTGTGTTAGTGATGTAAGTCTAATGATTTTCCTCTCAGTGGAGTGATGTGTTGAAGAGGATGTTCTATGTGAGTCTGTGATTGAGGGCTGAGTGGGATCAATGATTGTATGTGTAGTGTTGGAGCCCCCCAAAGAGACTCTGACCTCAAAGGGACTTAGACCTTTACTTGCCAACTCACATCTGTTTACTTTATCTAACATGTTACCTAAATGTACCCTTTATAAGCCTGCTCTTGCTGAAGCAAGTCAGAGTGCATTTTTGGGCTGTGACTCTCTGGGTTCTGCAGAACTCGTCATGATGCTGAAAACTTGATGTAATAAACCTTTTTATAATCAAGGATCAGTGTCAGCAGAGTTCCTTTCCACACATCGGCAACGCAGCACTGCAACTAAATATACGACAATACCAATATGCATATATATATATATATATATATATATATATATATATATATATATATATATATATAATTTTTGTATTTTTTTTTTAAGGTGATTTTTTTGGGCTAAGTGTGATAGTGGATAGACAGGAAAATCCATTCTCAGTGTTTGTGCACTAGAAGTTTCAAGTTTTCACATCACACTTGTGTGAGTTACATAGTGGACCACAATTGGCTTCAAAACAAGTTGTCACAAAATCATGCTTGTATGTAGATGCTTTAAACTCTGATTTGAGGTGACCACAGATAAACTTTCCCCCTTTAGCAGATGAATGTGAAAACAGCCTCCTAGTGTCAAACTCTGCACATAAATCATGAATACAGTTTCATGTATGTGAAGCTATATTCATTGGGTTTACTGTGCAAGTTACAGTGCTGATGTCCTTGCAGTTAAGGTGGATGCAAAGGCAAATAAAAAGGTTACATAAAAATAGTGATCTTCAGTGATTGCATCGCAACAAAGGATGTTTTGGAGCTTACCTCTAAAAACCAGAAAGCTCTGAAGGGCTATATAAAGCCCATCTGTATGTACACAGACAAGTTTGTGTTCTTATTTGTCACCACTTTTTTTTTAGTGCTGAATCATCATATAAGTATTTTTTATTCCAGGCAGCTGAAATCATGGAGACATTTTCAGACATGATCTATCCTGATAAAAACATCAGGATGTGATTACAGACTCAAATGAAACTAGCATGGGTCCTGCATAGAAGCTGTGGGCTTTGGGACAACGACAACAAAACAATGTTATCTTTCTGGGGCCGAGATAAGAGACTTCCCCTCAGTAAACTTCAGTGTAGCACACAAGTTTGAGCTAGTTTTTTTTGTGCTGGGTCTCTTTCTGAAAGCAGGATAACATAAGCCTCAACTCTGCTTTCTTCTCCTTAGATTAAGCTGAAAGTTTGCTGCCACTCTATGGTTGCAATCCTGATCCTTTGGGGGTTTCAATTAAATTCAGTTTTATTTATAGTATCAAATCATAACAAGAGTTATCTCAAGACACTTTACAGATAAGAGTACATCTAGACCACACTATAATATTCAAAGACCCAACAATTCCAGTAATTCCCCCAAGAGCAAGCATTTAGTGTGACAGTGGCGATGAAAAACTCTCTTTTAGGAAGAAACCTCAGTGGTGAGAAAAACTTCCTTTAAGGGAGAAACCTCGGACAGACCCAGGCTCTTGGTAGGCGGTGTCTGACGATGCCGGTTGGGGGTGCGATGAACAGTGGCAATAATAGTCACAATTAAGATAATGGAACAGTGACGAGAAATAGTAGTTCATGGCATAGCAGGGCACTGCAGGGCGTTACAAGACATAGCAGGGTACAGCAGAGCATAGCAGGGCATAGCAGGACGTAGCAGGGCACTGCAGAGCGTAGCAGGGTGTAACAGGGCATAGCAGGAATGTGCAGCAGGACCACGGCGATAGCTGCAACCATGATTTAGGTGCCACCCTAATCCAAGGAAACATGCTGGACGAATGCAACATAACAGGGAGGAGAGTAAAGATGGAAAGCTCCTAAAGCTTAGTTCCATATAAATGCACGGATTATTTCTTGTTTTGTTGTTATTCAAAAACAATATTGACCTCATAGTTGAAAAAGGAGCCTCACATGGAGTCCGTTCATTCGCATTCGGATATCGACTCGTTTTGACTGCCGAGGTGGTAGCGGCCGGAAACAACAAGACCTACGGTGAGTTGTTCAAAACCTTTCTTTTTAGTAAACTCTGGGTATACAAACAATGTTGTCAATGCTTTTGTTAAGGTGTAGAGCCCCTGGTCATACTTCGAGCAAAGTTTCATGTTATGTCGAGCCTTCTTAGTGTTTTAAAAATAGCGATTTTGAGGCCAGCATAAAAGTACCCCTAGCATTCCCATTCAAAAGGCCATTTGACCGAAAATACGGTAAATCTTAAAAGTGGCTATTCCGTCCTAAATATGCTTTTAAACGAAAGATTGACTTGGGTACATTCACAAAAAGACCCCCGGTTGCATTTTGGCAAGAGTTATGCTTTAAGGAGAGGAGCCTGGTCGGGCTAGAACTCTCCCCCGCCGGATCGGGCTGTACTGGCCTGCCTCCCTCTACTTTGATTATATCATTGATTATATGGTAGATGAATCTGACGACTATGAAGAGAAGCAGAGAAGAGAAGGGGTGCCGCTTCTGTAGATACACACCCTCCCCCGCCGGTCTGAATGCTGCAACTCCTCACTCCCTAACTATAAGCTTTATCTAAGAGGAGAGTTTTAAGTTTGACAGAAGACTCACTAATGCTTAGGTCTTGGTCTGACTTATTCCGTCCACCTGTACAAATCTACCAGTCTTTGCTCCTACTCATTGCATGGAGGCCCAGATGAGAACCAACTCATCGCATCCTCCTTTCGTAGCATTCATTTTCAACGGAGTGTTTTGATCCCTGCTTTCCTCTAGTGGCAAACCACTTCCAAGCAGATGAGTTCAAGAGGGAGGCTGTAAACAAGAAAGGGGCTTTAATAAATGCTGGTGCTGTTTGGTGTGGTTTAAGAGGACAGATCACTCCCATGAGGCCATGGCCCAGTACACAACACTGCCCCGCCTCAGTGGACGGGAGCCATAGGATGACAGAGTTGAGGTTTTCTAAGTTCGTGCTCTAACAGATGAACAGTTAATAGTGTCATAACATGTGAACAATTACAGAATGAAAAATGCAAATGAACTAAATCTTTTCTTCTTTGTTGTGGAGTCAAAGTCTTTGTGAAATGAGGCGAGGCGGTACAGTGAGCTTTCAAATCCAAAATGATCAGTTTGAGATCCTTCCCTTACTTAAATTTCAGAGTTCATTCTGGACCTTGAAAGCAGCTGTTGACAAAACAATCTCCCTTTACGGTTCATTTATAAGCTGTTCTGAAGCTTTTGATCATATCAAACAATCCTTCAGCAGCAGACGGTGTTTTTTGTTGGTTATTTATATTGGTTGGGCTGTCCACCATTTTGGTCCAGACTGAAACAACTACTGCTCAACAGCAGGTGGTGGTTTGGAATGAAATGTCTCAGCAACTGGTAAATGGATTGGTATCAAATTTGGTGCACACATTCATGCCCGATCAGGATCAATTGTTACTACTTTGGTGATCCTCTGACTTTTCATCTAGGGCCACCATTAGGAAACATTTTTAATTTGTCCAATACTTTATGAGCAAGTGCCTGGAAAACTTAGACATTCCCAACAGCCTCAGCTGTACTTTGTGTTTTGTGCTAATTAGCCAATGTTAGCATGCTAGCATGCCTAACTAAAATGGTGAATATGTTTATAAACATTCTACTTGCTTAACATTAGCCTGTTAGTATTGTCATTGTTAGAATGCCGTCATAAGCATTTATCTAAAAGCACCTATGTGCCTAAGTAGGCTACAGCCTCACAGAGCGGCTAACATGGCTGCATGTGAATTTTTACATGTCTACATGTGTGCACATCTGGAGGAGCATCTCTTTGGGGTGATAAACACTCAACCCAGGTCTGCTTTCACACGTCTCCATGGAGCACTTTCTCCATCCCATCTGTATTTCACTATTCCTCACTGTCCATTAGATGTAACCAAGCAAGATTAATGTGGACGTTTGGGCATTTTAGTGTAACACAATCTGCCAGACAGCTGTGTTATATCAGCTTAGAGTCTAACTCCCTTTACCATCAGTCAGAGTGCCCTTAACTTGCAAAGATCTTCACTCTCTCAACACATCTGTTTAGCCAAAGAATAAACAGATATGCACTCTCTGCTTTAGTTCAGCTCAGAGCTGGAGGGCAAATCATACCTGCAGTGTTTTCTCTGGCAAATACTAATGTGTACAACGTGAAAAATGGTGCCTGCTACTGTAAGAGGGGGGCATGACATCTGGGATATGTGGAATATGGGCAGTATTTGTAGTTAGCTCTGAATCAAACTCAGAACTAGACAGAAGACTTGGATCATTGTTTGAACGATCAGTAATTGTCTGCAGAGCTAGCCAGCAGCCACAGACAACAAAACCCATTAATGAAAACATAAATGAATGGCAGAGACCGCAAAGTAGCCACGCTGCCTCTAGCATGCCAGTTCAACTGCATTTAACCTTGAGAATACTTGTATGATTTTTGTTTTGGAACAAAATGAGAGTAAAATAAAGGTTCAAAACTTGAAAAGTTTGCATATAGGTGCTAAACATTCCTAGGAGCTAAATAAGTATCCCTCTTACCTCTACATCAACAAGTTATGGGAACCTCTGATCTGTATTTAGTAAAGCAGTGTAAAGTAACAAAGGACCATTTCCCTGACCAAAGGGTGTAAAAGCCACAGTGCAGAGACAGAGGGTGTGTTGGTCTCAATGGTTGTGGCCTTATAATAATAAAAAAAAAGTGACAGGCTCTGACCCCCACCCATCAGCACAGAAATGATTCATTCTGTTCTCTGGACTCAAAGTGTGTGCTGCCTCTGTCCTGCTGAGGAGACTCTTCTGTCAGAGTACACCGAAAACAAACAGTGCGTATTTGTTTAGTTAAATCATCTGTGTGTGCATCTGAACTTTGTCACATTTGAGGACTAATTTTGGACTTCAACCAATAAATTGGGGCTAGCATGTTTAATAATCAATACAATTGGTGTCCTTTTTGTAGGCCTACTTTGTACCATTTAGCCATATAAAAGTGAGGTAGCCTATATTCACACACAATTGAGTTAATCTTCTAGATTAAAAATAAAAAAGAGACAATCTCAATTTAAGGTAGATCTACTTTCGATCGTTCTGGACATTTCAACCGTATCATGTGGTTTCCATGGTATTCACACCTCGAGTTCAGATTATAATGTCAACTGATGTTTCTCAAAGCTCAAAATTAGTAATTTATTTTGTTGTCTGTTTTGAGTCCATGCATTTAGTTTTCAGTGGTTAGTTTAGTGGTGAGGCCATTCATTTGTTTACATGAGTATCAGAGTTGCATCTTCCAGGGTTGGATAAGTTGGGCTTAGGTATTTAGGCCTATTTGTCATGGTTTAGGTTGTGGGTAGTTTCGCATTGTCAGACCTATCTCCACAGTGCTGTGGATAGGTAAGCTGGACAACAATAATATAAAAAATGTTTGTTGTTTGATTACAAATACATCACTTTTATGCAGCCAGTTGACAGAAGCTGACATTTTATAGTTTTAGTGAAAGTATTTCAGCCTTTTAATTGGTATTCTAGTTTATACTTCATAGTCAACTGAAATGGAACCAACTGCAAGTTGGTTCCATTTCATCCCTCCATTTTAAAAACAAAACAAAATGTTTTCTTGCACAATGAAATTCAGAGTGAATTCTCAAAAAGCCAATTTAAATGCGGGTTGTGTCTTTGGTGCATTCAGGAAGACTGGTATGTAAAAGCAAAGAGAGAGATTTGGATTCCAGAAGCAGTTCAAAGTGAACACTTTTTATGAACGCAGTTATTTTATTATGATGTTATGTTGCTGTTATTTTTTAGATCCTTTGTTTTCTCCGTCTTTATTTGTATGCTGTTGTTTGCAGACTTGATTAATTCAGTATTTTGAAGTGGTCTGGATTGCTTTACAGATGTTAGTTTAATGCAGCAGTGTGGATGGGGAACTCATCCTCTGGATTGTGTCAAACTGTGTTAAGATTCCTGGGAAAAGGAAACACTGACTAACACTCCATTTGTTTTCAGGCATGTGCTAAGGAGCTTGGGGTATGCAGGGAAGGAAAGTGGTCAAAATTCAAAGCTGTAGCCCAACAGGGGAGTCTACCGACCTACCATTTCTTATAAATATGTGAATTCATCTCTCCTCATGTTTGCCCTCTTTGTCTATGTTATTCAATGAAGCCATATGCTTCCAATCCTTGGGAGAGTCAAGAGCAAATAAGTACAACAATTTACCAGAACCTCTTATCTTCCACAGCACAGATAAACAGACCCGCCCCAGTGTTTGTTTAAAGGTGACTCTTGAGATATTGAAGAAACAAATGATGGAAGGAGGGATATCATAGCAAAAGTCCACAAAGGCCCTCCATGTTTGACCAGAATAAATAATTTAAGCATCAGTGATGATTCATGTTTTCATCATGAAGCAAGATTTTTTTTTAGGGAGCAGAGAAGATTTTAAGGATTAAATGAGTTTACTTTGTCACTTAGATGTTTTTGCTCGTGTGTGTGTGTGTGAGAGAGAGAGAGATTGTGGTACAGTAATGACAGTAACAAGGTTCCGTTGTGTTGTGATGGTACTCGTTGCCTGGGACTACATTTCCAGTCTTCTCTGTAATATTACTCAGTGGTCTCGAAATGATGATGTCACTGTCCGCAGAGTTTCCACCACAGCAGAGGGCCTGCAGAGATGAAGCGAGTATGTGTGTGAGTTAGTGATGTGCAGTCAGAGTGGCTGCGTTTGCATAGGGAAGGGGGCAGCGTTGAACACAACCACAAAAGAGAGGTGCTGTTTTCATTGGTCTGGTATTCAGGGCCTCACCGTCTGGGTCAGTGTTATGTAAGTCAATAATGAACGCACACACGCACAAACGGCTCTCCATTTCATAGTGTATTTACTCTTCCTCCCTGAATTTATGGTTACATTAAACATTTGCCCTCTCAGAATGGCATTAACGAGATAAGAATAATGGAGTGTAGGAAATGGAAAGATTCTTTCATTTTGTATTACATGCATACATTATATTAATCCATAATTCAGGTGGAATTAGTCATATTTTAAGTGAGAAAGCCGAAACCTCTTGGAAAATTAGTAGTGGGAAGTGAAGTCAAACAGCTGTTCTGTTTTGTCTCCTCCTCTTTCCTGTAATGCAGACAGTTGGAAAACCACACCAAGTGAATCTTAAATGTCAGTACAGGATATTTTATTAGTCTGATATTGTTCTGCCAAATAATGATGTCACTGGCTAATACGTTGATGAAGACAAAAGCAAGATGTCGATACATGATGATGAAGCATTCCTGCTGTTGTGGATAAAACACCAAACACATGTTCTTAAAGAGACTTGTGTGGGATGTCAGAATTAGTTTTTTAAGAAGCTTGTAAATAAGTCATCAGAGTTATTTACAAGCACCTGCTTTTTCCAAGATACTGTTAATGCTCTTCAAATTCATTCAAATGATACACTTGGATATTACCTCATTGACAACTTCAAACTACTTGCTGTTAAAACTACTCTATCTCGAGTATTAGGCATGTTTATCGAGACATGTTTGTATTCTACATGTTTGCAGAAAGGGTTGCTCAGTTACCTTCTACTGAATGTTGTTAAGGAAATATGCTTGACTTAAAGGAATACTTCAACTTCAAAATTATCATTTGTATATAATTTACTCATCCCGGGTTACCTTGAATTCTTGAATAAAAATGTGTTTTTTACTCGCAGGTCTTCACGGCCAATGAAAAATAAAAAAAGTGAGAATAATAGAGTGATTCTTTACCTTCAACTCATCAAGACTTTTAGAGTGAATGGAAATGGTGCCCACCTACAGAAATTAGTGCTCGTGAGGACTTCTAAGTAATGACAACAACACTGTTGGCACGTCCACATGATACAAGCCTTCCGTGATCGTGCACAGCCCCCACCCCTCCTCCTCCACGCAGTTGCTAGTAGCTCAAGGAGGACACGGAGAATTGATAAAACATGGTGAACTCTTCAGAAGAGGTCATTATCTTCATTTCCTCCTTGGCTCTAAGACACTCAGCGCTGACCAAAGTGTCTGCACAACAAACACAAACTTTCACAATGCCTCTCCGCGTCATTGCACATTTGCAACAGCAGGAGTAAAATATAGGTTTGTACACTATATATGAGTCAAACACTTCTGCATTTAGATGTCCTTTAATCTATGTCTGCAATGTTTAGTTCAACAAGAGTTCAAACTGATATACAGTATCCACATAAATATCAGCAGAGATGTTTGTTTTCCACACAGGTAGGTATTGAAAGGTGGTTAATCCCAGATACGCCATTCCCTCCACGTGCATGTGCACTTCACACCTGTTGCGTCACACTGTCTCAACTCAGAGTCAGATGAACAGCAGGTCACAGAAGCCTCTATAATGTGTGAACCTGTGAAGATGGTCTCATTTTTCACCTTTAAATACCTGGCTAGTGGTTTATGATATCATCTCCTTCAGGGGAGGATGAGCTGTGTAATTATAGGAGAAGAGAGACATTACACATGCACAAACGTGCATGCACATGCACACTGTCATGATGTGATACTTGTGTCTTCTATTATCATCTATTTAACAGTCTTCAAAGCTGCAGGATGTGACAGACTACCCAGAGTTGACAGTCTGGATATTGTCTGACAAATAAACTATATAAATAATGTCAGCCAAGGTCAAGGGCGTAAATCCCAGGGGGGTCGGGGGGGTCAGGACCCCCCCCCCCCCTTCTCAGGGTTGCCCCCCACTAGAAATATCATTAAAACAATGCTGTGTATTGTAAATAACATAATGATGTATACTTACAATATCTCTGTAAGTAGTAAAACAATACAAACCCCAAAAAATGCTTTTTAAGTTTAGAAACATTTTGAGTCCCCCCTCCCTTGCCTCACAGTGGTTTGGTCCACTGCCTGCTGTACGTTACCCATCTTCACTCGACTCACGGTCACATCGGTAGTGACAGGAATGTAGTAAGTAGGCGGTTCAAGGCTGTTTTATTCACATTAAACATCGGATGAAGTTGTTCTTTTCTCAAGTAGAAATGATGCTGAGTAATTAATGAATTAGTTATGACAAAAAGTTTGCGATGTTAGTGTAATATAATGTAACGTTAGCTAGCTTGTTTAATAGCTTGTTGGATAGAAATGCACCCACTACAACTAACATTACCACGGCGATAAGCCTAACGTTATGTGTGTGAACTGATATTAGCGTTAATGTTGAAAATCTACAGTTGTGTTTGAAGTGGCTGATCAGTGGGTTTGCTGCAGTTAAATATATATCCTCTGTCCCAGACCAAACCTAATATTTATGCGGAGGACGCAAGTATTTTTGTGGCTTGTGTACACCATGTCCTCTACGAGTATAATTGTGGCTGTATTATTTGTGTCCCCTTCAAAAATTGCTCTTCAGAAATTTGAAGTTTATTGTCCCCCCCTACTGTTAGATCAGATTTACGCCCATGGCCAAGGTGGATGTGAGGCAGCGGACGATGTTTCACAAAAAGTCTGATTGTGGTTTGGGCCTCGGGTCCTTTGTGATTTTTGCAGCTTCATTGCCTTCTCGCCTGTTACTATTTCTTATAAGCACAGCACAAATCAGAAATTTCTGTTACTGGCATGACTGAGTAAGGAAGTACTAAGTCATACATCAAACTATTCTGGGTATATTACAAGATCATTTTGTTTCCAAGAGTGCGAGTAACTCCACTTGCAGTGGTGAACAAAAATGGTGTGCCTACTTTCGATTTAACAGGGAAAGCTTTGGAAACTCCTTTCAGTTCATTCTTAATGTTTTCTCCAAGCAGAAACGTATTCTGCTGGGAAATAATGTAATAAGGTCTGTCAGTGTGCCCATCCACAGACTGTGAGTCATTTTCTCACAGCTTGGTTATGATATATTTTTTTTGTGTGCTGCATTGCCATGTGAGTCACAGCCAACCTGGAATATTGTTAGAGCCAAATAAGCCCTGCAGTTTATTATAACAATAAGTTTCCTTTATTTGTCTCTCAGTCTGAGATGTCAAAGATGCTCCCCAGTAAACCTTTAACAGTCACATTCAAGTAGCAAACACACTGTAGGCTGAAAGCGTTGTGGTCATAGTGTTTGGCTCTCTGTTGCAAAGCCTGTAAAACGTTTTCCCTCTGAAAACAGCACTGTGGCAAATGGTGTGAGGAGGGCTGTAGTCAGTCTCACATGGAGCCAAATGGAGAAAGGCATTCAGACTGAGACCAAAAAAGGTAGTGGAGAGGAAAGAGGAGTGCGGGGGATGGTGCCTTGGAAAAAAACGAAAGGGTAATACAATACAAGGTGGTATGATATCCTCGCCCACATAAAATTATTCTTTGATGATGCTGCTGTGATGTAACTGCCTACACTTTCCCTTTGCCTGAACACTATTTGGATCATTATATCTTAGCTTGAAATATCATTCCAGTGTTTTTTTTGTCTTACCAATTTAACTACAAATTCACAATTATTCTTCATTACTGTAAAAAAAAAATTCTCCAAACCCACCATAGGTTTTTAGATTGCATTTCTAGTGTCCAGGTAGCCAATGAGCTCAGTTTATTTCAGTATTGAGAAATATTTCAGGTGTCGAGATAATATGACATCAATGTGTGAACAACCCATAAAGGTTTAAATGTGTGGGAACTGACCCCCTTGTCAGGAGAAAACTGTAAATCAGGTCTTACTATCCCCAGATATAATATGAAAATCAACTTGCAAAAACATGCCCTAGATAGTTCCTAGATAAGACTTGAAACACTACAGGGTAGAATCAGAGAGTTTAACATAGTCTGTTTAGTAGTGCTGTATTGACCATCATATCCAAAACAGGATTATTAAATAGGTCTAAGACCCGAATTTTTCAACAATCAGTTTTTACTTCACTGAAAATAACTGAAACGACTACCTGAAAAGCCGGACAAGTTATAAGCAAGGTGGTATTATTGCAGTAATGTAAAGTAAGGGTGAAAAAAATGTGAAAGTAAGGTCAAGCTGAACATAATCCAGGGTTTTGCAGAATTGTGTAATATCAACATTCTTGTCTTTTTTGTGGGCATTTTAGGCTTTTATTTTTTATAGGACAGCTGAAGACATGGAAGGGGAGAAAGGGGGAATGACATGCAGCACAGAGCTGAAAGTTGGAGTCGAACCCACGGCTGTTGCATCAAGGAGTAGACCTCTTTATACAGGCGCCTGCTCTACCGGGTGAGCTACCCAGGCACCCTCAATGTTGTTCTCTGATGATAGTTTTGTAATTTCACTACTTGTCACTCTCCTGTCTTTGCAGGAGAGATCACAATATACAGTCCCAACATTATCACCACCATACCAATGCTGAAGAAATGCTATTATATCCCTCCTGTTAGCCACTGGTAGAACCAATGTCTGGGTGTGAACCGTGACCCAAGCTTCGCTCAGCAACTACAAGGACAGCTCATCCACAGCTGCTCCGCCCTTCCACCACCATCTTCCCCTCTGAATCAGGCCTCCCCAGCCCTGCTGTGCTCATGTTGGCACGGCTTATATGGAGGCCAGTGAATAATATCTAGCAGGGGTGTCAAAATAGAAAGCTAACACAAGTGTGTCTACAAAACCAAAGACAGGGAGGAAAGATTTTGCTGTGAGAAGTATTACACTGAAGTACTTCAATTCTTGTTTCATTTAGGCTATAAGATCCTGAGGTGACCACATGCAACACACAAAAGTCGGCGTACTTTTCAGACTATTTGCTGAGGTGTCTGTGTATTTCTGTGGATGTGTATATTTGTGGAGGTGTCTGACTATGTGCCTGTGTTGAGGGGACTGTGGTGGTCTGTACATGATTCTGTTAAAGACCTTTTCCAGTTAAGGAACAAGCCACACTGTTTCCTACACTTGCATCTCAAATGACAGAGGTTGTTATTTTTGTTGTTGGTCATTACTGTAATTTCCACCAAGCCCTACCATATAATGTTAATAGAAGCAGTGGAGCTTGTCATGCATTTCCCAAAACAGGCTGACCTCACCTGGGATGAAGCAGGTTGGTCTCCTCCTCCATACAGCCCCAGGTGTGCTGGCATGTCCATGTCGTCTAGACAGGAATAAGTGAGTAATGGTGATGCTTACAGCAAGGTACACAATTAGTGATCTTTCCCCTCACTTGTTTGGAAAGTGTGTCTGCATCATCAGGGCTCAGTTGCAGAAAATATTTAGTGACGATAATCACATTTTTGTGTGTGTTTGTGGCGCACAAAGTTAGGGAGTTTCGACAAAGGATTGCTTCTTTAGTAGCTATAATAGTTTTTCTTTCAGGCCTTAAAAGTCCACATTTGCAGAGAGAGAGAGAGAGGGAAAGTGCAGACAATGAGAAAAACACACGGCAGAGAGAGGGTGAGACAATTTACATTTTTTCACTTGCTAGGCTCTCGTAAACCTCCGTTCAGCTTCTCTGCGGGGTTGCTGCAGTGAAAGTCTGCTTTACGTCTATAATGTCGTCAGAAAGTTTTAGGAGACAGGCAGGAGAGCTGGAATATACCCTGCTCTGATCTATGTGTGCATGTCTGCTTACCATAATCTAGAGAAAACAACCTATTGTCCAATAAAGCACATAGTGAAACACAACACAATGGAAATTGCTTACTCATGAATGTTTTAAAAGACGGGGAGAAATACCACAAGTAAAACAGCTAGGACATGGATCCAAATTGGCTCGGCAATTTAGGCACAAACAGTCTTTACTGCGGAAGGAAATTCATGTATTTACTCACCAACAACAACATCTTTGTGTGTTCCTGTATATGTTTTGCCTGACTGTTGGCTGGCTTATCAGTCTGTTTCACATCTCCTGAAGGCCAGCTAAAGTTCTGCCCAGTCAAAGTCCCTCTTTGTCTCCTTCTTCCTGGAGCTTTTGAGAACAACCTGCTCAGTGAGACATGACAAGGCAGGTTGTTGCAAGGGTGGCGGTGTGCAAACGCACTTTGCAGACACACCAACAGTGTGAGTAACACGACTGACCGAGGTCAGTCAGAGTGACTCTCTACCTCACTGCCTTTGGAGCTTACTTTCCTTTGGAAATGTGCCCTGTCTGTGTGAATATCATCACCTTTCCGCTGGCTTTCCGAAATCATAATTTCATTAATGTGATGAATTGTGGCCTCTGTTTCATAAGACAATCAGTCTTAGTTGGTGTGACAGCAGGAAAAGGCACAGACATTTTCACATGAGTCCCAAATTCTGTGCATGTTTGCGAAGCTCATTTAGCAATGCTAACAAAGTGGCTATTTTTTAATTCTGGCGGAAAAACAAGATGCAGACTGGTCTCCTCTATTTTTCTCATTGGCCATATTAAAACCACTGGGACAGTCTGGGAAATTAACCCAGCAGGAATTGTTTCTCCCTTTCACATCATGTCACCATGGCCAAACGGTTGACTCTGTGTGAGGGCAAAGGTGAAAGGAGCACACTAGACGCAAACAGCGTACACCTCCACCAAGAACTCTCTCTTCTTCTTTTTCTCTCACACAAACACACAGCACACTGCAAACATGGAACACATGTGTTACCCTATTAAGGTAATGCTTATTTACACTTGGTGTCATGGTGTGAAAACACAGGTTTTCACATCCCTGATTGATGGAGAATTGTCAAGAAAGACTGCTGTCCTGGAAATGGCACAGCTAATGTCAGGCTTGACTGGATCAGGTATAAACTGTGCACACACAGCTGTCAGCAGAGGTGGCAGAGGTACACCTTGTAGGTCAGCGATGACGAAGGTTTTCAGTTGGTGCGCTGGTCTTGTATCAGGATGGACTCAGGGTTAGATTGGTGGAAGAGGTGGTAGACCTTGTCGACCTTGTCATATTCCATAGTCCACATTCCACAGGTGAACAAAGTATCTTTTAAAGTTAAGATTGCATACCCAAAGCTCTACTTACCTGAAAGTTGTCACTTGTAGTGACAAACCCACAGAGAATCATCCCATGCTACAGGTCCCCTCAGCTCTATAAATGGTAATCGGAATTGAACCTTTCTAGTTCACTCTCAGCAGACAAAGTTAAGCATTTGGCAGCTAAAGAGACAGACATTTCTCAAAAATCTGTTAAGTCACAAAATAAAGACGACATGAGACTTGAAAGCAAAAACATTCATGTCATCATTCTTTTTGACTTAAAATCTCAGACAATACAAAATAAACAGTGACAGACAGATCCTGCACACATTGAATGATTGGGCCTGTGCGGTCTCAAACACTATTAACACAGCTGTGGAAGTATGTATGTATAACAATGTTCAAATGATGTGTAATTTTAGCATTCTGAGACCTGAAAGACTTATCTTGACTTGCAATTTGCTTATAAAAAGTTGTTACTTGACAGATAACCTCACTTGGACTTTCCCCTAAAGACCCCCAAAACAGCTCTGTGAATCACTGCGATCATTGAAGAGGATCAAATAATTGAAATTATGATATTTTATATGATGATATGAAATATGTTTTATCTGGTCCCTCTGCTCCTCCTCTGGACTCGTGACACCGTGCTTGTCTTGTGTGACTCAACATATAATTCAGTCGATGAAGCACTGCCATCGCTGCCTCTCACTTGTCAAGTCAAACCCTCGCTGTCACTCTCCAAGCAGCCCCACCCAATCTGGTTTCCATGGTAACTCTCTTTTGTAGCACTGTGTTGTGGAATCTCAGGAAGTGCTTCGTCAGAGTGTTGGTCTCTGCATGGCCGCCTGCTCTTTGCGACCTCTAACATTTGTCAGCAGCAGACCGACAGATGCTCTTCACATCCTGTGCAGACATTTCAGACTGAATCAGACTTGGGCGATGACGAGGAGCAGTGAGTGCTGACAACCTCAAATTAGGTTGCTCAACCGTTTTCCAGCCATTTGAAATGTGTGAAATTCTGCATAACTGCATGTTTTCAGGCCTTCAAATGCATTGTGCATTATTCTGTTCATATTTTAACTGGAGCTTTCAACTGGAGTCAGACAGACGGACGGACCGACTGACATACATAGGCCTACATACAAACATACAGTACATAGGCCTACATACAAGCATACAGTACATAGGTCTACATACAAACATACAGTACATAGCCCTACATACAAACATACAGTACATAGGCATACATACAAACATACAGTACATAGGCCTACATACAAGCATACAGTACATAGGCCTACATACATACATGTTCCCATTGCTGCTCATCTCACCCCCCAGCCTTCTAGTACATAAACCAACCACCTCCAACTTTCTAACTTTCTGTCTTTTAACCCTTGTGTTGTCTTCCCGTCAACTTTGAAAAAACCCCCACTTTTTTCCAACATTTTAAATTTTAAAATTTTTCTTCTACACATTTTCAGCGCTTATTTCTACGTCCCATATTTTCTGATATAAAACAAAAAATTGAAAATGGATCAATGTGACCTGAAGTCAACACAAGGGTTAAACCATGTCAACTTTCTTTCTTTCCATCTCTCTATCACTTAACACATCCCCCCCCAAAACTCCCCAATTATTCCATCCAGCTGTGGCCATCTGGCTCTCACTCTCTCCAAGCTGCCTTCCACAGTTTGGTGAAGCTGGGGTGGAGAACCACACGTTAAAAACAAATGCTCCCAAGGCTCTACATGTGTTAAAGCTTTGTTCACTTTTGATTAGTGAGCTTTAGAGATGGATTTTGTTACATCTGGACAGAGCCAGGGCTAGCTGTTTTCCTGTTTCCAGTCCATACTAAAATAAGCTAACCAGCTGATGGTGCTAGCTTCATGTTTAGCACACAAACATGAGTTTTATCTTCTCATCTTACTCTTGGCAGGAAAGTGAAGACGTGTATTCCCCCCCCCCCCCCATTAATTACTGTAGGCTACAGCGTTCAAATCAACTTGCAGAAACATTTTGTTTAGGTAATCTATGCTTTTATTTTTGTCAAAGACACATACACTGCAGACTTTCCAAATCAACCTATAGCTTACAACTTCATTCTCTTGCAAATGTAATGCAACTGTGACAGCAATAAGTAAATGTGTTGTGTTAATTGACATGGATTATTTAACTTAAGTCCTTTCCATCGTTGTTTTGAATTTAGTGGAAAATGATGATCAACTGAAACCACAGATAAAACATGACATCATTTTAGAAAATTCTCTGCAGTAATGCAAGTTCCAGATTCAGGTCTGGATCAGATCAGGTTTTCACTAAACTAATCTCCTAAATACAAATCACTCACACTTAGGGTCAACAAAAAAATCACTGTGAAACAACCAGAGTGGAGATCAATCTCTGTTGAATTATGGATGTCTGGAAAGCCGAGAGACAGATAAAGAAGAAGAGGTGAGGTGAATCGCCTTGATATAAACCAGACAGCTTTTCAGAGCCCTGGACAGAGACAGCTCATAAATCTCATAGTGAGACCAAACAGCCCAGGAAATTCAGTCATACCCCAAATACACCATTCTAGTAGGAACTGAATGTCTCTTTTGTTCACAAATATTTATACGTTCTTTTACACCGGTTCCTCCCAGATACAACATAAGTGCACAATTCAGGGAAAATGTGTTGTATAACATCAGTGAGTATGGGAATTACACTTTCGAAAGTAAGATTCTGCAGCAGCTTGAAACGGTCCTGTGTTTTGATCCTCCACAGTTTGGCGCTGTTTCAAAAGTGGAAAATATGTGGAGGCTTTTTCCACACGGGAGAGATTGGTGACTCAGTTACACTTTAAAAAATGGAGAGGAAAAAGGATCGTGTTTTGCTGTTTTCTTCCTTCTGTTTCCCCAAAACCAGCTGTTTCATATTTTAGCCCTCAGTTACGATCCATAAGCCCTTTGACAGGAATTATTAAATTGCAGTCTCACACACAGTAGCAGCTCTCCAGACCAGAACTATGAGTAAGTTTAGTGGAACCAGCAGCTCCTGTACATGACCAAGGCAGCATGCTGTGGTCAGTTGCTATGCTTTCCCCCTTTTGCACATTGTTTTTAAAAACATTTCCTTTCTTGGTAGAGGAACTAACTTCCCACAAATTAAACCCACAGACCTTTGGTGGGTACTTAACTATGAACAAACAACCATCACATAAGCTATGTGTGGACAGTCCAACCACAGCTTTTTTTCTAAACTATAAGATCCCAAGGTTTCAAAACAATACAATATGTTGTGTAATAACATGGTAAAGTGTATACAATGTTGCACTACATTTCTGGATTTATCCATTAAATGCAAAGATGCCGCCATAAAAATATACATGTTGAATGTGAATATTTTACTAATTTTAAATGTTATTAAGCTAAAATTCAATTTTAAAGCACATTTACCCAAATTAGCTTTAGACATTATGTGATCAGTGTTAAAAATGTAATTTGAGGTCACCTAAACCGAGATTTTGTCACTTTCATCTCGTCGACATTCGAAGACAAGAAAACAAGCTGTCTGTTTACGTTGACGAGACGAAAGAGATAACAGTTGACTTTCTGGAAGTTTCTGGGGTTATAACACATTTTGTCAGTGCTGTACCATGTTTTGGAAATGCATCTTGCTCCTTTTTGTTTTGGCACTTTAATGGCACTGTATGAGAGTTACAATGTTTTTTTTATGCACATTGCAATGTTTATTATGCTAAAAATGAATCTCAAAGAGCCCCAGAAAAGAACAGACTATGTTAAGATCACTATTTCTTAAAATCTTTTGTATGTCTAGAACTTAACTGGGGTTTTAGCAAGCTGTAGTGTAGGCTACTTTAAGGTGGTTTGTCATTCTGATGTTCTATGTTAACATCAAGTTGTTCTCTGCATTACATCTCTCCAGCAAGTATCAAAGATCCTGGTGCCATCTCCCCTGATCTGATTTCTGATTTCATCTCTGAAACGAACAGACTTCAGATGGTCATTAATCTTGATTATAACTTCATGTTTTTTTCTTGTCTTGTGGCTTATTGTCTTGAAAGTAAAAAGGGTCGAGTGTCAGTATTGCTCACACCCGGGCGGGTCATCCAAAGCTCCAGTTAAAGCCCTCCCTTCAGTAGGCAGCGGTATAAAAGCAGCGCGCTCCCGTCCCCTCGGTCTGGTGCACCAGCTGCGAGGTGGCAGCTTGGAGCAAAGAGTAACAGATATTTAGATCTCTCCAAGCTAAACTTTAGCTCTGCACTCGCTTCTTTTGTATAACGTGCTTTGTTAACTAGTCTTTTTCTACTTTACCCTGAAATCATTATTTTCTTTTACAAAATGACTGGTGGCCCACTGACAGGGTTACTGCTTGCGCTGTGCGTAAGCGGCGCAGTCCACGGTTTGCCAAAGAAGGACAAAAGACAAAGTGGCCAGTATCAGGTGTATCCTGTCCTCCATGACGCAGATGCCGTTTCTCCAGGTTGGTACAAGGACTTCCATTATAATCATCAAGTGTTCAGCATGAAAAGTCAAAGGTTTTCCTCCTGCATTAGTGTATGTTGTTTAAAATGTAATGACTTTACAGTAGCTTTTGTCATACCTAATGCTTTTATTTGGCATTAACTTGATAAGCCAACTCAGTCAAAACTTGAATGACCATTTTACGGTACAAATGTATAATAATCTTTATGGGACATATATTCCTATGATTTCTAGTCGGTTGTGAGGACAACGGTCGCTCATACAGACAGAGCGAGCAGTGGGAGAAACCCTACCTTGGTGGTAGTACACTGTTGTGCACCTGCAATGGAGCAGCAGGCATCAAATGTAAAAGTCAACCTGAAGGTCAGTAAGATAACCGGTTTGTAACAGAAATGTCTTAGCAGACCTGTTCTTCTCAGGCTCACTTCCCACATCTGGATGCGAGTGGAAACTTTTGGTTTGGAATAGTTGCCTCCCCCAATCACTTGTTTCAGAACTTTTGCGTCAATACCAACAATTAAAGTTACTTTAAAAAAGTTGGAACATATTTAGATATCCACTAAATCGTCAGTGCGTCTTTACGCAGCAATACAAACTCTTGACCTTTAGGGTACTCTCTGTTTTATTCCTCAGCGGAGGAGTCCTGTTATGATAAGTACAATGACCGCTCATACCGTGTTGGTGAAACCTACGAGAGACCAAAGGACGGGATGATGTGGGACTGCACATGTATTGGTTCTGGTCGAGGCAAGATCAGCTGTACCATTGCAAGTGAGTAACCTGAATATTAAACTGCCTGCACTTCAAAAATCAGTATGAAGCGTGGAAAAATTGTTTAGAAATGTTTTTTTCACAAAGTGTACTTTTCTTGACATTTCTTGTCTCTTCTTAGTAGGTTATTTTACTTATGTTTCCTGCTTCTTTCATTCACTGGAAACATACAGCATCACCTCATGTTGTAAATGTTTTACTTAAATAGTAATGACCGAATACAAAATCTGAATGAGGGATATGTTCCATAGTACATAGCCTATTAAGGACATATTTTGTAAGCCAATGCAACTTAGTACATTTTGCCCTTCACAGATCGTTGCCATGAAGGTGGGATGTCTTATAAAATCGGGGACACTTGGCAAAGGCCTCATGAGACCGCTGACTACATGCTAGAGTGTATGTGTCTTGGAAATAACAAAGGAGAATGGACCTGCAAACCTGTGGGTGAGTACAGTTACCTCATACATTTAAACCTGCGGGGAAACTAAGTGGTCAACACTTTCCATATGAACTCTGGAAGGCAGATACATGTGAAATATTGACACCCCCCCCCCCCCCCCCCCCCACACACACACACACACACTTAATAGACATTTCAGATTTCTCAGAAGTAGGGCCGTGTTTGATAGCGTTATAAATATTTGACATATTTGACAACAGTCCAGACAGACACGGTAAGTGTGTGAAAGAGCCCATATTACGCCCCATCTATTGATTTTCACTTGGTTTATTTCACCTGGAAATTTCTAGGGGGGATTTACACGCTGTAATTTCGAGCCAGATCTTAAATATAAACTGCAAATGCAATAAATCTTCGGTGTTTTCTGTTCAGCTGAGCGTTGCTACGACAACAACGCTGCATCATCGTACGTCGTCGGGGAGACGTGGGAGAGACCGTACCAAGGCTGGATGATGCTGGACTGCACCTGTCTGGGAGAGGGAAATGGACGCATCACATGCACCTCAAGAAGTAAGAAGAGTATAAACAACGCACACATGAACACACACTTTTGCATACTTCAGTAGCAGCTGTTGACCACTGTTGTTCTCCAACCAGACCGTTGCAACGACCAGGACCTCAAGAAGTCCTACCGTATTGGAAACACATGGACAAAGACGGACACAAGTGGACACATCCTGCAGTGTCAGTGCTTAGGAAACGGGCGTGGGGAGTGGAAATGCGAGAGACACAACGCAGGCCGAAGTGAGACGCCTGCTCAAGTTACATTTTGCAAAAACTTTACTCTGATCTTCTCTGACATTCATCATTCTTTCAATCTGTTTGGTGGTATACAGCCCCAGGTGCTGTCGTGTTGACCCCCACACATTCTCGGCAGCTGGTTGAGCCCCTCATCGAGGGGACGTGCCGCACGGACTCTGGAGCCACCTACTACGAGGGGCAGCGCTGGTTCAGAAGCCAGGGCAGCACGCAGATGCTCTGTACCTGTCTGGGCAACGGAGTCAGCTGTCAGGAGTGGGGTGAGTAAAAGATGGGCTCTCTGTGAAGAAAAGAGGAATTATGATGATGAACTCTATGGTCTGTTATCTTTCTAATTGGGTTTCCTTGACATGAAATAAGTAACATGTAACAACACAATGAAATAATCACCTTTAAAGATGCACATTGCTTTGTCTCCGCTATAATTACCACTGTCTTGTTCTTCCCTCTCCTCTCCTCTGTGCAGAGGCCAGGAAGCAGACGTATGGTGGCAACTCTGACGGCCAGCCATGTGCATTCCCGTTCGTCTTCATGGGAAAGACCTACTACTCCTGCACCTCAGACGGACGCCCAGATGGCCAGCTCTGGTGCTCTACAGCCGCGGACTATGAGAAAGACAAGCAGTACTCTTTCTGTACTGAGAAGAATGGTGAGACTCAGGCACAGTGATGTAAACCTGGGCTTTACCACTTTATTGGTTTGTTGGTTTTGTGGATATATTGGGCTGGTGTTGACCTTTTATTAAATCAAGCCTTTTGCCCATCAAATATTGGCAAATCTATCACAGTCCCTTAACTCTTAAGAAGACAGGACCTGGTAGCATGGTGATATAAACAGTGTCTCTGTCTCTATTCCAGCCATTGTGGCAACACGAGGTGGAAACTCCAACGGCGGCCTGTGCCACTTCCCCTTCCTCTACAGTGGCCGCAACTACACCGATTGCACCTCTGACGGACGCCGTGATGGCATGAGGTGGTGTGGCACCACCCACGACTACGACACAGAGCAGCGCTTTGGATTTTGCCCCATGGCTGGTAAGTGTGTGTGTGTGCTGCTTTGTTTGTTCCACACCATGCATTTACTTTGAAACTTAACAGTTAAATGTTAAATAGAATCAAGTAATTGAAGAGATTGAAGAGATGAAAGAAAACAAACAAATCCAAAAACCCAAAACCTTTTTTTTATCTATTGTTTCTAAAATGTAGCATTTGAAGCAGTTTTGCTCATTTGATGAACTGTATATAATCGCATCACTTTGTGCAATGTTTTTTGATATCTTAATGGTTGAATGCACGTATTAAGTGGCTTTGTGTAAAAGTGTCACCTAAATTTTAGTATTTTTTAATTCTAGAGACATTTACATATTCGATAAATATGAAGCTACAGCTAGGTTAGCTTAGCATAAAGACTGGACACGGGGGAAACAGCTAGCCCGGCTCTGTTCAAAGGTTAAACAATTCATCTACCTGAACCTACAGAACGAGAAAGCGAAAGATGAAAGTTATTCAAATGCTTAACTAACATGCTATAGATATATTTTCTTTGTAGAGGATGTAATTACACTACATGCTTTGGTCTTTATCTCATCTTGTTGTCACAGATGCTAATGACGGTTTGGTTGCATGGCTCACTTGTAGACAATTGGGAACTAATTGGGGTTTATGTTCATGGGAGAGTAATGACTCTGTCAAGGCTCTTACATTTACAGCATTTCATCTCATGTAGAGTCATGCCACTGTGCTAAATGGACCAAGGGGAATTCCCGGTTCAAACACACTTAGTACTGTTTGTTTTTATTTATTTATTTTCCTTTCTTTCTTTATAAAGCCCATGAGGAGTTATGTACCACCAATGAAGGAGTGATGCACCGTGTAGGCGACAAATGGGACAAACGCCATGATGTCCTGGGTCATATGATGGAGTGCACATGTCTGGGCAACGGCCGTGGGGAGTGGAGCTGTGTTGCTCACTCACAGCTGCGAGGTCAGAGAGCTAACTCCATTTGGATTTAAAACAAAACGGTTTAAGTTGTCTTGAAGCATAAAGGTTTTATGTTGAATTCACTCCTTTTTTTTTAACATGTCCAGATCAGTGTGTTGTTGATGGCTTGTCCTATGAAGTAAACCAGGAATTTACCAAGCGCCACGACGAGGGCTACATGATGAACTGCACCTGCTTTGGACAGGGACGTGGACGCTGGAAATGTGACGCTACTGGTGCGTTCATGGCTCATTAGCTCAGCTGTTGGAAGATTAAAATACTAATGCACTTTTCATCTGAAAAATACAACCCCACCCTTCTCTGTCCCATTCAATCTCTGTTGTTTGCTTCTGTTTTCTGCAAATAGATCAGTGTCAGGAGCCACAAACCAGGGCGTTCTATCAGATTGGAGAGACATGGGAGAAAGTCAGCCATGGCATCCACTACCGCTGTTATTGCTATGGCAATGGCATTGGAGAGTTGAGATGTGAACCTCAGCAGACCTACCAAGGTAGGGAAAAATAATCTTCCCAACATCATCAGTTGAAAACTGCTATCCACTTCAGTTGGTTTACAGATTGGTTTCTGCAGAGTCCTCGTGGTCAATATTTGAATATGGTGGTTTAAGTTTATTCATCACACATATCACTTATTATGTATTCATATTCATCAGTCATAATTCACAGACATGATATACATATATTGCGATATAGACTTTCACTTTTATATGTGATGTCCATTACGATATACGTTTATAAATCCACATCGACATCATAGAAAAAGCACAAATAGTCCTCATAATCATTGTGCTTGGAAGTTTTCTGCATTTGGAAGTTTGCTTCAGAATTATCAGAATCAAATTAATCCGATGATAACAGGAAGTTAGAGAATCCAAACAGGAACTGCAAATAACTAATTGGTCACATTTGGGGGTTCGGCATGACCTTTCATGGTGCAAATTTGCTAAAATGCAAACAGATATAGGAAATCTCCAATCAGATTTCAGCATAATTTTTAATTTGTGGAGTGGACAATCCATGCAATATAATTGGGATAATTTTGGCTTGTCTGAGGCTCCATCATGGGATGAGAGATTTAAATCCCTAAACCCTTGCACAAGGTAACATGCATATTATTAAATAGGATTATTTATTTGTATTAATTACTTGGGAAGTGTTAATTCCTCCAAGGCTTCTTAGTCCTTTCCTGCAGCTTTTCCCACTGAGTCAGACAACTGTGTGTGCTTAATGTGTGTTTGCTTTACTTATTTAACCCTCCTACGTTATTGACCTCCTTCCTCTCACCTACCCCTAACCTTCCATCACACGTCACTGGAATGAAAAGTTCACTTGCCAGGTTAGTGGAGGTAAGCGGGGGTTTGTCGTTTTTCTCGACTTTGAAGTCTGGCAAATGGAGAAGTGCTTGCCAATCACATCACCCCTGTCTTCCCCTTGGTCTTTGTAGTTGGAGAGGTTTTTCCTTCCCCCGCCTGGTGTTGTTGTCCTGACCTGCTGAGGGGAAAGGGATGCTGGGTTGGGAGGGTAGGGAAGGGAGGCGCTTGTACATACTTCCTGCCTATACCTCTTTCTTGGTAAAAGTTGCTTAATGTGGTACTTTGTACTGCAGCACATTGTATGTCCCTAATGAAACATTGACCTAACCACTTACTGTTGCAACATTTATTTTACCATGATCAATGGTGTGTGCAGAGCAGGGATTGTAAAGCTATATGTTCGTTCGATAAACTGGGATGAATATAGTACTCCGGTGTTATGTCGGACTCTGAGATGTCAGCGGGTGTATGAGCTGGTTTAGCACCGTCTGGTGGTCTGGTTCTGTCCCAAAACGATGAATCTGTCTGACAGAGCCTCACCAAAAAGTAGCCAACTTTCACCCACACTCTCTACAGGTAACACTGTTATATGTTTTTGACAACGTGTGAGTCGTTTTCCCATCGCTAATAGCAGGTTTGTTCTGTGTCTCTCCTACTCTCTCCTGATGTCGTCTCCTAAATCTTTTCCTACACCCACTGCTCTAACTCCTCAGATGGCCACAGACCTGTCCAGGTGATCATCACAGAGGCAGGAAAACAGCCAGACTCCCACCCCATTCAGTGGAACCCTCCTTCATCTGTTCAAATTACCCAGTACATCCTCAAATGGAGAATTGTAAGTCACCCTTTTGGTTCCGGTTAGAAATTGCCTTTGTAAATGCAAATAAGCTCTTTTTTTAAAAAAAATTTGATGACCACTATATTAGTAAAGGTGAGCAAAGAGTCAATGGTTTGGTAATGTTGACTGAAGTTTGAACATGGACAAACAAGGTGATTAGAGGGTACATGAACTCCCATTTACAGTCTGCATGCATAAACACATTGGACTGTGTGAAAATATTCCCCGTCCTGTGATTTCTTTTCTCACATATCTTTTTTTCTTTGAAGACCTCAAAGACTGACAAGCTGGTTGAAATGTTTATGAAGCTTTAGTTAAAGTCAAACACATTTTCTCTGAAGGGGTTTGTGTATTTTGGAAAGCAAAGTCACTTAAAGCCCCCATCTGGCCCTCTTACTGAGAAAGTTTGTAGTTTTCCGACTCAGTGCAAAGCCAGTCTAAATGCAGGATGTGGCAGTAAACAGGTCTGAGCCAGAGTCCAGTCCAAAATATACTTAGACCATGCAAAGTCTTAATTTTCTGAATTAATTAATGATTCCAGTAAATTCTCTCAAATGTTCACATATTTGTATTTAACTCCATATCATATCTGTGCTGTCAAAAATGTTCATTACTTTTAAGATTTATTTTTGGCATCAAGAGTTTAGAAATCAGATTATCCAGTTGAGAAAACAATCTCACCACGAGGTCCATTTAGTAGCCGTTCTAGAGCTTTTAATCATATAGCATGCTCTTCATCAGCAGATGGAGTTTTCCTAGTTGAAATAGATGTTGTAGATGTTCACATTTATTTTCTGAGCACTTTAAGTATGCTTGTCCATTTTGTATGCTTGCCCACTCTTCAATGTAAGCTTTTTGTCATAAAAACTTGACCTATAACCTATTAACTTTTTTAATCTTTTCACCCCTACTGGTAGAAAAATACCCGTGCACCCTGGAAGGAGGTCACTGTCCCCGGCCACCTCAACTCCTACACCATCAGTGGGCTGCGTCCAGGCATCACTTATGAGGGCCAGCTGATCAGCATCCTGCGCTACGGACGTCGCGAGGTCACACGCTTCGATTTCACCACTACCCTTATTAGTTCCTGTGAGTAGACTTGAGCAGTCACATTTCCTCAATGCCACAAATCTAAATAGATGCTTTACAGGAACATTATATCCCTTTATCTCTCAAGTTGAAACATCAGAGGGAGAGACGACCCAACTTGCCCCAGAGGTGGACACTTCTGAGTCAGTGACAGAAATCACCTCAAACAGCTTTGTTGTGTCCTGGACATCAGCCTCTTCTACCATCTCTGGCTTCAGGGTGGAGTATGAGCTGAGCGAGGAAGGGGCCAAAACAAAAGTCCTGGGTGAGAGCCTCCATACCTCCGTAAAGTCACATGCAAATAATTGAATGCATTGATTAATTGGATAGATTTTCTGTTGAGGTTCTAAATGATGTATCTCAGGTTAAATGTGATCAACATAAATTCCAATATGAGTAGGCAATACGGATTAAATCCTCTATCATGGCATCTGTCCATTTTATGTCAAGGTATTGATACATTTTAGTTTAGTTTGTAGTTTATTTTGAACATGTGAAAATATACAGTACATATATATATATATATAATATTAATAATAATAATAATACAATTAAAATAACAGATAAATAACAACATGTACATCTCTTCCAAAATCTTCCAAAATGATTGTAAGTGATTCAAATAAGAAATTCCCATGTTCAAAAAGGAGTAGGAAGAAGTAAAAAAAAAAGGGGTCCTACCCCCTTTTTCTATTTTTATCCTTTAGTTAAATACAAAACAATTTGATGCTTCACTTATTTATACATGTTTAGATACCCATACATGTACCGTGTATCTACCTACCTACACTCACATAAACACATGCATACACATAGACGCAGATGCATACATACCTGCATACCCACACACATTTACACGTTTTTTTCCTTCTTTTCCATCTATTTTCTTCGTTTCCGTCTATCTATATCAAACCGAATAATAACCCATCCAAACTAGACTATATAAGCCCAGGAACCATACAGTCAGTATACAATACTATCACCTTGAATACTTTTCGAATCCATTCAATATATTCATTTTAAATAGTCTCTTAAAATTGCTCATTGTTGTACTTGATTTCATCTCATCGCTGCAGCTGTTCCATAAATTAACTCCTTTGGTTGTGATGCAGTGATATTTAGCATTTGTTCGTAAATAAATATTGTCATATTGTACATTTTCAAAAAAAAATAACCAACAAGTCTTTCCATTGTTGGCTAATCAGGCCAATGAAATACCTGGCGAGTCAATGCACTTCATTGATGTGCAACATTGCCCAATATGGAGAAAAAAAGACTGTATATAAATACTGTAGCTGCCATGGCATAATCATACTGTAATAAATATATAAAATGGATATACTGGTATGTGTATTAACTATCTTTTTATCGGCTTCTCCAGATGTTCCTCGCACAGCCAACTCTGTCACTATCAAGGACCTCCTGCCAGGACGCAGATACAACGTCAACGTCTACGAGCTCCCAGATCAGGGACAGCCAAACCTCATTCTGACTACATTTCAGACTACAGGTGGAAGAATCCCTCTCCTCCTCTTTGTCATGACAGTATGATCAGGATTATGAAAATGTCCACAAAATACAATGTGAGTGATTGCCATTCTTTTCCTTCCACCAGCTCCTGACGCCCCTGCTCAGCACACAGTCGATGAGGTGGGTGAGTCCTCCATCCGAGTCAGCTGGTCCAGGCCTCAGGCTCCTATTACTGGTAAGGAACTTGCTACAGTATGTGTGTTTATATGTGATTTTTAACTTAGTAAGTTACTGATATAAAGATTCATTTTATTCTGTTTGTGCTGGCAGGTTACCGTGTGGTGTACACGCCGTCATTGGAAGGCAGCAGCACTGAGCTGAACCTGCCAGACTCAGAGACCTCAGTGACCCTGGCTGACCTGCGCCCCGGGCTCCTTTACAACATCAGCATCTATGCTGTCGAGGAGGACCAGGAGAGTGAGCCTGTGTTTGTACAGGTCAACACTGCCGGATCCCCTCATCCAGGTGCACATTTTTAAACAGATACGATATCTTTCAGTTAATAAAGAAGCTGAAATTTATGAAAACATAACTTTAGCCAATAAGAGTTTTTTGTTTTATTAAAACATTCACATTTATGCTATTCTTTAAATGGTAAATTATTCTGTTTATATAATTTTTTGTCTTTTGGCTGCAAGTGAAAACTGAGCAGATTACGTTTATACTCGCAGCTGAAGATTCCTTTTAGGGCCAGGCAGCTTTACGAGTGGCTTTTCAGTGTTGCCTTGTCAAATTATGCTTTTACAGCAATAGCTATACCGTGGTGATATCTTCTTATCTTCGTCTTAGTCTGTCATGGCCCCTGAATGACCTCTAATTTAATCCATTGTGGGCTCAGAAACAGACACCTGTTCACACGTAGTTAAAATACTTATGAAAGCAATCATGCATGTACAGCCCACACCCTCCCAGAGGCACAGACACTTTATAAATCCACAGTATATTTTAAGTTGGATTCCCATTTCTGACTCTCTTCTCCTTGCACCTGGCAGGGCAAAATTTACTAGTTTGTTATGCTCGAAAAACAAAACCAGATGCTGTGAGAATGGCTCTTAATTTCTTTTAACCCATGTCTGGTTTGGCATTCTCTCATATTTTCTGCTTTATCTGTGCCATTGTTGAGATCTGTAAATTGTTAAAAGCCTTTTATTGCATTTTACTGTACTTAGCATTTTAGGTTAGCTCTGTACAGTACAGTTCATCCACAAACAAAATGACGACGACTCGTAATGACATTGCTCTGTAGTGTTGCTAGTTGTCAAGACTGATTCGGACTATACGCCTTGTCCATCAATCTACCACTTTCTGTCCACAGAGGAGGTCCCGGCACCCACAGACCTGCAGTTCTATGAGGTTTCAGATGTGAAGATCACCATCACCTGGACCGGTCCACCCAGCGAGGTGACCGCTTACAGGGTGCACTTCACCCCCGTTGGTCCTGACGGCACTGAGACGAGACTCCTGCAGCTGCCCATCTCTCCCAACGCCTATGCTGACATTACCCACTTGCAGCCGGGAACACTGTACCGCTTCTACATCTACGCCATAAATGGGGGAGTGGAAAGCAAGCCGCTTGTGGGAGAAAAGCCTACCAGTAAGTATCAGTGGACATAAGAACCTGAGTTAGGCGCAGAGGGATTACAATTACGACAAAAGATGAGAGATTTTCTGCTTTACATGTGTTATATTTTCCATCCCCTCCAGAACCTGATTCGCCCAGCGATGTACGTTTCACTGACATCGGCCCCGACAGTGCATTGGTCATCTGGGAGGCTCCCCACGCCATCGTCAGTGGCTACCGTCTCTTCCTGAGCATCGAGGGCTCCAGCCCCATCGAGAAGAGGATCCCTGGCAGGGTCACCCAGTACCCTTTGAGGAATTTACGTCCAGACACCCAGTACACTGCCACCATGCACTCTGAGCTGGACAATGATCTCAGCGAGGGTGTCACTACATATTTCACCACCAGTCAGTATAAAGAGAAACACAACATCTGCAGAGGGTGGGATATATTTTTGCAAGGAAATTTTATTTATTTTTTCCTGATTCTGACATTCTCCCAGGTCCCCAGATGGGAAATGCTCCTGCTTTCAGCACTGAGGTCACTGATACCTCTATCATCATCAGCTGGATACCTGTCCGCAGGTTCAGCTACAAGGTAGTCACCTGCATCTTCTCATTACATAACAAAAAGTAAATCATCTAGAGGAAGAACTGTTCATAATCAAAGAAAATGAAAGCTGTTCTAATCAATATTTGATCAAATCAAATCACTATGTGTAATGTGAAAGCGGTTAATCATAGTGACAGCATCAACTGTTTAAGGTGATATGTGTCAATGTTGTGTTTACAGCTTGTTGTGCTGCCCCCAGGTGGCCAATAAAATCACTTAATGCAGATGTCTTTGCTGCGGTATATTTTAAGGGTATTTTCTAGGTTTCTAATCTCTGCTTGTCTGCCTCCTTCTCCCCAGCTGTCTGTGCTCCCCAGCCAGGAAGGCGAGTCTCCCAGAGAAAAGACCTCTGACTCTGGACGTATTGATATTCCCGGTCTGATTCCTGGAACTCAGTACACCTACAGCGTTCAGCCCATATTCGGTGGACGCAACCGTGGAAACCCCATCACCCGCAATGTTGTCACTTGTGCGTATCCAATTCACTTTATTTGAAGAAAAAGAAAAAAAAACCCACTATAAAATAAATTGTATCTGATCACCAGATGTATTTAATACTGTGAGCCCACATAGCACAGTTCTAACCATTTGGCATGAGTTAAGAACGGCTGCATTGAATTAAGTTTCTCATGCTTATGTTATGATCTGCTTTCCTCTCCTCGCAGCCCTGTCTCCTCCCACTGACCTCCGAGTAGAGTCCAACACTGTCACAGGAGATCTCACTGTCTACTGGGTAGCTTCCAAAACACCAGGTAAATATTGACTGTGCTCCCCACGCACTGGCTCTAGTCTAGCCTTTGAATGGTATTTTTTTTTCACAAGGACAAATGTCTCTTCCCGGTATTTCCTTTTGACTCATACATTGCAAGAACCTCTTTACATTACCTTCTCCATATTTGTTATGTCCCCCCTCCCTCTGCAGGCATCACAGGCTACAGAGTGACAAGCACGCCGACCAACGGCCAGCGGGGAAACACCCTGGAAGAGTTAGTCGGACCTGATCAAACCACGTGCTTGCTAGAGAACCTGAATCTTGGAGCGGAGTACAACATCAGTGTCTTCACTAACAAGGGTCATTTGGAAAGTGTGCCTGTGTCCACAATTGTCACACCAGGTAGGAGGCACCAGGAAAGCATTCACAGAAGTTAATAGGCATCAAACACCCAACTTAGTCCACAGAAAAGACCAGTGTGTCTATGTTAGAGAGGAAAAAGAGAGATAATTTGCCGTAAAAGGCTGGGTCGAATTCAAACTGGAGCAAACTCCAACATTTTACTTCCTGTCATTACAGTATTATTTTAATTATTCAAACCCTTACAATGTATTCCTTTTCATGCTGGAACATTTTCCATATGAATACATCTTTTTAAATTTGGCTTTAAAAAAAGAAGAAGCTGTATAATATATATATATATATATATATATATATATATATATATATATATATATAGAGGTTTACTTCTCGAGGCAGCGGGCCCGGGTTCGACTCTGACCTGTGGCCCTTTGCTGCATGTCATTCCCCCCTCTCTCTCCCCTGCATGTCTTCAGCTGTCCTGTCAAATAAAGGCCTAAAAGTGCCCAAAAAATTATAAAAAAAGAAGCTTTAAGGCCTTCATGAAGCTGCATTGATGGATTTTTTACCACTAGGGTGCAGAATAACTTCAAAACAACCTGACAGACACACAGCTCTGACATGATCACATTTTAAAGCTGCTGTAAATCCTGCTTTCAACGTTTTCATTTCTTTGATTTGCTACCTGAAGATTTACAAATGAAATGTAATACCTTTGGTTCTTTGAGCTCTGTTTTGGTCTCCACCAACTCAATGAACAGTCCCTGTTAAATGCAGCTTTAAAGGTGCAGTAGGTAAGACTTATAAAACTAACTTTCTGTCATATTTGCTGTACTGATCCTATGTTCGAGTAGAACTACATGAAGCAGGTAATTTAAAAAAAATCTGGCTCCTCTGGCACCATCTACAGCCTGTAGTGCGATTTGCAAAAATCCACAGCTCCCTGTTCAGATTCACCAATCAGGGCCGGGGGGGTTGTCTAACTGCGTGTCAATCACTGCTCTTGTACATTCATTCATTCTCCCTTGTGGGGGGAGGGGCTTAGGAGACCGTTTTGGGCTTTAGCAGAAAGGGGGGAGGGACTGAGAAGTTATCGATGTTCAAATTGTTTGGCTAAGTCCTGGATCTTTGCAATCCTACCTACGGCACCTTTAATTATCATAACTTACTACTAACATGATCAATGGCTGGCGTACCATGCATGGTGGTCATGTTTTTTTAATTGGGATGGTGAATTCATTTTTTTTGAGCATGCCTAGAATAAATCACTGCTTTAATTATAAAGTAAATTGTGAATTCAGTAATTTGTAATGATCTATATCTAGCATGGCTACTGTTACACTTCAGATCTCTGACTGCTTTATTGGGAATGAAATGATTGTTTTTGATATAACTAATGTAATTATTATGACTATTGGGTCTTTCTGTCTCTCTAATTTGACTTGCTTTGCAACTGGCCTAACCCTTTCAGAAATCCCCAAACCAAGTCACATTGACTTTGTCGACATTACTGACACCACCATCGGCCTGCGCTGGATCCCTCAGAACTATTTAACCATTACTGGTTACCGGATAATGGTAGTAACGTCAGGCGAGAACTTGCCAATTTTTCAAGATATGGTGGAGGCATCTGCTGGTTATTACACGATTCGTGGTCTGGAGCCAGGCGTGGACTATGACATCAGTATCTTCACTGTTACAGAGGATGGGGAAAGCGAGCCAACCACACACATAAAGCAAACACAAGCTGGTGATTTAATCTTTCACTCCATCCGTGGGAAGGGCTTGGGTTTTGATCTGAGAGAATTGATGAAGGGACATTACCAGCCCTTTATTCACGCACATAAACTCAAATGCTACAGTACTCTTTAGAAATGTATCACATTAATGATATTTTCTTTATGCCATTGTAAATCTGCTTTTATTTAATTAAACTCTGTTTTTCCTGTGTTAGCTATAACCTTTAACGCCTCTATTCTTACAGCCATTCCAGCTCCCACCAACCTGCAGTTTAAAGGGGTGGGTCCTGACCACATAAGGGTGACATGGACAGTCCCAAATATTGCCACACCAAGCGACATCTCTCGGTTTGTCATCCGTTACCACCCTGTAGCCACAGACGATGACATCAAGGAGGTTAATGTTGGCGGAGCCACCAACACTTTCGTGCTGGAGAGTAAGATGACATAAAGATTGTGTCTGTTTAAAAGTGTCTGACAGAAAGCTGGATTTAAAGTCCAAATTTGTTTTTGTTTTTTTGCAGTGCATTAAGTCATTCTAACTATACTTCTCCATTTCCATATAGACTTGCTGCCCAACACTGAGTACCGTATCAGTGTTGTGTGTGTGTACGGTGAACGAGTAAGTGAACCAGCCACAGGGACTCAGAGGACAAGTGAGTACGACAATGGTTTCCCAAGGGGGGCAAGGGTGCCGCAAGACTTGTTCATGTCCATTTTTACTGTACATTTTTTATGTTTCATTACATATAAAAGGCAATAATATTTACATTAACCGTTTTATTTTCAAACATAAAAAACGATAGCAAGAAACATTAAATCAGCAAATCACTGCATAAAGCCCCTCTTAGATATGCAATTATGCAGCAGCTAAGAGTGGTGACATTGTTTTAAAAAGGTTTGGGAGCCACTGGATTATGACAGTCCAAGTCAACATAATAATAATTTTTAAAATGGATAATAGTGTTGCTCTGCAATTTTGTAATTACCGTTATCATTACTTGTGATTAAAAAATGTTCTCTTATACCTCCGTCCACCTTCCGTGCAGCTCTTGACTCCCCCACTGGCTTGGACTTCTCCGATATTCGCACCAACTCCTTCACCATTCATTGGGTGGCTCCGACTGCTGCCATAACCGGCTACCGCCTCCGCTTTCAGAAGACAAGCGGCGGGCGGCCGAAAGACGAGAGGCTGCCCCCATCCAGGAACCACTTCACTTTGACTGGACTGACACCAGAGACGGAGTACCTGATATATGTGTATGCTGTCAACAACAATCAGGAGAGCCAGCCTCTGACTGGCACACAGGCCACCAGTGAGTTTCTATACTGGTTTCTACTATATTAACCTCTCTTTTTCTTAAGTGACACTAATCAGCTGAATCTTGATCATAATTAATTCACCATTTGTTTTTATAGCATTTATTTTTATATTAATGCACCTCTTTCCCCTCCTCTTCTAATCCTCTCCAGTCTCCGATGCTCCCACTGACCTGGAGGTAACATCGTCCACCCCGTCCAGCATCACCATTCGCTGGGACGCCCCCTCTGTCACAGTGAAGAACTATAGGATCACCTACGGAGGCACAAGTGTGTACATATGTTTTAAGTCATAGTTTCCTCTAATCGCCAACCATTTTTGGTGTGTAACACTCTAGCCCTTCTTCACGCTCCCTTTCTAGGTGGTGAGGCTCCTCAAGAGTTCACCATCCCAGGCACACAGACCACCGCCACCATCACCGGTCTGAAGCCCGGTACTGACTACACCATCACGGTCTATGCGGTTACTGGAAGAGGGGACAGCCCTTCCTCCAACACCCCGGTCTACATCACGCACAAGACTGGTACAGCAACGTGAAAAAAATTGTCCCTGGAAAAAATAAATGTTGAGGGGTAAACTGAATCTAAAACTTGTTATGTGTCCGTCTCTCCTTTAGATACTGAGTCCCCCACACAAATGAAACTGACAGATGTCAGTGACAACGCCATCACAGTGCGCTGGTCTCCTGCTCAGGGACCAATCAGAGGCTACAGAATCACCAGTGTCCCTAAGAATGGCCTGGGACCCTCCTACTCTGAGGATGTGGCCCCTGGTAAGATAGGCCGGCGTAAAAAAAAAAAAGGATGTTCAGAACTAGGCTGAAATCTTAATTATATATTCTAATATACATATATTATATAACATTTCCAAAATGATATCCTCGCCTCATTGGCTCGTTTTCTGCCCCTCTATTACAGATCAGACTGAGATGACGTTCACAGGTCTGATGCCCACTGTTGAGTATGTCGTAAGTGTCTATGCCCTGGGCAATGATGGACAACCCTCTTCCCCCTTGGTGGAGAATGCTATCACTGGTTAGTGTAACTCTTCAACTAAGCATTGTTTTGGCACAAGTGATGCAAGTTACTCTCTGTTAGCATTATGCAGTGGGTTTACATGCACTTAAGTAACCGTGTCACAGGCCTCTCCTTTATGTTTGTGATTTTTTAACATCATATTAACCTGGTTTTCCTAATCAGGATGGGGAAACTTCCCTCAGCTAGATTTCTCCTGGAGGAAGCCATGTATAAACAATTTTCTTTCTGATGCTTGATTCACCTCTTAAACATTTATTTTAGTTTTGTTTGTTGACAAATCCCACTGTATTACTATGCAGTAGTGTGATATACAGTATGTATATGTGGCATGATATGCAAACAGTAGTTATATACTTGCTTTTAGTAGACAAAACAGTTCCAGGGGAGCGCTCAGAGGATGGTTGGATGGTTCATACTCGCTTTTTTGCATGCTGTTAAGATTTTTATTATATACTATAGTATCTGTCAATTCAAATACAATTCAATATGCTTTACAGCAAAGGTTTGCTGCTGTTCATATTCACAAACTGGCTGCTAATTTGGCAGAGCTCTTTTTTTAACGTCTGTTTATTGGTATTTAAGAGAACACAACAGTAAATACTGCATACAAATTATAGAAAATGTTACAAAAAAGTTATACATTTACATAAACAGACAGGTCCTGTACAATAAATGAAATAAAAGTGTTATCGTAGCCAAGAGTTAAGCTAAGAGCCAAGAAGATAATTATTGCCTAACCTCTAGGGTTGCCTAGTCTTATGACATGTCTCACTGGAACCAGATAATGCAAATCTGAGTTTTATTCCAGTTTTAGGTGCTGCATTCCATCTTTAATTGGCAGATCTCTGACCAGGAGTCCTGCCACCTAAGCCAAAGTTAATTTTTGAATATGTCGCTTTAAGATTTAGGAGTAAATGTACTTTAATCACAAACAAAATAAACAACATTCTTCCTCCTCTCCTGCAGCTATGGACCGACCCAAGGACCTGACCTTCTCTGAAATCGACTCCACTTCCATGCGCATTACTTGGGACAGTCCAGAAGGCACGGTGACATCATACCGCGTCCTGTACTCCAGCGCAGAGGAGAGCGAGATGGAGCTGCGTCCTGCACCCAGAGGTGACCAGGACACTGCGGTGCTGAGAGGCCTTCGCCCCGGGACAGAGTACACCGTTAAAGTCATCGCCCTCCATGACCGCACACCCAGCACGCCGTTGGTGGGAACCCAGGCCACAGGTAGAAATACATATAAATGAAGTCATGAATGTGATAGATGTGTTCTATGTTCCCCGACTTCATTTCTAAATGTTGTTTTTGCTGCCTCAGTGATCCCTGCTCCGACCAGCCTGGTGATCTCAGAGGTCGGTCCCTCCACCTTCACTGTGTCATGGCGAGCCCCCAATGCACGCCTGTCAGGCTATCGCGTGGTCGTCAACCCCAAAAACATCAACGGCCCCGCCAAAGAGATGAACCTTGCTCCGGACACCACACGTGTCGTCGTACCAGGGCTCATGGTAACAAACGTTCTTGTCTCATTATTTACATGGCTGTATAGTCAGTCAGTGAGTAAATATCTATATGTATGTCTGTGCATTGTAGGTGGCAACCACCTATCAGATACATGTCTACGCTCTGAAGAACTCCGTCACCAGCAGACCGCTGGAGGGCGAGACGACCACACTGGAAGGTAACTGGCTGCACCATAAATTAATACATTTCCAGTCCCCACCAGTTATTATCCACTGCTCTGTTTTATGTCTGTTTTCTTTCTTCCTCAATGCAGATGTAAGTCCTCCTCGACGTGTGCGTGTCTTTGATGGGAAGGATTCTTCTGTCACACTGACCTGGCGCTCAAAGGTGGAAACCATCACTGGTTTCCTCATCGATGCCACGCCCCTCAGTGGCTCGCACCCCACCATCAGCAGAAACATCCCAGGAGATACAAACACCTACACTCTGACAGGTACACCACACCTTTCTGCTAAAACAGACCTTTTAAAAAGGTGGAAACAGTTTATAGATGTAAGTTTTAGAAGTGTGATTTCACTGTTTATTGTTATGTTTTTCTAAGGTCTGCAGCCAGGCACCAAGTACACTGTTAACCTGTATACTCTGAATGGCAACACAAAGAGCGCCCCAGTTACTCTCATCATACAAACAGGTACTATGCAAATCTGAGTCTGATCTCTCCCTTTTTGTGAATACATTTCATTATGTGAACTTAACTTTAAATCTTTTCCATATCCAGAAATGTTGATCTAAATGAAGTTGCTGGTGTTTACTCTCTATCATTATACAGTACATAATGTATGTACAGTGCTATGTGAATACAAGCAATGTAAAGGGACAACGAGAGAGAGATGGAAATAAATAAGCTACACAATGCTTTATTTAAATGCAGCCACAGTAAATGCACCTATTTTGTGGCTCCGGAGGTAGCGCACAGAATCGGATAAATTGCCTCAAGTGATGTCACTTGAGTCTGTGTCAGTTGGGTCTGAATACTTCAAAAGTGTAAATAAAAACAATCTGTTTGTGGAGTTAGAAAGAAGTGAGTTTACCATACCATGATAGCTCCTCATCTCTGATTGAGGCTACATTAGCTGCTACTAGCATAACACTCGGCTGTTGAGTTGCATTGTGGGTAATGTAGGCGCCAGGCTTTGACAAGGATAAAGTAGTTATGGAATAGAAATGATGATATCTCTGGTTTTGTCGCATCATTTTAACTTTCCCTCCTCCAACAATGTTATAGGAGTGCACTGCTAAATCAGTGTTGTACTCTTTTAAGTCAGGTCTTAAGAACCAAATTGAAATGACATGCAGCTGTAGCACTGGACTAATACCACAACTGCACACAAACAATAAGATGGTCTAATGTGATATTTTTCTTCATAGCTGAACCAGTGGTCCAGGCTCCCACCAACCTCCAGTTCACATCTTTGACTCCTACCTCCATCTCCTTCATGTGGCAGCCACCTGCCACACACATCACAGGATACCACGTCACCTACGAGGAATCAGGAGGAGCACCACGACAGCTCACCCCACGACCCCACTCCGGCCAAAACTACGCCACCATATCTGGTATGTGCTTGTCAACCGGTCCATTGTCACTACAAACAATATTGCCACTGCAGATATTGTATAGGGCATATTTTCCAGTAAGATAATACATATGTTTGTTTATTTTTAATTTCCATTTTGATTGAAGTTGTTTTAGATTTAGGAAAAGCTTCACACAGGCTCCTCTGATTAGATTATTATCTTACATTTACAAACATGAGTCAGGTGCAACCTACAACTTCCCCTTTATGCTAATTATTCCTCTCCTCAGGCCTGAGACCAGCCACAGAGTACATCATTAAGATCATCGCCTACCAGAACACACAGAGGAGCACACCTCTGGTGGGCAAAATCAGGACTCGTGAGTATTTTGAAACTTCTGCACTGTACAGTGAGAAATGTGATGGTGAAGGTGAGGCATTTGAATTATGTAATAAAGTGCGAAAATTCTAATTAGTTATGGGTAAACATCCTATAAAATGTAAGGGTTTGAATGGCAGCTTTAATCTGCTTAGCTGAATCAAAAATGTTTTGCTGCAACATCTCAGAGGCCTTGAAATAAACTGTGCAGTCAATCATCGTTAGTTCTCCTAAAACAATAATACCCCTTTTTATTTTGAATGCCTTCAGAAATGCCATTCAAAATATCTTGTGTTTGTAATACTGCATTATGCCGTGAAGTAGTACCTCAGCAATGCTGTATCTGCGCCGCCTCCTGTTGGCTGAGATATGTTACTGCACCACTGCTTTACATGCCCCCTCATCTAACCTGCTTGCTTCCCTAACCCCGTCTCTCCCGCACAGAATCAGAGTCCTTGCTTCCTCTGCCTCTGCCCAACCGCCCTGGAGGTGTTGGTGATAAGCTGGATGTGCCTGATCTTGACTTTGACAACAAAGTCCAGGTAGTTGGCAACAATGGCCAGGATGGGAGTAGTGGCCAGAGCCAGACTGTGGAGTACACAGAGTACAACAACAACAACGGAGACAACAGATATAATGGGAACAGTGGCAACCCACAGTCTCCCTATGGGCAAGTTCGTGAGCCCCTGGTATTTGTGTCCCTTCCTGATGCAGAGGGCCGCAGACTGCCCATCCTGAAGCTGAACGTGCCCATTGGCTCCACATTTGGTAATGACACTGGGGTGCCGCAGGAGGCCCAAACTCAGACCACCATCTCCTGGAAACCTTACAAGCAGAGCGATGCCTATCTGGTGTCCTGCCATCCCCTCACGCACTTAGAGGAGAAGATGTTCCAGGTAAGAGACAAGGGCCATGGTTTCCAGGCCAGCCTATCGTGTTGTCAATTTATTTATTTCATATGGACAAACCTTGTCTCTCTCTCTATCTGTCCAGTTCCGCCTGCCAGGCACAGCGACCACTGCTACCCTGATAGGACTCTCCCCCGGAGCGAACTATAATGTGATGGTGGAGGCTCTGATGGGGGCGCTCAAACACAAGATACTGGAGCAGATTGTCACTGCTGGAAACACAAGTAAGCTACAGCAACTGCTGTGTCTAAACTGGGCTAAACTAAGTCCAACTTCAGTGACAAGCAACTCTTGCTAATTAATTAAGGGCCTTTATTTACCTCAGAAGTTTTAATTGGACACAGGCTTTTATTCCTGATTTTCCCTATGACCTCAGAACTTCCTCTATGTTTACATGTGATCTTTACTAATATAGTATAGTGTACATTTCAAAACACAGTTATATCAGTTCAGCAACGGGGGCATGAGTTTCTCTTCTCTAACAGAAATAGTTTTTATTCACTAAATAATTCAACCCATCATTTGAAACCGGGGCGTTGTTTCAAAATTCAAAACTAATCTCAGTGATTGATAGTGACCACTACTACTCTACACTTTTCACAGAAGGGTAGACACTAGCTGCATCTAATCAAATTTATAATTGGCACATTTGATGTACCATAGGATTTTTCTGTTGGCTTGCTTAATAGCTAAATCAAAATAAGTAATAAGTTGATCATAAGTGATTATTTTATTAGCTGCAGCTGTGTTTTCGTGCAATGGCACTTCAGTGAAAAGGATTCCCTGAGAAGCACAGATGTACAATTAAAACTATATTGTTGCCACTCTTTATTTTGTTTGCTTTTGTATTTTAGTTTATCATCTAAGAGTCATGGTACTGATGAAAAATATCAGTATTAATAACTAAATAAAAACCATCATGGCCCAAAACATTAATTTGTTCATTTAAAAGGGCGCAGGCAGTTACTCTGGCTAATCAATCTTCAAGTAACTAGAAGCTTTTTTGTCGTATGTTTCCCTACCCATCTTTCTTCAGTCCCAGAGGGAGTGCCCTCCACGAAGGACTCATGTTATGATGCCTTTACTGCAACGTACCACGATGTTGGTGGTGAATGGGAGCGGATGTCTGAGACAGGATTCAAGCTGTGGTGCAGATGCCTGGGTCTGGGGAGTGGCCACTTCAGATGTGATTCATCTAGTAAGTTTTTTTGGATATTGTTTTCCTGGAGGAACATGAGCATATTTCGAATTAGAGTATATTGAACATAGGTTCTCTAACTTTTATTTTGTCCATCATTAGAGTGGTGCCATGACAATGGCAACAACTATCGCATTGGAGAGAAGTGGGACCGCCGTGCAGAAAATGGTCACTTGATGAGCTGCACTTGCTTGGGAAATGGAAAAGGAGAGTTCAAATGTGAACCACGTAAGGCCTCTTAAGACCCAAAGAAATATTCTACGACTGTCTCAAAAAGGTGTGGAGTTGCTGCATGTGAATTGTAATGTGTATGTACACTCACACAGATGATTCAGTGTGCTACGATGATGGCAAAACTTACCAGGTGGGGAACCAGTGGCAGAAGGAGTACCTGGGTGCTATCTGCACCTGCACATGCTTTGGAGGACAGCAGGTACGACACATCAGCCTCCCTGGCTTTGGGTCTGATGTTCAGTGATACTTATATTGACTTATTAACTTGTGGTCATTCTACGAGTTAAACGAAGCATGTTTAAAAGTACGCTTGTGTACGTTTGGTCTCATCAGGGCTGGCGATGCGAGAACTGCCGCAGACCAGGTGGCGAGGTCGATGCAAGTCTGCTGCAGCCTGTTAGATATGGAAACACAGTACGCGTGAGTGGAATTCATTTAAAATGTTTTATTTCTTTTTAATTAAGAGCACACGGTTTCTTAGTTTTCTGGCCCTTGACACCATTTGTGGTCCCAAGATTGTCAAGTTGTCATACAAAATGAGTATATTTGAACTACATTATACAAAAATAGTTTTCAAACCAATTTATTTTTTGTCTATTTAATATGAATAAATAAGCATTGCATGCATATCAAATGTCCTCACTTGGAACACCGATGAAGATCAAATCTAATGAAAATACAGAATTGTTTGTACCTATGCATGTGACTTTACGTCTTCAACTCTTCCTCCAGAATATCCATTGCCCCGTTGAGTGCCTCCGACCCGACCTGCTGGCAGACGCACACGCTCCTCAAAATCCTCGGGAGTAAAGGATCGGTCTTCTGCTTTGCTCCCTCACCGTCCAATCGCTGCACTGTCTCACGATTTAGAAGCCACGCTGTCTGAACTAACTGCCTTATCACTTTCTGACAAATGTTTAGCCAAAGATGTTACACTGCCCTGCTGCCTGATCCTCCTCTAAAGCCAGTCTTTTCACTGTTGACTGTCAAGTCTCTAAATCCATGCTCTATTGAAAAATATATATTCCTGCCATTTTCTTTTTGGTGTAACATTTCCCTCCACATACTTGGGTGTGTATGTCAATGTAAGTAAATTAGGACTTGTCACCAGTCAGATTTGTATAATTCTCAAATTGGCATTTGTTTCCCATAAAAATATTCAGACACATTTCATAATCAAAGAGCATAAACTGTTAGTAAGCACTGTGTTAACCCTTGTGTTGTCTTTGTTTCAACCTTGAAAAAAACTTTTTTCTGACATTTGTGACGCCTTTTTTCACAATTTGTTTTTGCTTTTTCCAACGTTTTAAATTTTTCTTTAACATATTTTCAGCGCTTATTTCTACGTCCAATATTTTCTGATATAAAACAAAAATTTAAAACGGGCCAATGTGACCCAAAGTCAACACAAGGGTTAAAGAATGTCAGCGTAGATACAGTATTAACAATGTTTAAATTGTCCATGAAAATGTGCTTTTCTCTTCTGTAGCCCTTCTTTTGTTACTGAGGGGTCGCACTGTGTGTGATTGACACATTCTGATTTTTAATCTTTTTACTAATTTATCCCTTTAATCTCAACGTGTGAATGTGTGAACTGGGATGGGAGAATTTGAACTGTTCTATTTTTGTACTTTGTTGTCCGTGCCAAAGTTGTTGCTACCTTTTGACAAACAGAAGTCCCTTATTTTAATAAAGCTGGAGAGATCCTGAAACCTAACCACAATGTTATGTTTATTTTTTCTAAATAAAGTTTAAGGACTCTAGTTTTGCATAACTAAGGTGATTGCAGAGGACTTACCATGCCCATCTCTCTACTGTCAGCTGTTAAAAGGCCCAAAAAGAAGACTTATGTAAAAAGATTAGTAAAAAGTGTTGGGGTCCAAGCTGAGGCCATTTGGGAGGTAACAAAATCATGAACAAAGTAGTTTAAATTGTATCTTTGAACTGTCTTTTACAAGACTGAGGCTGTGTTTTCAGCTAAACGCTAATCTCAGCATGCTGATGTTTAGCAGATATGAAGTTTAACATGTTCACCATCTTCTAAATAGCATTAAACACACAGCAGCTGAATAACTTCAACATAATGATAAAGCTAGTTGAAGTCAGGGGGTGACCAATGTAATTTAAATTCATCCTGAGGGGCACCACGAAAGACTGTACAAAATTGCACAGCAATCAATCTAAAAATGTAGCTATTTCACTTAATTCCAAAAATGTTAACCTGATGGCACGGGAGAAAAAGTCAGTAGGCTTCAGTCTCTGGGGAACATGAATATGTGTACAAAATGTGGACCAAAATGATGCAGCTAGCATGGCTAAAAACAGACAAAATACTCAAACTGTCATTAACAGCATTTATTTCACACTAAATAAACAATTGACCTGGAATGAACACTTACAGTTACTGTATCTCTCTCTAATGTTAGGATCACAAGTAAGGAATGCAGTAAATGTGTTACAAACAGTGCATTTGTGACCTCTACACTTGAGCATGGTGAAGGAATGTTTTGAGTATCAATGTTGGAAAACAAATTTGACTCTAATGATGCAGAAGCGTTCAGAAGGTGCTCAGTGGTGGAAGAGCCGCAGGTTGGTGTGCACCAGAGTGATGCCCTGCTCATTACAGGCGTTAATCACAACCGCGTCAGCAGCAGAGCCAGCTGGAGCTGCGATGTACTCAACACCGCTCTACAGACAGACACACGGAGGGAAGAAACGTTAGTAAACGTTGTCAGTACACTAATGTTTCAGCAGGTGTCTGCAGGCCATTCCCATGCAATGTCTTAATAAAATGCATACAGTATGAACCCATGCTTTTGTGAAAAGTGTGCGTTATATTTACCCGTTTGGCACGATCTATGTTATCTCTAAAGGGGAAGAAGGCGTCAGAGCTGACGGCCACGGCCTGCAGGGAGCTGATCCAGTTGGTCTTTTCAGTCTCTGACAGAGGCTTGGGCACCTCTTCATACATCGACTTCCAAACTGCAAAGTCTGGGCCCTGCCAACACAAAACACAAGACTTTTCATTTATTTTCAATGTCTCAAACTTGACATGACATGGGCAGAAAGAGTGGACAGCGTGTACTTGACGACCACCGTGGCAACCGTTTTATATGATAACCAAAGATAATCGGCTGCTAGCCATACCAGCGCTACGCCTACTCCTTTACCTCTCCAATGGTGTCGCTGACATACTGGTCGATTGCGTTGGCCATCTCCGCTCGCTTCACACCACTGCGAAACTTCATGTTCAGGACACGAGGGTGGTGTCTCAGCCACCAGTTATCAGCTTTGTCACCTGCCAGGCGTGTGCAGTGGATACGAGACTGCTGACCCGCTCCAATGCCAACAACCTGTAAAACACAGACGAACACATTAGACAAAAAAAAAAATAAAAAATTTGGCTCATACAGAATTCTCTCTCCATCAGCTGGATCTCACCTGTCCATTTTTAGCGTAGCAGACAGAGTTGGACTGAGTGTACTTGACAGCGATGGTGGCCACAGCGAGGTCACGCACAGCTTCCTCTGACAGCTTGTGGACACAAACAATTAAAAAGGGTGAACACTTGCCACTTAGATAGGACTGTGTATATCATAAAAGAATGATTTAAAAGCAGGATGAGGAAGTGACTCACCGATCCCTTGGAAACAACGTTGCTGAAGAAATCCTTATCGATAAGCGCTCCATTCCTCTTTTGTTTGAGATAGAGACCAAACAGCACTCTCACCTCAGCCTCATCAGGCTCGTAGTCGGGATCCATCTGGGACAAAGAAAACATGTTACAAAAAGGAAATTTAACTAAACTGATACCAATGATCTTTATCTAAAATACAAAAATTATGAATGATAAAAATCTCTCACCTGAAGCACACAGTAGTTGCCATTCTTCTTCTTAGAAAGGATCTTGAGTGCCTCCTCGTCATAACCAGGAGCAATGATACCATCGGACACCTGAGCGCAAACAAATTGAATCCTGGTTCAGTTCAATTTTATTTCAGGGCTGTCAAACGATTACATTTTCTAAATTGTGATTAATCGTTGAATTTCTATAGTTAATCGCGATTAATCACATTTTTTTAATAACATGATTAAAATTCTATTATTTTACTGTTTTTAAGTACATATTAACAATGGAAAGCCATTCGTACCAGTGTATCTTGATTGGGAATCAAATGAATGCAAAGAAAGTGACTTTATGAACTTAAGATTTGTATTCTAGTCACACATTTGAATTTAACAACAACTTTGAATTCACCACGAGGCTGTAAATTACCAGTTTCATTGAACGCACCGTCTGTGTTTTTCCGACAACAGCTGTATGTGTCGGAATCCTCTACAGTGAAATACAGTCACACTTTACACGTTTAGCGTTAGCTGTCAGCATTGTAACCGCGTTTCATCCAGCTACTAGCTAGCGGTAGGCTAACGTTAGCTGCTGTCGAGTATAGTGTTAATTAGCGTCACGTGCAGCAATGTTTCCGTTTCCTGTAACGTCTGTTTCAGAGCATCAAAGAGAAGCGCAGACATATCAGTGGCACCAGAATGAGGCACTGAAATCCGCGTTGCTATTCCTGCAGAAGCAGGATGTGTTACAAGGAAGTACGGCAAAATAGTAGCCTGTTAGGCACGACGCAAAGCCGAGTGACGTGAAAATAAATTAATAAATGGCGGCACGTGATTAAAAAAAAATTAAACGCATTATGCTCGACCCTTAATCGCAACGCGTTAACGCTGACAGCCCTATTTTATTTATATAGCACGTTTAAAAAACAACCATAGTTTCCCAAAGTGCTTAAAAAGCTAAAAAAAAAAAAAAAACGGTCCGAGTGTTCTTATATGAATAGGTAAACTATTCCAGATGTTTGGAGCAGCCACTGCAAAGGCTTGGTTAAACACACACACACACGCACACGCACGCACACGCACTTACCTCTCTCGATATAATCTTGGCGGTGGGACCGTCACAAACATCTGACACAGCAATGAAGTCTCCAAAAGAAGACATCCTGTCTGAACCCCGTGCTCTGGCGTAGGCCGTGGCCAGCGGGGTAAGATCCTTCAGCATGTCATGCACCATGCACACCTTGGCTTCCTCCTCAGTCAGAGGAACACCTACTGCAGCTCCTTCAGGAGAAGCGTGAAAAGAGTCATTTTCACATTTAGGTGCTAAATGTCCAAGTCCATATTTATACCATCAGCATGTCACTTGTCTTACCAGCAGGGCTGACGTGTTTGAAGGAGGTGGCAGCAGCCATGCCGAGGGCGCTCTTTAACTCTCTGACCAGTTGCCAGGCGTTCAGAGCATCACACAGGTTGATGAAGCCGGGGGAACCGTTGACAACTTAGGTGGGGGGGTGGGGGAAGAGAGAGATTAATGATAAAGCATAAATTGTGGTTTTCTACATTTCCAAGGAAATTAACATCTTTCAAAGAAATACCTCTTATCACAGAATTATCTCCCTCTCCTCCGGTCTTATTTCTTTTATCAGCTGTTCTCTGACATGGCCATTTTCGAGTGACGGGGACATTGACAGGGAACGGTTTGCCAAAACCTCTTTGGTCATATACGCTTATTCAGTTTCTGGTGTAAAGAAGATGAGTAGATCAATCCCACTCTTATATTTGTCAGCTGGACATGGTAGCTTGGAAAAACCCTGACAAACTTCTGGCAAATTTGAGATTTGCTCTGCAAGTCAGTCTGGCCGAGAGCCCAATCAAGCCCATTTCCAATTTTTCCAAATCGAGGCGCCAATCACAACCGTTGAGGCGGCCTTTACACGATGATGATAGCGCAGCGACGGCAAGCAGCTTCTTGTTTACATTCAACGTGACGGCCACTCACCGAAGCGCAGCAACCAGTTGATGCCGCTGTCGCTGCTACGTCACCCGGATCGTTGGTCTGATTAGTTGATCCAATTGCGTCCAGAGGCATTTGGGCGGTGTCCGTTGGTGACGCCCCTTTGGAAAGGGCTGTGGATGAAGCTTGCCCAGACCCACTCTCAGTGGTGTCAACTAGGCTATGGAAATGGGGAAGCCTAACAAAATCCAGCTACCAGCCGCTCTAACGCTGACCAATTCTCATATTATATATTGTTTTTTTTTAATTCCTACAAAAAAAAAAAAAAAAAAAAAAAAAAAAAAAGTGTAGAAACGACAATTGGCAGTTTTACAGATGGTAATCTGCCGGACTATTTCTTGGCCTGGCATAACCCATTGCAAAATGGCAAATAGTCATTTTTACACTTCAGTTTTTATACAAATTAAACAAACCAGATATAGCGTGTTTATTAGTTAGTTAATTAGCTTAAGACATCCTGGAAGGTTGATTTTGTTACCTAGGGCTAGGCTAGCCATTTCCAGTCTTTGTGCTAAGCTAACTGAATGCTGCTTCATATGTAACTGACAGATGAGAAGATCGATACCACTCTCCGCCAGTAAGCAAATATTTCCCTAAGTGTCAAACTACTCCTTTAAAGACAAAGCACAAAACAATGCTAACACTGACTCATATTTGAGATCAGTTGAGACAGTTGTGATGTGAGGTCTACCTTTGAGGGGGAGGGCTGGGCGCAGAGTGTAGAGTTGGGCGGGTGCTTGGTGAGGGTTCATGCCGTAGCGCAGAGGCAGCTGGGAAACACCTCGGCTGTACTGTCCACGAAAGTAGTCCGATATGGCCTCGTCATACTGTGCTGTGTGTGTGAAGGCCTGAAGAGCAAAAGGACATCAAACACACTTTGATGACACACAATACATCCTCTTCTACTGTGTACCAAAGCCAGAGTTATAAACCTCAAAAGCATTTACAAATTTACCACAAATATTAAATTCAAGGGCATGACTGTTTTATGGAGACTAGATCTGCATTATTAATGTTTAGTAGTATCCCAAAGCAAAGAAACACATTTTCTGAGCTTGAACAGATCTATTTAATGCATCACTTCAGTTGGACTAGTACAGGTCATCATGTTGAACTCTGAACTAAACACACATTTTAACACTCGTGATGGAAAGTCACACTGGACTTTGTCCTACACCGCCCCTCATCTCTAAGCAAACACCATCAACGTGACTGGGCATAATCAGTACTGAGAAAGACACAATTTGGTGAGTAGAAAAAGGACAATTTACTAAACTGAGTTATATGATCAACACATGTATTACATTAACAGACTTTTACCATAAATCCAATAACCTGAAAAAATAAAAACCTTTAATTTACAGAACAAGTTGTTTGTGGAATAATATCCCAAGTAACATTCATTTTATCACAGGAAAAAATCTTACCTGCACTTAAATTATTTATCACAAGGTTGTTTTTTGGTGTTTTTTGTGTCTTATTTGTGGGGTTAAAAATATTTAATGTTCTTCTTTGTATATGTGAGCTACCTTAATGTTAGCCATGTCATATACTGTAATATATCATTTTGTTTACAAGATGTTTTTATTTAAGTCTTTTTTGCTATTTAGTTCTGTAAGCAGATAGTTTTATTTCTTTTCTTTTCTGTATATGTCATGGCATGCTTTAATAGTGTCTTTAAATGTTGTTTTGGACCACAGGAAGACTAGCTGGTTGTCTATGCGTCAGCTAATGGGGATCTTATAATAAATACAAATACCTCAGATTTGTCAAAGGAAAGATTCACCTCTTATTCCAAACAGAGTCTTTGCTCACAATTGAGATAAGACTGGGACCAGTCTGATCAGGGATTAAGGGATGTTTGAGGTAGATGTGATTAGAAGAACAAAGAAGGCTGACAATAACAGACAATATAAGTCCTTAAAACTTTAAAAAAAAAAAAAAAAACACTTGAAAATGTTCAGCTCAGGATAATGACGCTCTTTTTCTCACGTCTCCTCAAAACGTATTTAAGATGTTGTTGCTATACTTAAAAGAGGAGCATCAACAGGTTTAAGAGAGGTAAGTTATTTAAGAAGAAGAATATTTTGAGCTCTTCATATATCCAAAAGTTAAGTTGCAAAGGGGAAAATGTGTTGCATGAATATGCTCCAGAAAGTGTGCAGTACTTTTTGCAGTCGTTTTAGTCAGAGAAGTCACCCTAAACGTACTAGTCTTGTACAAATTCAATTCATACACTTTACAAGTTAAAATAGTAGAGTAAAGATAGAAAGTCATGTTACTTTGAGGGCCAGAGTCCTGCGTGTTTCTACGGTTGTATCTTTGTCTCCTGCACTCGCCATCTCCTTGGCAACCAGAGAATAGTCAGCAGGATCGCACACTACAGTGACCCGAGCATGATTTTTGGCCGCTGCTCTTAACAGAGTTACGCCACCTGGGAAGAAAGAGAAACTTTTTTTTTTTTTTAAAGCGCATGCTAATAATCAGGGTTTTTTTATTTGCACTACATGCACACAATCTCACCGATATCGATCTGCTCCACAGCATTTTCCATCGTAACACTCGGGTTAGAGATGGTCTTCACAAATGGGTAAAGGTTGCACACCACCACTCTAAAAGGAGCAAACACAGAATGAATGCCACCATCTTCATAAAGATAATCGGTTTGAAAAAAACCGATGATGTATTGTTGTATTTGTACAACAATACAAATACATACATAACCACACATACATATGAACAACAAGATTACCATTAAGGGTGACCTTTCTAATTTTTAGACAGTGACAAGGTAAGACTTGCACTTCTGTAATTCTGGCTTTGATTGTGTTTAGGATCATGGCCCCTCAGAATGAACCAATTAAGAGAGTTGTTTGACCTTAAAAAATAAATAAATAAAATTGTGGCCATTACAAAAGATTAGAAAGAGCACACGAGGCATCGTGCACAAGGATCCTCGTGTGCTCAAATTTAAACAATTGAATCCACTCAGTTCATATCTGAAGGTTGTGTGAAAAACGACGCTTTGTTGTAGTTTTGTTAGAGAAACTACTCTCCCACACTGAAGTCAGGACTTTCTGCTTCAGTGACTCAAATTTCAAATCAGTTTGCTTTCATCCACTTTGAGCCTTTCTCTGTCCCACAATCAAGCAGCTAGGATAACAATGACTTCCATTGATCTGTCTGTTGAGTATTTTATCAATACATTGTTTTAGCTTAAATATTTATGGTGGAAAATGCCCAAGGTGATGTCTTCTAATGCTTATTTTGTACAAAACCAATGTCTCTCTTTCTCAGCCACACTCTGCAGCATTACAACATACTTTGTGCTTGCAGTTTTGGCCTTTAACTAAAATGTCATCATTGTGGTCTGTGTCAATAGTACGTATCTATCAATTATTATTGCATCACTGCTGTTTAAATAACACTGCGATTAATGACCTCCTGGACTAAAAACCCTCAGTGGTATAACAGCCTTAAAATGTGTGCTTATATTCCATCCTAATCAGACGATTCCCTCAACCTCTTATCACTTGCACACAAGATAAAGACATTATCGCCATTATCTTGAAAATACATCAAAGAAATAGATATTTCTATGTGTCTATCAGATTTTAAATCAAGTGTGTAGTAAAAGCCTCTGATGGCAGAAGTGGGAAATCTCTGATCTAATCACATTCTTGTTCTTGTCCTAAACAAATGAGAGTCACAGGACCAGCTTATAGCAGGAGCAGCCCTTTTCCAATTAACCAGCTGCTAAATCAACTACATGTGCTTCCTAATGGGACAACGCAAGTCTATACTCTAACCATATATTAGTGACTTGCCACAGGTCATGCATTGGCTTTGATTCAACTGCACTTTGCAGGAATTATTTTTTATTCAGCACTTTTCCCCCTTGATTGTAAATAAATATCCACCATGTTATTATAAACCTGTTATTATAAAAATTTGAAACATGACTGTCTTGTGTTGGATTGTTTTAGACTTCTTTGCCGTGCTTCTCTCACCGGACCAGGCTGTAGCCCAGCTTCTCCATGTCTGCGGTGTCAGTGGGGGTCTTCCTGGCCAGGATGCCTCCATGGACAGCAGGATGAAGGGTCTTCACTCTGCCTCCCAACATCTCTGGGTGTCCAGTCAGCTCAGACACATCCCTGACACACAGCAGACACACTGTTAGGTTAGAGAAGCCCCCCACACACAGGTAGCCGCTACATTTAGTGAATATGGGGGAAAACAAGAGCACTTCAGCACCCACCTGACAGCCAGCCCAGCATCACGCAGGGCTTTGGCCGTGCCACCTGAAGCGACCAGGGACAGTCCAACATCCACCAGCTTTTTGGCAAAGTCCACCAGTCCAGTCTTGTCTGACACACTCAAAAGTGCTGCGAGGACAGATAAAGAGGCTTAAAAAAAAAAAACATCTTCATGCATTTTGACGGACACAAAAGAGAAGCAATTGTATGTTTCAGCGAGGTAAAGCTGACCACGTTGGCTAATGTTAGCGAGAGAGCTAGCATCCTGCATGTCGCAGGATAAAACTTTATAATGACGACAGAGAATTAATGAAACCTGAAGGAAAACTCTTACCAAGCTCTGCGGATGCCATGTTTTCAGTCACAGTAGTCTGCAGTCTCTGTACGTGTACAAATGGCTTCTCTTCAGTCTTCACTCAAGCAAACTCTGCAGAGTAAGATTGTAGAGGAGGCAGGCAGTGGCTGAGACAAATCTACAAGTTTGTCACTGCTTCACGTGCTTGAAAACTACAAAGACCCGCCCTGCTGAGGTCGGCCCGCCCCTGACACACAAGCGCACCCAGAAGAGCCACACGGCGCACAAAATGCGCATTTAATCCGCGAAAAGGAGCCGGAATATTCATGAGGGAGGCTACTACAACAACAACAACAACAATTAATTATTAATAAAATTAAGTATGACGAATAATAGTCATACCGATTGTTGCTATTGCAACACATCGGCACACTGAATAATAAACAATTCATATAGCATGCAGATATGCGCAATTTAACAAAACGTAACGATATCTCTAGGCTAATTATGTTCTGATTTAAGAACCATTGAGTTAATATTAAATATTTTTAATTGAGCACATCAGTCAGTCAAGTCAGGTGACGTGTCTCCTTTTATTTTGCCACAAGATGGCAGACATGAACATTGTTCATACCAACAGTCTATGGTTCATACACATGTCATCAAGATAGCAGTTTTATCATTTAGATTAATATCATTTCTCCACACATAATCCGCATCTTAATAACTTGAGATGCACGTGCAGAGCTGTGTCTGAACTTTTGAGTCACTGCACTCAACTTCTATTTTTGAGACAGATCTACTTTATAGTATAGCCCATTTTATTTTAGCCCATGTGTAATCCCTATTTTAACTAGCACTATGTTTAGATTCTCGTTTTGTTTTTACTTGCATGATCTTCTTTTTTTTATACGTAGGCCTATTTAATGAGCACTGTTGGGGGGAGTCTGAGACTTAAAATTGCAATTGCATTACCAACGACTGCTTCTCTGTAGCCTTAAAACAAACTTGAACTTGAGACTCCTAATTATTACGTTTTTGCATATTTTATTGATTATAGATTAGGCCTATATGATTATCGTAGGTGTTATTTTTTACCTCAAGATAAAAGGTCAGATACAATTGATTATCCTTCAATAAAAGGACACATAGGCTAGGCCTACTAGTGTTGATGTTTCCTTTTGTTTGATGCAGGTTCAATCATTTTCACTGATCAGCACAATTGAAGGTTACATTGACACCGAGAAGCGCCACGCGCATCACTATGTCCACTCTAATTGGTAAAACACCTGTAACATACATTTCCTACAACAATAAATGACGCTCATGAATACACGGCACGCCTTTTCAATAATCTTTATTGGCAAAAAAACCGGGGCCTTTTTCCTGCTTTGGAACAGCGTTTTAAGTCGGACAGATGTGAATTTATGGGGGCCCGTCACTCACTCCTTTACTCGCCCATTAGTTAAGTGACAGGACAGGGCCCGAGGAAACCTGCACCAATACGTGTGATTACGTTAAAAGATCGCACAATCTGTTCATATTTACGTAATGAGCCCCACATTTTCCTGATTGATTAAACTACAGGGTGTAAATATTTTAAGGGCTCATCTGATTTATAATCCAACAAAGCAAAAAAAAGAGGCCGATTTATTTGTCTAACTATGAAAATGGGAGTTTCTGGTAACCACTCTGTGTTTGAGGGGCCGAGCTGACATCTCAGGGGCGAGTTAAGTGATTCAATAGACAGAGAAACATTTTTTATAGAAAGACGCAGGCTTCACTGTGCATTATTGGTTAAAAAGAGAAAGAGGTAGGAAGGCCGTCAGCACTTTAGTTGAGAAAACTGACAGCATTATCAGCAGTAACTGTAATTTACGCAGGGGATTTTTAATCAACATGACTGGTGTATTCAGATTAAATTAGAAGAGAAACGGAATCAATGACCTCCATATATTGCTGCACTGCCTTATCAATTAGCTGTGATTTTTTGTACTGTGTCAGAGGGGCCTGTGTCATAAAACAAGCCAAATGGCATTTGTCATGCAGCTGACAAGTCACACAACTAAATGAGCTCCTATTGATTCCTGTGATTTTTCATCAGCCAAATGAAAAGCTGCAGGTTGATAGAGGTTCAGTCTGCCGGCTTGGTATGTATTCTACTCACCCTTATTAAATCAAGTCTAAAGAGTTCAATGGAAACTCTTTTGAAGTTCTTTTAGTTCAATTTGTAACTGAAAGTATGTTGAATTGAACATCAGTATGTGATGCTGCTGCATCAGGCCTTTTCCAGGTTGGTTAAAGCCATGCCACTTAAATGACTGCATATTTAGCTCTCAAACTGTAATGAAAGTTACTCCAGAGCATTTCTAATTGTGTGCATCTACATTTTCCCATCCTTCCGTTGCTCTAGGTATCTTCCATTTCAGGTTTGAGAATGTCATGCTTTATTTTGATAGCTGTTACCAAACATAGTGCCCCCATAGTATTTAAACAAGGTCACACATTCTGAGAGTTGTGAACCTATATATTAGGATAACAGAGACACAAATTTGATAGCACATGTGTGCACCAACTGTAGAGGGTACTAACACGTGGATGGGAGGAATATTTGCTCGACACACACACGCACGCACGCACACACACACACACACACACACACACACACACACACACACACACACACACACACACACACACACACAGCTTTTTTTATAATTGATCCTCTTGTGTCACAGAATCTGATGGGTCACAAATTTCAACCAAAATCACAATTATCAAATTTTGTGACCTTATACTGGATGGCAAAATAAAGCATGCAATAAACTACAATAAAAAACATTTGCAGGAGCAGTATAGCTGAAATTCACTGTTTAGGTCACAGTCAACAAGCCCTCCAAAAAGTAACCCAATATGGGTTGAATATACATAATACAGGGTTAAACAGCCTCGACCCAATGTTTGGGTTAATAAAATAACCCAGTATTTTTTAGTGTGTCAATATGTGTTAAATAAATAAAAACTAATATTAAAAAAGAGATTTTGAGCTACATCAAAATATGTATTTGCATGAAACTGCTCATGATCTAAATGGAAAACATAAGACAGAAACACAAATACAAATGAAATGTTAGTGATACACATATAGTTATGAATGTAAGTGGATGATTTTGTTAAATTCAAATGATAGCACATCAATGTATATATCCAAACCTCCAGATAACATAGCCAAACTACTAAACCACTAATCTAAAGGTTTCTCATTACTGATTACTTTCATACCAATACAGTTTTTTTTAGAAAGTGTATTGGGCTATTGTTTTTGGTTTGGTGGCCATTGAGCTGTAATTAATGTATGTGGGACAATCAGGACCCAATAAAGAAACCTAAATCTGATAACTGCATTCACAATAAAAGTGATACTTTATCATCATGAGGTGGTAGCCATACATCCTGAATAAACTCTGGACATTAGAATTACCTCTGTTGGGGGGTGCTGTGGGTGGTGATGGTGCAGTGGATATGACACATGCCTTTGGTGTGGGAAATCTGGGTTCAATTCCCACTGTGATACTTCAACCAACATGTCCCTGAGCAAGACACTTAACCCGTAGTTGCTTCAGAGGCGTGTGTCCTCTGACATATATAGCAATTGCAAGTTGCTTTGGATAAAAGCGTCAGCTAAATGACATGTAATTATGTTGTAAATGCTCCTTAAGAGATATTATAGTGAATCATTTAAAAGATGATTGTGGATATTTAAAATAACTCTTCTGACAAACTGTAATATTTATTTATTTATTTATTCTCAGGGACAATGCACATAGATCAACATCACTGTAAATGTGACAGTGTTAGCCAAAAGGCAATTTTTTTAACTGTTGTCCCTTGGCCAGATGTTAAGTCAACAATTAAACACACAACATGTAAAATTAGAAACAGGAAAAAGCAAAACATAAACAGCTGAACAGAATAAAGAGTTTAGAAATCATGCAAACTAGGACATGTACAGGCATGTTGTGATTATTCATGCATGTTATACATGATCTTGAGACTGTTATCACCTTCTCTGTGCTTTTGAGCAGAATACATGATAACCACAACAAAGTCTCTGCTAAAAGTCCCATCAGTCATCAAAGGCACTTCCAATCATTGCACAGCTTAGTTTTTTTTTTTTTCTCACAAGAGGGGTGTGAGTGTGTGTCCAGCCAGTTAAGAATGCATTTAATCACTATATAAACATGGGACTGTGGTCTGAGAAGGGGCTAAATGACACCATACTGCATGTCCTCCAATATGCTCTCTAATCACAACCCTTACATGTGTGGTCATTAAAACGCCCCTTCGCAGTTACACACACTCATCATGCTGTTGCTCTTGGAAATTAAAATGGGCCTGTGTGACATCACCATCAGGCTTTTGATTGCTTTACTTCTTCTTCATTAACTTAATTATTTGGCTATCAGTAAACCCCATCGAGTAATTAATATCTAAGAGACTTTGTAATAAATTAAAACCGTAAAGAATTACTTTTGCTACCAGAGGCAGTGCAGCGGGGGAAGGAGTTGAAGGAGATGTGTACACAATAAGGTTTTTCTTCTTCTTCTTCATTATGTCAGGTTGTTAATGAAAATATGGACCATTTTCCTGTGAGTGAGATTTACTTACTTTACTTTCTTTTGATCACAAGTCACATTTGTCACATTTGTCTAAACAAGAATTATGATAGGGTAGGTCAGTCTGTCCACCACTTTGGTCCAGACTGAAATATCTCAAAGACTATTGGATGCATTGCCATACAATGTTATTCAGCCATTCATGGTCCCCAGAAGATAAATCCTTGATAAAGAAATGACTTTGATGATTCTCTGGCTTTTCTTCTATAGCGCCACCAGCAGGTTGAAATTTGTGGTTTTAAGTGAAATGTCTCTACAACTATTGGATGGATTGCAAACACGCTAAAATAAGATGGGAACCATTATACTGAACACCATGATAGACGCTTAGTGTTTGTTCTTTTCTTCTTCATCTTACATTATAGACACAGATCTATCTATCTAGTTCTTTTTAAATCCATGAATTAACATTTGATGGGACATTAGTCAATAATTCATTCATTTTTCAGTTATATTTTTTTATTTCTTTTTTGCTGTCATTCTTTTTAAATTCACAGTTACACTACAAACACGTTTCAGATAAATACATGTATGATTCATCTTTTCAATCTTTCAAATAAATTAAGTTAATTTACATTACATGAGTGAAAAAAGACAACAACAAAAGAAACATCAATATTTACACATAAAATCCACAAAAGTAAATGTAATACATGATATGTTCTGCAAAGTATTTGCTACCTAAAAACATCTGGAGCAGCAGATGTTTGTTAGCTTGTATTGTTTCTTCATTTACAACATCACACTGCTTGTTTCACTTTTTTTTTTGTCTTCATGATGCAGTGGAGGCTGCACCTATACTGCACATTCTCACGCTGTCTGAACGCACAACAGTTCACTTGTCTCACTTTGCATCCTTCATTCATGTAGCCATGTGTTCACTGGAGCTCCAGCTGTCAGTGGATGGAGCAAAGACAAGGTGACCAGAAGGTGATTGGAATGAAAACAGCTACATTTAGGGAGGAAATGAGCACCTTTTCTTTCTGGCATGCTACAAAATGTACAGTACTTAGAGATGATTTTTTTCATAGATATTTTATACAGTATATTTGTGTCTTTTGTGTGTGTTTGTAAATTGGGTTACAGTTTACTTGAAGGTATCTACATAAGAGTGACATGACACTTTCATGAACGTGTCATAAACATTATAAACAAGTAATAAACGTTTCTGACATAACGCTTCTTTTAATAAGTGTCATTCGGTTTTTGTCATGACAAGTTATGGTTATGGTTAGGGTTAGAGTTAGGGTTAGGGTTCATGACTGTGTTCATGACAGTGTCATGTCATTCTTATGTAGATACCTTCAAGTACATTTTTACCGTAAATTGTCTTTTCTAGTGACCACAAACACAGTAATGTCCCAGTGTAATGTCTCTGTAACACTCAGGAAATCAAAGCGGTGTTTCCTGAGAGTCTGTTCACAGTCCTGCCCCGATCTTCCTGTCACCTCCTCCTACTTGCACCCCCTCCAGCTCCTCGTCAGAGAAAGGGCTGTGGGGATTGTAGCCAATGTCGGTGCTACGCTGTAAGAAGTCTGTGGATCGTGGCATCCCAATAGGAAAACCATGCTGGGCTTCCACCTCTTCTTCCTCCTCCTCCTCCTCTTCCTCATCCTCATCCTCTTGCTCCTCTTCTCCATCCTCCAGATCAAGATCAATCCCTCTATTGTCTGGTTTCACAGCTCGTCTGCTCTCATCAGGTTTGTCCGTGGCTGTTTTTCCCCCGCTGCGTATTCGCTGGGACTCAGACGGTGCAGAAGCGGTGGCCTGCTCCTTCGCCTTACGGCTGCGTTTCCACTTCATCCTCCGATTTTGGAACCAGATCTTGACCTGCGGCGAGACAAAAGAGCAAAGACAATTTGTTCACTAGATGGTCACATTTAGGAAATGTAGTCCAGAGTTTGTCTGAACAGATTTAGATGTATATTTTTGTTATTGCATCTCTTATTTGCAGCTCTTGAATAGAAGTTATTCTAAAATTTGCCAGTATGTTTTCATTCTTTAAAATATCTTCTCACTATTTATGCCAGTCCTGCAAGAGGACTTCTGTCTGAGGTTTCTACCTTTTTTCCAGCTTTGTCAAAGCTTGTTCTGATTGTAAAATCCTCTGAGGAAGTAACACAAAATCTGTAGAACTTTTATATTTATTTAGAATATTTATTTACTTTTTCCCCCCACTGATACTAAAGAACTCTTTACTGAATACTAACGCTTTATCTTTGTTCTCCTGCATCTGTTCGGGACATCCAACAATAAAAGTACCCGACCTTTAAACAATGTACTTGAAATCTATGACTATTTATGATCAAATATACTGTTATAATTCATCAACACTACCAGAATTATGAAGGACTATATAATGACAATAGAAACAGAAAACTAAAAATTGAAATCTTACAGATAAAATCCAGAGAAAGCCAAATGAAGTCTTTGTTTGTTTTTTGGGAAATTAACTCACCAGTTTAGACTCTTCAAACAGTCACAGATGGTTGATGAGATATCACCACAATAATGAAACATAAAGTGGAGACATAGTAATGTGTCTGTTCTACAGTCTGCATCTTTGCATGACTTGTTTGCCCTTTTTTCAAATAAACTCATTTTAGCTGTCAGCCAAATCCGTGCCTAGGGTGATGTTTAGCATGTCAGTCATAATGTGTTAAGCGATGAACAAGAATGCAAATATTTCACAAAGACTAAACTTAGTGCAATGGCTACCATGCTACCAATGGACTGTTGTTTACTTATTTGTATGGGTTTAGACAGGTCATGGGTTGTTTTAATGTGCCATTTATGTTGTCTTTAGGATTACATATTTGACATGGTTGTTTTAGAAAAGTCATTCATGGTTTTAGAATCACATTACTGTTTAATTTTGATTTTGTGTATATTTATTTCTTATGTTGTTGGTCTGTAACTCATTGCTATTGCTACATTTTTTTGGCCAGTACTCTGTTGAAAAAGAGATTTCTGATTGCAGTTAGGCTTTCCTAGTTAAGAAGTAAGAAAATAAATAATCAAACTAAATGAATTAAAAGTCTGTCACAGGAGTTACACAAATAAGGTGCCTGCTCTTAGAAGTCTGTTAAAATCCATTTATCATGCCGGATGAGTGTGCTGAGTGTGTCTCTTCTTACCTGTGTTTCGGTCAGCATGAGGGAGGTGGCCACTTCAAAGCGTTTGGGTCTGGACAGGTACTTGTTGAGCTTAAACTGGTTCTCCAGCTCCAGCAGCTGCTGACTGGTGAAGGCGGTGCGGGGCCTCCGGCACTTCCCCAACAAACCAGACTGAGGGCCCGCTGTAGGAGGAAGAGCAAAGTTATCAGTCTGTGGCTAGTGGACAGGTTACATTTATTATTGATTTTATGACAACTTATTTCTTATTTGATATGAGACATTCATGGATTCCCTTCATTATTGATTGATTAATTGTTGATTCATTATCAATTAGGGATTTTATATACTAAACACACAATGTCTGAATATTTTTGTTCTGATAATTCAACTTAAACTGATTTATGAATATTTGCCCTTTAAAGAAAATACAAGTCTTACATGAAATATTTTGCCAGTAACTGCCACCAGTCTTATTTATACAATACCAAGGACATAGGGAGTTCAATATAATGTTGTGGATGGGAACAGGCACACATATGCCCGCACTCTCTCGCCATCATTAACTATAATAGCTTTACTCCAGTTTATTGTTGACGGGGGGACACCGCAGAAGCAGGCGCAGAGGCCATAAAATCACAGGCATGCCATTAACTTAATGAAAATTCAATGAAGGCTTTTGGGATTTTATTGATGAACTACAGAACGTTTTAGGTGTTTGTTTATAGTTTCTTCGTAACACAAAGACAATTTCCATCGGGTTGGCGTTTATAGAGAAATAAATGGGCCAAAATTAAAATATGACACACAGATAAGCAGTTAACAAAAGCGTGGCCTACTGCACGGGACAGTGTGTGGGTGTTATTTACACTGAATCTACGAAGATCTCTGGCATTACCTTGAAGAAAATATTCTACAAAGCATGGCTTGGAAAACAAAGTATAACAAGTGTAATTATAGTGACTGTCAAATCAATTCAGCACATTGTGTTTTTTTCTGTTTGCCTGTTTCTGTACCCCACAGACATCGACATTGCATTTCATTTTTTTATTTAAAAACTGAAGCATATGAAAAAATCATCTGTAGCAGACTTGATAGGCTAATCAGTGATATCATTTAACTACTAAATCAGTGGCTTTGATTATTCTGAAAATGAAAAGAAGAAAACAAACAATAAATAAACAAGCAAAAACAAAGAACGATTAATAAGGCATTTTATATTCTATATACTAACTGCATATGCTAATAAAAAATACTACTACTACTACTAGGCTACTCCTACTAATCTAAACAGAAAACAAATCCAGTCAAGTTAAAAATGAACTACAGTTTGATTTGACAGTCTGTTCAAGTTCAATGAGTTTACAACACCTCAGCGGTTCTTCAGAGCTCAAATCATCTGATTAAAAACTGTAAAAAAAAAAATGATAACGGAAAACGGTTCTTGAGTGACAGCTGTGTGCCTGTGTTTGGAAAATCAAATCTGGTCAGGATAAACAATATGTACCTAGTAATTCTCTTGTATTTTAAAGTCTGGATATTTTCGGCCTATGAAATCATTTTATTTCATCATATACTTACTGCTGTAATCTGGTAGTCGTGGCATCATGATACCGGCGCGGATCCAGTGCTCCAGGGGCAGAGATCCCGCCATGGCAGCTGCCTTTAGGTGCTCTGGGTAGGTCTGTGTTAGTTGTGTGAAACCGCTGTATGCAAACGCGGGGTGCTGTCCACCCAACGCAGATAATGGGTACATAGGGGCATGATACATGCCGGGAATTGAAGCGAGACCTGGATGCGGGAGATTCAGGACACCCGGTTTGTGGATTATTCCTTGAAGTTGTGCGGCCCGCGGAGACGGGGTGTCCGCGCGGCGGCAGGATAACGGGCTGCCTGCTGGGCTGTCGCTGCTCAGACCAGGGGAGAGGTCTCGGTTCACACGTTTGGTCTCATCAGCAAGCAGGGCGTCAATTCGGAAGTTTTTCGATTTCTCCATGACGGCTTCACTCAGGAGGACTGCAGAGTCTCAAAACAAGACAAACTTGTGTTGCTTAGCGGGTGCGCACCTGTGCCGTGCGTCAGCGCGCAGACAGCGGAGCCTCCTTCAGTCACAAACTCATATATTCTCCTTATCTTTTCCTAAAAGGCTCAGGCTGGAAGGATCACCACAAATTATACGTTATTCAAAAATTATAATTAATCAACTTATATCTTAACGACTTAGAAAAACTTTTTGACACTCGAAACTACTGGCGTTTGCTTGTTCATCCCTGCATCTATTTTCTTGAATCGTAGCTGCTTGCACGTGTCACTCTGCAACATTGCTTCCGTCTCGGTGTTTAACACTAAACTTCACAAAGAGGCGTATGTCACACTCTATCAGCCCTCCTTCTCCACCCCTGCAGGCCGATGTGAGCTGGGATTGGCTGGAGGCTGAGCTGCTCTGACGGGCCTCTAATCAGCTAATTACTCGCTCGTTTCTCCCCCCAGAAAGCGCTCAGAGTGAGGTAATGTCCAACCCTTGTCCCGCCTGCAAACACCTTCAACTGCATCAAAGCGCGGAGGTACATTAGAAGATTAGGCGATTGTACTTTCAGTATCTCACTGCCAGCATCTCATACTCAACACAGATTGCAGCTACCATGCCATAAACAAAGAATTATGTCCACCTCTTTGATTATCCAAACTAATTATTAGTGCTGCAAACATCCTCCACACCTTAGTAACAAATAGGCTATGGCTGTTTTTCTGCAGTCTTGAGATTACGATGAATGGGTGACGTAAAAAAAACATTGTGTCCACTCCGGTATTTAAATCATTAATATTAATGGATGGCTTCATTCTCATACTGAGGCCATACCAATGCCATTAAAGTTAACGATCAGGAATTGCACACAGACCATATAAAAGTGTAATGACTTGGCAGAAGAGGCTATAAGTTAATTGGCCTTCTGCTTGAGGTGAACTAATGCCATTTTAAGACCTGAAAAAGCAAAGGTGTATCAACTGAAGTGGAGTCTGACTTCTTTTCAACATTGTTACATGTCTGTCAGCTGAATACAAGTGGTCTAACATACTCCCTGTTATTTCACTGACTAAAAGAATGTACCATGTACAAATAATAATACAAAAAGGCGTGTCTAATTGGGCTGCAGACACAATCAGTTTGTTCAAATATGAATTAAGACAATGCTTCTTATCTGAGATGTTTAATTGAACTATTTTAAAATGAGAGTCTGCATGTCGATACACAATATGGGCCAAAACTGATGCTCAACATTTAGGATTGACGTTATGTAAGAGAAGATAGTGAACGTTTGTGAAAGTGTAACGTTTCTGTCATAGATCTCTGGATCTTACCGAAACGTCGTTTATTTTGAAATAAACAATAGTGTAATAGCCCAACCCAGTCTTCAAAATAAAAGCCTCTAATTGTTACTTATGCACATATGTCAAAAGTTTATTTAATACAATGTTTAGTTGTTTTCCCAGAACAAATGTTTAAATGTTGTTTTAAAGAGTTTTTCTGGTTAAAAAATGTTGAATATTTGATTTATTCCTTATTCACTTAGGTTACTTGTTGACCTAAATATATGCTGAATATAACAATATAGCTACTGTAATCATGGAAACATATACTCAACATGTGCACATTTGTACACTTGTTGGATGTAAAAAGAATAATACATAAAAAAATAGAGGACATAACCTCAGTGTCTTCAGCCCTGTCTATGTGTGCATTAGACAATAGAATTGAAGCAATTGCTCGATTAATTGATGCACATAAAATCAAACAACCACAATTTTCATCGTTTAGTTGTTTTTAGCAAAAATGGCACTAATGTAGGCTACTATTTTTAATACTAATATAGTGTTTTCTGTTTTCTTTTGTCTTTTAAAAAACTAAACGGAATATCTGTGAGTTTTGTGCTTTTGATCAGACAAAACAAAACATTTTAAAGGTGCCAGCATGAGCTCTGGGAATTTATGATGGGCCATTTTCACTATATAGGCTACTGACATTTTAGGGACCTAATTATTAGTGGAGGAAATACTTAAATTGATTGATAATGAAAATAATCGATAGTTGCAGCCCTAGCCTAGATATTAGATAATATTCAGCGATCACATCTTCATTCTAGAAATGAACTTCTAATCCAGAAATAAAGAGCTGGTGTTTGGTCTTGAAGACACCCATTAAAGGAGTTTCACCAGTTTTGAAGTGTCGTCATCGGTTCTTCATCTCTTCAAACACCCTCAATAACAAACATCATAGTGCAGATGTCACAATGTTGCAGATTAATTCAAACTGCAGCTCCCGCCTGAAAAACCTGTAAATGGTGTCTCTCAGGAAATTGAAATCCATTCAGCAGATACACTTCTAAGACCCCCCCACTCATGATATGTAATTGGCTGTTGCGGGTGTGTGCGCGTGTACGTTGACCTCCAGAAAATTGGAGCTGTCTTGCAGGTCCGCCCACCTATCTCTCTCTCTCTCTCTCTCTCTCTCTCTCTCTCTCTCTCTCTCTCTCTCTCTCTCTCTCTCTCTCTCTCTCTCTCTCACCAGTGTGGCTCTGTGTCTCTCGCCCTCCGCTCTCTATCAGGCAGATTACCGCCTGTCTCCGGCGCTGATATAGAGGTAATTTGCTCCAGGGAAATCAGTGCTGCTTTCTGCCTGTTTCTCTCAACCTCTTCCCCCTCCAATGCCTCGTCCCCACATGCTTTTATGATTTGAAAGTGATTTAAATAGCCAGGCCACGGGTAAATCCGTCACCCGGGCCTGTTGACAGAGGCACACAAATGAAATTGAATCGGTGCCTGAAACTGTGGCAGCTGCCTTCTGAGCAGCTATGCACACTGTCGCTCTCCTTGAAGAGATCAAACTGTGCTGTATGTGGGCATATAAAAGCCACGATAGTGGCATTTTTTTTATATTAAAACAGCAAAATGACAACAAAAAATTATATATAGCCTAATAAATAAATAGAGGCTGATTTTGGGACGTTTTTTTTTAGACAAACAATATGAAATGCAGGGACCAGTTTCGGGGACCCAGGGCAAATATTTATTGTTAAGCCCCTATGAGGAAATCGGAATAAGCACAACTTTATTTAGGAAAATACAAAATGTAAGCTCCAAACTAACTAAAATAGTTTCCTGTGGCTTCTGTGGGTCTGGGACTTTACCTTGTTGCTAATCTACTAACAGCCCAAAATAAGCATGTATCTGTCTCGCCTTTCTGCGCGGTGCACGTGCATTAAGTTTTAAGTATATTTACGTAGGCTATATACTGTATTAAGTACAGCTTCACAAAGCTTGTTTTTTTTTTCTTTTTTTGCATTATACCTATACATAGCAGAGATAATAATGGGGTCATATGTTGATTCATTAAGGAAAAAGCTTTCTTAGGTCAGGGTCAGCCACAGTGCAATGGGACTAGTACGGTTTACTGTGTTGCTGAGGGCCACTTCAACAGTGTGGATGATGCTCAAAACTGAGTCAAAAACAGCAATAGCAAGATGTAGTTCATCAGATATATTGTGTGATTATCTCAAAGTTTTATTTATCGCAAAATTGAATCTAATCTGACCAACCTAAACTCTCACTGCCTCCTTTCACACATGCCCTCTTGAACCCTTTACCGAACTTTCAAAGTGCGGCGCACACCTTTCACACCGTAAGGAGACTATTTGTTCAAAGAGACCGCCGGCCCTTAACTACAAAGCCAGAGTTTATCGACGAGTTATGCGTCAGTAAACGTAGCGGCCAACAGGAGTTTACTGAAACATTAAAGAGCTTATCAGCAATTACAGACATGTTTTTCAATCATTACCGCAGCTCTGAGACAGCCTGCCTGTCCTAAAACTAATCCGGGTGTGCTTTTGTGCTCGGCCTACAGTCAGCACATTGTTGACTTGGACATGGCACACTGATCCTCGCTGGTTTACTTAACCCACTGATAAGACTCGTCACGCTGTGAAGTGAGACTAAAGACAGTTCAGAAGCTTCTACACATTGTCTGCCTGATAACATGGATCATATCATACGACCCATGAAATATGCAGATTCACTGTAAAACATGTTGATTCATTCCGATTAAACTTGCTTCGTAAGAGAACATTCGTGTATCTGTTCTCAGGCTTGTTGTGACACGTGTAGCTTTCAGGGACGCTGTCCTCCAGCACCAGTTTTCCCACCAGGCCTGGAGTACAACATCCGATAAATGATTCAGGTGCACAATGGGCTGTCTGTGCAAAGAGAATCAGCTCTCCGCACCCTTGGCAATTAGACTAATTCCCACAACGTTAAAGACAGTCGATAAATCAGCTGCTTTCTGCCAGACCTTGAGACCAAAATTAATGTTGTCTCATTAAGGAGATAAAGGTTATTTATTAGAGTTGTACTTCTCTACTTGGTCTCCATACCCTGTCCTAATCATTTATTAACCAATATTGAGCTTTGGTATATGACATCCAGCCCAGTGGATGTGAATCTCCTTCTGTCTGTCTTTACTTTGGCCTCTTCCCACTCCTTTCATCAGGTGTGTATCAGCACTTTCAGGAGCTGCTGCTGGAGAGAGAATGCAGTTGTTTGCTGAGCCAGGAAATATTTGCTCTAGTACAATTTTGTTTTTGTACTATTTATTCATGTATACCCCAGTTGTGCAGGAAGAGATACTAGAAAAGTAATGAAATATGCTTTAGAGAACAAAAAACATGCCTAAGCACATATTGTGTATTAATGCCAACAGGTAGAGTGAATTTTTCACAATGCCCCTGATGAATACAACCACAGAAACAACTGTATTTTTCAATTATAAAGTTGCAACAAACCTTTGTGTTTATGGCAAAATGCTTCAACCAAATACAGGCAGCTGAAAAAGCTCGGCCCAACAGCAAACCACAATACATGCATTTCCATTGTATCGTTCAGACCGTAATTACGGGCAGCCAAATGGGGAAAAAAACTTTCACATCTGCCTCTGAGTTATAATTCTTAGTCAGAGATATCAGGGATCTCTGATCGTACCTCCCACCTGGTGAAAAGAACAACAGATGTGTCCGCAAACTGTTGCCGACATGGCTGCAAAGCCAGCACCACGGGCAGTTACATCTTAAATGATCCAATATCAACGCTAATATAATTGATACACCTAATTTTAAAGGACCTACTAGTTGTTTGTATCTGAATTCACTTATTAAGGAACCACTCCAAATACCTAACACAACACAAGGCTATGTTCACACTTGGCGTCTTTTTTTAAGCTGCCAGCATCTGCTTTACATTATAATCCCATGGAGAACCTTGTTTTCAAAAAGCGCTTTTTTAAACGCCACCGACGTCTTTTTAATGGAGTTATTTTTGTTTCTTTATACCCAAAGCAAAAAATAAAAAGGTTTGAGAACATATTTCTCACTGCAATCAAAAAGCAAGTGTCTTTTTTTGCATCTCCAAATGTTATCCTTTTGAATCAAAAAGTTATGCTTGTGAGTGCAACATTTTTGAATGCAAACGTTTTTAATCAAAAAGTTGTGCTTTTGACTTGCAAGCGAAACGAAAAGGTTTTGCGAATCAAAAATGGCTTAGATAAGAGTTTCTTTTGGTCGGTTTGACTGGGCATGGCCACACCCACATTTAGGCGCTGCAGCTCTGGTAGGCGTCCGGCATCTTCACCTAAAGCTACACTTGACCTCCCGGCCGTGTTGATGCTTTTTGGAGAATGTTTTCTGAAGATATCTGACACATGATGTGACTTGAATGTTTATTTGTGCTAACAGACCCTCCAAGAAGTGTACGCTCCAGTTCTTTCGGTGAATGAAATATTATTTTCATGTTAACTAGCTTATTAGCTTAGGAGCAAGACGCCCAGCTAATGGGAGCCAAGTTAGCCACATTAAGTAACGTTAAAGGTGCTCTAAGCGATGCATTGTCAAACAAGCTCGCCCCCTCCCTCCTCCTCATCCCGTCCCCTCCCTTCCGCGCACTAATACAGCCATGGCACTAACCCCCCAACCCCCACCCCCAAATCCTTCTTGTCGGTTATTGGCTGGAACACTGTTTGTTATGTTTAATGCAGGTTGGCCAGTTTATTTTTGTTGCCTTTTTTGGAGCCTGGGCTGTCTACAGAGACTGCGTTTTTACAGTGTGTTCGGAGGACAGGCAGCTATAGCGGATAGTGAGGAGATGTTTGCTGTATGTGACAAAAAATGTTTTAGCCTAAAAAACGCGTCACATCGCTTAGAGCACCTTTAAACTGGCATGCACTGAAGTCAACACGCAACTTAGACACACGTAGACAAGTGCTTAAATGTAGCGTGTTGAACAAAGGGTGTTTGTGTGAGGTTGGAAAATAAAGGTTCACCACGTTATCTGGGAACGTGCCGGCAGTGGATCGTCAGCAGCAGGAACCAACTTAGCAGCGCCGCGGAGCTCCTGCTATTAGGGGGGGGGGTGCAGTATGTTTGCACCAAGTGCATTTAGTGAAAAAATATATATTGCTTCGCCTTCACGTCGGGTGCCGTCCTATTTTAGCAGGCAGTCGTTTTTCGCGCAACACCTGTCAGCTAACGTTTATACAATGGTAGACACTGTATGGTAGACGTCCGCAGCAGACTGTGTTACGTTACAGTAATCAACAGCGTTTTGCGTGATTATCTGAAATATCACTGTTAAGAAAAAAGAGCCAACTTATATATTTGTTACAAGATGTTTATTTCGGTCCTTGTTGAGGTCATAGGCACCTGTTATACCTTCACCATACAGCATAACTAAGTAACAGTCTTGGCTACTTACCTTAGCGGTCTGCAAAGGAAAACAACAAAAAAGTATTTACTGTCATCTATATTTTGAGATTTAAGCTCCCTACATTTTATCCTACAGATGTGACAATAGTATTGTCAATATAAACATATAGCTAACTTTGTATTTTTTTACCTGAAGCATTTCTTTTTTCTCCCGTAGTAAGTCTGATCCATCTCTCATCTTCTCCCCTTTTTTGCCACTCCCTGCAGAAGAGCAACTCTGGGTATCATCATCTCATATGGCGGTCAGGAGCATCAAGCTGATCTCTGTGATGGAGATCCTGCACTAGCGTTTTACACCCTGGCATGAAGATAATGTTTTTTACTGACCTAAAGGTGCCAGGTGAAAGGCTGCTTCCAATCCGGCAAAGACAAGGCCAGGAAATATATCAACAGTCTACATTTGTTCATACCTTAAAATGTGTTCATTATATTTTAGTTAAATAACATCTATAGCATACACACCGTTACCACCTTTTCTTCATCCTCTTTTCCCTCTACAGCCTCTCTGGGCCTATGTTGGGCGTAGCTATTACCACTATAAAGACCCAATCTGCTGTTTATGTAGCTGATGTGAGTATGTTTACTGTTGTATAGTTTTATATAAAATTCAATATATTTGCACTGCTTTTGTCTGAAATGTTAGATTTCCCTATTCAAATATATCCATTTAAAGGACAAGCAAATTACACAATTCAGATGAAACATTAACGGAAAAAAGGAAAGTGAAAATACTCCCACATGTTTTAGTCTTATGCAGTCTATTTCTGTTCAACTTTCTAAGTGAAGATTATACTCAGCACCAGAGCCTGAGAAGCTATAATAGCCATTAACACATCTGCGTATAGATCACTATATTTACAAATAACAGGCAACTGATCAATGACAGCTTTTAGGAATTTGCTTTAACTCGTAAAGTAAATTTATTCTGATTCTTTAATATAAGAAATGATTACCAATACACAAGCAGCAGTTTGACATACAAGTTAAATCTTGCTTTCATGAAAACATCAATTTCACAGGTTACAAATTCAAAAGTTGTTTTATATGTTTTAAGAAAACTTAAATTAAAAGAACTAGCAGTAAAACAGTGATTATAATAGAACCTATAAATAACAACCCAGTGTCATAATTTGGCAAAATCGTAATGTCTTATGAGCCGATGCCTTGACATCAGTGATGATGAAGTGATGACTTCCAAAGTGTTCACTACACAGATGAGAAGTCTTGTTAGGAGACCTGTCTTCTCATGTTGAGCAACTGGTCCAGCCTGTCTGGAAACAATACAAACAGGGAAATTAATGAACAATTGATAATGAAAACTGTCGGTTTAACCATGCCTGGACTGAAAAATACTTGGTTATTTTACCCCCAAACCGATGGCGATGTGTTTAATTTGCAATGAGTGGCACCACATTGAAAAACACCAGACGTCCCAGACAAGACATTCCCGAGGAGAGGGCTGCAAACATGCAGAGTTTAAGTGCATCTTATATCATCAATAACCAACTCCAGTCCAGTCATGACTTTTTCCGACATGCTATACTATGACTTTTTTTACATACTATACTATATATTTCGGTGGTGTGGTGGCTCAGTGGTTAGCAAAGCTCCAGCTAAAACCAGTAAGTAGGCATTGCAGACTTTGACCCTTGGGTCGATGCCGGGTATTATGACTTTAACTTTCAATCAATTATCTGACATACCATACTACTACTACTATTGCTTTTTGCTTTTTTAACATACTACTGTATACTATGACTTTTTATCACTTTTTCGAATAAACTATACTATGACTTTTTTCGTCATACTATACTATGACTTTTTTAGCACTTTTTTCCACATACTTTATATTAAAACCAGCAGGTAGGCATTGCAGACTTTGATCCTTGGTTCAATCCCCAGTCCAGGCCAACTGTTTTTGTGTAGTTTGTATGTTCTTCCAGACTTTCTTTGACATACTAAACTATAACTTTTTTTTGTCATACTATACTATGACTTTTTTTTCTGACAGACTATATCATGACTTTTTTCTCACTATTTTGACATGCTATACTATGACTTTTTTCGATATACAAACGTATTATACTATGACTTTTTATCACTTTTTTCGACATACCATACTATGACTTTTTATCACTTTTTTCGACATGCTGTACTGTGACTTTTTTATGACTTTTTGCGATAAACTATACTACGACTTTTGTTAATAATTTTTTTCTGACATTATTATGACTTTTTTCAACTTACTAAACTTTTTTGTCATACTATACTATGACTTTTTCGACGCACTATACTATGACTTTTTTTTTCACTTTTTTCCGACATACTATACTATGACTATTTTGGACATACTATACTATGACTTTTCTTTCACTTCTTTTAGAAATACTATACTATGACTTTTCTATCACTTCTTTTCTGACATTATGACTTTTTTCAACTTACTATACTATGACTTTTTTATGACCTTTTTCAAAAAACAATACTATGACTTTTTTATCACTTTTTTCCTGACATTATTATTAATGACTTTTTTCGACATACTATACTGTGACTTTTTTATGATTGTTTTCATCATACCTTACTCTGACTTTTTTCTGTCATACTATACTATGACTTTTTATTATCAGTTTTTTACGACATACTATACCATGACTTTTATCAACATACTATACTATGATTTTTGTCCCTTTTTCAACATACTTTACTATGACTTTTTTCGACAAACTATACTATGACTTTTTTATCACTTATTTCGACATATTTTATTTGGTGGCACGGTGGCTCAGTGGTTAGCAAAGCTCCAACAACCAGCAAGCAAGCATTGCAGAGTCTTACCCTTGGTGCAATCCCCAGTCCATCTTTCTGTGTGGTGTTTTCATGTTCTTCCAGACTTTCTTTGACATACTATACTATGACTTTTTATGAATATTTTCAACATACTATACTATGACTTTTTTAAATGATTTTTTTCGTCATACCTTACTCTGACTTTTTTTCCGTCATACTATACTATGACTTTTTAATCACTTTTTTTGACATACTATACTATGACTTCTTTTAACAGACTATACTATGACTTTTTTTCACTTTTTTCGACATACTATAATTATGACTTTTTTCAACATACTCTACTATGACTTTTTTTACGTTTTTTTTGACATACTGTACTCTGACTCTTTTCAACATACTATACTGTGACTTTTTTAAATTATTTTTTTCGTCATACCTTACTCTGACTTTTTTTTCCGTCATACTATACTATGGCTTTTTATCACTTTCATTGACATACTATATTATGACTTCTCTCGACATACTATACTATGACTTTTTATCACTTTTTTAAACATAATATACTATGACTTTTTTATGACATTTTTCGACATACTGTGCTATGACTTTTTCAACATACTATACTATGACTTTCTGATCACTTTCTTCGACATACTATACTATGACTTTCTGATCACTTTCTTCGACATACTATACTATGACTTTCTGATCACTTTCTTCGACATACTATACTATGACTTTCTGATCACTTTCTTCGACATACTATACTATGACTTTCTGATCACTTTCTTCGACATACTATACTATGACTTTCTGATCACTTTCTTCGACATACTATACTATGACTTTCTGATCACTTTCTTCGACATACTATACTATGACTTTCTGATCACTTTCTTCGACATACTATACTATGACTTTCTGATCACTTTCTTCGACATACTATACTATGCCTTTCATGACTTTTAGTCATACTATTGTTGTATAATATGTTATGATTTGATACTATAAATAAAATTGAATTGAATACTACTGTATACTATGACTTTTCTATCACTTTTTTTCAACAAACTTTGTTTGATGGCTTGGTGGCTCAGTAGTTAGCACAGCTCCCGCTAAGCCCAAGTAGCAAGTAGCCATTGCAGACTCTGACTCTTGGTTTGAACCCCAGTCTGGGCCAGCCATTTTTTTGGTTAGAGTTTTTTTTCCAGACTTTCTTTGACTTACTACTATGACTTCTGTATGACTTTTTTCGTCATACTATACAATGACTTTTTGACCTTCTGTACTATGACTTTTTTTATCACTTATTTTGGCATACGTTAGTCGGTGGCATGGTGGTTCAGTGGTTAGCAAATCTTCAACAACAACCGGCAAGTACGCATCGCAGAGTCTTACCCTTAGTTAAATACCCAGTCCAGGCTGAATCTTTCTGTGTGGTGTTTTCAAGTTCTTCCAGACTTTCTTTGACATATTATACTATGACTTTCTATGAATATTTTCGTCACTTTTTTTTCTGACATACTATATTATGACCTTTTAAAATTTTTTTCAACATACCATATTAAGAGTTTTTTTTGTCATAGAATACTATGACTTTTTATGACTTTTTTGAACACACTATACTATGCCTTTTATGACTTCTTTCAACTATACTATGACATTTTTCAACATTCTATATTATGACATTTTATGACTTTTTTCAGCAAACTATACTGTGACTTTTTATCACTTTTTTCGACATACTATACTATGACTTTTTTTGACATACTATACTATGACTACTTTCAACATACTATTCTATGACTTTTTTTGTCCCTTTTTTCAACATACTATACTATGACTTGTTTTGACATACTATACTATGACTACTTTCAACATACTATACTATGACTTTTTTTCGACAAACTATACTATGACTTTTTGATGGCTTTTTTAAACATAATATACTACGATTTTTTTATGACTTTCTTTCAACATACTGTACTATGACTTTTTCGACATACTATACTATGACTTCATGATGACTTTGTTCTTCATACTATACTATGCCAGACTTTTGGCATTTGGTGCCATGGTGGCTCAGTGGTTTGCAAAGCACCAGCAAATAAGCAGTGTAGAGTCTTACCCTTGGTCCAATCCCCAGTCCAGGCAGAGTCTTTGTGTGGATATAGGTAGCCATATTCTTCCAGACTTTCTTTGACATACTATGAGTTTGACTACTGGCTATTTTCATCATACTATACCATGACTTTTTTTTTTTTTAAACTTTTTTCAACATATCATATTATGACTTTTTTTGTCATAGTATACTATGACTTTTATTACTTTTTTCGACATACTATACTGTGATTTTTTTATTATTTTTTCGTCATAACTTACTCTGACTTTTTTCCGTCATACTATATTATGACTTTTCATGACTTTTCAACATACTATTGTATACTATGAGATTTTTATCACTTTTTTTGACAAACTATACTATGACTTTTTTTCGACATACTATACTTTGGCTTTTTTATACTTTTTTAAATTGATATGGACCCAATTTTTGACAAGAGAAGTGACTCAGCAAGTGAGGCTGTTGCCAAAAAGTCTGAAGTGATAAGCTCAAATCCCGGCTCCCCTGCCTAACTATATGGTCTTGTACGGTGGCCGACAGGGGCAAACGCCCTGCAACTTAAGAAAACACACGCAAATAGACAAAACACACGCAAATTAAGAAAACAACTTCATTAATTTGACAACACATGCGCAGCATTCAGCAAACGCGCTGCAAATACACAGAACACAACCAAATAGATGAACGCGCTGCAAATATGAAACGATGCAAAAAGAAAAGCACACAAACCAAGAAAACAAATGCAACAAAAAACGCAGCATCCAGATTACACAACGGAAGTTCTCCAGGCCTCTAGAGGGAGCAGCTAGTGGAACAGCTGGATTTTCGACCCCACGGGGAGAGAGCGCTCTGCCTTTTTATTAGACTCGGGTATGGCTGCAGCCTTGAGAACTCCATAGACTGTATATTAAATTCATATTATTATTAATAACATAATATATTAATAATATACAGTCTATGCTCCCGTCTCATGCCCTCCCGGCTGGTGCCGTCCCCGAGCTTCGGCTTTTAAAAATAAAAGCTTGCGTCTGGTCCGCTATGTCTTAGTACTTTGGTGTTTTGGATGTGGCCGACATTACAACACAATGGAGTTAGCAAAGCAGTTTTGTGTGCGAGCGGGATTTATTTAGTTTGATAAATCCCACGGTAAATTGGCTGGCTGACTAAACAGGGAGGGACTATAAATCCTGTCTGTTTTTTGTATTTCAAGAGCGAATTGCTCCACAATATGAATACAGATTGATCACTTATTTTGTTGGTAACCGTTGTTGTATAATCACAATATTACACTTGAGGAGGCCTAAACACTTCAGTGATGCGCCTTTCGGACCTCGAAATTATACCCTCTCATGTAATATGGCGTAAACAAACGTCAACATTAAACGCTGATGCAGTTTTAAATGTTTTATTACCACAAGTTTACAGACGTTTCTGCTGATTGAGTATCACCTGGGACCTGAGCCGAGACCCACCCACCAAACAAGAGAAAACATATCTCAAACATAGACTTACAGTCTATGCAGTTGTCTCTCTCTCTCTCTCTCTCTCTCTCTCTCCCACCTCCCCCCCGCGTTTTTTTGTTGCATTTGTTTTCTGGGTTTGTGTGCTTTTCTTTTTGCATTGTTTCATATTTGCAGCGCGTTTATGCATTTGGTTGTGTTGTGTGTATTTGCAGCGCGTTTGATGAATGCTGCACGTGTTGTCAAATTAATGTTGTTTTCTTGATTTGCGTGTGTTTTGTCTATTTGCGTGTGTTTTCTTAAGTTGCAGGGCGTTTGCCCCTGTCGGCCACCGTAGTAAAACTCAAAATGAAGACGTCAAATCCTGTGCATCAAGAGAACGTCTTTCAGTATAATTACATTGGAGGTGCGGTATGTGTGTTCTAGGCACCTAAGATACCCAAGTTGGGTTCAAGACCTGCTTGTTACCAGCGCACAATGAAGTAAATACACGAACATAATCACAAAAACAATGAATTAAAACAATGACTTTTTATTTATTTTACAGGAATACACAAACATTGGAAGGATGAAAACAATCTCTTTATGTGCATTTTATGGCATGTACAGACTTTTTGTCATACTATTCTATAACTGCTAATGACTTTTTTCGACATACTATACTATGACTTTTTATCCCTTTTTTTAAATATACTATACTTTGACTTTTTATGACGTTTTTCGACATACCACACTATGATTTTTTTGTCATACTATATGACTTTTTATGACTTTTTTCAACATACTATACTGTGACTTGTTTTTTTACTTTTTTCATCATACTATACTATGACTTTTTATCGACATACTATACTATGACTTTTGTTTAGACATTCTATACTTTTACTTTTTCATTACTTTTTTTTAAATATTATCCTAGGACTTTTCTATCACTCCTTTTCAAGATACTTCACTTGATGGCATGGTGGCTCAGTGGTTAACACAGCTCCAACTAAGCCCAGTAAGAAGCCATTGCAGACACTGACTGTTGGTTTGATCCCCAGCTTGGGCCAGTAATTTTTTTTGGTTAGAGTTTGTTCTTCCAGACTTTCTTTTACATACTACTATGACTTTAAAAAAAATAAAATAAAAATTAATATACTATACTCTTACTTTTTTTATCACTTTTTTGACATACTATACAATGACTTTTTTTACATACTATACTATGACTTTTCTATCACTCCTTTTTGACATAATTGATTTGATGGCACGGTGGCTCAGTGGTAAGCACATCTCCAACACCCAGCACGTAAGCATTGCAGACCCGGACCCTTGGGTCGATCACCAGTCCGGTCCAGTCATTTTTTAGTTAGAGTTTGTTCTTCTAGACTTTCAACATACTATACTATGACTTTTTCGACATTCTATAATGTGACTTTTTTATGACTTTTTTCAACATACTATACTGACTTTTTTGACAGACTATACAATTACTTTTTTCAACAAACTATACAATGACTATCAATTTTTCTGATATTATACACTATGACTTTTTAAAATGTTTTTTGGCATTTTCGACATGCTACTGTATACTGACTTTTTTCGACATACTATACCATGACTTTTTATCACTTTTTTTCGACATACTATACCATGACTTTTTATCACTTTTTTTCGACATACTATATCATGACTTTTTTTTAACATACGATACTATGACTTTTTTTTATGGCTTTTTTCAACATTCTATACTATGATTTTTGTATCCCTTTTTTTCCGACATACTACTGTGTTCTACAGCTTTTTAGTATTGATATACAAATTGTATATCAATACGTTTGCAAATGCTTTCTGGTGCTCACGGTGATATCATTATATTGCTCCCCGTATTATTTGGGCTTTTTTTTTAAGGCTTCTTTGGAAGTTTACCAAGGCTCTTTCAGTTGATCTCAGTAGCAAGCAGTTTAGAAACAAACAGGTGTGTTGATTAACATCAAAGCCAGGGCAAGGCCTGATTACAGCTGGAAGGACCAGCTGCTGTTCTCCTACAGGTCTACTATGACAAAACCTTTCCCCAGGCCGAAAAATTACAATCACAGACAGTAATATGAAAAATAACACAACATTGCAATTTCACTTTTGTTTGATACATTATTTGTGTTATTCAACATTTAAATGAAACTCATACTAATTAAAATCATTCCCACTTTCCCAACTATTCTCACTATTTCACCTTCTTCTTATGCAATTATGCCAGCGATCCAGTTTAGCTTTAGCTATTTAGCTTTTCAGCATTCACAAACATCTTCTGCAGGAAATGCATTTTGTAGATACCTGATGAGAAGCGGGGAAACAACAAGAAGACAATTACTTATGGTTAAATTGATGTTTTTAAAACAAAAACTTTAACTTTCAAAAGGTGTATATTACACATCTGATTATAAAATATAATTGGATAATTTAAAAACTCCTCATATGAAAATGATTTGTCTACAAGAAGCTTCAAATAAACAACTACAGTCTACTAGGTGTAGTAAGAGAGTATAATGCAAGTATTGTATGGTTACATTTGTGATAGTTGTTATATTTACCCTACCTGGCATTTAGGTAACACTTAAAAAGACATATCTGTGCATGTTAAGATATCTAAATGAATGCATAGTCTTTGAATTAAAAGTGTCCCTTTTGGTGTGTTTATCTAATGACATATTATCTGATCTGAATAGTTTCCTTGCATCTTTCAGATATGATCTTAGGTCATCAATAGCAGCTAATAAAGTGGACACATTTGATAAACCACAAAAGAGGTTAATAAACAAATAAAACAGCAAAGGGTTCAGAGTCTACATTCAATCTGAATTGGGGAATTCCAACCTTGCGACTCTCCAATCTCTTTTCCAGCTCACCAATTTATTTTTTCCACACTGGAAACAATAGCTTCCTTTCAACATAATCCAGTCCAGTGTGAGTTTTATGATCATTTAATGGGTCATTCCATCTAACAGCCTTGTCTTTTACTATCACCCATACAACGGCCCCATTGTGCATAGACATGGGAGATAGGAGATAAATACACCTTATCAGCCACAACAAGACATCATTACTTTCACCCTGCTATCTCACTGTCCCTCTCCACCATGCATTATCTGCCCACTTACGAGGATATTCAGAGCCATCCAGTGCTTTGAAGATCTCCGCCACTTGGCTGTTTGCTCTTTCTGTTTCCCCCTTCTGCAGATCAACTCTGTTTCAACTGTTCTGTATATAGGCTAGTGTTATAAATACGTCTTACAGCCATACTTTGCTCTCTAAAATTAAATTTAAATCTGCTTCTAATTGCTACTTTGGGGATGAGGATTATTGCTCATGATAGCATGTCTTCTGTCATGCTTTCCGCTGTGAAGAAATCACCCACTGCCATTAGCAATCAGTAATGTCTTCTTATCGCCTAATTTACCTGTTAACACTAACCAAAGGTTACTGAGGGGAGAAGAACAGATCAGCGGTAAGAGATAGTGAGAGCGAGACACAGGCAGATTTTAAGTTAAAACAATTATTCCACTTGTAGTTAATGTATTTACTAAATACTGAGACATTTTAAGTTGGTCTTCAGCAGGTTTTGATTATTTTGCATTGCCTGGGTTTGAACAGCACTCGACTGAAGGCTACTGCTGCATTCAAACAGGTGATAATGACCTTTTTTAGGCTTATAGCAGAAAAAAACGTAGGCGTGGCAGTCAGTCTTTTCACCACTTTGGTACAGACAGAAATATCGCAACAACTATTGGATGGATTGATGTAAAATTTCTGATAATAATGGTCTCTAGAGGATGAATCCTAATGACTTTTGAGAACCCCTTACTTTTCCTCAAGCGCCACCATGAGGTTCACATTTGTGTCTACAACTATTGGACAGATTGTCTTGAAATGTATCAAACAAATTTAGTACAGTGGAAATATGGAGTTACCGTTTTAAATAATCTGTAATAGTGTCCAGCAGTAAGACTGAGGCTGCATGTTATCTGTACATCTCCAGGTGAATTTATGCAGAACTTACACTGGTTTTTACCTGTGGGTTTTTATCCTGGACATCCTGGACATCCAGGTTTTTTTTTTTTTTATTATTTTGTGGAAACTGAATCTCTGTGTCCTCTTGTGTGCACAGAGCAGCAACTAACCCACTATCGACTTGTGGAGGCAAGGATACAAAACAAATGCACCGCTCAGAAAAAGGACTGAATGCTGCTGATTCTGAGGACAGACAGGAAGGACATCTACAGTATCTGAAACATGACAAATCATAAGTAACATTTAACATTAACAATCTTAAGATTTTTTTTAAATTCAAGGAGCTGTTGAGAGCTGACGGGCCATGCAGATTAAAAAACAAATTCAATCACACATCAGGCTAATCTTTTAAGCAAATGAATCTCCTGGTGGTAATGGTAATAGTGCACCTCCCATCAGGTAACTTCTGTTAGGTCAATATTCAATATTCTAAAAATTGAAATGAATTGATCTGTCACTTGACTTTGTCAATAGACGAATGGAGGGCTGCTAAAATCTGTCAATATTTAAAAGTGTGGCAGAAGTAAATCACAGCATTGTGGGATATTTCAATGGCCCTAAATTGATCAAAACGTCATCAGAGGTGTGACAAAGTGCGGCCTGTCTGGCTCCTTCGCAACAGAGCTCTGATGAAGTGACAGAACAGTCAGAATACCCTATAGAGTACCAATAGACATATTTCTATTTATTTAGCTTCTGCTTAGCACACTATACAGCTAAGACCAGAAATACAGATACAACTGGATCTGTGTAAAGTAGAGGTAGTCTTTCTATAACTTTCTAACTAACTAACAGAGTCCAGTCTGGCAAGAAACATTAACTTGATGTTTGAGCATTGATTCACAACACAGCACAGTATACTGCATCACTGACTTTGAGAGAACAATGAAAGTTCACTCATCTTTTCTTCGCTCCTTGTTTATTATAGTTGTTCTATTTATGGCTTCAAGGGTAGAGAGGTCGGGGAACTCATCCCTCTCTGTCAGTGTGCTAATTGATTTGAATAAACAGCCCTTCCCCCGATAAACTATGTGTGCTCAATCTTAAAGGTAGCCTAAATCATTTTTAGTCAGCCTGTCACAAATAACTAGGATAAATTCTCCACCTCGCTTGGATTAAAAATGTGCTTTGCAGGTGTCAAATAGCCAAACTTTCAGTCTAATCTGTGCTTATCTTTTATCAGTACAGAGAAAAAAAAAAGGCTCTGGATGTTGTGTTGTATTTAAAAAAAATCCCCAAATTAATCTTATCTTAAAGGAGAAATCCGGCGCAAAATGAACCTAGGGGTTAATAACACGTGTACCGAGTCGACCTCTAGGATATGTTTTCATGCTAATCAAATGTGACAAGTTTTATCGCAAACCGCTAATAGGCTTATAAAGCTTATTCAGGCACTCGAAAAGTAACACGAAATCACTATTTCTACACCACTAACAAGGCTCAAAATATCACCACACTTCCACGGTAGCATAATGAGGCTCCCTACATGTAAACTGAAGCATTGAGAACTTTGTAAGTGTACAGACAGTTTATTAAAAAGATAGTTTATAAAGACATTACCGTTCATGTATAGAGGCGGGCGTCATCTTGGGAAAACAGTCACGACCAGTCGAACGACGAACGCCGTGCAACCAGTAACCAGTAACATAGCTCAAGCACGGCGTTTCTCCTTTAAGACATTTAAGACATAAATAAACAGATCTCAACCAGTTGCATTTTACAAACAAATTTCAAAGAAAATCTGAACTGGCGAATTTGATAAACCATCCGAATTATGTCACAATGGTGAAACTCTGAAACTGCTATTATCGCCCATATTTGAACGATTCCCACCCACTCTATGACAACCAGCCTTTCTTGCCTTCAAGTCTGGCTGTTTGGAACGGGCACAAACACGTAGTCAGCCACACAGCGTATAAAAAAGTTCTTTTAGAGTATTACCAAGCCTTTAGAGCGGCATTAATCTTAGTCTGAGATTTTTTGATGTATGTATTTTTTATATATTTTTGAAGGCTCTCTATGCTCCACGCTTCCTGCTTTGTCCGCGTATACTAAGGATGTCATCTGTAATTTTGGTGTAATATTTCCTTTGAAAGGGTTGTATAAACTGTATTTTCTCCAATTTTTACCATGGACAAAGTTAAAAACTTTTGGACACTCACAGCTAGTCATACACGGTAAACTGTAGATCAGTCATAAGGGAATCTCTTACTCTCAGTTCCAAATTCCAAGAGAGGAGAATAAGCTTGTGTATATTTGTGCCTCCTTTTACTGGTTGCCTGTACGTTTTAGAATAGATTTTAAATTGTTTTACTATTGATATTAATAGTAAATATTTTTATTATCCCTTATATGAGCTAGAGAGTATCATCTGGTGTTTGCCTAATTTTGTCCTAATTTTTTTTTATCATCTTTCCCCACTGTTTCAACCCTCTTTTCATGATACTGACTAACTATATTGAATAACTTTTTGATATTGTTTTTTCCCTTGTGAAGCACTTAAGTAAAGTAAAGCATTTTAGTTGACATGCTCTTTCCATGTGTCTCAAAATGAATCCGGGATACAAAGTCCTACACCTGCCATATTTACGTATCTAGATCTCATATTTATTGACATTTGTTTTTGTTCAAATATCCTTATGAGATTAGCACTGTTTGTGATATTCTGTTTGCACTTGGTGCACTGACGTGTTGAGTTCCAGGAAATGTTCCAGATGTGCCAAGTTGGGACCGACTCAGAGCGAGCTAACTGAGGAATTAGCAATTCCATAATTGGCTGTTCTGTCAGAGGTTCTGACAAACCGAGATGATGAAGTGGCCACTAAGTGATTTGTCTCCTGCTCTGTCTCAGACTATGCCTAACACAAAACTTCAGTCACTAATTACAACATCCACTGTATCCTGCTTTACAAACTCCTTTACTCTATTTCCCTCAAAGACTGTAATTAGGAGGAAGAGGGATGTGTGTTTTATTTTGTTTAACTCAGGGGCGGATTGGCCATCTGGCATTTCTGGCAAATGCCAAGAGGGGCCGGACCATTTTTTTAAATGTGGGCCGGTCAAATGTATTGTTGTGTAATATTAAGCATTTGGCCAGTCGGCAACAGCCGGCCTGGTCCCGAGATGGGCCGACCGACCCAATCAGAGGTTACTTAAATTGGGACGTTCAGTCAAAATCAAGCATGTCACCTTCAAACAGGATCTCTGTTTGCAGGATTCAGGCTGTACCGGACCCTCCCGGTGATCATGCTGCTCTGGGGGACCGGCCGCACGGTGAGAAGCTGCTGCTGACGGGCGCAGAGCTCCGCCGGAATTCCGACTCCTGTCTGTCCGCGCGGACGTCTGACGGCATCAGTATTAAATTGAGACAGTTTAATTCCTGGTTAAAAACGTCTCGTTAAATAGTAGTCTAATTGGATACAGTTGGTTTTAACGCCTGATGCAAAGCGTAGGCCTATAGGAGTACACATGAAAGCAGCGTCGTTCTGCTCCGTCTTTCTGCTGTGCCCCATTCACGTAGTAGTTTTACACTATGTAGGTTAAAATCCGCAGTTAACATGTATGTATGAACTGTGGTGGTCCGTTACACTGTAGGCTATATTCAACATCACTGATTAAGTAGCCTAATAGAGGAGACACACCAGCCCGATAATCGGCCGTCGGACTGTCTGGCGAGGTCGGTGACTCGAGTCTGTTCAGTGTGTCCCGTGGCATCGTCCGTCCGAGGAGCCGTCGGCCTTCATTTGGGCCGACCTGACATGTTCAGTCGGAGACGGGGCAGTCGGGACTCGCCCGGAAATGGGGAGCGGATAAGCCTCTCAAAATCTGACGGAAATTTTTTAAACTGACCTTTGTTGATCTGAAATGAAGACAGATTCAGAAACTCCACGACCTATTTTTCGCTTAAAATGTTTTCAGAAACACGTTTCGGTGAACTATTTTAGTACAATATGAGATCGTATTCTGAACAAGCCGCCATGACAATTTCCGGAGAAAAAAGAACCACGTGACACATTCGTCTAATCAGCTGCCGGTTTTCATTTTCTGGGAAATAATCAGACTGTTAATGGAAACAATACAGAGCAGTGCCACCTGCTGCTATGGAGACGTATTACGTTTCACGTATCCGCAGAGCGTATCAAGTCGGCGTCGCCTCAGTGTGTTCTGAGGCATTTTTTGGACCTCGGGGACCCGACTGATCAGTCCGACTGCCTTTTCTGCCGACGGTCGGCCCATCTGGTTGGTGTGTCAGGGCCTTTAAGTCAATCCTACATTTTTCAACTTGGAAGCAAAACATGCTCCTTGGGGAAAAAAAGTTACCATGAAGCCCTGTTCATGCTAATTAAACAACTGGACTTTGGGGTCAAGTGCTCTCGTATCATGTCCCGGATGTGAAAGCCCCCTTACTGGACTACTGAATATAATAATATTCCATTATATTTTGTAGTATTTTGAATTGTTACCTGCCACCAGAATTTTGTGATTTCCTTGCAATAAATATTTAGCCTACTGTTTTACCATAAATTGGTGCCTAAAAATGTATCAGAATGCAGGAATTGAAGTCTTTTACCCTCAACATTTCCTGGAGGAGGACCCCCAGATCCCCCTGCTCTATGTGTTCCCCCAAAGACCAATTCTGAGCAAGGAAAAACCCTGAAGTATAATCACAGACAGCCATAAAAAACATTTAAATTGCAGAGTTAGAGAGTTAAAACAGATGAAAAGATGGAGAACCAGACAAACAATATGTACAGTGTCAACAGAGAGAAACACGGACAATCGAACAGACAGACAGTGACAACAAAGAACAACATACGGTAGAGAATGACAGTAACAGCATACAAACGGCATAAATAGGCAGTATGTGTACATTTGTTATAAACGTGTGTTCTTTAAAAAGTAGTAAGCATTGTTTGCCAGTTGCATTAAATGTTTAAAAATATGTTACATACGGTACTGCTTATATTATTTTACCATCTGTACACAAATGTAATTAGTGAATGCATGTGTCCGTGGGTGGGGCTGCATTGGCGTGGTAATGTGGGCTGGTGTGGTTACAGTGCCAGGGCTGAATGTTTGTCCCAGTCCGTCCCTGGTTTAACTAGCGGCACCTTACAGGAGAAGCACTCATGAATTTCTGTTTTTAATGATAAGCTGATGTCCTGGCTCAGGGCATACTGCTTAAAGAGCTACAAACAAAGCACAAGAAGACTGTCCTCCAAGAAGAAAGTTTCAACAACAAAACCACATTTGTTCATGTTTACAAAGCCCTCTAGGAGCCTTAGGGATTATTGATGATTATTGACTCTTGTCCATTAGAGACAAAAGAGTTAGGATATATATCCTGAGGTGTTCAGGGTAGAGAGATTGGTCAACAAAATGTCAGACTTTAAAGGTCCAGTGTGTAACGTGTTTAGTTGATCATTATCAAAATCTGTGTTGCCCGTTCACAAACATTCATTTTCATGAATATTTACCACCACCATCAATTCCAAGTATTCCTTTTGGCTTGAAATTTTACATTTGCATTCACATGAACTGGGGTAGACGCTCCATATTCATGCACCATCTTGAAATACGTTAGCCGGTAAGGGACATACAGGACATACTGCTCCGCCATTCACGTTTTCGTTGTCACATGATAAACTCACAGGTGCTGCTAATGCTGCTAATGGGTATCGTAGCTTCTCGGCCCTGGCAAGTTTGAAGAAGGAAACATGGAGAACCACACGTATTTAAAATCCAAATTTTAGGAACAGGAGTGTACTTTTTCGGCCAGAAAAAAAAAGTTCCCGGTTTGTTTACGGTTATAAGATGGCTGTGTCTCATGTTACTTTGTTTTTTGTACATGGTGTGACTCTACAAGTCACAACATATAAATAGGAACATGTTGGCGTTATTTTGTCACTTTTGTCACAATTCGGAGCAGTAGGATTTCTGGAACCATTCACCTGCATGTTCTGTACTAGGCTAAGCTACCGGTGGAGCCGTCAGACAGCGTTACAGCACGCACGGAGATGAGAAGGGTATGTATGGACTTATCTAACTCTGGGGGTTACGGTGAATAAGCTAAATTCCCAATAAGTCGGCGTGTTCCTTTAAGTGTTATAATTTTGGAATAGCTGCCACTGAAGGACACCGGCTCTTTGGGTTTATTGTTGTACGGTTGCTTCCAGGATTTTGGATTAACATGGTAGAAACATGAACATGTAAAAATACAAGATCCTAGTTCATCTTCATTCTGTCGACACATCCTACCCACTAATGTTTTAAAAAACTGTGTGTTTTAATGTCCTTCATTGTCCTCTCTGTTTTCTTGCACCGGCTCCCTCACTCTCCTGTTCCCCCTCCCTGAGGCTGTGCGCTTGCCCTGACAATGCAGCATTATGGAAATAAATTGTTCCATTAGGTGCATTGTGTTCTGTCATCAGGCCAACCACACTGGGTTATTAATGGACACAGCCTCCGCTTTGATTAAGACGAAAGATTTATGAAAAAACACACACTGGCGGCGTATCACCCAACATACTTTCCTTCACTGAGGTGTGTTACACCTTGCAGGAAGGGAACTTATGAAAGTCACCAAAGAAAAAATAAATAAAAATAAAAAAATATATATATAAACCTAATATATAGTTTGACAGATAGAGGATACTTTTCTCTTTTGGACGTGATGGCTTTCCCGGTGGCAAAGACATGCAGTACACACTATAAAATGTGAATGACTGTCACACAGGCTGCAAATAGGCTATATGCTATAGACCGAATCATAAACCAAATTAGTGGACAATAATAATTTTGACCTGATGATGATGCTAGATGAGGGTCAGGGGATTACACAAGTTATTACAATTCATCCTGAGGGAGACATGAATCTGAACAAAATCCATCCAATAGTTGTCGAGATATTTCCCTAAAAGTCAAAAAGTCTTAACTTAATGGTGTCGTTAGAAGAAAAGTCAGAGAGAGATCACCAAATGCAGTGTGATTAATCTTCTGGGGACCATGCATGTCTGTACCAAATTCATATCCAGTAGTGGTTGAACAGTCTGGAGGTGGAGAGAGCGACCAATCGACATTGGCCATGCCGCTTTTAAACGTAAAAGCAGACGCATCTGACCAATCGAACACTCAATAAGCAATCGTTTAAGCCAAATCACGAATAAGACTTCTGCTAAACTTGATGTCGCTGTTACACTGCGTTTGTCTAAGTGCAGCAGATCAGACCAGTGTGTAAGCTACGTGCTATTTCAACATTTGTATCTTTACCAATTTTGTTAGAATCATACAGGCCTTAGTCGTTCCCTCTCTATGACACAGGTGTATGTGTGTGTGTGTGTGTGTGTGTGTGTGTACAAGTGTGACTGATCCCATTTATCAGGCCAGTTAACCCTTGGCAGCAAGTAGTAATACAGAGCAGAGGACCCAAGGGGGATGCAGGCACTCGCTCTAATTAAATCCCCCCTCCACCTTACCACCCACACCTACAGAGACCACCTCCCCTCCTCCAGCAGGAAAGACTCTGACCTTCCAGCATGTAGGCACCGTCAGTGAACATGTTAGCATTCTGACGTTAGCGTTTAGCTCAAAGCACCGCTGTGCCTACATACAGCCTCACAGACTGTCACCTTGTTTGTGTTTGTTAAAATTACTTTACTACATAAACCATATATCTAGTCTGATACTGTGTAAGAATACAGCGGTGAAACGGTGTGCTTCTCTGTTTCTCTTACAAATTGTGGCCACAAAGCAGCAAATGAATCGATTTAAACTCGAAGAAAAACACAAACATTGTGTTCAACTGTGTAATTCTCTTCCCACATCGATAGATTTGAGTTTTTTGTCATTATAATTGTATTTGCTTTCCCAGGGCTGTTGAGCTAATTGACATATGATGATGATGCTTTTCCCCTTTCAACTCTGTATGCCTTCACTGAGCTGTTGACCTTTTCTAATCCAGCTTTCAGTGCTGGTGGCATATAATCGTAATGCTGACTCACAATAAATGTGTCCTTCCTTCACTTGTGAAGTAATAACAGTGAATAAAGTAGCATTAGTGTGAATACGTGTTTGTACTGGTGTGAAGGCACACAGCTGGCTTTTGTGTGGCCCACTGGGTTCAAAAGTGGGTTAAGAGCAGGGTAATCTGTCTGGCTGACAGCATCAGAGCGGCTGGCATCATTAATACAGTCCCAGGCTGAGGCGTAGTCACAGCGGCTCCATCCACTGTTTGTGAAGGGTACACATGAACTTTCACAGAAATACAGCCTTAACTGTTTTAATAATACTGGAAGTGCAGCTACCATTTTATCAACACAAAGTTTACTAGCACAGAAATGTTTAACTATCTCACACATCAGTGATAAATGTCAAATGATTTCTCCATCAGTCACAGTCCATCATAGTAAGGCAGATAAATAGTGTGTTCATTACTAGCAGGTCCTAAGGAAAACTTTATTATCTATCTGCAAGAAGATCATGCCCAAACCCAGACTATTAGACCAGATAAAAATCATAACTGTATAAATGGCTGATCAGGACTTTATCCCTGGCAGCTATATTAGATGCAATGCAGAAATTGGTACTATGTTTCATTGTATGTGGCAGTGTCAGAAATGAAAAGTGTTCCAATTAAGCTAATTTATATGAATTACTGTATATATACCTTAATGCATTATATATATATATATATATATATATATATATATATATATATATCGTGTTTTATCTTTTTACAGGCCAAACATACTATAATTGCATTAAAATGTAAAGATATTAAAATTCAAGTGAGTGCATTAATGACATGTCTTGACACTGGTTAAAGCTGAGGATTTTTATGAGGTAAAAATCATGACATAGGTACATACAGTATGTAGATGTTGATGATCTGACAAGTTTTGGTGCAATTGTTGTCACTTCAAAGTATTTGGGTGCTCGTTTGCAAAAAGGGAGGAGGATGATAAACTGATTTGATCTTTATATATTCTTTCATTCTAATTTCCTCAAGTTAAGATTATTTTTATTCATTTAATTACTTATTAATATTTGCTGATAATGTTTTTCCTTCACCTTAGAATGTTGAGGTTCTGAAAATGTTTGAAAAACTAAAATTAGCAAAAACAAAAGCAATAAAATTGGCAAAAATTGAGATAATTAATTTCCCCAAGGGGAAATTACATTTTTACGCTCTACAATGCAATAAAACCAAAACAGTGTAAATTGCAGCTGTTGCTTGTTCTTACTATGCTATAACTATCACAGCGGGTGTGCCGCATTAGCTCTTGCCAGTATGGGACGCCTTGGAGTGTAGAGGGCAGAGAAAAACACTTTTGGAGTGCTGGCAGCCGTCATTATGATTAATCTCTATCAGCTGAAGATCAAACAGTAGCAAGGAGAGTGGCAGAAGGAGTGTACATGTTAACTATGTGTAACTATTTGTAGTAGCAAAAATACTTATCGGGTAGGACAACCATAAGACTGTTTTGGTCTACGTGAAACTCATTCAGGCCTTGGTTTAAGGTATCATTGGTTTAAATTGCATCTGCTAATGTCTCCCTGCTCTTGTCCAATGAACATTCAACACAACTACTTCAGGAACGGTCTCTGGGGTTTGTTGAAAGGTGTTCTGGGAAATGTGGGAAAGTTTTAGGGGCCAATTTAAATTAAGGCAAATGCGCCAAAAAAATATATATTTGCAACACATTTGATTGCATTATGTAGAAATTAAAGAATATCTTAAATGTTGTTGTGTATTTCAAAACATCAAGATAAGTAATGTTGTAGGCAATCCCAGCAACTTGCATTTTTATATTAATTTGATTAAAAAACACCATCAACAAAAAGACAAATTAAATTTACATTGGTTTCTGTTGGCCATTCTGGATGTGACCGACAAAGGTGTTTCTTCTAACAGTATACTCATTCAGGACATTTGCTAGATTTGTAATATATTTACATAGAAATGAAGAGATACCAGCGTGTGCGTTTGTCTGCATGCATGCAAACAGAGGGTCACGTCAACATCTCATTTATGTAATGGCTCCACATTTATCGCACCCTGACATGACTGACAGGTGGAAATGACATCACTAACATTTAAATTGTTGTCCTTCTCTCTGCAGAGTAATACATACTAATTCCACCAACAAGCCATTTCTACACTCATCTATCCCATCTTTACTCCACCCTACACACACACACACACACACACACACATTAATTTCCCTTTCGCTTTCTGTGTTTCATTTTACTATCCCTCGCAACATCACAGTGTCACTGCACTATCCAATTGGCATAATTGAGCTGGGTCAGATGATAAAGGGACCTATAACAATCAATGCAGGTGAAATAAAAAACATCTCCCAGTTATTACTTTTGTCCTTTTCCACCGTCAATCAATGCCCCTCCCCTACATCAGTTTAACAGACTGGGACTGCTGCGTTTATTTGAGGGAGAAGGTTTGACATCTCAGAAGGAAGAATGAAGAGTCATGGTGGAGATGAAGGCAGAAGAAGTAGAAGAGATTAGGGAGAGGAGGTTCAGCAGCATCAGAGCTGAGACAGATGAGATGTGACAGACTGCCACTCTTCTCAGCACCTTCTCATCAGCATGACACAGCTGTCACAGCCCTATTTCAGGAAAATTAAACGGGCTTACGGTAAACTGGCCTGCCTGAAGGGAGGGGCTGGTGGATTGTGTGTGTGTGTGTGTGTGTGTGTGTGAAAATGAATAGGCTTGTATGCAGATGGCCTTTCTGCTTCTCTCCTCCCCCAATCTGTTCCCCTCCTTCAAGCACCATCCTCTCCTTTTGACATGGTAATGGCTCCAAATTGATGAAGACACTTCACTCATTCAGTGACAACTCTACTGGCAAGCAACATAAACACTTCCTCCACACCTCCTCATCCATCACTCATGAAGCCCCTCCCTTCTGTCTGCTTGGCATTGGCTGGGCGGGAAGTTGTTCAATCAGCTAATTTGCTGTTCTTTGACCACTGTTAATGACCGCGCCACCTCTGGATTATCTTGTCATCCCATCATCTTAATCAGCGCTGATGAACTGCTCATTAAACTATTAGCCTCCTTTTGAACTTTGTCATGCTTCACAAAGGTCATATGCCTGTAATTAAAACTAATCTATTGGGTCACATTTCTCTCTTTAATTGGCAGATTAGAAGCAATTTCAGTAGCTTTTATTCAGTGACAGAGAAAACACAAGCAAATGAAGAAAACATCTTCACAACTTTTGATGAAACATAAGCATTTTGTAAAATAGAGAAGAAAAAAAAAGATGCAAATAAAAAAATAAACATAAGTGGCTTAAGGATCAGTGCCACAAATAAAAAAGCAAATGCTGCACATTCACTGTTCTTAGTTTGTTTCGGTTTTTCTATTTGCAATTTTCAACCAATTTTTCCCCAAATTCTGCAGTCAAAGTGATGATGTTATCTTTATCTATATGTCTGTTTATCTTCCTACTGGCTGTACTTCTCAAATGTAAAGGAGAGCACCAATATTGATTGGAACTCATTATCGCCAGATACCAAAAGTTCAAGTATGAGAATTAGGGAGAGAAAAAGTTCTGAACTGATGCATCACTAGATACTACGCATTCATCTTATCTGCCTTAGCTCACTGAGCCTAGATGATGGCCACATGGAGCATATTCAAATCTAGGCTATGTTGCTCATTTTATGTTTTGGGATGTTGATTCTTCATTTTAACAATATTTTTTGTTACCCTTAGAATGTGGGGTGGCTAACCCTTGGGTTTTCTGGTATTACATGTATACTTTGCTGATTTGAATGCATCTCTGTGTCATCTTTGTGTGGGCAGTGTGTTTAGATGAACGGTGTTTGGCTTCCTTCCGTGTTGCAAGTGCACGGAGCTCGGAGGAACCGAGGTCTGCCCGAGCACATCTCAGCAGACTTCCGCTGCCACTGACCACACTGCCATGACACAGAGTTTGATTTAAATCAGCAAAATATCTCTTTAAATATAAATATTTACTGGGTATTCAGATAACTTTAAATAATAGAGAATACAAATCAGCCGTTTTGAGTTATGAACCGCTACCTTTAGGATCTGTTAAGCTAACCGTAATTTCACTACTGTGGATTTAAGTTGATAGTTTATTTAACCATGTGTTGACTTCGGGTCACATTGGCCCGTTTTAAATTTTTTTTTTATATCAGAAAATATTGGACGTAGAAATAAGCGCTGAAAATGTGTAGAAGAAAAATTTTAAAATTTTAAACGTTGGAAATGTCAGAAAAAAAGTGTTTTTTTTCAAGGTTGAAGGGAAGACAACACAAGGGTTAAGAGCTGATTCACAGACATTTTCTCCTATAGAAAGGGCAAGCAGTGAACAGTTCAATTTCTTTTCAGCTTTGAAAATAACACTTGAAATTAGTATGAAGTAGCAGTTATAGTCATTTAAAAAAATTTAATTTCATCTTTGCAAAAACCTTTAAGGTACAACCTTTAATTGAACAAAAAATAGGCAGGCATCTTTCTAGTATGCATACACTAGTAGGGGATAAGGATGTATCTTTTCAGTACTGTGAAATTATATCTCTATGCTGGTTTGTGTGATTTAGATCAACTAGAACCCGTCCAGTCTGTCTGACTTTTGAGCTGAAGATCTCGTCCCTGTTTAAGCCACATTTTGCTGCTTCAGCACAACCATGCTGTTTTCTTGAAAGAGTTGTGATGCCTTTAAAAGAATTCATAACATCCAACTGACCTTATACAGCAAATAAAAACTATCGATCCTCCCTCCCCAACTCCCACTTTAAAAGACTTATTGTGGAGCTCCATTTCATCTAATCACTTGGCAAAAGAGTCCAGGGTCTAAATAAAGAAAGAATAAATAAAAAAGTCCCTGGGCCAACGTGTTGCTCTCACCTTTGCAGATGAAATTACCCGAAAAGCTGTTACAAATCAATATAATCAATGCAATCAGCTAACTGACGCAGGCAATCTCCTGCCAGTAAGTAAAATATCCCCAGCAGAGATCTTTCAATCTCTAGTGCCATAATTGCCCCCAAGGGCGACGTTAGGGTGTAGCATTTTGTACACTTAATTAAATTAGTGAGCTCTGTGGACAGGGTGGGTTGCCGATCTCACAGAGAACTGATAGATCTGGCTCTGAGCCAGTAATTAAGGCAATACCTTTCCTGATTACGCCAATCCCCCTTAATGAACTCATTATGCATTTTAACCCGAACACTCCCATGAATTAATGGGCACAAAGAAAGCCCCTGGACGGAAAGAACGCCTTGATCACGAACACAAGTCATAACTCATCCACTCAACGGGGCAGACGTAATGTCCATATTTCTCCCTCTTTCAGCAGCAGCCAAGGCTAATTTGGACTTGAGTGACAGCAAAAGTTCTGGGTCTGTACATATAAAGCTATAAAGGATCCGTCGTCTGGGAAGTAACAACAAAAACTTTACTGGGTGACTTTACAAGGTCTCGCAGGAATCATGTCTGAATTCACTCTATTTAAAAAACTTTTGTGTGGTCATTTTGCACAGATATGACTACTTGCTCACACCTACATGAGGTCCAAAACATATGTGTACAATGATTTAAAGAGACCGAGGAACAGTGCAGGGTGGGAGCAGCTCTGTGCTGACCCATAATGCTTTGCTAATTAAATAATTCACTAATTGATTCATTGCCAAATCAATAAAGCCTGCAGATGGTTTATGGTCTGAGAGCTAAAGTGTGTTTGTGTTTGAGGACTGGGGTTGGGTTACAAATGAAACACACGCACACACACTGATGATTCAAACTGCCAGTGCATCCCCCTAACTGAACGGTAAGCAAAAGCACATGAAATTGGTGCTAAAATGTAGGCGAACATTGAGTTGACCTTGCGCTTGTGTTGTATGACATCATTTCAGCCCCTCACAGGCAGCTGATAGTGAATATAAAAGGTGTGTGTGTGTGTGTGTGTGTGTGTACATGTTGGACCCATAAACACAGCTCAGTAAGACCCAGTCCCAGGGGAGTCTGGGATTTGTAGGTGGGCCTGAGGAAGAAATCAGCTGGCATATCATTAATTCAAGTGTAATGAATCCTAAGGGGGGTTTTGTGTAAAAAAAAAAAAAGGGCATATGCACTGTAGATATGTGATGTTATGTATACTTTATGACCGGCCATTAGAGAGAGAGTGTGTGTGTGAGTGTGTGTGTGCGCCTGTCGGGGTCAGAATTTGAATGAAAGTAATTGGGACAGCAGTGAAGTGTGACATCTCACTGATCTGAGTGGACATAAGGGTTGTAAATTCAGCTACATGGGCAGTTTGATATTTGTTTACAAGGATGTGCGCATGCACACGCACATGAGAGATGCAGAGAATGGCCACCAGTGCTTAAAATATTGTTGGATGAGGGATGTACTTGTTTGCCACGGGAGAGGATTAACTAAAACAGAGACAACTTAATTAAAAAAGTAAAGTATTTCTCATTTAATGTGAAACTGCATAAGCTCTACATTAACAGTTACACCCAAATGATTTGGAAAAAACACTTCACGTTAGTTAACGTGTAAGAATTCCCAAATTGAATGTGTTTTCTTTAGTATCGCTCATTGCAACTCTACGTGGCCAAAGGTTTGTGGATATACAAACATTTTACACATATTTGATGAACATTCTGATATAACATCCTCCAGTCTTATTAGGTTTGACATACGATTTTGGAACTTTGCTGCAGAGATCTGCTCCCATTCAGCCAGTAGAGCATTAGGTCAGGATGATGTTGGGTGATGAGGCCTAGCTCACAGTTAATGTTACAGTTCATCCCAAAGGTGTTGGATGGAGTTATGGTTAGGTTTCTGTGCAGACCAGTGAAGTACTTCACCAAAATGGGAAAAACTTTTTTTATGGTCCTGACTTGGACATGGAGGCATTGTCAGGTTAAAACAGGAAAGGGTATAAATAGTACAAAACTGTTGCCCCAATGTTGGAAGTACACTATTGTCTAAAATACTGTAGAATTAATACTGTTCTTAATTGGAAATAAGGGCCCTAGCCCAAACCATAAGACCATTATTTCTCTTCCACCAAACTTTACAGTTGATATTGTGAATTCAAAGAGGCAGTGTTCTTCTGGCATCTGCCGAACCAAGATTCTTAAGATGGACTGCCAGATAGTAAAGTGTGATTCATCACTCAAACACGTTTCCACTGCTCCAGGGTCCAATGGTGGTGAATTAAGGCTTGAGTGCTGCTGCTCAAAAATGAAAAAAAAACCATGTTCGGCTGGTTAATATTTTTTATATTACAATATTATTACCTCTTGATTAACTGACTTACTGAAAATCCTCCCATGACACTGCCATGTTGAAGATACTGAGATCTTCAGTACAACCTATTAAACTGAAAGTGTTTGTTGATGGAGTTTTCAATAGCAGTATGTTAGATTTGACGCAGCTGAATCAACTAATTAGTGCTGTCCAAATACTTTTGACCATATTGAGTACATCATGCTGACTAAGTAGTGGGGGGTTATTGAGTATTGATTCATATACCTTTCCTTAGGAAGGAGTCAGTTTCATAATTTTATTAAAAACTGTATACGAGGGTGCCCGCATAGCTCAGTTGGTAGAGGGGGCACCCATATATAGAGGTTTACTCCTCGACGCAGCGGGCCCGGGTTTGACTCAGACTTGCGGCCCTTTGCTGCATGTCATTCCCCCCTCTCTCAACCCTTTCATGTCTTCAGCTGTCCTGTGAAAATAAAAGCTGAAAATCCCCCCCACCAAAAAAATAAAACCGTATACGAGTGCTACATAATTAATGTTTATTTATCCTTTACTGTGCAGTGAATGAGAGGTTAAACAGAGTTTCCCATAATCAAATAACGCACTCTTACTTATTCCTATCTGTGTACTCCCATCTACACTTAAAGAAATCCTTAGTTTACCATCTGTGGCGAACCACTATTAGTTTTCCATTAACAACACCAAAATTTAAAGTCAGTTGACATATCCATACTTAGCTTTAAAACGATAATATATTTGAACAGTACTGTACGTATGCCAATTACCATTCCAACTAACTTAATAAAAGACATTATCAAGATTGTTTTTTTAGTTCTAATATGGTCCATAATCACCCTATTACAAAGTCACAAAAGTACTGATCTCAACTTAAATGTCCAAAGTATTTATATTTTCTTTAATCTAATAATTGTTTAAAAAAAAAAAAAAAAAAAGGTACCATTTATGTCTACTACTTCAGACTGTCAAACCCATTAGGATGTGGTTGAACCCTGAGAGAACAAAAGTGTGAGACCACATTCAAACATGACAGGAAACCCAGAATTTAGCATAGCTGAAATGGAAAATACCGTTTAAAAAGACAATACAGTGAAAAGTGAAGGTTAAACTGCAATGGCTGATATGACACTGGCGTAATTAATAAAAAAAACATAATTTGTGAAAATGATTATCTACTGTTGTAGGTGTGTTACAGTAACACCTGATCCCTTCTCCTTGAATATTTGTCTTCTCATGTAAGCTCTGTTTTACAAAGAGCCCAGTCACACATTATCAACAGTACAGAAACATCACCATGTCAATATGTGGAGCAAGGGACTGTGATGGTGGAGCACCTCTGTGTGTTTAAATGCAGCATTGCAGGTAAAGGAGCACTCTGCCTCTTAACTTTCCCCCAGTAGAGACCAATAGTACGAGGGAAGGCGTGAAGAAAAGCTGAAGGCAAAGGTGTATATCGATGATTACAGCACACGTGTGTAACCACAACATGTTACACTCACAAAACACAGGAATCAAGATTAAAAAAAAAAAAAAAATTAAAAGGGAACTGGACCCTATTCTTTCTTCTTCTAGGGAATGAAGTCTGATATGTATTGAACTCAGGTAGCTTTCATCCACCGGAAAGTTTGGCAAAGCTTTTTTTGTTATCCCTTTTCTTTTAAAAAAAAACTACAATTTTTAAACATCCCTTTAAGATTACAAAGTGAAGCCACTTCCCTATTAGAAGCAACAGTTGACCCTTGCCAAAAGCATTATACTACAGGCTGGAATTAGATTTGAGGCCTTTCAGATTATTTGGTACACCTAAGTCTATAAGGGCTACAAGAGTCCACTGTGATACGCAGGCCGGATCGGATCATTCAAACTAAAAGCTGATACTGTTGCCAAGCTCCCCAATCTGAGTGAAAGTCTGTACCATAGGCTTTTACACACAAATCAATAAATAAAAGAAATATTTTCAAGCTCAAAATAATAGGCGTTCATTTATGTGTGCAAAGGTGTCCAAGACCCCACATCCAGTTCACGGTGCATGATCAGACCATGTTGGTTTGGGTGTTGGGGCTGCGACTCTGCAGGTCCTGTACCTGGTCAAGAACCCAGTTGATGTTTGGTCTCTCCTGGGGATTTGACACCATTATGGAGCTCAGCAGCATCTGCAGGCCCTCCGAGTAACTGGGCACAAGACAAAGACAAGACACAGCTGAGTTCAAACACAACAAAAACGAAACGAAAACATTAACCCGACTTGCGTTTTCAGATTGCATTTCGTTCAATTATAAAAAGGAAATTGAACTACATTCAGTTTGTTTGTACTGCATTTGAAAAGTCAGTCTCACATTAACTTAGCTGCAGACTAACACTGGTGTTAGAGACATTTTGATTTACATACTTTCTCTCTTGTTATTATCAAACTGTTTGCATAGAATAATATTATACTTAATACTGTAAACAAGATAACTGGAGCCATTGCGTGTCCTTGTCTGAGCACGAGGGCGATCTTTGAAAATAATCCAATTGCGATTTTTTTCAAAAATATTGCGATTCAATATGCGATTATTTTTTAAGCTCTTTGTCTTCTGTATTATTCAACAAAGACAAGCAATAAATCATTGTATAGTATGAACAACACAAGATGAGATAGATTAAACAAAGTGTTCTTTCCTGAAGGCCAGGTCTGTATGTGATGATGAAATTAGGTGATGCATGAATTTATATGAATGACATCTTTTATTTAGCTACTTCAGTCACAGCAGTATATTGAACACTGACCAAACCTGGTGTAAACAAACATTCATATGAAAGTCAAAAACAAATCACACAAGCTAAAGTGAAGATTGCAGAAATATAAAAACAAAATATGTGGCTTTACCACACTTAGTAGTATTTAATTATTTACTGTAATAAACATATGTAAACATGTGGATTGCACTTTTTAAACACTGTCTTTTAACTTTACTAGACAGTTAAATAAGTAAAAATATAGTATATACAGTATTTACAGTTTATACATCGGGTGTATTTTTTTTTTTTACAGCGCACACAGAGGAGCTGCCTCCAGCCCCTCCCTCCCCTTGTGAAATTGCGTGCAGTGTTCATGACATCGTCAACGTTGCACTTGATCAGAGAGGCTATCGTTACGTTAGCAGTAGCATGCTGCTGCTGGTCTTGCCGTGGGATTAACTGTACTAATAAAACTATTGAAACAATGCAGCCACGCTGCTGTGAAAGCTCCCCGAACGTCGTTTATCAGAGTCTGGTTGTTACCTCTCTCCCCAGCAGTCTCCTCTACTCCATATCTTTATAACGGAGCTAGCTAGCTAACTGCTAAGCGTTGCTAACCGAGCCTTCAGTTCTGCGTGCCTGTATCCATTAACTGCACGTATGGATTGGAGTCCGAATAAAACCCTTCATTTTATTAAAATGGCTGTAAAAGTTTTAAACAACAACAACAACAACAACTCAGAGTTGTTTGAATGACAGAAATCAGCTCCAGGTACGGCGTAGCGGTAGTGTGCTAAATTGATGCTTTCTCTGCGGAGTGCAGTGCTGATTTGCTCTCGTGAGTCACGTGACCAAATCGCAGCCTTTGTGATTAGGAAATCGCGTTTTAACATATCGCGATATTATTGCAAATGCAATTAATCGTTCAGCCCTACGGAGCACGGTGTGTTCCAGAGGGAATACATGCCCTCTCAGACCAGACAGGGGAGATGTCATCGACTGACAAGCTAAACAACTGACGACACCAACTCTTGTATCATGATTATCACATTCTACGTTGTATTACAAAAGCTGCTGTAGAGAGCTTTTCGTTAGGTCATTGTCTGTACTATTTTGTAGTGTGGAGAAGGCCTCCTCGTTGGGTTCTCGAGTAAAATGAACTTTAATATCTCTTCAGTGGTCTCTGTCTATTCTTGATAATGTAAATTATTCTAACAAATGGCTTTTAGTAAATGCAAGGACAATTCAAGTGGACGGAAATCTTAGTCTGCCAGGTTTTTATTCTACATGTCAGGGTTTACCCTACCATTATAAGGCTGAGGCGCAGCACCCAAGCTGTTTTGAGGCGAATTAATGTAAAATTATTGTGAGCATCAAATCTAGATCAGATCTAATTATTGCAGTTGGTCGCCAGTGGACTTCTTTAACAAGTTTTGTCTTTAAGCTTTGAGTGTTATTTATCTGCTGTAGCTTTTCCAATGTTTTAGACACAGATATAATAATAATAATAATGGTCTAAAATGACATGAAATTGCATTTCTTTAATTGAAAAATGTAACATTTTCTTGAGGGAGGACCCCTAAAGCCCTAGCCAAATGCATGCACCAAAGTCTCCCACAAACCTAGGGAAACACTGCATGTTAACTGAGTTATCTTTGTGGCTACTTGTATACAGTATGTTCTGAAAGTTACACCTACCTACAGTACTACCACTACCCAGGGAAGTAACAGAAACTGATACTTCAATGGGAAACTTGCTACACTGTAAGACAATGTTATAGTCTGAAGACTGACCTGCAAGACTGTGGGATAGTCACTGGATTCTGGACAGCCAGGGCAACACTGTCCCCCTTCTGAAATACCATGTCATATGGCCCCTCCAACATCATCATGCAGTATAGCACACATCCGAGTGACTGGAGGAGTATAGGAAGACATCAAAAGAAAAGACGTAGTCAGTGAATGATCCACAGTAACATTAGGACTTGGTTTTTAGAGACTTACTAAAGTCACTTAAGAAAACAACTAGCACACCATACAAAAGCGATAAAGAACACAAGGCTTTACCCAGATATCAGTGCGCTCATCTATAATGCAGTGGCTCTCTACATTGAAGAGTTCAGGAGCCCTGTAGGAAATGGTGCACCGCTGAGCTGCCCAGTCCTGTATGGTCATGGCTTCTCTGGTTCCTCTAACCTGAAATGAACTCAGTTTCATTCAATTCATCACAGAGTAAGCAGTTTTTCTCAAACTTTTTTTTCAATAATGTACCCCCTTTGAAATAAAAAAAAAAAAAAAAAAACTAGCTATATAAAAATACAAAGCTGTGCCATCAGTGCCTGATTTAATAAACAACAATATTGTAACTGAAAAACACTCCAAACTACATTTTAAATATTAAGAATCCCAGAATTAAATTCATTAATATTGTGTATAACTATTTTAGGAACTATGCATCTTTTATAAATTGACATAAAAAATGTTTTCTAAACCACCTGCAGTACCCCCAAAGTACCCCTAGGGGTAGACGTTACCACATTTAAGAACCACTGATTTAGAGGACCTACAACATAGACAGCTGGAAAAAAGCAGGTATGCTGCCCCTCACTCGTAAAATATTCTGTTAATATTTATTCTATGGTGATATGAGTGTTTCAAGGGGAGCAATCAGTGTCGTAAGCTCCAACACCACAGATATGATAAAAACTTGCCGAAGTAAAATATCATGACAAATTTGTACAAGCTCTGGGCTAAGACGAAAATTAAGCCAAAGTAACAAACGTTGGAAGCATTTTAAAAAACTTGACTTTCTCCAGGAAGAAAACAGAAATGTTTTGTGCTTTAAGATGACGCCCCAGTAACATCACTTAGGCTTCTGCTTGTTACATAGCTATGGGTTCTTACATAGCTATTCATATTAAGTAATAGACTATATCCAGTAACTGTTCAGATGTGAAGCATGATATTTTGAATATGTGGTTGAAATGTTACTCTGCCATGTAGAGGTGGAATTTTGGAACTTATTTCTAAAATAATGTCAAGTATACTATTTTTAGTGGAGATGAGTGGTACCCGGTGGAGTCTTCTGCTGGTGTAGCCCATCCGCCTCAAGGTTGTTTGTGTTGTGGCTTCACAAATTCTTTGCTGCATACCTCGGTGGTAACGAGTGGTTATTTGAGTCAAAGTTTATCTTCTATCAGCTGGAATCAGTCGGCACATTCTCCTCTGACCTCTAGCATCACAAGGCATTGTCGCCCAGAGGACTGCTGCATGTTTTTCCTTTTTCAGACCATTCTTTGTAAACCCTAGAAATGGTTGTGCGTGAAAATCCCAGTAACTGAGAAGATTGTGAAATATTCAGAACAGCCCATCTGGCACCAACAACCATGCCACGCTCAAAGTTGCTTCGATCACCTTTCGTTCCCATTCTGACATTAAGTTTGGAGTTCAGGAGATTGTCTAGACCTGGACGACGCCCCTAAATGCATTGAAGCAGCTGCCATGTGATTGGTTTATTAGATTGCATTAATGTGAAATCTTACAGGTGTTCCTAATAATCCTTTAGGTGAGTGTAGAGACAGACTGTGGGGATGTGACTGACCTCAGGCATTAATTAAACTAATTTGGGCTTTAGTGTTTGACCAACAGTATCAATGCTTATAAAGTCATCGGTAAACTCTTTCAAACTCTTCGTAGACTCTGTGCCCTTACCTCAATCCTGGCACGGTTCATAGAGCCCAGGTCCATCAGAAGAGGCCTGTCATCCTCATCCAGAAGCACATTTGTGGGCTTTAAGTCTCTGTCAAATTAAAGCAAACACATAGAATTCAGTGTACATAGTTCTCAGATGTCTGCAATTGTGTTACTATAAAAAAGGAACACACAAAAGTTGCCATTTGGAAAACTAACATTAATGTTTAAAGATTGTCCGATATACTCAAACTATTGTACTGGTAAAGTGCCCAACAGTTTTTTCCCTTCCTTTCTGATAGTGTGAAATTAATTTGTCAAAAATTAGGATTAGTGCCAGATTTCAATGTTTGGAAGTCAAATTTGAGCACTAATGATACAATAACAGTTCTGGGCATTTTGTAAACTGAAGTCATTCATATTTAGATTGTAGGCATGTTGTCATGACTATGTGTCTTACCTGTGTGCATAGCCTTTTTCATGAATAGTCTTGAGTCCAGAGCAGATGCCACGCAAGATTTGCAAAACCTGTTTTTCAGGCATTGAGCTCCCCTTGTCTCTTAGCTTCTCCAGAACAGACCACAAACTGCCTTTCTGTTTAAAGACCAAAATATCAGAATCAGATCATTTCCCTCAGGGTTATTCTGGTCATACCAACTTCTGCACCAACTTACTCTAATATAAGGTAGAAGTAACCAGGCTTCAGTCTTGCCTCCACGATCAACAAAGGTGTGTGCAACCAGGCTCAAGACATTAGGGTGATTAAAAATCTGATGCATCTCCACCTCTGTCTGAGCCTCCTGACGGCCTTCACGGTCATGGCACAGGATCCTCTTCAGGGCGTAGAAGTGCCCATCCTTTGCACCCTCTACTAGATCAACATAACTGAACCCACTGAACAGAGGACACAGAAATTAGAGTTCAGGAGGATCATATGAGTCTTAATTGGACTTTAAGGGATAAGGCTGGCAATATTCTTTCTCTCTTTCCATTTGTCCATCTATCAATGCTCTCAGCCCCAACCCCGTTTGTTCATACTGAAAACATCAATCTTTGAAAACAAGTCACAAATATACAACTCCATTTTTTTTGGCACTATCCTTTTTCATGGATGTTCCTCAAAGGAGGAATAAATAGTGCATTTTATGGGAACTCTGTTCAACCGAGATTTGGTGTGCTATGTTTGTATTTGCTGTAGAAAGATGGTATTTAAAAGATTGACTCAAAATAAACATACTGTAACTAAGAAAGATGTCCCCAAGGTCAACACTGAGGCTCAGTGATGCGTTTGTAGGTCGCTCAAGCAATAAACTATAATAAGGCTATGGCTTATAGGATCATTCAATTTTTCTCGTTTCATGGTGTTTGTTGACAAACAAATTGAAAAATAAAATAACACCACTTCAACTGGAATTAAGTGGAGTTAAAAAAAAAAAATAAAAAGATCTCACCCTTCGTCTAGTTTCTGGACAAAGTAATATTTTTTGTTATCAATGGTGATGGAGCCACGGGAGCATATGCAGAGGGTCTGTCCCATCCTGGCTGGCTCATTGTTTAACGCCAAGCTTTTAAGGGCCTGGGAGAAGCAGGACAAATAAAAAAAAAAGTTATTTGAGAAAGACAGCCACATAAATATAGCAAATAACGCTACTAGCTAAAACATTCATTAACAAAAGTAAACTGCAAGATAAGCCTTACGTCCATTGTAGAGCAACAGTTAACACATTGTCAATAAAATGTAAACTGTTAACGTTAGCTAACATAGCACATCACCAATAACATAGCACATCACCAACATCCATATGACCAACATCTAGCTAACGTTGCTAGCTGAGCTTCCAACGTAATTTACAGGCTAGAACAGCGAAAATGCGACATTAACGTCGATTTTAACGTTAGCCCCAATAGCGGTGGAATTTTAATTGACTATCCGACGCTAAACATAACAAACATATGCATATTTTTAGCATTGCGTATTTATTCTTACCAGCTAGCTGTCTGTTTACCAAATTAGCTTACTGTCATATCGCCATCTTTTTCTTCTTGGGTTTAAACGGCGGTTGGCAAGCAGTGTATTGGGCGCATTACCGCCATCTTCTGCTTTGGAGTGTGGACTGGAGATTAAACTTTAATCCTGTTTCTTAGGCTAGTTTCTTATAGCAATATATAAAATCAAAGGAAATTATATTGCTTCTACTTATTGTTCATATTATAATCCATCACATGCATCCGGCACATGCATTAAATACATGTGCTTAACTTCACATTATACATTTAAATGTATTGAAAATTCAATTTTGAATACAGGTCTAAATCCTCTGTATATTTTTTGCAAATGCACCCAAAGCTTGCTTTTTGTCCACTCCTGAAGTACGTGGTCTGAGGTGGCATCTCTCCCATCTGGACTTGCAGGACTGGCCCACAAGCTGTCTTGAGCTTGTAGTTGAAAAGCATTTACCCTCTCCAATATTCTTCCATCTGCAGACTCATTTCCTCATTAATATTGGTTTTCTTAACACAAAATTTAAATCCTCAATTATGCCCACTATTCAACTTTATTAATTGCGGATTATCCGGTTAAACCTACTAAAAAAAGCGTCAGGTTAATTTTGAACATTTAATAAATCATTTAAAAATCAAAACGAAAAAACATACACATACAAACCACAGAATAACGATTGAAATGGACAGTAAAAAATATATAGTAAACTCTCAATATACAAATTCTCATAAACAACATAAATACACAACATAAATAAATAAATATTAGCCTAAAACCGAAAATACTGGTCGTTCCCCATAAAATCTGGCCAATAGCCTCTGTACTATTAGTTCTAACCCGTCTCTGGTCAAGCAATTAGCGTTAACTCAATATTTATATACGACCATGGACTGTACACGACTCACAAACAAGTATCCCGATGCTACTTTGTACAAAATAAATTGGTTAGGCTACTAAACAGATTTATGGACGTAGGACTTATTACCATGGATGTATTAAGAGAACTAGGCCTACACACAGGGGCCCCATTTGAGCATTTTCCACAAATCGACGCGATGTCTCTTTTCTTCTTCTCCTCTCATAAATAGTGTGTACGGAGCTTGTTTGGCGCACAGCGATTGAAGAGGACTAGCGGTATGAGTTGCCTGGTTCCACAGAAAAAGTTATGGCGGATTACGAGAATAACAGAAGGGGTGACACCGACGACGGAGGTGATATTTGTGCTGTTTTAACGTCTAAAATGTGGCCGACAAATTAAGCAGTAGTTAGCGTTAGCTCGATTGTTCAGCCTATCTATGAAAACTACGCCCAGCTAGCGTTAGACTGAGGAAACTTCACTAACGTTAAGCTAACTTAATGTTAGCTGCGTATCATTGGCTAACGTTAGCTAATGCGAAGTAGCGTGAATAGTTTGCGTTGCAATAACGTAAACTATTTAGCTATGGAAATTGGGATGGCTGTAACTTCACGGCTAAAGTAACAGCTAACTACGTTAGTCAGAAAATGTTTAATATTTGCCTTCAGCAGCCTGTCTCTTGTTATCTTGCTAACCTGGCGTTAGCCTAGCTAGTGTGCCAAGTACAGACGCAGGTTAACAACGTTGTTATTATTCTTTGCTCTCAGACCCTGCGTACAGAACTGGGTTTACGTTAACCCTGATGTTGTAGGTAGTTTCTGCATACACAGTTCCCAGGTGGACTATTAAGACCGTAATTTAAATGGGAAGAACCTAAGTTAGGCTAACGTTATATTTTGCTAGTTAATTGCTTGAAACCTTAGCCATACAGGTAAAGGTGATAGCTTTTATTATTCTCCAGTTCCCAGGAAACAGTTGTTCACCTTGGTGAGTTGTCTTGCCTCAAGCAGGGACGCAGGAGGAGGGAGACAGAGTGAAAACTAAGCCTGTCTCTTGTAGCACTGTGGGCGAAGGGACCGCAGTCAAACGCACATCCCAGCATCTCACACCTGAAGATGAGGACGAGTCCTCCGCATACCCACCAGCACCTCGCAAAGTCTCCAAGATTGGCTTTAGCATGAGCAGTCCGATGGGGAAGAAGTCGAACCCCATTTCTATCAAACTTGGAGCATCAGTGAGTGTGTAGTAATGCATTATAACGACGTGACCACATACTGCTTGAATGTTGCCCCCATTGTGAGTGGTGTTAAAATAAGTGGTTATTAATGAGTTTTAATTAAATGAGAATTAATGCATTAATAAATTAAGTAAAGAAAAACTGCAAATGCTCAGATTTGATAAGTGTAACTAGCTTTTATTTTGCAGTAAGGAGGAGAGTGAAGAAATGTGATGCTTTTCAGTTTCCCTAAATCTTGTGCCCCCAATCTGTTCTAGAAACCCAAAGAGCCAGTACCATCAGCTCCTCCAAAAAAGTCAGGGATGGCGTCTGTTTTTGACGAAGATGATGTAAGTGCATGCGCACGCACAGTAATGTCATGGTTGTTCAAATCCATAAACAACAAATGTGCAAAAGCTTACTTTAACTTTCTCTTGCCATGCAGAGTGAACCTGAAGAGATGCCCCCAGAAGCAAAGATGAGGATGAAGAATATTGGCAGGTGAGTACACATATACATGTACTTCATAATCGTTGCCTCAGCTTCTGCTTTCATTGAAAACATTCAGCTTTTGAATCTTTTTTTGTGTCTAAGTGACTAATCTGCTTTCTTTTCAGGGAGACACCGACATCTGCAGGACCCAATTCCTTCAACAAGGGCAAGCAGGGTTTCTCTGATCATCAAAAACTTTGGGAGAGGAAGATGAAGGCCCAAGCAGACAAATTGTAAATGACTACTGTGAAATTGCCACTACAACTACCACAGTTTGTGTCACTAAAGGAGTGTGTGTGTGTATAGTTTAAACCATGTCAGAGATATCTATAAAGGCTCAAATGATTCCTTACCGTAGCCTCGGTTTTGACAACTTCTCAGCTTTGTGGACATACGGTAAAGAATACTTTAAGCCCTCTATGATATTATGTGACTGAGCTCACGTTTACGTTTCGAACCACTACCGGCTGATGCTAACTAAGAAGAGAGGTACCAGTGTCAACCCTTTGTGATGAGAGGTGGGGTGATGGCAATATGGGACAAAAACAATTAGCCAGAGTATTGTTTATACTAAAATTTGCTACAGTTGCTTTCTGCTGGCTAATTAGGAAATCTAGCATCTTAGAGCCCCCTTTTGTGACATGCTTGTTCCCAAGTGAAGCTGGTTCGGTGTGGTGCTGAGCAAGCTCTGTGTTGCTTGTCAAATATTTGTGTAAAAATGTACATAGAAGTGTGATAATGTTTTATTTTTAAATCCACAAATGGGAGTGTGTGTTTGAGTGTTACGTAATCTTGCATGTGTGGCATAAACTAGACATACAGATGGATTGTTTCGTTTCATTTAGTTTCGCAACATTAATGTACAACCCTTTGTTTTCACCAGCTATGCCACCTTATAGGCAGTCTTTTGTTTTTATGTTAGTTTAAGTGTGTCAGTATTTCTGGTTTGGTTTACTCAATACTGTATTTTTGTCTGCTTTACTGAATCTGGCAATTTAAAAACAAACATAAATGAAGTTCTGATGGAAGGACTGCTAATGTGTTTTTAGTTGACAACTGTGTGACAACAGCCGTTACATGAACACCAGGGTGCTGGTAACTCTTACCTTGAATGATTTCCAGGGGGTTAAAATGCCAGTCAGCAATGATTAGACACTTTTACAAACTCTTCTCATCGCCACTTTCACATCAGAATTAGTACCCCAATCCTTTTAGTTAAGAAAAATGTGGTACCTTAATGACTTATTCTGTGCCTGACACTTTTTGGAAAATTCCCTTGATCAAAAATATGAACTCTGAATTCCTCTGTAGGTTACCTGACTTTTGTGCTTCCCCAGATGAATAACATAAGCATCCACTGCTGCAACCTGTTTTATCCAACAACTCTGTCAAATACATTTTTTGGATGAACTGTATTGTGTCAAATGTTTTTTGCAGACATGTCTGCTGTGACAATACATTATGTACGTAAGCTGATATACAGCCATATAAAAGGTAATTGGGTTTAATTGTTACTGGCATCCATTGTTTAGACATTTTATCGATGGACTAAAACAAATCCTTTAACTTACATTCTGTAAATAATTTTGCACAGTTTAACCAAAACAGTTTATCTTTGGTACAGATGGAAATTAAAAACCAGAGTATACACCATTGTGCTCTGACCATGGCACAAAGGGTGACACACTTTCCCCTACATATGAAAATGAGCCTTATGATTTGCCATCCCTACAATAATGAAAATTACCTCGACGCTGTTGGTCATGTGTTGCCCTTGCTTGCAAACCGAACAGTCTAATCATTGGTCCTGCATGAGTGAAACCAGCTTCACTCTCTGATCTGGCATGGCCTTCCTCAAAGACCTCCAGAAGTTGCTGGTGGCTGTGGCATGGTCGCCGGAGGTCCAATCCAGACTGGGTAGCACCTTCAAGGCCCTTTGGACCAGTGTGGGCAGCGGGGGGTCCGGCTGGATTAGGGATGCTGAGGCTCTGCTGATCCATATTAGCAAGACTTTGAGGGAAGAGTTTTGCAGCAAAGCCTAAAGATGGACAGAGCAACAAATCAGTGAAGAATTGATGTTTTGAACTGTAAAACAGTGGTTAAAAATGTCATCAAGGGTTAACTCAACACAACCCATCTTAGACAGATTTTCCTACCATTAATGCAGCAGTTGGTTTCATTTGATGTCAGTAAATCGATCATATGAAACCAATGTGGCTATTTGAGAATTGCATGGGGGTGGCACAGAGATACTGGAATGACTCGGGTAGATGCAAAGACTGTATGAGGCAAGCCAAAACATCTCAATTGCCCCCTGGTGGTTGGCTGCAGTATAGGTCAAATCTTGCCCCCTCCATGTTAGTTGATGTGACATGGGCAAAACTACAAAGTCAAAGTACATCTCAAATACATTTTCCCAAAGATGGTTTTGGTAATTTTAGGTAGTTCTTATCATGCTGATGTTTGTTCAAGTGTTAATTCTGATAAGTTTGGTTTTATTAGGTATTTTATGTTATAAAAACGGGGGGAAACATCATGATTGACAGCTGTGGTTGACTCGCGTTTGGTCGGGCGGGTGTATAGACGGGACTTTGATACAGCGGCTCCACTGCGGGATCACTACTGCGCAGACTCTATTTCCGAAATTACAAGATGGCGGTGCCCATATCTGGTATACTTTGGCTTAATTTTTGTGTAGTGGGAGGAAGTGGAGACGCGTTGTACATCTTTTCTCACAGTCTATGGAATGAATAGCCGTGATGGCGGGGAGGGGCCTATAGAGAATGCCTGTGCACAGGGTCCAGAATTTTGTGCTACGTCCCTGTGAATGCGGCATTAGTCGTCTTCTCTTTGGGAAATGTAGGCCTACCTGGATTCCCGATTCCAGTACAAACACAGCATTGCTGTTGGAGAGGTAGTCAGCTGACAGGAGACAGATAAGCATTCGGCTTCTCTGCATTGCAAGGACCACATCATTTGCATATGCTGCAATACAAAATGAAAACCATCAGGAACATTTGCCGCCAACACACAGAGACACAGACATACAGTTGATCCTCTGACCTCCTCCAGGAAGCACGTCCCTCTCCAGAAGACAGAGGCGATATGCCCACCGGTCCTCTAACACATGAGGTAGCAGCACTTCTAGTGGTCTCTGGGTTGAGTTACCCTCCTCAGTGTTCAGTGGGTCCATGCTGGACAAACATGCTGCCAATGAAAGAATTTTGTCAATTTACTTTACCAGTGTAGTTGCATGAAAATAAAATCCAGATATCATACATTAAATGTGTTGGCCTACCTTCCTCATCTGTGTCAGGTCCTTTGTGGGAGGAAATGGTCAAAACTCCCTCAACCTCAGCTGTTGGAGGGCTCCACACATACGACAGAAGCACATCAAACTCTTTCTTATCTGATTGGTGGTGGTGGATGTGAAAGACAATTTTGAAACGAAAACATTAGGTTCTCTCATGTATTTCCATTTAACGTGCAGCTGTAGTAACACTTTGATCAAGTGATAAGATTGGCATGTCAGTTTTCGTCTACAGTAAGTGCAATATCATAGATCAGGGATCTTCAACAGGGTGTCCTCAGAGTCAATGCAGGGGGGCCTCCAAAGTATTGTAAGTTTTTACAAAAAGTAAAAACTCTTAACATGAATTCAACATATTATTAGCAAATACAAATCCTCACTGCTTACTGGCCTTTAGTCAAGGTAGTCACTAAGGCCATCCACAGATAGAGTTAATCCTAAAGTCATTGTTTAACATTCAAACATGATTTATTAAATCATGCCAACAATTATTAGGCTATTTTAATAGCTTATTATTCGATGCAAAAAGGTATGTATAAAGGCTTATGGCCGCCCTACACGTTATTGTAGGCCCAGATGCAACTTCAACTGCTCCGCCTCTCTTTCATTTAAGGGGTCCTTGGCTTAAAAAACATTGAAGAAGTATTATGATATTTCAGTTACTTTATTAATGTAATGCTTTGTAGGGTTGAATAGGTTGTGGTAGAGCTAGAGCTTTATCTAAAGGTTAACCCACATACTATGAAGAAGAGCAGCTGAGCAGCTCTCTGCGGTCCAGGTGTCAGAGCATGGATGCCAATGCATGCTAAGTCTGCCTTTGGGTTTCTACTCTATATTGTGTGTGGGATTGTGTGTGTGTGTCTGTATTCTGACCTCCATCATATTTTTCACGTTGGAAGTGGGATCTGTAGATAAGCTGTATTTCCAGCCATTTCACATTCAAAACCATTCCCAGCCCAGCTACCAGCAGCAAAGACACAACGGGATACCCAAACAGTGACGGCCATTTCACTAAAACCCAGTCAAAAATGTGCACATTAGATAGTATTATGAAATGTAAATCATCAATAATGGACTTGGGGCAGCGGAAACAAGCTGTAAACACAAAATTGACATTTGACCATATGAAGTTACAGTAATATGTTAGCAAACAGTAAGTTATTTTTCTAACTTTGTTCTGTGTTTCACTATGGGAATCACCTCGGCATAGTTGGTCACGCCGAGGCAATTCCCATAGTGAAACACCTTACTCTGTTATCAAAGATTACATTTAGTAACCCACCAAAGTATCAGTTAGTGGATATAACTATGAACATGGGTGTTTTGAAAATGGCTATAGAAATAAGTGTCACCACTGGATTGATTACATTTTTGACTATCTCAGATGGAGCGTTTTCAGTTTAAGCAATGACAATTATTTAAGCTGCAACATAACAATGTTGTGACAAAATATACTTTGAATACAACAAACGCATGAAGGTAACAATAGAAACAATAGTACCTTTCATTTTCTCGATTAGCTTGATGGTGGCATTGCTGTTTCCATGAGTATTATTAGCGATGCAGGTATATGTGTGATACTGGTTCAAGAGTTGTGGAGTCACCTCTTTTATGATGGCTCTTCGTATAACCTCGAGCACGTCAAAGCTTAATTTCTCCTCGCTGAATCAGGGAAAGGATTTCAGCTCCCTTGCATCCTAATGAACACTTATCATGCAAGCAGAGCTGAATAATCATGTTTAAATCCTGAAATGTTACAACCATGGGCGTAAATCTGATCTAACAGTAGGGGGGGGACAATAAACAATTTTTGAAGGGGACACAAATAATACAGCCACAATTATACTCGTAGAGGACATGGTGTACACAAGCCACAAAAATACTTGCGTCCTCCGCATAAATATTAGGTTTGGTCTGGGACAGAGGATATATATTTAACTGCAGCAAACCCACTGATCAGCCACTTCAAACACAACTGTAGATCTTCAACATTAACCCTAATATCAGTTCACACACATAACGTTAGACTTATCGCCGTGGTAACGTTAGTTGTAGTGGGTGCATTTCTATCCAACAAGCTATTAAACAAGCTAGCTAACGTTACATTATATTACACTAACATAGCGAACTTTTTGTCATAACTAATTCATTAATTACTCAGCATCATTTCTACTTGAGAAAAGAACAACTTCATCCGATGTTTAATGTGAAGAAAACAGCCTTGAACCGCCTACTTACTACATTCCTGTCACTACCGATGTGACCATGAGTCGAGTGAAGATGGGTAACGTACAGCAGGCAGTGGACCAAACCACTGTGAGGCAAGGGAGGGGGGACTCAAAATGTTTCTAAATTTAAAAAGCATTTTTGGGGTTTGTATTGTTTTACTACTTACACAGATATTTTAAGTATACATCATTATGTTATTTACAATACACAGCATTGTTTTAATGATATTTCTAGGGGGGGGGGACAACCCTGAGAAGGGGGGGGGTCCTGACCCCCCTGGGATTTACGCCCTTGGTTACAACCTCAAACACTGGTGCTGCACACAAAAAGACCGTTATTTCCTGGCATAAGCAACAATTGACAAAGGGACTGTAGGGACTTACTGTTGCTCCTCCATGGGTAGTAGAGTCATATTCTCCATCTTGCCACCGTAGTTCGTGTACCACCTCACCTCGGGCGAAACGTCTGTCTCAAAAAAAAAACGTGCCTTACACATCAGAGTGTGAGACCGACCTAGAACGAGAACAAAAACATGCCCATTATAATCTAACCCTTCAGATGTTTGATAACAGTGTTGACCTTTGAGTGACAACCATCTAAATTTGTTATTAACTCTGATAGCTGTTACATTACATTACATAATTTGGACATACTTACCAAGCTCCACTTCCTCTTTCATGTTGCCATAGGGATAAATAATGCTGGGAGGGTCACTTGATTTAGGAGCTGTTTGGGCATGGGAAATAAAGTCACACAGTTCTGTATTATAATATGTCTAGTTTACTGTGTCTGAGAAACATAGGGCCTGTTCTGACCTGGTTTGAACATCTGTCCTGAGCATAGGCGGAAATCGTGGGGGGGTCAGGATCTTCCCCCATAATGTCACCTCATAAAATTATAAATAAAAACCATGCTGTGTATTATAAATAATAAAAGAATATATACTTAAAATAATTGTAAAAGCAGACCCATAACCGACAGTATGATTTACTATATATTTACATCCAAAACACACAATTCTCTGTCAGTGGTTTCTGTGACAAAAGCAGTACTTTAAATGAGTACGTAGTTCCGCTCTCAGTTGAGTAAGTGGCCCTTGATGTAGCCAAGGACATATTCCCGTTCTCACTGCTATTAAAATGTGGACACATGTGACCTAGACCACCTCAGAATGTGGTTTTAGTGATCGGATCTCAGTGCTTCCTCAATGCGTCCTGAGTGTGTTTTCACTTGTACTTAGATCTGTACACAAAGCAGGTCAGAATGGGGCCGTACATTCTGTATATTGTCTTTTTGACGCATGGCACCAACATGTTAGAACAAACACTACATGATTAGAGGAATCAAGACTCAACAAAATGGCTTGGCAAATTGCATATGGAAGAGTTATAATGCCTAAATGAAAACAAATCAAACACAGAAATAAATTAAAATACAAAACACATTGTTGTATTTCCTTTTTCCTATTCCTTGTGCATTTTCTGTGTGGTAAATACATGATAAACATATAATAGAAGGAGTGAAGAGGTGTATTGCTTTTCACCCTAAACAGCCATGCTAGCAGCTCTGTTACAACAGCAAAGATTCGAGCTAAATGTTAATGTCATGCTAACATGCTCACATTGACAATGCTAGCTCACTGATGCTCAGTGGGTATAATGTTTACTATGTTCAAAATCTTAGTAAAGATTCTCTATAACTAAAGATAGTGCATTAAAAGCTACACCTGTAGGAGTCATTGTAGATAAATAAAAAATTATATTTGCACAATTTATTAAAGTTTCTTTTGCTAACATAACATTAGATACTTACACAGCTAAAAGCCATATTTAGCATTACGAAAATTGGTTTAAGCTTATCGTGAGCTTATCTGTGTTACCACAGAAGAAAGCCAAACTGTTAATCTGCACACACTGCCCTCGCAAAGATGACACAAAGCTGGATTTAAATCAGCAAAATGTCTCTTTAACCTCTATTATCTCTTTAACCCTTGTGTTGACTTCGGGTCACATTGCCCCGTTTTAAATTTTTGTTTTATATCAGAAAATATTGGACGTAGAAATAAGCGCTGAAAATGTGTAGAAGAAAAATTTAAAAATTTAAAATGTTGGAAAAAGCAAAAACAAATTGTGAAAAAAGGCGTCACAAATGTCAGAAAAAAATGTTTTTTTCAAGGTTGAAACGAAGACAACACAAGGGTTAACCTCACACACACACACACACAAACACACACACACACACACACACACACACACACACACAAACACACACACACACACACACACACACACACACACACACACACAGAGCACTTACGGATGACTGTGACGTGAACAGCCCTCCTGAAGGTCCATATGACTCCTTGCTCAATTATTTGTCTATCACAGAAATATACACCAGTATCCTCTTTTCTGACCTGGCAGAGACGTAACAGCCCAGGCTTCTGACAGGAGCGTCGGGACACAGTTTTGTTATGCTGTAAGAAAGCACACTTGTGGGTTTTTGTTGTGATTTACATTGTGAGATTGATCATCCTTTTCATGTGTGTACTTCACCTTGTACCACATGATCTCTGGGTTGTTACTACAGTTGCTACCTGGGCAGGGGATCTCCCCACCTTTATCCACGGTCAGCCTTACTGACTTATGGCTCTTGTTAGACTGAAAGCATCCCAGACTTCTATTCACCACCTGCAGATTTAAAAACATATTGCTGCCACTGGACAGCAAAGACCTGAACACTTAACATTAGTCCAATCACATGCGATCTAAACTTAAAAAAAAAAAAAATCAATATTTAGTATAGCAAACAAGTTTTTAAAGTTGCTAAAATAAAATAAATTATTTGATATTTAGTATATCAAAAACATTTCGAAAGTTGCTACTAATGTCTTTAAGTAATGTATATTAATCATTTATTAAGGCTTTACAAATAACAATTTACATGTATTTATTTATTTATTATTATTAGCTTGTTGAATAAGTCTTATTGTAAACCTTAATCTGTGATTTGTGTCTTGCCAATAACAGCAAACTGCTGCTGCCCATGTCTATGTAGATTCAAAAACCGGCCAAACACTTTACTACTGAGACCAAAATTAGGAGGTGGACATCATGTGTAAGGCGACAGTTGGATGAAAATGAGTGACGCTCGTTCATTAATCACAGATGTACTAACCAGTAGTGTGAACTCTTCGACCTAAGTCAGACTTGAGGAAATTAACTTTGGAACTCATGTTTACGCTGACACTTTTGGTGAGTTTTTGAAATTTTTTAAATCATGCATGTTGTTTACTTGTTTATTGGCTAGCAGTCTTGCTAGCAGGCGTGTACTGGCTGATGATCCAGCATTTCCATGATTCAGCTACTTGCTGACATTAAACTTGGAGAGGAGAGTACACAAGATTGCTGTTCCTGCAATTCACTGTCATATGACGCGCCACATGGTTTCTTCGCTTGATATCGTGATATCGCGAGAATCCATTTGCTGTGCAAGGTGTAAGTGAACACTGTGCTTTGGTCAACCAAAAACAGACGGCAACATGCAAAACATCTAGCTAAGATATAGTAAATTATTGCAAATGTGTCACAGGCATACCACACCAAGGTAGGCTACACCTGACTATTTTAAATAATGTTATAAGGTTTAATTTAAAGTAATAAATACATATTTTGTGTTTCTTATTTCTTAATAAAAATGCTATTAAAATAGTACATAATGACTTCTGTGGTGTCTATTGCTGTAAGCCACAGAGTGGTTGCTAGACTGGGTAAAAACTAGTTGACGGTACTACCTGCACCCATACTCCAACCAGTGTTCTAAAGACTCAATAACAAATAATCCATACATACAGTATATAAGGATTACTTGTTAAAGTGTAACTCTCGCCAAAATGCAACCTAGGGTTTTTTTGTGAATATACCCGAGTCATACTTTCGTTTAAAAAAAATTAGGATGGAATCGCCACTTTTAAGATTTTCCGTATTTTCGTTTTCGGTCAAACAGCCTTTTGAATGGGAGTGCTAGGGGCACTACAATGATTGCATCAAAATTGCTATTTTTAAAACACTAAGAAGGCTCAACACAACATGAGACTTTGCTTGAAGTATCACCAGAGGCTCTACACATGAACTCCAGCATTGAGAACATTGTTTGTGTACCCAGAGTTTACTAAAAAGAAAGGTTTTGAACAACTCACTGTAGCTGTTGGTGTTTCTGGTCGCTGCCGCGAAAATAGCGATTTTGATGCGGTCATAGTAGTGCTCCTAGCTCTCCCATTCAAAAGGCCATTTGACTGAAAACGAAAATATCTTAAGAGTGGTTCTTAAGAGTGGTTCTTCCGTCCTAATTATGCTTTTAAACAAAAGTTTGACTCGGGTACATTCACAAAAAGACCCTAGGTTACGGTTAATACGGAGAGTTACGCTTTAATAAGTAGAAACACAAAGATTAGGAGTTTTTTGTGTTGTCTTGAAACTTTATTTGGAACTTAATAGCTAAGACATGAGAAACAATTATTGCCATTATTCTTTCAAAGAAAATATGCATATGCGACTGTTGTGTTAAGACAGACTTGAAAAAATGTGATTTATTGTAAAGTGGTACCATTCCACTTCATCAAATTCTACATTATTTTCTCCAATGCAATATCACAAAGAAAAATATCATTAAACTGTGTTATTACAGAACTTGTTTTGAAGATATGAATCTCAGATGCATTCATTTTCAAAAGTTTAAGCAGATGCATTTGGAAATGAAAAAACATGATTGTCACCTGCATGTGTACTTTCCAGAATATTTTGCTTCAGCTCGGAAGACTCTCCCACAGACAAAGGATAGGCCTTCATTTCCTTCTCCTGTCATGGAGCATGACACCATGTGCTGGTTCACAGTTTCACACAGTATCATAAGGTCTTCCCCCTCTACAGCTCTGTAGTGCTGGGGAAAAGTTCCCCGCTGGTTCCCAACTAGAGAGAGTCATATTTTGGTTTCATTTGAATTATACATTCAGACATAAAAAGGTCTGGGGCGCCATTAATAATTAATCAATAATAATTACATATAATCCTTTTAGACGCACATTACAAAGCATTTTTTTTTTCAAATTAAAAGACAATGTATTTTTTTAATTAAATACCTGTTTTTAACTTTTGATTTCCTTCACAGCATCCCTCCAAGAAAATAGGAAAAATAAAAGAACACAGAATGTAAACAGACAAAGATTGCTTGTTCATTTCAGTCATGATGCTGATTAACTCAGTCTTCTTCACATTTCAGCATTTTTTCTAATGCGTTCTCCTGTAACCATGTCTACAATTCTTGGTATTTTGTGATCGTCATTGATGTTTGTGCCTTTGGGGCGGCGCACATGAGATGCAATGTTTCTACAGGAAAATATAGATGTAGTAGGTGGTATCGTATGGTTTCCTGTTTGTTTGGTCTGAACATGTTTATACTGGAAATTGAGATAGTTGTTAGCCACTTCCTATGTGAACTACAGAAGTGTTAGTTCTTAGTATTATCTTATATGTTACTGTGTTGTGAAAGGCAACACTAAATGTGATTTCGTGATTTTACGCATTAAAAAAAAAACATTGCTAGCAAGTTACTGCTAAACTAATAGATTACACTGAAAATAGTAGACACAAAAAGGCAGGCTAGTAGTTTCTTAAAGAACAACAGACACATAGATGAATGTAAGGCACACTTTTTGATATAATAAGCTTCAGGTGACAATACTAAACACGACACAAACACAGTTTTCAAAGAGTAAATTTAGCGACTGAAAGCAGTGTGCAGAGTGCATCTGCTCCCTGCTTTAAGCTGTGGTAAGTGGTTAAAAGCCATATTTTCTGGGGCCAACCTGCATTTTCACTGGCCTGGTTTCTAATCCCAGCATACATCTGGCCTATATCTCACCTCCACTACCTTTTCTGCTCTATCTGCTGTATCTGCTGTAACCTTTTGCCACTGAAGTAAGAGTTTACTAAGCTCTACTTAGTTAGTTTTGACTGTTTTGACTTGCTGTACTATACTGTACTACAGTATATATTATGTTCTACTACATGCTGCTGTACTATACTATAGCCTATATATTATGTTATAGATTACTACCTTTTATCTTGACTAATCTCATATCCCATACTATATCATAATTTACCATATTACACGATATTCGGGCGGTTTCCCAGACAGTGTTTAAATTAGGCCAAGACTAGGCCTTAATCTAGAATAGTTAATCACTGCTCAATAAATGGCTTTCTGAAACACAGACTAATTAGAGATTAAGAACACCTGGACTATGAAGTCTTGTACTAAAGTAAACAAGATTAATTTAAAACCACCTGTGCCAGTCTGAATTAGCTGGACTGAGGTTGCCTATAAAACATGGACTGGACCATGAAACACCTAAAACATAAGGAACTGGAGGAAATTCAAGGAAAGCAATGGCAGCAGAAAAGAGACTGCGATCAAAAAACTTTAGTGAGCATGAGAAAAGTCTTTTAAAGACAATAGTATCAAGACACCCGGTCATTGAAGACAAACAGCACACATCTGCTGTGGAATCAAAGAAAAGGAATGCATGGAAATCCATCTGTAATGAATTTAATGCAAATGAACAAACATCCACAAGAACAATACAACAGCTTCAGGTAAGGATTGTCAATTTCTATAGATTTCTATTTCTATGATAGATGTATTTTATTACTGTTCTGTGATATCAATGGATTGACACTACAGTATTATATTCTGTACAGGTTTTGTGGAAGAATATAAAAATCAAGACCAGATGATGGCCATCTAGACAGTTCAGATGAGGGATCACATACACATACTACAATGGGTATATTTTGGCATTTCGTACTCTCCTTTTAAACTTTCCTTTCTTTGTTTCATTCTGTCATTTGATTGTGGAACATTTCTTATTTAATGTGCATTTATTTGATTATATATGAACTGTTCTTTCTTTCAAGGAGAAAGTCAAAGGGACATAACTGAAGCGCTGCAAGGTAATTTACCCTCCACATCCTCAGAAACTAGGGTGGCAGTGTCTGCCAGTACCGGTCATCAAAACAAAAGAGTCACAATCCACGAAAAGCTGGCCATTGAATTTCATGAACACAAGTTGAAGTACCTTTTAGGAGGAGCATGAAATGAAAATGAAGATCCTCCAAGTAGAACTGGAAATGAAGATGAAGGAGAGAGAGATGCAACTGTCTCAAATATCACAACAATGAATATGGAATAAAAATTGTCTGGGAAACCGCCCCAATATTTCTTATGTGACTCGTGAAATAGTTCCATCCACGAGTAGCGCTAACTGAAAAAGCTGTTTGACTGAGTGCACTTTTCATTAACGGGACAATAATAAATAGAGAAAGTAAATAAGCCTGGATTAAGCCTCTTTTAAACTTAACTTAAATAAGTGCTAACAAGTAGTCAGCACTGTCAACATTAATTTAGGCACTAACTATGGCTGCCATCTTGTCTCTTTGCTCTGCCTGTCTGTGATTCTTGTACTCTGCCTGTGAGATTGTCTGTTTCATTATTGTACAGTATAGTTAGGCTAATCTTCTGTTGCTTGTTACTGTCCCAGCAATGTTGTTTTTGTGCATGTCTACCAACATTTTTCCTATGGCTATTGTGGGGAGGTTTTGCGACAAATGAGCAGTTGAGTAACGCATGGAGAGACTTTTTTAATCCACTATGTCCGTTGCCTTGCTGCTAGATAGAAACAGATGATTTCAGTATTACAGTAGTAGTAGTACAGTAGCCAGGTTTCCATTCACATATGTGCAATTTAGAAAAAAACGTTCTCAATTGCACAAAAACATTCTTTTCTACACTTATTTCTATGGAACTAACATTAGCGTAGCTAGCTAATAAACAGCTGATAAAATCTTCCTGCTACAGTTGTCATTTCAACCAGTACAGTGTATCGTGGCTGGCTAATCTAATTTAATCTCTTTTTAACTTTTAAATCGATTTTATTGTCATCTTTTTGTCTCAGCTTTGTCTTGTTGTCTTTTTATCTAGTTTTTAGTTTACTCTGTTTATAGCTTTTAAATCTATTGCCTTATTTGTTTTTAATTGTTCATTATTAAATTGTTTTTATCTTTTATTATATATATATATATATATATATATATATATATATATATATATATATATATACACACACACAACAAATCCTCATCTACGGATCAGGTTTTAATATAAAACAAATGTTGACTAACATAGGCAAAAATATTATTTATTTAAGTACATTTCAAACATATTTTTTCCCCAGGGCATCACAGTTACTCATTTCATGGTACAGTACATGCAGTGATAGAGGAAATGGATAAGGATGAAGCGCAGCATGACAGTGACAGTACAATATTAAAACAAATGTATGTAAATGTTTCCCAAAGAACACTTACATAATTACACACAGTGCATGGCAGGAACATGTTTAATAATAAAGTAGGGAAATCCAGTTACACCATTAAAATATAAAACAGGGATTTTAATTAATGAGCCACTATAAAAAGCAACATCTCAACAGTATTTAGAATACACTAGCTGGACAATTCTGGAGGTGTCAGTGTATAGGCTAATGTGATCATGTATAGGCTACTAACGTAATAACAAGAAGCATTTTTCCTTTTCATTTATAATTACAGTATGCCTTTGCAGCTGACAGGACAAGTCCCCTTGTGTCAGCTTTCATACTAAAAAGGAAACTTATTGAGGGCAATTAAAGAATACAAGGTATAGGTAAGGGATAATGTAGGGCGAGTCGATCATTATTGTAAATAAGAATCCCAACGGTCTGAAGGGGTTCAATTCACAATCATGTTACTGATTTTCATTTCATCCACCCTCTCTCTCCCTTTGTGATCCGCTGATCAGCGGTATGAGCTTGGTATGAATACAAATATTAATTTAAAAACAATTTTATTGATTTAAAAATGGTCTGCCAAAGTCTATGATCAAAACTCCGCCCATGGCAATGGTCCGTTATACTTAGCAACGATCTGGTATACAGAAATAGCAGGCAGCAGAATGCCGTGATTGACCAATCAGAATCAAGTATTCAACCAAGTTGTATAATAAATAAAAATATTAACCCGTCAGATCCCCCGACCATTCCAATGAAAATAACCCTTCTAGGATGTCTAGATCTATGATTACTATCATCTGACTGCAAGCATGGCAAGTGCTTTGATAATAATATTGTTAAAATAGCATACATCATTTGTGTTTAAACTGTGTGTAGTGTCAAAATGAGATGGTATATCACTTATTAATGTCAAAATATTATATAAAAGATTTATAGCTTTTACTCTGGATTCTTTTAAAGAAATGCATCCATTGGACTGGTCGGAGATCTGAATTTTCTTACAATCATCTTATAATGCATCCTATTGATTACTCTATGTATGCAGAACATTCAACTCAGGACTTACCCCTTGATTTGTTATCAATCATTTTGATAAAATAATACAAAATATAATTGCAATGTATTTAAGCATCACCCTTTGCCTGAAGGGCCTAACCCCTTTATTCAGTGATAGTAGTAAACCATTCAGAAAAAAACAAACAAACTCATGTTTTTGTTGTAAAAAAGTCTCCTAAGACTATTGTCATTTTTGCTTTTAGGTGGTTTCTCTCGGTCAGATTCTGCGGCTATTGAAATTGACAGACTTTGTTTTTTTATTTCTTATGATTTATGATGTACATTTAGAGTAGAAATCCAAAATAATATTGTTTTTGTGTTAGAAACATAATTGGTTCTGAAGGGGTTAAAACACTAAAGTTAAATTAAAAAAATTAATTATAATGGTCTTCAGCGTGTCAATAAATGCATTTTTTTTCCTGAAATGTACATTTATTAAAAGGAAGCGATGGAATTAATTACTGTTGTTATTTGGTGTTATGTAATTCCGTGTGGGTAAATAAAAATATTAATCAATCAATCAAACAATATTAAAAGGTATAGTAAGTGATGTTAATCCAATACAGCAAATATCAATCAATCAATATTAAAAGGTATAGTAAGTGATGTTAATCCAATACAGCAAATATCTCCTCACGGCCACCTAGCTCTCTATAGGCTATTCTATGTGCACTGAAAAAAAATCCAGTGTTCTGTGTAAATGGAAAACAAATACTGACTTGGCTTAACATTTTACGATGACATACCATCCTGGAATGTCTAAGGTAAAAGCCTTACTTTTGGTGCATGCTGCGGGGAAGATAGGTAATAACGTAGCTGCTTCCAGAAGGAGGAAGAGGGCTGCATGGAGCTTATGCCCTTCCAGGTGACACAGTCTCCAGCCTCGCCAAGAAGCTGTAAAGCCTCTGGTAACGAACCTGATCTCAACACATCTGTTGTCTCAGTTTTGATGAAAACCAAGCGAGTCTGTCGCTCTACAAGGGCTTCATGGATGGCACTCAGCAGGCCAGATCCTGGACCAGGATCCGGAGAGGTGGGAACCAAAACCACCGTGCGACTCTGCTCTATACAGTCCAACACTGCCTCTGCTACCGCTGCAACCAATCAGAGTTCAGACATTAGCTTCATTAAGATTTTCAGGTAGATTTTCTTCAGTCTAACCTTTAATACGTACCTTTCCCCGGTAAAACGTCACGATCATAAAGACAGAGACTGTAACCAAACCTCTCTTCCAAAACATTCTCCAGCTCTTTTCTGTTATCTTCATGTAGTCCTGCGTCTGTGTTGCTCTTGTAACAGATCAAAAAGGCATCATAGCTCTTTCCATCTAAGCAAACAAAGACAACAAACACAGTTTTGTCACTGCTGGCACATTGTCTGAAGTCCAAAGAAAGCACATATATGCGCCTCTCAAACATATATGAACATTAGTGGTTTAAATTAAACATAAACATGACTACCTGAGGTGCTGCTATGACAGCCAATAGTGTCTCTTAGGAAAAGAGTGATGTTAATTTTGAACCTCACATAGATAACTACTGTCAAAACCATCACCACCACAATACCGACAACGCCAAGAGCCAGGGAAAGGTAAGAAGGGCGAGCTATAGGGAAATAACAGAGAGAATAAATTAATTAATATAGCAATTTAAACATTAATGTAGAGCAGCCTAAATTCTTTCAGGAAGATCTAACACTTAACAATTAAAGCTGACTCTCACAAGCTTTCTGAATATATTTTTTGAAAACTAAACAAATCATTTATTATTCGAAAAATAATTATTGTTAGTTGCAGCCCCAATAAAAAAGTACAACTTGATTGAACAGGTTTAAGTTAAAAGGCAAGGTTTTTAACAGCTATCCATCTTACTTACGTTTTTGGGCCAAGTTGATGGTGACAAAGCTTGAGTGTTCAGATACAGATTCCAGCTTACAGGTGTAATTTTTCAATAGATCCTCCTCTGACACTTTTTTAAAGACGAGAGATGCTGTCTTCATTATTTTTCCAGCATTGTTGTTCCTTTAAAAGTCATGGAAAGTAAGAAAGACCAGGTATTTTATATGTGTGTTAAGTGTTTATGTGGCCATGTTTAACATTTGCACTTCCAAACCTATCTGTGAAAGCTGGTACATCTGTGTGAAATGTTTACTTTGTGAAATTGTAGAAAACTGGTAAGCTGTTGTTGGTTTTCACAAATGACTCCCCACTTAACCAGAACAACTCATCCAAGTCTGAATACATAACAGCTTTACAATCAATCACCTTTGGTGAGCCTAGAAAAAGCAGAGTTTACACAAAATTTAAAAGTAGTAGATTAGAAAGATAGTAATGCTTATACTTGTATATCCAAGTGTATGTATTCATGCTACAAAATTGAAGCTCACCCAAATCTACATGAAATACATGATTATTCAGTGGTTCTGTTATTGTGGCATCTTTCACATGTTTTTCTGTGCAAAATAAAGGAGAAAACACTTCCATCTCTTTTCTAACATATAAAGATAAACAAATTGAAAACAGTGCTCTTTTCTTACCCTTTGGTTGGACATCAAGAACCAATGTAAAGGTCATGTTATATATTTGACCATAACACAGGTAAGATCTGGTACAGGTGTAGACACCTTGATCATTCTCTTCCACACTTGAGAAGTAACTGTCTTTTGGCAATGACTCACCCTCCTACAAGATGGGAAATTAATTAAATTAATGACAAATAAGCCTCAAATAGAACAAAACTCCACACTCCCCCCAAACTGTGGTATGCTTAATTTTTTATTTTTTTATTTAAGTGTTTAAATCTGATGGGTTACAACATGCAGTCAGAAGTCCTGACCACATTTCTGGAGCTGAAATATCATATGATATAGCTGCTGTGTTTACATACTGTTGGAGCCAAAATTATGATTTCAATGTTAACTTTTATTTTGATAAATTGTGCATGGATGCAGTGACATTCGCAGTAAACTGGACTCATTGTGAGCTGATAATTTGTGTTGGTTGATCTTGGTGCGTGGCATACTGTCACAGCCTTTTGGCAATCAGCTGATTAGGGTAGTAATTGCATCAGCTGGTGTATAAAAGCCAGGGGCTGTCATTGCGTTAGGTACCTTTAGTTTGTAGCTACACAGTTTTTTTGACCGCTGTTTCAAGTACTGCGCAGAACAGAACGTGATTGTGAATTGAAATTGTTTTTTTTTTTGTTATATCTTATTTTTTGCTCAGCTGTCAATGCTTGTGCATCATCTGGTAAGGACAGGTCATTATTTTTTGTGGAACAGACAAAAAACATATCACATTAAAGTTTGAGTGATAAAGAAAAATAAATGTGGAAACGAAGGAAAACATTGGAGTTGTTGAGTCTTGTTTAAGCGTGTTGACCAAAGCGCATTCCAAAGGACAAAAAAGGGAACAAAAACGTTGTCATAAAGTTGCTCCCACACATACCTTGTGCCATATAATGCCGTTGCTGGTAATATTTGGGATGTTTTCAGCAGGTATTTTTACATCAGGGCAATGCAATGTGAAGGCCTCTTCTGTGTAACATGTTGTAGGGTACTGGGTCATCTTTTCATATTCTCTGGACTGTGGTGTGAGAACTGTCAGCCTGAACCAGGTGCTGGCATTCCTGCCATGTCATCAAAGAAAAGATTAATATGAAGGTTTCACTTTACATTTGAATCACAACCACTACCTATGAATGTGAAAGTAGAGACGGCTTTAAGGATCCGCCTGGTACTGTAAACTCATAAAGCATTGCAGCTAGGCTGAGACAAAACAATAACTTATGTATTAAATGTACATTTACAAATGTATCTCCAAAGCATCAAATAGCAATGCCGTATGATTTTAGGAACCTATCTGCATGACTGACTGAATAAAAATGCACAAAGATACTAATGCCAAAAAGGTATACTCCTGTACTGTCAAACTGAAATATGAAAGCCTACACAGTGTAAATGCGTTTTGTAAAATATGCTAGGAAAACATAATTTCCGGATATTAGGATATAAAACAAAGTCAGGATCATTGTAGGACTGATTGGACTTTACCCCTGAGAGCATGAGTAATTCCCCTGATGGTTTACAGAGGCACTAAGAATCACAAGGCTCCTCTCATGAACCAGTATGCCCATCTGCCTCTGCTCAGCTGATGACACGTTGGTCAGATCCATGTCCTGGGTGGTGTAACGGGTCCAGATCAGTTTGGCATCACCATGATCATACCCTCTGTAATGAGGGCAGTACAGCGCCACCATCTCACCTTCCTTGACATATATCTCGCTGGGTCCCTGGGGACACACACCTGCAAATAAGTGTCACAAATGTCAGTTGATTTTAGTTTGTAAAACTATAACATAAACTGACAAGTGGCTGATTAAAACCAGTACCAGTGGAACTCTGGCATCCCGCCCACTGTTAAAGTGAGGCTTGCATACAAACTGATTTGTCTATCGCACTGGTCATTATGAGCAAAATGAGTTACTTTGAGTGAATCTCTGTGTTTGCACTTTGTCAATTTTTACAGGTGTTATTCATAGGTTATGAGGCTGTTGTTATAGCCCCATAGTTACTGTCAGTTTCACCACAACTCCCACCGAGTACACTGATTAATTGGATTACTGTTACCATGTGCCATATATTTGAAGCTAATGAGAGAATCTTTAAGATGCCTATGACTGGAAGTAGGACAAACATTTTTTTTCTTCCTGGGATTAAAGGGTTCTAATCTCACAATCCAAATGTCTGTTAATGAACAATTTACTGCTGTCAGCCAATAAGCGAATTTCTTCAATAGGGGATGTAGATTTGTTATTCAAAGAAAGTTGACACTTAAGTGACATTTCGATAAGACTCTGGTAATAGTGTACCTCATACTGAATCATCTGTGAAACAGCATGGGCTTGGTAGATGTGACCGTTATGAAAGCAAAGTGCGGGTAACAACATCCTAATTTCTAAAGTCTTGTGATTTTAGTGTGATGGAAAATGAGTCATGTTTGTGGAAGTCAGCAGGTTAAGATACCAAGCGATGTGCCAATATATTTAAGATACAAAAGTGTTTGTAATATTGGCATGTTTAATATACAGGCTAATCACATCTGCATGTCACAATGTAGCAGAGAAACAGTCTGCCGTTATTATAATTTATTGTGTTAGGACCACTATGGAAATTACCCATATTAACTTTCAGGGGTTTTGCTCGTGTCAAGTAGGCTACATTTACTCAAGTAGCCTACTCACTCTACTTACTTATGTATGATCCATTATTATACAGACTTTATTAATCACGGGAGGAAATTTTATTTATTTTATTTTTAAAGTAAATAAATTAGCCTCACCTTTACCAGCTGTAACAATACAATTATGTACACATAATGCATCAATAATCTACTCTATCTATCTATCTATCTAGTAAAACCACTAAGATCATTTTCTTACCTGTTAATAATGTAAGGAGGCAAAACAGAGGGAGCAGAAGTACTTTCACCTTCATGATAACTTCTGGCCAAACAGTCTCCCCACACAGTTCTGCAGAGTTGAACATTTCCTCAATCATGTGAAACCCCATTGGTGGATAATAAAAAGTGAAACTAAAGCAGTGCTACCGCAATGTTAACACCCTCTACATTTCCCACTAAGACATTTTTTATATGGACTGATAGTACAAGCATTTTGTGAGAAAAAAAGGGTGAATCTCCCACAAATTGCAACAGAAAATCTGACAAACTTGTATTACTCATAAAAGTCTCCTCTATAACGTATACAAAAAGTCCTAAGAAATCCAAGTGGTGGAAAGTATTGAAAACTACTGAAATCAGTGAGGCCAATTTCCCATTGCAGCCCATGTTAAGGGGTGACACTACAGGTGAATAGGGAAAATATTTTAACTTACAGATATCACCATGAAACCTCCCCAGTTGATTACTTACATTACAGTTTTTTTTTCCGATTGCTTAACAACACTGGGCACAACTGAAGCCACATGTGCAAAACTCAAACTACAGTCTGCACTACCAACAGTCACCTGAACTAAACAGTTCAAATCTCCAACAAAACTCATTCCAAGCAACACAACTTTTCACACATGTCTCAAAACAGGCTCAGTGCAGCCAAACACGATGAACAATCCTCACGGAGATTACACACACCGTCAGTCAGAACACACTGAGAGTAAAAACACTAGTTTTAAACACCAATACAGAAATTACAAACTTTCTCATCTTTACATTTTGAACAATTGAAGTGAATTCACACTACTAAATAGTTTATTTAAAGAACATATATAGATTGTATGTAATATACCAATTTTTACATAAGGTAAACAAGAAGGAATTGAAAATCAGCAGTTTGCTTCAGTATAGTATTTTGTCTCTAGTAATTTATGGAATTACTGGAAAAAAACTAAAGGTACATTAGTAACAAAGAATAGTGTGACTAGTCCTGCCTCTCTCCAGCATCATGAGGCAAGTTTTCTTCATCACATTGGATGTCTGCATTATCTCTAAATACAAATGAATGTGGTGTTTCCATTGCACCACATTCATTTGCTTACTTTCTGAAAAACAGTAAGAACGCAGTTTTACTATAGTAAAGATATAGTTTTTTCACTTTTTTTCTTTTATAGCTGTGTATAACCTCAGACATCTTACCTGGACATATTGGTATCTTTGCTCTTTTACTTGTTTCTCTCAAACGGTACAGTGTATAATTGTTTCATTGTTATTTGGTGTTTGTATACAAAACAAGGCTTTCTGAGCTTTCTCTATATAAATACTGTATATGTTCACTAACTAGTCTAAAACAAGACACCTGCTTAGGCTTTCAGCTAAAATTTCAAAATCAGCAGTATTTGATAGGCACCAGACTGCATACATATTCTGTTTTGAATGTGTGGTTAACAGTTTTGACAGCAGTGTGTTAGCATTTGAACAAAATGTTGTAAAACCACAGTGTTGCGCAAGTTGTGGTTAAAGTCATGGGATGAAATGCACACTGTCAGTTTGCGTCCAATAAAAGTGCTGTTTATTTTGCCACTGACAGATTGTTATTCTAAGTGTCTCACAATATTGTGGAAAGGATCCCTACCGAGATAGACCTTTTTGTTAAAGAGTAAGATCCTTTTTGTTTAACATAAAACAGACCCAAAATCACCATCACCAAACTCACCAGACTCCATTTAAATAGACAGTATTGTATAGACAATACCGGACCAATTCCAAAGATTGTTGTTCTCATCAGTCACTTAGACACAAAAACATAGGAAAATAGGGTCCAGGTTGAAAAAAACGGTACATACCCTTTTAACATGGGCTGCAATGGGAAATTGGCATCACCGATTTCAGTATTTTTCAATACTTTCCACCACTTGGATTTCTTAGGAGTTTTTATATGTGATAGAGGAGACATTAAAGGAACACGCCAACTTATTGGGACTTCAGCTTATTCACTGTATCCCCCAGAGTTAGATAAGTCCATACATACCCTTCTCATCTCCGTGCGTGTTGTAATGGCAAAAAGTACATTTAAGCATGATTCTTTATATTTTTGTTTTATTTCTTTCTCTGTTTCTCTCACAGTGCTGAAAAGGGAGTTTATCTCATTCCCACATGTAGATTCTGATTCTCACTAACACAGCCACAGAGTCTGGAGCTGGATGCGTACGGCCTTTGTTTGAACCGATAAAGGTACAAGGTCACAGTAAACTATCTTTCTATGTAGATCCAGTTTTCCCTTGCCAGTTGACGGGGTATGTGACCTCAGGGTGAAAGTGGGGCAAGGGGGAAGAAACGAAGTGGCTCCACTGTGTCTCTTGTGCTTTAGATTGTCTTCTGTGTCTAAAGTTGCCTGTAAGAAATGCAAAGTCATGTTTAGACCAGAACGTGTGGTTATCACTCCCATTTCCTTGTTGTGTATATAAGCTCAGTGTCCTTGTTCACTCATTTGAAGAGACTTTTTCACACTGAGCTGATGTGCCTTTTGTGAAATGGTGTTACTCCTATATTTGATAATATATTTAATAAAATACAAAAACCTAACTTGGTTTAGTCTTCAACTGTCTTTATTTTGTTTCACTTTCCTATATTCAAAAACCTACATCTGCTGCACCGAAAACTTCCACCATAGTGTTGTAACTCTGTCTGACAGCACAGATCCTGGAGGTAACCGGCTCCATCTAGCCTAATGCTCCCAATAAGTGACAAAAAAACGCCAACATTTTACTATTTACACCTTGTGATTTGTATAGTCACAGCATGTACAACTAACAATGTCACATGAGACACAGCCATCTTCTAACTGTAGAAGCCGAAGCACTTCTACTTCTGCTACTTGGGCAGAGTGATTTGCTCGCAGCACACGAGAAGCCCCGTGGTGAGGAGCAGAGAGTAACAACAGTGCTTTTTACGGTGGCCCTGAAGTGCAAATCAAGAAGTGCAATTAGAAAAACGCAACAACAAATCATAAAACACAACGGCAAATAGAAAAACACGACAGCAAAAATGAAAACACGACAGCAAATGTGAAAACTAGCTTGTAGTTTACTGCATGTATGCAATATTAGCTCATTGTCCAGTAGCTTCTAGCTTTCAGACAAATGCAGTGCAAAATTTGATCAGCAACTACAAGGTAAACGCTACCAGCTAATGAGCTACCACAGGCAGTATGATATGCAGTAAACTGCAAGTGAGAAAGGGTAAATAGTACTGTAAACACACAAGCTACAAGGCTACAACCAACATATGAAAAATCATAACAACACCATTGATAAACACCCACTAACACAGTAAAGGTAGGTGTAAGTGTGTTAAATGGTCAACAGTTGTCAGTTAAGACCATGATGAAGAAACTACACCACTACACAGTTACATGAAGTACCTTCATGTTACAGTATGCTTAAATATACTTGTGATACAATTCTAATCTTACCAGGACAGGTTGGATAAGCTTTCTCCCCATCATCGGCAGCTGTGTCTGATCGCCGCTTCATGTTGAATATACTTGTGTACAGTATATAGTAATGTTTGAATACATGTTATAATAAAGATACACGTTTCGTTAATGTCTTTTTAGAGCTTGTATACCTAACTAGTTATTAAAACAGGTAGCATCTGAATATAATTATTCAGTTAGAAGTTTCCTGTGTCCAGGTTTCACAAAACCAGGATAAGGGATTAAGCCGGGATTTCCCCGTTATCCTGGATGAATTTAGCCTTGACTCGGTTTCACGAAAGCGGAAGCACATAAATCACCATGGAGATTTATTCTGTGCAGCTAGCCTGCTACCAACCAGGCTAACAGCCAGGCTAACAGCTAGCCTGCTCCCAACCAGGCTAACAACCAGGATTTATTAATCCTGGAGCCTTTTCTGATCACCCAGCAGTGGTTTTACCCTATTGTTATCAGCCTGGATTAAAATACAACATGTGCATATTGCTGTTCATTTAATTACTGTTATTATTTAAAGTTGTGACCATTATTATTTTTTTTAATAATTATTCATGTGACAGTCATTGTTACTGTTATATTGCTGTATGAAGACTGCTGTTCATATTGTTGTTAGAAGTTTGATGAATATATTATGGCAGTTCTTGAGATAATTAGAAAAGGCTGATAAAATTTCAAATGTTTTAAATGAAATCTGTTACTAAGGGCAATAAATACAATGCTGTATATTTCTATAATTGACCAATGCACCTTGAATTATTTTAGTTTATTTTTTATTTTTTTATTCTTTAACAGTAAAGGATCATGTTTGTTCCGCTTCCATGTGCATTGTATTTGGCATTCTTAGCACACAATTTGTGTTGTCCAGTAAACTAGGACTATAATTTGGGAGGATTGTACAATTTAAAGAACAAATCCTATTTGGACAATCCTCCCAAATTATAGTCTTAGTTCACTGGACCAGTAACTATCTAGTGATGTAGGCTATTGTACATTCATGTAAAAACAGGGAGAGGACACCTCAATAGTTTTTGACCTTATATTTTGCTGGGGGGGAAATAACTGATGAATATACTCTGTTTACAGTGTGCATGGAATTTATCACTTAATTATCTTTATAGTTTCTAGATTTTAGTCCAATGTCTTCAGTGTCTTTATTTTCTATGTCCATATATACAAGGGAGCAAGGCATATAATATGTAGAGAAAGAAACTTGAATGATAGTCTAAAAATATACATTTATGAACTACTGCTCTTAACTGAAACCATTCAATGAGCCACTGTCATTTGCAAAAACGAACAGTTGTACACTTTGCATTAAAAGCGAGCAATGGAAGTTAATATGACTTAGGAAATTTATATTTTAGCCCATGAGAGAGAGGGAAGAACAGAGTGAAAGAGATATTTATGCATCATATTCTGTCGTTGTAGAAAATTGATCTTCATGGTAAATTTCCTGAGTAACATTATCTTCTGCTTACTTTTAAGGCAAAGAGTACAACTGTTAATTTGTGCAAATGATTAGTAGCCTAATCCTTGAATGGAATGATTATGACAGTTTCAATTCAGAGCAGTGGTCAGTTAATGTATATTTTTAGGCTACTTACGCATTCAGTCGGTCCGTGATCGTCTGCTACACTTTCTCTCGCTGTTTCATTACAGCGGCTATGTTTGTTTTTATACAAATAATGTGTTTCACGTCATCATACTTCCACAAGAAGCTGCTGCTCATTCTGTATAAAGTATTTACAATGCGTATTCTCCATTTTGGCATCAGTAAATCTGTGATCGACCTCGCGGCCTTTTGAGGAACGCCGTGGACGCGCATCTATTTGAATTACTTCAGCCTGGCTCGACAAAGTTGCTCCTCCTCAGCCTGGCTTGGCCTTCGTGAAACGCACCAAGCCAGGATGCACAGATTCCTGAATTTATATATTCTACTTTTGTGAAACAGGCCCCAGGTCATAATTTGATGGAAAAATAAACATTGAAAAACAGTTTATATTATATACACACCCAAAAACTTAGACAGAGACAAACCAGTTAATTTAATGCATTTATTTTTTGAATGGCAATCTCTAACATAGCAAATAATCTATTCAACATCTCTCTTTGGCTCCTGTCTCCCTGCTTGTCTTTTGCTGTCCCTCTCCTCCTTATCTCTCCCTTCTGGTGACGCTAGTGCAGCCTCCGTTTGCTCCTTAGTCCCCTGTTAAAAGACAGCAAACACAAGAAAAAAATCTTTACCGTTATAAATGCTATAACGGAACGTTATACTTGTTACATGGGAAACTACTCATACACTTTAGCTTTCATTTAACGTTGCTAGTGAAGTTAACAAGGTGCAGCTTTACCTCCAATCCTGCAGCTACAACTGATAAACATACCAATTTCTAAATCTCTGCTAACATTACGCATATACAGTAATAGCTTATAAAAAGAGATGAAAATGCCACCGGACATTAACCTTTACGAACACAAATGGCATAAAAGACAGCAACCCAGCTAGCTAACAGCCTAATGTTAAATGATAGGTTCAGTTCGCTTAACGTTAGCTCGGGGTGTATCTACCTAATCATAATAGCAATTTGTACCAGCATTAATGCGTTAAGCTTTACATTGATGTAACACATTAACGGTGATTACAAATGTATGGCAAACACTAAATATACTTACATTTAAATGTTAATTGTGCCATCAGCAATGCTGCTCCAACTCCCGCTTACGTCCGCCATTGTTTTTTTTTTTTAATGAGCCGGCAAAGCCGCGCACATAGGATTGTGGGTGATTTGGGAGCGCGAAAGACAGACATGAGGGTCCGTCCTCTGCTAGATGGGCCCTACCTTTTCCGGTAGAAGTTAATGCCATTGTGTTTTGTGATTTATTGAAGTTTTTTCATATTTGCTGTTGTGTTTTTTTATTTGCTGTCGTGTTTTCCTACTTGCTGTCGTGTTTTCCTATTTGCCGTTGTGTTTTATGATTTGTTAAAGTGTTTTCATATTTGCCGTTTTGTTTTCCTATTTGCCGTTGTGTTTTATGATTTGTTGAAGTGTTTTCATATTTGCTGTTTTGTTTTCCTATTTGCCGTTGTGTTTTATGATTTGTTGTTGTGTTTTTCTAATTGCTGTTGTGATTTGCACTTTAGGGCCACCATAGAGACAGGAGCATGAACAACACACTGCGCTCTAAAATTGGCAGAGAGACCCGCATCTTTGCGCCCCCTATGCAGAAACAAGGGCATAACTTTGGGTTCAACATAGGGGGGTTGAGATCTCCACTTTTGAGCAAAATTGAAATTCTGAGCATCAAACACTTCATTTTTCTGCAACAATTTGTGCCTCTTCTGCATCAAGTTATGGTGCAAATGTCTTTATTTATGTAAAGAAAATTAGAATTGTTTTATATATATATATATATATATATATATATATATATATATATATATATATATATATATATTATTATTATTATTATTATATATATTTTTGGGATGGGTTGCACTGGCCAGTTTAGATTTTTTTTTTGGGGGGGGGGGGGGGTTCTAACCCCCCCATCTCCCCCGTAAAATATGGCAGGTGTAAAAAAGCAGTTTCTGCTAGAGTAAACAACATAGACTCATGTATTCTTTGTGATAGGGGATCCACCTGTCAGGACTGAGGACCCACATTGTCCCACTAGAAGTTGGACACGCAGGATTACTTAATCACTGTTTACAGTTAACGGCTATGATAGTTTAGAATTTTCAATTAATTTTTATATAGGCTTATTTTATTTTTAACTTTTGGATTTCATTTCTTAGTTTTAGTTACTTTTCAGAGTGTGTCTATAGTTTTATTTTAGTTTCAGTTTTTAGGAAATGTTTAGTTTTTATATATTCATTTTTATAGGTATATTCATTTTACAGTAGGCCTAGTTTGTTTTCGTTAGTGTTAAGGGTGGTGGAGAAGGTTGAACCCAATTGCAGAGATGACAGGCGAAGTACTGAGCTTGAGTCTTTATTTAAACAAAAATCTATGAAAAAAACAGAAGGTGTCCACAAAAACAGCAGGTCAAAAAAACGAGGAAACAAGATGAACAGGAACCGAGAAAATACACAGAGAACAGGCAGGGAAACACACAGCACACTAACGCAGGGACATGCTACAAACAATGATCTGACACCGGACAGGGGGAAGACAAAGACTAAGTAGGAAACACAAGACAGGTGACACAAGGCTGGGAAACAGGTGAAACACATTAGGGCAATCACAAGGGCGGGAAAACACAAGAAGTAAAACAAGACAAAACAAGACAGAAAACAAGAACGTCAAAATAAAACAGGAAACAGGGCAAAAAATACAAAACAGAAAAAACAGATTACCAAAATAAGACAAAACACACCAAACCCATAACAGTTAGGGCCAGGTATAATGTCTCAAGTACGTAGTTATACAAAACATGGTTGGAAAATCGCCATGATGTTTACGTTTTTAGTTCACAGCGCCATCTTATGTCAAGTCCGTTCAATTTCTGTGGTTCAATATCACGACAGTTGACGGAAATTCATGCCATCCTTTATTTTAGTAGGCTATAATTAAAAAAATAAAATTGACATAATTTAGCCTATGTTCATTTTTATTTAAATTTTATAAAAAAAAAATTAACCTGGCTATATAGTTTCCATTTAGTTTTATTTTTTCTTCGAAGATTTCTATTTTCTATAATTTCTTTACTAAAAAATGGTATGCGTTATGCAGTATGCACACCTAACATCAGTTTTTGCTAGCTACAGTTTAGCCTTTAACATGCACATCACTCTGCATGCATTTCAGTTGCATGCCAACGTTAAACTTCATTTTGTTGTCTTAGGCTACCTGCATGCACGCTGTGCAATGACAATAATATCAAATATTGACAATACTATGAAATATACCTGTATATCATATTCAGTATCTTCAGATCAATATAGGTGTAACGTTAGAGACTTATTTTGTGTGTTTAGAAGCAGAGTAATTTTCTGTTACAACAAGGTCTTACATGCGATCGTAGGCCTTCAATAAGCTTTTTAATCCAGCCTGGAACTGCAGTGTTTTGTCTTTTCCAAGACTGTGCTAAATAAGTCCTGAACGATAAATCCACCACGATTATCGAATGAAAAGGTATCCTGCATAGGCTAGTAGACCCGTATATGTTAGCCCCGGCCAGCGTAACGTGATTGTGCCGACCAATCAGAGGGTGTCTTCCTGACTATCTTCTTCTTTTGTGTGGCAGCATTTGCAACATTGCGGATGCTGCTGCCACTTTCCTGCTACATACCAAGGGGTAAGCTTCTCCTCGGGAACGCGTAGCTCATATGGCGCCATTTTGATGCTAACAAGCCGTCACCTCCCGTTAGCATTCCATTGACTGCCATTCATTTTGGCGCCACTTTGACAGCGAATAACTTTACATCTGAAGCATTTAAAGACTATTTGTCCATTGTTTATTTCTAAAGAAACACGACAATGTATACAATGCTCCATTACCTTGTACCTCACGTTATGGCTCCGTAGCAGACGTTTTTGTAAAAATAGGCTAACGATTGTGTCATAACCACGCGACTTACTGTCGCACAGTAGAGGAATTACCGTAAAGTACAGGAGAAGCTCGCAAGCAGTTTCGATTCACATTAGCTGTTTAAGTTGAATAACTAATGTTAACTAGCATTTTAGTTAGCAATAATTAGCCTGTGCCTATCATATATCCTTACATATACCTAAGCTCTCCATCTCTGCAAGATTCGGAATAATTGAGATTTCTCTTGGCACAGCTACCAGAAGACAACTTTCACACAGTAATGCTCAGCGCTCACCGGAAAAGTGCTTCTAATATCCTTCACTGGTCTCCGTCCAGAGCAACGGGATCTGTTGGTCTATTTTATATATGTCAATGCTACATACTAAACTTGGAAAGAACGACTCGAAATAATGATGTAACACCGTACGTGTAATAATATGCGTAGATTCTCATTTGTGCATTAGGATTGTACTACTGATTCATTAATGTGTGGGCCTATATGTAAGCTTAATTAATTAATGATTAATTGTCAAGGTGGAGCTCATTTTAACAACTTACAGTTGTCTATTGTTAGCAGGTTAAGAATGCAGAAAAAAGATTTTTGCCACACAAAATTATGTTTTTAGTAGGGCTGTCAATCGATTAAAAAATGTAATCTAATTAATTACATACTCTGTGATTAATTAATCAAAATTAATCGCATACATAATTAACGGTGCCTGAACAGATACTTTTTAACAAAGTAAAAAAAGAAAAGAAAAAAAAGGGTACTAAACAACAGTCGGTGACATTAAAGAGCGGCTTGTTTATTGCTAAGGCCATATGGTTTAGCAAAATTAGGCCAAAATTAAATGATTTAATAATAATGTATAACAATAACTTATTTCACTAGTAAATTGCTGTTGAATGACAAAAACAACCACCAGATGGGAAAAGGACATTTACAATAACTTCAAAGGCACCATGAGGCTGTAGTTTACCAGTTTCATTGAACAAGTCTGTGTTGTTTTTCCGTCGGCAGCTGCAGATTGTTACATACTGGTGTTGATTCCTCTACAGTAAAACACAGTCAAACTTTACACCGTTTAGCGTTAGCTGTCAGCATTTTAACCGTTTTTAATCCAGCTACTAGCTAGCAGTAGGCTAACGTTACCTGCTGTTGAGTATAGTGTTAACTAGTGTCACTTGCAACGGTGTTTGTGTTGCCTGTATCGTCTGTTTCAGAGCATCAGAGAGAAGCGCAGACATATCAGTGGCACCAGATTTCGGTAGCCAGGCTTGGCAGGAAGAAGATCCAGGCAGCACATTCTCGTCTCCCTCCTTCATTTTACAGTCTAATAGTGGCTAGAACGGCTCCGGGTCAAACGTCAATATTGAATGGATTAATCTGCATTATTTTTTTAACGCGTTATTTTTCTCAGATTAATTAATCGAAATTAACACGTTATTTTGACAGCCCTAGTTTTTAGACTTTGCTCTATCATTACTTTATTCTTGTGAATTAATTGTTTACCTCTTTGGGCTTATAAAAGATATTCAAATAAAACAAGGAAAAAGGTATTTGGTATGTAGCCTATATAGCATATTTTCCACTTATGGCATAATCATGTGTTATTTATAGAGACTTGACGAAGCTTCTCCACAGCCCACAGACATAATGCAACTGTTTTCACAGCCAGAGGGGTACTCCCCATATAGCCTACACATACCGGTCATAACATGACCTCTAGGCCAATGTGTAAAATCAATGGATTTTCCATTGTGGCTCACATATTTCCATTCAATACCCTCAGTACTTGATTTGTTGTGCAGACAGATGTGACGTGCCATGTTCCTTTATGAAATGGCAGAATTACATAGCCTGGCACATCAGCCATAACCACAAAAACACTCTAGCTGATACATCAGAAGCACCTTTAAAGCAACTATAATCAATATTTTTATATTGACGTATTAAATGTGTAAAAGCAATGTTAAAGAGGTCGCTTGTAGTTATGAACCTGGAGAATTATCACCTGAATTTGTTTTTAGCTCATTGTTTAGCTGTCTGGCCACAACTAAACTGTTTTTATTCACTCTCACCGCTCTCATAGCTTCCTTTTTGGCCACAGCAGGGGTTGTTTTCAATGAAAGATCTCTGAAAAACCACTGTACACTGTATCTGCTCAGCACCAAACATCAGACGGGCAAAGTTAGGGTCTAGCTAGTGTCGAGCAGCTAAAAGATCGAGATATTTCCCTCAGGAGTGGGTAGAGACCAAAACCAGGGCTAAAAGAGAGTAAATATTGGACTCACATTACACCAAGTGGCCAGAAACATAAGTCAAAATGAATGATAATGCTGTTCTGTAACTGCTGAATAAGCAGTCTGCTTACCAGTAAAAGGTATGATATATCAATGTTGTGTTTTTCTGCTGCACCCAAGTGGCCAAAGTCATAATCAAAGCTTGTTTTGGATACAATTTATGGTCAGCATTTTTCAGCAATAACCATTCAATGTATTTAATGCCTACATAATTGTGTGCCTATTTGTCAAATCAGAACACTTGATTTGTACGTAGAGATTGTATGTTGTTGGTCACTGTTGCTTTTTATATAGGCTATAAACCTTTTTTTCATGCACTTGTATGAACTAGTTGTATATTTTAGTTTTTTAGCTTATTGATCTTGTTTTTAGCTATTTCTATCTTCCTGCAAAATGTTGTTGGAAATGTTGTGTGCAAGTAGCTACAATGAGATCAATTTAAAACCAAATCAAAATCCTTTTATGTCTGCACATCCTTATTCTGATGATTCGGATGTATTTACATTACATTATTTACAACCAAACATTTCCTACTGCTGCTGCTTCACATTAAGTGATTGGTGGAACACGAGGGTGGCTTGTATTGTGGAGAAGTCAGAGAAATGCAGTGCATTTGTTGTTCTGAAAAATTTCCACTAGGTGGCAGAAACACATCAAATGAGCTGACATAAAATTCACTCATCATGATGCAAACAATGATCTACCTATTCAACAAACATGGAGCAATAGTGTGTTTCCAGCCACTGGATGGATAGAAGTCCAGCATTGGTTCAGTTGTCAACCGTCACTTGATTACTGTTTGCTATTTGTGGGCAGGGGCGTTTGGACTGGGGGCAATGGGGACTGAGTACCCACAAGGCCCAAAAAGATGCTAAAATGAATGGCTGTGGATGCTGGGAGGGGCCCATAGAGAATGCCTTTTAACAGGGCCAAGAATTTTGTTTGTGGGTTTATCACAGCTTTCTTTCTCCGCAGTGCTGAGGAGATCTGTCTGGCAATGTGAGACTAATCACAGCTTGTCTGCACCTCAGCAAGTTGATGACAACATCTGACTGCAAAATGTAAAATCAAAACAATATACTAAGATACTAAAAAGCTAACCCAGTTACAATTGTGTGAAATACCTTCGCTGGGAAGCTCCATTAAAGAACAACAGTAGGATTTTAGTAAATATAAAAGACATAAAATTAAATATAATAACAAATTATAAATAGCAATAATATATATATATATATATATATATATATATATATATATATATATATATATATATATATATATATATATATATATATATACATATATATATATAATGTATTAAATATGAAATACATTCAAGGCAAATATACATTTATACCTTTTCATCATACACGTAATAATTGAATACAATATCAAAGACATGTATGAATGCAGATTTAAAAGTACTGGTACAACAGAAACAGACAAAGCTCTTTCCATCTAAGATAACAAAAACAAACAAAACAAGCTTAGGTAGAGACAACATGGCTGTCTACTTTTACCCTGCAGTTCTGGGAACAATATGCACCTGTTACACAAAAGTTATTAAAAACATGAAACATTTATCCCACCTTAGGTGCTGGGATAGCAACAAAGAGTGCCTCGTAGAAAAAGAGCGATGTCCATTTTCAGCTTCATATACAGAACAACTGCTACAACAACCACCACCACGACGCATGAAATGCCAAGAGCGAGGGAGAGGGAGGAAAAGGATGCTGTAGGGACATAAAGGACAAATAACTCCTAGAAATATTATTCTTTTAAAGTAGCAAATGCCAGATGAAACATCCCTGTAATTTTAGTATGTGGATTAGAGATGTGTTTATTAAGTACAATTTAGTGTATCCCAGGATCATTAGCTGAACTAGTTTGAGCTTTATGATAATAAATTGAACCCAACACTTCTGGAAAGAACAATATACAATAGCATGAATAGGAAAGCCAAAGCTTTATCCATCCATCCATCTCACATACATTTTAGGACCAAGTTGATGGTGACAAAGCTTGAGAGTCCAGATACAGATTCCAGTTTACAGGTGTAATTTTTTGATAGATCCTCCTCTGACACTTTTTTAAAGACGAGAGATGCTGTCATCTTTATTTCTCCATCATTATTTTCCCTGAAAAGAAAAGGACAAAGGTTAACTCTGATATGTGTGTGTGTGTGTGTGTGTGTGTGTGTGTGTGTGTGTGTGTGTGTGTGTGTGTGTGTGTGTGTGTGTGTGTGTGTGTGTGCATATGTGGCTAAGTATAACATCTGCACTCCCAAACCTATTTGTGAAAGCTGGTACATCTGTGCAAAATGTTTACCATGTGTAATTGTAGAAAACTGGTAAGCTGTTGTCGGTTTCCACGAATGATTTCCCACTTAACCAGAATACCTCATCAAAGTCTGAATAAATAACAGCTTTACAATCAATCACCTTTGTTGAACCTAGAAAAAACACAGTTTATAAGATGATGATGATGATGATTATTTCATTTGAAAACCATGACCACATGTGTGTATGTGTATGCATCTACACAATAAGACAGAAACTCACCTAAATCTACATGAAATACACCACTTTTGTGGGGTGAAAGTATCACTGATTGTCCAGATTTGCCTGTGCAACAATTAGAGCAAACATGTCAGAATCATAGTTTTTTTTGTCAAGTAGGTTGTCTCATACAGGGAATTTGTTTTGGTGTTGGTGCATAGACAAGAAACAAATATAGAATACAGCCCCCTCAGCCTTCCACTTCCGACAAGTCCGCACTTCAATCCCAGCCTTTGCCACCTTTGGATTGCTTGAGTCTCTATATTGCAACACTTCCCTGGCTCTCGTTACCTTGAACTTCTCTTCCAAGGACTTGAGTGACAGTTGCAGTTTGTTGCGGTGCCCATAGAGTGCGATGCTGCTTAGACTTTTTGGAAGCCCCAGCCATTTTCTGAGGTGGCTGCTGACCTTCCTCTCTAAGGTTTCCACAGTCGAGATTGGCACTTCATAGACGAGGAGTGGCCACAGGATCCTGGGAAGAATGCCATGCTGGTATAGCTAAGCTTTAAACTTCCCTGGCAATCCAGACCAGTCCACTGACTTCAGCCATCTGTCCAGCTCAGTGCAGGTTGATTGGATGGATGCTTGGCTGGTTTGAAACGCATCCCTACCCACTCCATTAGCTTTTCGAGACCCTTTAGAATCCACCGGCAGCCTGGGACTGACTCTGTGGTGACTGTGAGGTCATCCATAAATCCTCTTATCGGTGGATGGCGTTGAGCTGACTTCGTCTTGGGCCCTAACAGAATTACGGAGATGGTACAGCCCGTGATGATTCCGATCTCGATCTTGTGCCAGCCTGATGTCACTGCTCCTGAAGAGGTTCTCATCCTGAAGTTGTTGTAATAGTCAGCGATGAGGTCTCTGACTCTGCTGGGGGCGTGATATTTTGTCAGAGTGAGCTGCACAAGCTCGTGTGGTATTGAGCCATATCCATTTGCCATCCATCGAGCCACAGCACTGATAGATTGCCCTTGTTCTCACTGAAGAAGATCTTGGCTTTAACACAACAGGGAGATGATGCAGAACTGGTCTATCTTCTTGGAGTTCTCCTCCTTTGGAATCCAGGCCCCTTCAGCAACTATCCACTGTTCAGGAATCCTGCCCCTCCTCCAGATGACATGCAGGATCTTCCACAGGCGCAGCAGGAGTTTAGGACAGTTCTTGTACACTTTGTACGAAGTGCCGCTTGGTCCTGGAGCAGAGCTTGCTCACGCTTTTCCGACAACCTCTCGAACCTCCTTCAGCTGCAGCTCTGCCATGTTGAACTGCACACTTGGTCCAGGAGGGTCTATCAGAGTGCTGCACTCCCCCAACTCCTGTTCTCTCGCTGGGTCGCTGTATGTTTCCTTCAGGTGGTGATCAATCTCCTCCTGAGAGCAGACCAGCTGGCCGCTACGCTTCTGTCCTAGCAGCTCCTTAGTGAACTTAAAGGGATACTTCACAGATTTAGCATTAAGCTTTGTATCAGTAGAAACACGGTAGTATTTTCAATTGACCGTGCTTCCCTCCCTCATGTCCCCCTGAGATGAGAGATCTCTGTATTGTGGGTCTGGAAAAAAAATCTTCCGATGATGGAAAACGACAATTTATGCGTCATCGGAAGATTTTTTGCCCAGAGGCAATGGACTACAGCCAGTAGTAGGAGCTACTTCCGCATGTTTTCAACCCGCCCATAGGGGGTTGGACTGTCGTCTTTACCCGAAGCTTGCCAAAACAAAACGAGCGTCAGCCATCTTGAAGCTTTGCTAAACAGGCAATTATGTGCATTCAAACTACCGCACATGTGTACCACTGGGATACATTGGTACAGATCGGAGAATATGCAGGACACTTTATTACAGACGGAATACTCGACACACTACGCGAGCTTCGCCTGCTACGGAGACCAGCACCTCAGCCTGCGGTCTCGCTCTATGCCGCTAGCCGGTAAGGTGACATCCTCAGCGGTGAAACGCGGTACGAGGGCTGGACGGGGCTGGACTATGAGCTAGCTAGGTGGAAAGCTAACGCTAGCCGGCCACCTGTTACATCAGTCCTGCTTGCAAGTGTCTGCTCATTAGACAACAAACTGGACTACATCCAACTTCAATGAAACTCCCAACGCGAGTTCAGAGACTGCTGTGTTTTTGTTGTTGTGGAAACATGGCTGAACAACAACGTACCGGACTATCCAGCTACCAGGCCTGCTGCTCTGTCGCTGGGTAAGACTAGTGGAGGTGGGCTGTGTTAACACGGACTGGTGCTTGTATCCAACTAACTGCTGGTGGAGTTTGTGACTGTTTAATGCCGACCATTCTACATTCCACGCAAATTTACGGCTGTGTTTATACTCGGTGTATACAGCCCACCAAGCGCTAATGCTAGTATGCATTAGCTGAACTTTACGGAGCCTATAATGTGTGTGCACTAAATGTAGCCTGTTTCGTATGTCGTTTTGATATAATGTCATTTTTATATATTTTAAATGTGTAACACCACTTGAGCCACGGTGAAACATTGTTTTGTGTACATATATGGTTGAAATGACAATAAAACACACTTGAGTTGAGTTGACTGTCTCACTGTCTGTAAACAGTAGGCGTGGCTTGGGAGTGGACTCTAAAGGAACGAAGCAAGTGCATTCTGGGATTTGGTGTCTTTCATCCACATGAGCCAAAAACACATTTTCTGACTTTTCTCGGCCTAGAAGCCACCAATTTCTAAAATAATTTCACATTTCTACTACATAAGTGACCCAATTCAAAGATATATTCATCTTTCCAATGGTGAAATATCCCTTTAAAGGGGTTGGCAATGAATGCAGCTCGCTTTCGGGCTCTTTCACGGCGGCCCTTCCGGTGCCACTCTGCCCGGCGGAGGATCCTGATCTTCTTTCGTAGGATGCACATCAGCAGTGCCAGGCCAGTGCGCTCCTCCTCTCCTGCCTGCTTGTACTGTCGCTTCAAGGTCTTCATCTCCTGCCTGATGTTATGGATTCTCACCTCACATTGGTTCTTTGAGTGAGATCCTTTGGAGCCTCCTTCCTTCACCTTTCCACCGAACCGTTTGGATGCAATGCTGATGATGATCGTTGTCATGGCTTGCTGTTTCCTGTCGACATCTCCCCTCATGGTGGCCTCCAGAATCTGGTCAACATCGATGTCAAACTGGTTCCACAGTGAGGTCATGTTAGCTGCTGGCCACTTGATCCGCCTACTCTCAGACTTGATGCTGGAGGGAGTCATTTGCAACACAGCACTGTGGGGTGACTTCAGGCCTGGCTCCTCCTGCGTCTCACCAGGTTGAACACCTGTGCGTTGTGTTGGTCCTGTTCCCACCAGACACTTCATCTTCCCTTGGTGGATCTTTAGGCCTCGCTCGTTCTTACAGATTTTGCCACATGTACACTGCTTGCTCATAGTGGTTTGTCCATTGCCTTGGTCTAGTGCCGTTGAATCTGTCTGGTTGGTGGTGCTCATTCTCCCCCCCTCTCGGGCACCCCAGGGGGTATTTTTTCTTTAGGTTCATTGTATCTTGTTATGGGAGTCACCCTCACAGATGACACAGATTGGGTTGCCGGCCCGTTCTGCCCCGGTTGCCGTCTCTCCGAGCTGTCACTGACTTTCCAGTAGTCAACCACGCTTTTCCTGGTCATCACTGATTGAATCAGATTAAAGCTGTGCAAATACATCTACTGATGCTGCTGGACACATCTTCAGTGATGTTCCAGTGATGTTGAATGGACTTTTTTACAACAATTACAATAAACAAAATACTATTTAAAAATATAAAAGTAACATAAAACATTAAAATCTATGGAGATAAACAGATCAAAAAAGTGCTCTTTTCTTACCCTTTGGTTGGATATCAAGCACCAATGTAAAGGTCATGTTATATATTTGACCATAACACAGGTAAGATCTGGTACAGGTGTAGACACCATGATCATTCTCTTCCACACTTGAGAAGTAACTGTCTTTTGGCAATGACTCGCCCTCCTACAAGAATGAAAATGAAGATACATTTTATAGCGTGACATTAATTAAAATCAACCTCAAATAGAACAAAACTCCACATTCTGTAATAATTCTAAATTAAAGTAAACATTCTTTATTTTTTCAAATCTGATGGGTTAAAACATGCAGTCAGAAGTCCTGACCACATTTCTGGAGCTTAAATATCATATATTATATTTGCTGTGTTTACATACCTTGTGCCATATAATGCCATTGCTGGTAATATTTGGGATGTTTTTAGCAGGTATGTTTACATCAGGGCAATGCAATGTGAAGGCCTCTTCTGTGTAACATGTTGTAGGGTACTGGGTCATTTTTTCATACTCTCTGGACTGTGGTGTGAGAACTGTCAGCCTGAACCAGGTGCTGGCATTCCTGCCATGTCATCAAAGAAAAGATTAATATGAAGGTTTCACTTTAAATTTGAATCACAACCACTACCTATGAATGTGAAAGTAGAGCTTTGAGGATCCGTTTCCAAATGGCAAATTTTCCTCTTAGCCAGTGTACCATTTCTACATCCAGTTTCTTTTGGTATTATTTGGCAAGATCTATACATGTCTGTACTGTATATACATCACCACATTATAACAGCCCTTTAATGGCATTTGGTTTGTGGCTGACACGGTTTCATGAATTTCATCAATTTGAAGCCGAGTGAGACCTGCAGTTCTCCCTCTTCCCTCTCTGTCTAGCCCCTCCCATCAGGCGAGCATGGGTACCACTAATCATTAATTTCATACCAATGGCATGCTAGTATTTAGCAGCAATTCTATGAGATTGACCGTTCTGTTTTCTTTGTAAAGCCCTTTAAGATGACATAATGTGATTTGAGGTTCTAGTTAGCTACAGAAACATTGATTTGAATCACTCACAGCCATAAACTAGGGTTAGCAGAAGGCTAAACTACTGTTAAAGATTTTATTTGGTGCCAATGTTGAATCAATATTTTTTGAAGGAGACCATTCCCCACGGGAAACACTTCTGTATGATTGAGATAGTCTTGTTTTGCCAGACCTACCTTCGCAGCGCTGTGGAAGAAGGTCTGGCTAGCATGGGAGAAAAACATGCTCTTCTTTAAACCAATCACAATCGTCTTGGGCGGCGCTAAGTGCCGGACTCAATGACGGTGGCTCTGCTAAATAGCCTCGGGAAGGAACTTGTTTTGGTGGAACATATCGTGCAAGAGAAAATTCTGATTCAGTCTCGATTTACCCTGCAGAGATCTGAGGAGCAGTTAACCATAGTCGTCATAAATCGACCTGAGTTTAGAATGCCAACACAAAGAAAAGTGACGGAATGAGGGACTTGCGGCGGAATTTCCGGCGGCACCTGAACAATCCTGAAACTGAAACGTTGTTGTTATAGACTTGGGTCCAGATAACCTTGCTCGTCCACCACATTTACAATTCCTCTCACACAGCCTCCGGTGTCTCCTTGTTTGGAAGGCAGTAGTAGGCGGTGCCAGGGCTTCGGCTTCTGGTCCTTGTAGCAGGCTAATGCTGCCATCCGATCAAGGAGACTCCGAAAGTTATGTGAGAGAAAACGTAAACACGACAAACTAGCTGGTGTTCATGCTAGTCTAAAGGCTAACCCCAGCAGACCAGCTCTCCCAACTGTTTTCACAGCAGATGTCTGCCCCCTACACTATTCCATTCCTATATTTACTGTATATAGATTGATCACAATGAAGTATATCATCTAATAGCTCAGCCTTGAATTAGCTGCAGCCTTTGGCTACGGTAAACAGAACTTTCACCGAAAGAACATGCATGTGTATCTGTATTGGCAGAACAGCCAATAGGAGTGCTCTCTATTTCTGTCTCTCTCTCTCTCTCTCTCTCTCTCTCTCTCTCTCTGAAATGACCTGCGATTGGCCAAATTCTCCCTTGACAACTACATCTTCTTAAGCCTGAAGATAGAGCCAAGGGGGAGATGCAGAGGTCTAGTTTTCTCTCAGACCACTTGAATTACAATATGCTGAAAGATTATCATATATTTTTTGCCCAATGACACCAAAGATAAACTGCCTAATCCCAGCTTTAAGATATAACTACTAATATAATTACTAATGTAAAACATCATCCATCCGTGATCTTAGTAGCCTCTAGCCAAAATAATCCCTTGGGAGTAAAATGTGTTTACGTGCCATAACTTTACAGTTTTGTTCAATGTCAGTCTCAGGAAGGAAACACATGTAATTAACTGTGGTTTCTGGGGAAATGTTCTTCCTTGTGATAGAGGAATGTTTATGTTTATCAATTTGTTTGTACTTTACCCCTGAGTGCATGAGTAATTCCCCCGATAGTTTACAGAGGCACTAAGAATCACAAGGCTCCTCTCATGAACCAGTATGCCCATCTGCCTCTGCTCAGCTGATGACATGTTGGTCAGATCCATGTCCTGGGTGGTGTAACGGGTCCAGATCAGTTTGGCATCACCATGATCATACCCTCTGTAACGAGGGCAGTACAGCGCCACCATCTCACCTTCCTTGACATATATCTCTCTGGATCTCCGGACACACACACCTGCAAAGTGTCACAGATTTTAATTAATTTTACCTTGTAAAACTAGAACTTAAGGTTACCAGGGTAACCACAGTTATTTGTTACCCAGTGAGGTATCTCACTATGGGAAGTGCCCTCAGGCGTGACCAATCATGGAAGCTCCAATAACACCATGTCTGTCGGAAGACAGCCCAATCATCTTGAGCTGATGCAAGCTAAAATTAACCTTGACGGTTAGCAGAAAATATAATGGACACCCAACTCACCTCAATATGCTAGCTAACGTTCCGTAGTGGTAGAAATAGGTAGACGTGAGCCACAACAGCCACAATAGAAAACAACAACCTGAGCCTGAGCAAATATTTCTTATCAAAAATCCACAAATCCTGACACCAGATCTTCACGTTCCACAAAAATAGAAAAGACGTCAGGACAGCTGAGGAGCTTGTATGATCTATACAGGAAAGAAAACGTGAATGGCACGGGCGCTTAAAAAGGGGGTTAGGCTGGTCCATGCCTTCATGATTGGTCACACCTGAGGGCGCTTCCCATAGTAAGATACCTCACGCGGTTAACAGAGAACTTGAACTTGTATTGAGAAGGAAATTTCAAAGATATTATTATATGCTCACATGGTGACTGAAATGTGACTGGTTAGTCTTGTAATTAAAATATCTGGGACAATATACTGCTGCTAACCAATCAGAGCATTGCTTCAATTCTGAATGTACAGTACATTTTTTTAAAAAGGTATAGTTAGACATTAACCACGTGTGCCCTTACCAGCCGAGAGTTAGATAAAGATTGACACCACTCTCATGTCTGTACGGAGAATATGAAGCTATAGCAGGTTATCTTAGTTTAGCACAACGACTGGAAACAGGGGTTATGTGCAAGAATAATTCTTGACCGAGTGCAATAAAGATAAAATCTCATTGTCACCATGAAGTGAAGAACCACCAGAAAGTCGAAGATGTTACTGCACATAGTCCCACACATAACTCCTTGTAAAACCACAAAATTGTTATTTTTACTTTGGTTTTTGTACAGATGAAAAAAAAGACGTGCTTAGATAACCATGTCCTACTCATGTCCACAGCTACAAGTTTGTTTTGGATTACATTTATCACAAGAAATATTGCAAAATTCAAGGCACATATAGTCTCTCCAGTTTGTGATGCACAATGCAAAGATGTGAAGATGCAGTGACTGATATGAGAGGTTGTAATAACTGAGTTGTGGTTGTACTTACTTTTTTTTATTTAAGTAAACAAGTTTGCAGATGTCATTCTAGTCATGTAAATATCAACTTACACATTTGTGAATGAATACACATTCAGATAACGGGTGTGTGAATATTTTCTAATAGGCCTAGTGAAAATTTTTAACATAGAAGTTCTGATTTTTGTTCTACAAGTTCTCACAATGTATTCTACAAGTGCTGTAAATTAAGTCTTAAAGCTCATGCATTTAGCTTATATTTAGCTTGATATAGGCTATTTTGCCCTTTGTGAAACATTATCATGAGTTTGGGTGATGAGACTACAGCATTATGACACAATCTGTCCACATCCCAATTTACATTAGGCCTATTGGTGGCTAAATTAGGGAATTGGGAAGTTGGTCAGCTTCAGCGGAAGTACTCAGCACTGATGAATGCTTTTTTCGTTTTATTTGGCACGTCTTATAACCATGGTTATTTCACAAGGATTGTTGATATTTACCAGCCGCGAAAGCAACACTGGTATTGAGTTTGTGTGTGTGTGTGTGTGTGTGTGTGTGTGTATGTGTAATCATGCAACATGTGATCTTGAAGACACCTTCTGTAGCGAACACTACCACAGAGGCGGTTTTGAGTACTTCGCCAGGTGTTTATATGTCTGTCTGTCAGTTTGCAGATGTTGTCACTGCGATATATTCACAATATGATGCAGTCACAAAACTCTACAGGTGTGTAGTTGAGATCAAAATGAAGGTTCGAAGATGGGTGTGGTCTGAGCAAAGACGCCAGAAGTAAGTAGTTAGGAAGTAGGGAAGCCCCTTCCCTACTTAAGACTTAAGACTTTTTTAATACCAGATATAATGGAATGTAATACCTGTTTCGTAATCAAACCAGTAGGGGCAACAAGGCCTAGAATTATTTATTAAACAGATGAATTTATTAAGATTCAAGGTTTTTTTTTAATATATTTTTGTCAGTAGAGAACAATATTTCCAAATAATATAATAATCAATTACCATGACCTGAGCCCATTTTACCATTGTAGTTTGTCGAGGTAAACCTAGTTTTAAATACTTTATATTAGTTTAGTCCAGTGGTTCCCAAACTACAGTACAGTACGGTTCGGACCCCAAAGGGTCACAGGATAAATCTCAGAGGTAATTGAATGATAATGAGGGTTATCCTGTTAAACCCAAATAATCTATATTATTTTTTGGACTTTTTATAAAATATAGGATAATTTTAGCTGTCTGGTTAATGTATTAACAATATAAGATTAGATAAGCAAAGACTCTTTGGTGGAAATGCACACAAATCATAGATATCTGAAACATGACAAGGAGTCGGAATAGGGAGGTTGGGAACTACTGTTTTAATCTTTAAAGCTGTAGTGCATAGTTTCTGTCCCCCCCCCCCCCCTTGAATGGCTTGAATGTAATGTAATGGACGTTACGCACTAAAGCTTTAATTTGTGTTATTTTTTTAACTCATAGGGTTTTGTGTAAACTCTTAATCTAAAAGTAAGTAATTTACTAAGCTACATCTATTAAAATAATGCAATTAAGTAAAGAGTACAATGGTTTCTTCTGAAATGTAGTACAGTTTAAGTGGCATCAAAATGGAAAAACACAAATGTAATATAGTATAGAAGTATAGGCTACCTCAAGGTAAGCCCTGGAGTAAAGTATTTAGTTACATACTACCACTGACTAGGCCAATTAAATTAATAGTGTATTAATGTAAAGACTACCATTTAATAACACCTAATGAAACAACATTAGGTAATAAGTATCCCCACTTTGAATGTTGAATATTTACCCCACATAGAGTCTGGATATGCCTGTTACAACAGATTTACACATTATTCAACCTATCTAATGGCATACAGTAGTGACAAAGTAGTCATTATCATACCTGTCAATAACGTGAGGAGAATCAGAAGTATTTTCACAGTCATGATGAGAACAAAGCACATCAGCATCCAGTAGAGTCCAGTGTCTTCTTAAAAAGTCCTTGGTCCCGTTCTGTGGAATTACGAAGGAGTTGAGCATTGACCTCTTTGATTCAAACCAACTGAGAACTGAAACTAAAAGGAAGAACTATTACATAACCAGCTTTTCTGCAAGCAGTCACTCTGTTGAACGCTCAGAAATAGCCCCCACCCTTACACTGAAAAAAGTCATTCAACACTGCTCTGTTGATCTACCTCATGTATATTTCAATCTTACAATTACAATATTGTTATTATTATATTACCATTGCACTGAACTGCCTTGTACTATATTTATATTTAAATCTTAAATCTCAGACTATACTGATATTGCACTATTCCTTCCCTCTCTTCAATTGTTATTGTATATTTCTTGTACATTTGTAAATTCTATTGCATTGTTATACTGTATACTTAACAGTATTATATTTCTTACTGTCCTTTCTGTTTTTATTCTTTATATGTTAAGTGAGTGTTGTACTTTGAGAGCAAAGATGAACCGGAGTCAAATTCCTTGTTTGTTTATCCCTTGTGTTGTCTTCAGGTCAAATTTGACCCATTTTCTAAATGTCTATATAAGAAATGTGAGTTTCTTTGTTACTACCTAATTGTAATTACCCACAAATAACACGGATGATTTCATACGATGCACATCGCAAGTACAACAAAAGATCAGATCTCTACTTTCATTGAATTTTGGCATTTTTTAGCATTTGAAAAAAAAATTGAAATGTTTTGAAACAGTATCCTGACTGAACGTTGACAGTTGATGTTGCTTATCCTACCTTTGTTATTAGTCTGAATAATTCATAATTTCTGCTTTTTTTATCTCCAGGATTATAGGTATAATTTCCTATAAATAAGGTTTATTGACCATGAATTCCAAAAATAAGTGTAAAACTAGTAATATATTGGTGTGTTTATACATGGTAGTGAAATAAAGTGTTAAACGGGGGGAAAAGGGGGCCAAAAACATTGAAAAAGTGCCAAAAGGGTCGAAAAAAGAGACAGCCCCGTGGGGACGACAAGTGCATGGTCCAATGGAAGAAAACACAAAGGTTAAGCAAACCTGGCCAATAAAGCTGATTCTGATTCTGATTTAACCCTCTGAAACCCAAGCCATTTTTGAGCGTTTTTTTCTCTTGTCCTATTACTACTCAATGTGAGCTCATTTTTCTAGTCTGGCATCTCAAATTAACAAACACAGCCATGGCCAGAAGTAGGAACAGCTCCTAAATGTCCTTTGAGAAGTATAACAAAGTTATAATGGCATAAAACATAAAAAAGGAAAAACATAAGTTAGATTTATTTGGTAATTTATTTATACAAAATAATGAATCGGATAATAACCCATTTCCCAAAGGGAACACGTTTATACAATACAGGAAAAAGAATAATTTTGGCTGTACATTATTCACACAAATTAGTTACATTTGTCCAATCTTAATAAGCATACAAAAAAGTCCCTTCTCAGCTGAGTTCATAAACATTCCCGAATAGTATTTATAGTAAACCTAATTTACTTATTTTAGGATGTATTTAATGAATATTTATTTATGTAGGCCTATTTATTTAATATTGAATAAAATGGCATTCCATATAAACAATCCACAATAATAGTGGCACCTGTAAGGGTAGTTATTCCAGTAGTTATTCCAGTCTGCATGTGTTATTAATAATAATAATAATAATAATAATAATAATAATAATAATAATAATAATAATAATAATAATAATTGTTGCTGTTTGTAAAGATTGTTTTTAATTATTAATAGGACAGTCTGACGTTAATGCTGAAATAAATAGGCTAGATGTCGAGTTCACCCTCCTGAATATGACGTTGTTTGGCTTCAAAATAGCTTATGTGTGTCCAACATTATAATAATGACAATTACAAGAGGAAACTTGAACTCATAAAAACCTCCTGTGTTGTAGTTTCGTGTCGCAGTGACGGAGGCATTATTAGTTGCGCTGCACTCGGCGCGTGCACTGCGGGGGTGCATTGCTACGGGCAACCGCGGCTCTCAAGTGCTCGACATGATCTCTCTGGCAGTTGCAGCCAAGCAGGGAGACGACATTACTTACAGAGAAAAGTTTTTAAAAAACAACTTCATGCTGTGAGGATTTTTTTTTCTGACGGTTTAACAGATATGACTGACATACTGCGGCTGGTGACAGAAGCGGACACACGGACTTTACCTACTCTCTCCCAGCTCTCTGAAAACGGTCGGACAACCCCAACCCCCCCCCCCCCCCCACACCCTCTTTTTATAATGACTGTGTGGTAAATTGTTTATTCAGCTGCTGGTAGTTTATAGTCTGTGTATACACTGCTAGTAAAGTGCGCATGCGTCTCCATTTAACCACATCTAATGTGTTTTTTTTTCAGATATCAACTGTATTTGGGCTGATATGTCCGCCTACATTGAACGTCAGATGACCTCACAGAAGGTTAGCCCATCTATCTATCTATCTATCTATCTATCTATCTATCTATCTATCTATCTATCTATCTATCTATCTATCTATCTATCTACCTACCTAAAAATGTATTGATTGATTGATTGATTAATTGATTAATTGATTGATTGATTAAAACAGGGGGTCCACCTGGCAGGACTGGGGACCTTCACCTTCTCTCAACAGAAGTTGGACATAGGAAACAAGTTCACAATGATCCAAAGACCCATCTTTCTCCTGGCTGGGAAACTAGTCCAGTCTCTGGGTTTAAAGCAGCTCAGGCCGCTGGCTGCAGGTGAGCGAATTTTTGAAGAAAAGCTATAGGCTACATGTGACTTCTGAAGATTTATTTAATCACAAAAAAAAGAGTGCCACCAAATGAATACAATATATACAATCAGGAAAATTAAAGGCCCTAAAAACATCTTTAATCAACTTTTTACTATGAGTGATGGGGTCCTATAAAGACACAATGTAACACGTTTGGTTATTATATCACATACTCCCATGCATCAATCAGGATTTAAAAATATTTGAATCAGAATCTGATGATAGTTGGTGGTTAGGTCGCTGTCAATCAAATCTGATCAAACAACAAAGTCCTCATGAAACAAGTTGAGATGAGTTTTTTTTTGTTAAACTCTTAATAAACCGTAACTAAATATGTTTTATGACTTTAATTGTTACCTATTTAGTCATGAATATATAATGTAAAAAAAAGCCTTATTTTGAAGTTGTATGGGCTTTAAGTAAAAAAAGGAGAAATGAGAATGCTGGACAATCATAGCTGCATTAAAATGAGGATTATATTATTATATTATAAGGGGTGTGGGTTTGTGTGTATGTCTCTTGCAGCAACACACCTACCAGTTGTGCAACTGAACTTTGCTGCTGTGTCACAAGATACTCCTTTCAGTCGTGACGTAGTGGAGGGCTGCATTAGAGAAACTCTTCTTCTCCTCTTCAGAGCTTTGGCCTCTGAACAAAATGTATTCCTCAACTTCCAGGGAATTGGAGTTTTGTCGTTCAAGAACAACAAGGTGGCTTGCTTACTCATACTGTATTTCTAAGTTGCAGACTATGACCACTGTTTTTTTGGTAAATGTAGTCATTTGATGTTATTCAAAGGTGCGGATGAAGTTCAACAGAGAATTTATTAATGCCATGGATGGAACTGGTCGGCTGCTGTTAGCCTTTAACAATGTGAGTATAAAGAAGTGCATGTGTGTTTGCATGTTACAGTTAGTATGTTACAGTGCATGATACAGTACAGTATATAATGAATGTATATCATATGTATTGATACAGATCATCTTTACTTTTGCCCCTGCAGAGACCTGGGAGCAGTGTCTCTTTACTGTCTGGTGGTCTGTCCAGGCTGCAGAGGCCACAGACTGCCAACCCTGTCGCCTTGCCAACTGTCTGCTCTCCTCAGCCAGACAATAAAGCTGGTGACAAAGATCTATGGTGCTTGTCACCAGCTCCAGACCAGAGGAATGCAGGAAGTGAAAGAGCTTTTTGCACTAAATTAGGTTTTGAATCAAATCCAGATCCTTTCAAATCTCCTATCAACTTGCTGCAAAGGAAAAATATTTTTTTTCTTCGTAGCTGACTCTGAAATAAACATGTGGGGGCTTATTTGATTTCTTGCTGAAATGTTAGCTGACTCTCCGTTAAATATAAAGCTACTGGCAACGGCCGATTAGCTCAGCTTAGCATAAAGACTGGAATGAGGGGGAAACAGCTAGCCTGGATCTGTCCAAAAATAACAAAATCCACCTTCTGGTGCTTCTAAACTCATTAATTAACACGTTCTATCTAATTAGTTTAATCCGTACAAAAAACTATGTGTAAAAATGATAATTTGGGGTTTTATGGGGAGTTGTGTGCAAAATTTCTTGGGAGCAGTGACTTCCTGGAGTCTCGGCTGATTGTCTGGTAACCTTTTGGTAACGACAAGACTCTAGGAGGTTTTTGTGCATACAGGCTAGTTGTTTTACAATGCTTCCAGCTTTATGCTAAGTTAAGTTAAAGCTATAGTGCGTAGTTTCTGTCGCCTCCATGAGGAATTCTAAGTAATGACAACAGAACTGTTGGCGCGTCCACATGATACAAGCTTTCCATGATCGCGCATCACCCCCAACCCTCCTCCTCACAGTTGATAGTTGCCAACGAGGACACGGAGGATTAAAAAAACATGATGGACTCTTCAGAAGAGGTAATAAGTATTTCCCAAAATGTCAAACCATTCCTTTAAGCTGTGTCAGTTCACTTGAAGAACTGGTTGCACCAGCAGTTTGAGGTGGAGCACCGGTTCTCACGTTACGCAAAATGACTCAAGCTTTTACTTTCAATTTGGTGTAGGCTACTATAGGCAATATTTAAGAATGGGAAACTCTACAGCTAGTTATAAAAGACTGAATTTGTTAGAGCTTAATGAGTCTAGGCATTTAACCTACTGTACTGGGATCTGCTATTGAAACCCATCTCTATCAAAAACTGAATGAATAGGGTGCAACAAAGGTTAAGATACAGCAAAGAAAGAATAGCTGTTGAGTTCAGAATGAAAGAATCAATAACGATTGCCATTTAAAGAGCAAGATAAGTTCAGTTAGATAAGTTCAGTTACGTTTAGGAACGGTGAACCTACTCAGACTTGTATGTCTCCACAGAAGTTCCCCAACAGAGGGAATCTAAATCTCATCAGCCACTGCAGCCTGCCAAGATGAAAGCTGTCAGCCTGTCTGAAAACCTGAATCCAAAATCCCCCATGGAGGCCACAGACAAGTACAACACACACAAAGACACAAAAACACACAGACAGACAAGCACACACAATCTATGGGGAGGTACAGTTTGCAGTGCACAGAGCTGTTGTTTGCAGGTAGATGAGTCAGTGAGAACTGAGAACTCAGTGGTGGTCTTACATTGTTACAGCCCTGAGGCAGCTTCCAGCTCCATCAATGATGCACAACTACCTGTGGGACAGATTTCTCTTCTGTCATTACCTATCTGCACTGTCAGAGAGCGAGAGCACGCACGCATGCACGCACACACACACATGTTTACACCAATGTCATAATCTGTGAAGAATGTAACATTTAATTCAAAATTTCTTTTGCACAAGGAAATCACACTGCTTAGATAAGCCCCTTTACCGTAATAAGATAACACCAAACTGCACATGTACAAGGGACATCGTTCTCTTTGATGAACAATATACAGAAGTAAAGAATCTGTTTCCCCTCCCAGGCCTACCACCTCCATCACACCACCAGAGGTCACTCCCAAACTAGAGGAACCTCGCGTTAACGTTAGCTGCTCTGGCCACACCCGTGCTGGACAGGTGAGTGTTTGTCATAGACTGTATAATAAGTGGGCGGAGCCACAGTGACGTTACCTATCGGTTTGTGGACTACATTTTTGAAGCTCCAAGTTTGGCATTTTGGAAAGCTGTAGTTTGGGAGGTTACACATTGCTAAGCCTCTATGATGATTAACATGTCACCATGGTAGCGACTTGTTAATCACAAGGTAGCCACCAAGCCCTAAACTTACATCATTTATTTTACTTTAGGACGTACTCACACTTGGCCCAGTTGAACCGTGCCCGAACACGATTGTTTACTGAGGTAATAAATCAAGTGAGAAGTAGGATCATTTTTTCATAGACTTACAGTGCCTTGCGAAAGTATTCAGCCCCCTTGAGTTTTTCGACCTTTTGCCACATTTCAGGCTTCAAACATAAAGATATAAAACTGTAATTTTTTGTGAAGAATCAACAACAAGTGGGACACAATCATAAAGTGGAACGAAATTGATTGGATATTTCAAACTTTTTTAACAGATAAAAAACTGAAAAATTGGGCGTGCAAAATTATTCAGCCCCTTTACTTTCAGTGCAGCAAACTCTCTCCAGAAGTTCAGTGAGGATCTCTGAATGATCCAATGTTGACCTAAATGACTAATGATGAAAAATAGAATCCACCTGTGTGTAATCAAGTCTCCGTATAAATGCACCTGCTCTGTGATAGTCTCAGAGGTCTGTTTAAAGAGCAGAGAGCATCATGAAGAACAAGGAACACACCAGGCAGGTACGAGATACTGTTGTGGAGAAGTTTAAAGCTGGATTTGGATACAAAAAGATTTCTCAAGCTTTAAACATCCCAAGGAGCACTGTGCAAGCGATAATATTGAAATGGAAGGAGTATCAGACCACTGCAAATCTACGAAGACCCGGCCGTCCCTCTAAACTTTCAGCTCATACAAGGGAAGACTGATCAGAGATGCAGCCAAGAGGCCCATGATCACTCTGGATGAACTGCAGAGATCTACAGCTGAGGTGGGAGACTCTGTCCATAGGACAACAATCAGTCGTATACTGCACAAATCTGGCCTTTATGGAAGAGTGGCAAGAAGAAAGCCATTTCTTAAAGATATCCATAAAAAGTGTTGTTTAAAGTTTGCCACAAGCCACCTGGGAGACACACCAAACATGTGGAAGAAGGGGCTTTGGTCAGATGAAACGAAAATCAAACTTTTTGGCAACAATGCAAAACGTTATGTTTGGCGTAAAAGCAACACAGCTCATCACCCTGAACACACCATCCCCACTGTCAAACATGGTGGTGGCAGCATCATGGTTTGGGCCTGCTTTTCTTCAGCAGGGACAGGGAAGATGGTTAAAACTGATGGGAAGATGGATGGAGCCAAATACAGGACCATTCTGGAAGAAAACCTGATGGAGTCTGCAAAAGACCTGAGACTGGGACGGAGATTTGTCTTCCAACAAGACAATGATCCAAAACATAAAGCAAAATCTACAATGGAATGGTTCACAAATAAACATATCCAGGTGTTAGAATGGCCAAGTCAAAGTCCAGACCTGAATCCAATCGCCACTGTATATGCAATCAGAATTATTTTTGCAACCAGTGGAGATGCCCCTGCTGGCCATTAAAAAGAATGCAGGTTTAAGGCAGCATTGGCTTCACTTTTCAGACCTATAGGCTATGTCCACTTCTTTTATACAGTCTGTAAAATCCAAACAAACATTCTCTACAAATTTGAAAGCCTGTGAGGAAAATGAAAATAACTATATGTCCAAGTTACTAATAATTAGTGGGAATGCTGATTCAGCAGCATTCCAACTATTGTTATCCTGTTCTTTATTTTTCTGCTTCTTATTATTCCGTACGTTTTTAGGCCCTCCGTAACTTCTGCATACGTTCAGCTTTTAAAACCATTAAACTTTAAAATGTTCAGCTCTTTCAGCTAATGATGGGACTTCTTCAACTTTTTTTCTACATTAGTCTATATCTTTCCGTTCCACTTCTGTCTGTCTGTCTTTGTCTCTCTCTGTCTGTCTCTGTCTCTCTGTCTGTCTTGGTCTCTCGCTGTCTCTGTTTGTCTCTCTCTGTCTGTCTGTCTCTGTCTGTCTCTCTCTGTCTGTCTCTGTTTGTCTCTGTCTCTGTCTCTCTCTGTCTGTCTCTCTGTATGTCTCTGTCTCTCTCTCTGTCTGTCTCTGTCTGTCTCTGTTTCTCCATGTCTCTGTCGCTCTGTCTGTCTCTGTCTGTTTCTGTTTCTCCCTGTCTCTGTCTCTCTCTGTCTGTCCCTGTCTCTCTGTTTGTTTCTCTCTGTCTCGGTCTGTCTGTCTCTGTTTGTTTGTCTGTCTCTCTATCTGTTTCTGTTTCTTGTTTTTATTCCCTCTTCCGTATGTTTTTTGGCTCTCCGTAACTTCTGCATACGTTCAGCTATTAAAACCATTCAACTTTTAAAATGTTCAGCTCTTTCAGCTAATGATGGGACTTCTTCAACTTTTTTCTACTATTTATATTTTTTTAAATATTAAGCTTTTTAACACTTTTTTTAAACATTGAAGTCAATGAGAGCATGCTTCAAATCCTTCAAATCTTCCGCTCCCAAAATGTTCAGCCCCTCTATACTTTCACCTACAAACGCCAAACAAACTTTAAAATGTTCACAAAAATCACAAAGTATTAGGATATGGCTTTTCAGTTTAATATTTTTTTACAGTTTCTGTGAAAAAGCTGTTTAAGTTTAGTGATCATTTCAGGATTTTTTACAGGTGGCAGTTTAACAGTCGTTAACTGATCAAAGGATGTTTACAAACACTCGTCACCATGACAGCACTTTCACAGACAGCATCTGCAGTCTTTCAGCCCTTTCAGGCAATTCATTGCAATGGATATGGCTGATAAGTCTTTTTAGTCAATTCATTGAAACTTCCACTTTTGACAGTATTACAGTTTAGCTTCCAGCTTTTCTAAAATGTATTTCAGCTCTTAACTTATGTGCAGTCCAGCTTCCAACTTCCAAGTTTTTCAGCAGTGTAGTGCAATGCATTTGAGATTTTTCAAACAATTTGTTCCATATTTCTGCATTTTCATCAATATTTCTCACAGAATTTGTAAGTTTTCCATACTGATTCATAATTTCAGATAAAATAAAAATAAATTATTTTATACATTAGTGGTGTTATTCAACTTTTTAATGAGATTCATACTCATTCTACCGATTTCCACTTTTTCAACTATTCTCACTACTTCAACTTCTTCTTACTGATTTAAGCTATTCATCCAGTTTAGCTTCAGCAATTCAGCTATTCAGCATTCCCACGTATTTTCTGCAGGAAATGCATTTTCTAGTTACAGTTTATGATTGTAATAATTGTTGTTTCTTGTCATCATAGGAACTGTGCTACCTGTGTATGCAGCGGGCACAAAGAAATGTTCCAGTCTATCTGAGGGAGCAGCAGCAGGCAGAGGAGAAAGTGTACGAGAAACTCTTACTGCTTGAAGAACAACAGAGAGACAAGCAGTACATGGACGAAGAACAGGTGTGTGCGTGACCCGTGTGTTTGCGTGAATGCATTGTGTGCACTTGGTGTGTTTGACAAGGACAAGGACAAGAAGCATCATTCGTGCAAATTTGATTGCTGGAATGCTTGTCAATCTGTTTTAATTCCCTTGTAGTCTCGCTTTGCCAGACCTTCCTCCACAGCGCTGCACTGGAGGGTCTGGCTAGTCTATACACCATCTGGGATGGGAGAAAAACTTGCTCTGGTTTATTGCCATTTCTTTAAACCAATCACAATCGTCATGGGCGGCGCTAAGCGCCAGACGGAGCCACGGTGCCGCTGCAAAATAGCCTCTGGAAGGAACTTGTTTTGGTGGAACGTGTACATTCAAAGGTTGTTTTAGTCTTGCAACAGAAAACTCAGATTCAACAGATAGTCTAGCTAGCTGTCTGGATTTACCCTGCAGAGATCTAAGGAGCAGTCAACCATAGTCCTCATAAATCGACCCAAGTTAAAAATTCTAACACAAAGAAAGCGACATGTAATGGACATCCAGACAAAAAGAGTGTCACCCGGCGGAATTTCCAGTGGCAACTGAGTAATCCCGGAAGTGGAACGTCATCAACAGAAACATCCAAACAGCCTCTTTGAGCTAAATGCTAATGTCAGCATGGTTACATCAGGAGGTGTAATGTTACCGTGGTCACCACGTTAGTTTAGCATGTTAGCATGCTAACATTTGGTAATTACTGTTACACAAACACAGCAACGGCTGATGAGAATGTTGTTAGTTTTGTAAGTAGTTGGTCATAAACCCAAGTATTGTATAAAAGTACATTTTGAGCTGATGATGGTGCTACATGAAGGGGATCACAAAAGTTATTATGATCCTGAGGGGAACATGAATGAACCAAATAGCAATCCATCAAATAGTTATTTATCAATAGTAGTCAAGATATCAGAGAACAACATTGACCTTCCCAGAGTCTTTGCGATTTGTGAGTGCTGGGGTCTGGGGATTATTTTGTGGTTTTTAGTCACAGCAAAACACAGACTGTGGATGGAGAAACTGCTGGTCCCATGGTCAGAGGCAGAAGTAAGATACAAATCAAGCATTATTTCAAGAGAAAGTGAAAGCAGCAATAAAAACACAATAAAAATATCTCAACAATTGAGGAGTTAAGGGTGGTTCCAGACTGGTTGGGGCCAGAGAGCTAAGAAAACAGCTTTATCCTTTTTATAGCACTGGGAAAGAGGTGTTGGACATGTGGGATATTATATATACAATTTTAAATGAAAAAACTTGAAGTGCTTTGCATGTTGACTTTGCCAATATTATTTCATGGTTCAATAAAACGTCCCTCTGAAAAAAGTTCATGTTTTAGCCTGTATATGTCATGCTGTATCTGTATATGTCTATTTATTCCAGTCAATATGATGATAACAGGCGTGTGTTTTTGTGTGTTCATCTGGCAGGAAAAGCTGAATGAGCATCGTGAGCATGCAAAGCAGGTTGCTACATTCAACCTGAAAATGTCAAAGAAGAAAGAGAAAACTTACTGTCCTCTCTTGCCTGTGAGTAGAACCTGGACATTAAAGCGTTTCAGGATTTCAGTCCTGGTAACTTAGCTAACACTCCTTGAGCAGCTAGTTTGTAAGAAGTACATCAGAGGAGGGTCTGTTTACAGTGCAGCCAAACAAACTCATGTTGTTTTACTGAATCTAAGTACATTGAATGGCTATTGCAGAAAAAATGCCGAGCATAAATACCAATCTTGTACATTATTACTTTAAACATGAAATAAGATGTATTAACTATTGTCACTCGCTGCATCTTTTTAAGGTAACTCAAGCTGTTAAAATTCAAAGTCTTCTCTGGGCTACTTGTGTTTAGACCTCATTTGTCTTCCCGGCTCGGCCCTTCACTCCTGCCAGGAGGATCCAGCAGCATCGCTACATGAACGAGCTTCAGAGCCAGATAGAGACACGGCGGCAACATGATGTTCATGACAAGCAGAACCGTCTCCTCATGGAGCGTCTAGACCAGGTTCAGCTGGTCCAGGAGTGAGTCCTTAACAGCGGTACTGCTCTGGCATTCTATATAGTCATCTGTTGTGATAAATAGTGTGTCATCTGGTGTGTATGTGTGTGTGTTTTAGGATAGCTTTGCAAAAGGCTCAGCAGCTCCAGCAGAAACACAAGAGAACAATGCATTACAAGCGAGCTCTGGACACTCAGGCAAGAAAATGTCTTCACAAAGTTAACTTTCAGACTTTTTCAAAATATGTTGTGAGTATTTTTTGTAGTCTTGGTATTGTAGCACAGTTACAAACATAGTAGCACAAGCAATTTAGTAAACAAACAATGATTTGAGTTCATGAAGTTAACATTAGGTGATACGTGTTCTTGCATTTCAACATGTTTTACAAACACTTGCAGCAAGAGAGAATACTTGGTCATTGGTTTTTATTATAATGTTAGTTTTGGTTAACATAATAGCTCTGGTGTTAATAGGCTTTAAAAATATATATTTTAGGTGAATTGAGATCTTTTACAGAAATTATTTTGTCCCTTCTGTATTCCTCTCTGATTACGAAAGCATCTCAGGTTCAGATAAGATTACGGCTGTCTAACTGTGCTGTTGTGTTGTTCAGCTTGAGGAAGGTTGTAGGTCAAAGGAAGGCAGCAGAGCATAGCTGCCGCCCATCCTGCCAGTTAAGAGAACGAATGCCAGCAGGCTGCCCAGACCAAATACTTAAAGCATTAAAAAACATGTTAAATTGGATCTGGTTACTTGGTTTATTAAGACTTTAACGTTAGAAAATAGAAATCTGGGGGTGTGGAGTTCTGTCTGTAGCCCACTCCTCATCTCTTAGGCAGCTTAAGGCTACATTAGCAGCTATTAGCATAACACACCGAATCTGGGACTGAACTGTCAGAAGTTGAGTTGTATTGAGGGTAGCTTTAGACAAGGAAGAATAATGCATGGCATATTAAACAGTAGTTCTGGTTCTGCTGCATTGAGTTGACATATAAAAAAAAACAACTGATAACCAATATTTTTTTGAGATAACAACAAAGGGCACCAGCAAAATAAAATTCACTGGGCTTTGTTTTGACCTTGTGGGCCACCACAGCACATCTGGCCCAGAGGCTGTGTTATGCCATGGTTTGCTGGTAACCTTAAAACTTAAATGAGTCTGTTCTGTCCTTTAGGTGGGAGATAAGAAGTGCACAGACCCTCCAGAGTGCCAGCATGACAACTCCGGGTTTAACCGCTGTGAGACAGCAGCCAATAACGCAGAGAGCCGAGAGAGGGCACAGAAGGTCACCTCTGTTTCTTATTGCTGCCATAAACCTAATTTTTCCACATGTGGCCTCTTGCAGATGTCAGAAATAAGAAGTCATAGTTGTTTAATTATCTCTGCATAGTTATTTTGCAATGACAGTGACAGAAGAGGTATTCAGAACCTGAAGTAAAAGTAGCAATACCACAGTGTAGAATGAATGTGCTATTATTATAAATTATATTATTGGATTATTCATTCATTCATTCATTCAATCATTGATCCATTAAAATGTAATCAGCAGTTTTATGTTGCAGTTGGTTGAGATGTAGATAATTAAACTTCTTTAAATAGGGTAGGGTGCTTAAACTTTAAAAATGCATCACATTTTGTTGATCAAATGTTTTATATGTAAAATGTTTACCAGCAAAAGTATTACAAATTATAGATGTTAGATAAATGTGGTGGAATAAAAACTACAATATTGCCTTCTAAAATGGTGTGATGTTAATGTATAAAGTAGAATAAAATGTAAATACTATGTAAAATACAAGTTTCTCAAAATCATACCTATAGTATTTGAGTAAATGTACTTCTTTTCTACCACAGTTTTTTGGTTGACAGGCCAACAAATATTCTCAGGCCTGTTACTGTAAGTCTTGTTGTTGTTTTTTAAATTGGTCTACTATTTTATCAAAGTTGATGTCATTTTATTTTACATACTGGCAGCTCTTCCGGGTAAATTTCAGTGCTGCCACTCAGAGGAAGAAAGAAGAACTGCACAACCGCCGAGAACAGCTGGAGAAAGAGAGAGAAGTTCTCAAACACAACAAAATGGAGTGAGTAAAGGAAGGGGGGGGTGAACAAAATGGATAACAATCAAGAATTAGAGAAAGAGCAGCAACCTTAGTCCAAAAATGTTTTCTTTCTGTGGAAACTAGTTTGTCTTTCTGTGGTATGTTTTCTGTCCAGGTTAATATTGGACCGCATTAGTCGCTTTGAGAAGAAGCAGGACATCAGTAAGTCACTGGAGGACGAGTGGAGTCGTAGTGTGAAGCTCAAACACCAGCGAGAGGACGAGGAGAGGCACTTCCTGAGGTGTGTAGATGTAGGACTACCTTGCGTCTGCATAAACATTCGCCCATGCACTTACATCTATTTAAATAATCATACGTGGATTAACCTTTCACTCACACAATGTGGTACTTAGTCTGACTCAGGCATGGGCCGGTATAATATTCTGACAGTATGATAACCTTCAGCATAAATATCACGGTTTCATGGTATTGCAATGACAGCTTTACAATATGTTATTTTTAAATTTACTAAAAAAGTTGTCCTTGACAACTCAGCTTATACCGCAGTAACAGTATAATGGCAAATTTTAGTGGTTTTGAAACCGTAACTTTTTCAAATCGCGGTTTACCTTGAAACCGGTAACCGGCCCATACCTAGTCTGACTGGCAGTACAGTTCTTGCACCCTGGGCCAATATTCCTTATTTTAGTTCCTGTTCCATTTTGACATCTTACACACAAGAACTTAAAGTGGCTTGATTAAAGGTAAAACATATCCAACTCTGAAAGGCTGTAACACTGTCCACATTGCTCTAATTGAGAATAAATGCTCTCCTGAGTTTGGCTACAACATTCATCTGATTGCGATGTAATAGACCTTGGTACTGACCGACCTAAAAGATACACCTTGGCCTACATCATTCATGCTATGCAACATGTTTTTCTGGTCATTCAACCGTTCTTTTGCTTTTTGCTTTCTGTCTGTGGTCAGGTCTGCTGGTCAACTCCTGGTTGATAAGCTTGAGCAGTATAGGCGCTGCTGCCAGTGTAAGAGGAGGACCACCAACTGTGGAGAGACCAACATCTGGAAAGACTCCTATTATCTTTCTGGCTCACAGTTCATGATCTGATGAACAGTGTAGCCTAGAGCAGCACTTAAACATCAATACCTTAAACAAGATCTCAACCTTTGTAACTTATCGTGTGACGGTCACTAAAGATACTTGAATGTTTTGGTGTGCAGCATGCACTATCCTCTGTTTTAATGTGAGATTTCTTCTTGCTCCTTTCCTAAATTAGTCTTTGGAGTTTATGTTTGTTGTACTTTGTATTTTTCCTAGAATATGGTTGTTTTTGGTATTTATATATCCCAGGTTTGCATGTTACAATAATACTCACCCATACAAAATAATTGTAATAGTCACAGAGCTTTTACAACTCTGGAAAGTTATCACAGTGGCAACTATTTTATCCTTCGTTGTTTAATAGTGTTACAAGTCAGCTGATGTCAGCTTATTTTCAATCCATTCAGAAACCACCTAATATGGCAATGGCCTACTTCACCTTAGCAACCACCTAGTAACACCATAGCAACCAGCAGAAACACCTTATCAACCATCTTAAAATCCCACAGTAACCTCCTGGAACACCCTACCAATCATCTTAAATATCTCAGCAGCCAGGTATTAATACAATAGCAACCACACCAAACACCATAGCAACCACCTAGAAGCAATCTAGTGACACTCACAGAAACGTACAGTATCCAACAGCTAACAGCTACTTAGCAATGAAATAGCAATGCCCTATCTGTTATTCACCCAGTGTGCACTCTGTATGCTAAACAGATTGTAAAGCCCTTTGAGATGAATTTGTGATTTTGGGTTACAGAAATAAAACTGACTTGACCCCCTTGATCAAATCTCTCATTCAGTTTGGTTAAGAGGCCCAGTGTACTAATGTAAGACTTTTTATAATTGGTGACAACAGCTAGTCACTAAGTAGCGACAGTAGTTACTGTAGCATAAAGTTAGAAGCTAATGTTAACCCTTGTGTTAACTTCGGGTCACATTGGCCCATTTTACATTTTTGTTTTATATCAGAAAATATTGGACATAGAAATAAGCGCTGAAAATGTGTAGAAGAAAAATTTAATAATTTAAAACGTTGGAAAAAGCAAAAACAAATTGTGAAAAAAGGCGTCACAAATGTCAGAAAAAAATTACAAGGGTTAAACTTTGTAAACATGGCTTACACTCAGTTACAACAAATAAGAATCATCCTCTGTAGTAAGTGTAGTCTACATAGACTATAATGCAGGTGACGCCATATTATCATGTCAAGCTTGACTGTTAAAAAAAAAAATTGTTTTTGCCTAGGCAGAGTAAAAGAAACAAACATGGTTATTAACGTACAACACGTTTTGTTTTTGCTTCTGAAAGGCTTACACTGTGAAAACCCAGGGTGTTCATCAGTGCAGCACATTGGCAAAGTAAGTAAAGAGACTGTCTGTGGTGTCTTTGAGAAGTACAGTACAGAGAGATGAGAAGCAACAGGGCCCCAACAGGTGAATCATTGATTTTCTTCATAAGCCATCATTGGTTGAAAACAAATGGGAGGAAACATATAAGTAAAGGGGGAAAAAACAAGTTGAAGCTGAAAGAAGGTATGCAGCCTCGATATGGGAGGACTGGTTCATGCAGTGAAGAGTTTCTATAGATGATAAATGTGTTGCAGGATCATAACAATATTATTCTGGCTGTGGTCCCAGTTCTCTCTGAAGCCAGAATTCCCATAATGAGCTCATGGAGGCATTTTGAAAGTCTTTGTACCAAAACAGATGCACAATTGACTGCCCAACACACTGGCTGATTCATTTACTAACTGACAGATAGATTATGTGTATGGACAAATATGTGTGTGTAGGGATGGGGGTATATAGCATATATGTAGTGGTACAGAAACCTCATGGATGTTGTATCTCAGGGAAGAGGTATGTGATCCAGAACAGACCTTCCAATAAAACAGTTGCTTTATAATAAATTACTGCTGCAGACCTGCAGGTCACAGGAGTATTTTTGAAAACTTTTCCAACATATTTCTCTAAACTTGTAAAAAATTAGCTGTTGAGACATGCATGGGGTAATCTATACAAGAGTCAGAGATACAGTCATAGATGTGTCCAACTGCATATTTAAACCAAATGCAGTGCGTGAGACATTCCTAGAAAATGTCAAATACTCACTTACTTTCCTCCTCTGTTTTAATTGTTTGCATGTGTCTGTGTATGACCCACCCATCTCTTGCAAAGTCGTGTGGTGTGTGTTATTAGGGTTTTGATAAGCCCTTGTCGACTTACCCTTAAGCAATGTTCCATTAGTACATGGATTTGAGAGGGATCGCCCCTTGGAGAACTGAGGGAGTGAAAATGTTAGCATGCTGACGTTAGGGCTTGTGCTTAAGGGCATTTTTTATTTCAAGTTTCCCTATATATCATGAAAAAAACAACTATTAGTTGAAATGTAACAAAAGCTCTTAATGCTCTTTTACTAATCGTATTTCGAGCATGGATTATTTGCCCTCTGGGTGGTTTGTGTGTTGAATAAAATTCTAAGGATTTAGGACTTGGAATCAACATCTGGTGACTACATTTGTTATGGATTCATCGTTGTCTTTGATTAGGCTCACTGAGGTGATGTCGTCCAAGCTGGGTCATTGGAGAGGATTGAGGGGTTATTAGAGGGGTGGAGGGCACTGTCTCATGGGGCATTTATGCTCCCCTAGAGGAGCAGACAATAGACCAACGGCAACATACTGTATGCTGTTTGTCATGCACTTGTTGACTAATAGCCAATGGAGGGAGTTATATGAGGCAGAGCAAATTTGCACAACAGCACAAAAGTGTCCTCATATACTGTAGTTGACTCAAATGTGAACCAGTTTTCTCTGGAGGAAATCTGTGAAATGTATGAAATTAACGACACTTGTGAAACACCCTCTATTTCCTCTCTCTTCCCTCTCCTTTTCTCTTTTGTGTGTGCATGTTTCCGTATTTCCCAGGGCTAGTAGATCTAATGGATATTCTGGCAGGCAGATTGTGGTTGGCTTTTTGACAGTTAGTGTCCGAGCTTCATTTCAGATCCAGATGTTCCCACCCTGCCCACACGCCATCCCACAATGACCAGAGCACAATCCCCATGAACCAACACATCGTGAGAGCAGGCGGGCTGCATCTTTGAATCACAGCTAACACATGATCAGTTGTTTACACTCTGAGAGTAACTAATGGAGAATGATACTGTGTGTATGTCCACTGTAAGAAAACTGGTATGTATAAAATATAAGAGTTCAATGAAATGAGTAGGAGATATGTATAGTCATGCAGTTTAGACACTTTAACCCTTAATACTTTGTCATGATCTGTGTTAAAATTAAGATACTTTAAAGCTGAACTAATCAACATTTTTATATTACCATTGGATCCAATGACTATGTGTAAGTGGCAAACCCACAGAGAATCACACTGCAGTTCCCTCAGCTCTACATTTTAACATGTTTCAGCTCACTGTTTTGGCTTTATGGCCCATAACTTTATACTGTTTTGGTTCACTCTCACTGCTCTCATCAACCTAGCAACTGGTGAACATAGTGGAGAAAACAGCAAACGCAAAGATGCAGATATGTAAAGCTATGGATTTCGCCACATGTTGAAGGGCTCAAGAACAACATATGCTTAAACTGTGTGTGTCTGCTTGTAACGTAAGCCGCAATCATTAGCATATCTAGCTCTACTATGGGGTTACAGGTTATGTTAAAGAAAGCAGTTCTTTAATGTCGCCACTTGTCGTTGTGTTCTCTTCTTTTTTTATCGTATGGTATTAAGTATCAGTTTAGGCACTGTTCAAGCATTGGCACCATTTTAAAAGTATCGGGAAACAGAAAGCTTTACAGGCTTCGCAATTGATGTTTAAAAACTGAATGAGAAGCTATGAGTCTGTTTGCAATCACTTTTTTCTCTGACAAAAAAGTCTAAATTACTCTAAGTTATCAGAAATAATTGATGATGATAAAAGTGAGAGCTGTTGTTAATTAGAGTCATTTTCAGCACGTCTGAGAAGCAAAAGCTGTTTCCAGTGATGAAACCAGTACAGGCCAGAAAAACCACGCCTGCTCCCTAAAGCTCTTAACAGCGTGCCTTAAATACAATATGAACACGTGAGTGCACACGCACATGCACACACAGTCTCTGTCTATCTCACACAACCATGCAAAGGGCATCTAAGGCTCATACACTCTGCATGTCAAAAAATATCACTTCCTGATACAAATATTCTTCTACTGTTCTATTGAAGCCTCCTCCTTTCCTGTTCCTCTTCCTCTTCCGAAAGGTACATCCTAATGGTTCACACATGAATAACCTCAACACAGGCAGATACACAGAGAAATGATTTGGACTGTTGCCTAAGGGCAACAGTAGTTGTATTATATGGATTTGGACCAAACTCCCCTTCTAATTTTTGCAATTTCTCTGACCAGCAACAGTACATGATCATCCTTCCTCTGTCTCCTCTTTAATTGTTTTTCTTTTGGACTTTGATTAATGTCCTTCTAGATGACTTCCCATCCTTCACCACCTCTTCTCTACATATGTATGCCATCTTACTTTCATCTGTCTGTACCTTTATGTTTGCCTGTCTCCAGTGTACTATCTAAGGTTCCTGTCCACTGTAACACAATACATGTCTTCAGTTATAAGCATGACGACACAGCTGCTGCAGGGAGCCCATCTTGGCACAGGGAGGTCAGCATGGATGTGTGTGCGTGTGCTGTGGTTTGTTGTACAATGCCATTCAATGTGTACAGCACCATGCGTAATTAGAAACCGTTTCTCAAGCTTAAAGTTACTTCACTGCACTTAAACTGCTCATCCAGTGGGCTGCAATTTACACAGCATAATGACTTCCATGTTAAGCAGAAGACAAATTAGCTATAAAGCTTCTCAAACCGAGTCTGAGCTGTCTGGGTAGCATGTTGTTTTATTTGCTAAAAAGAACAGGTGGAGTTTGCATTAAAGGCTTTTTAACTAAAATTAGTCAAATGTTCTGTTGTCTGCCTTTGTGTGTATATACGTACATGTGCACATCTACATGTTATGTTTGTGTGTTTCTAAGAATTCAGCCGTCTCTCATGCCCGTTTATGGTCAAACTATGCTATCAGGGTCACTCAGAGCACAGTAGACATGGGAAGAAGGAGAGAGAGTGATTGAGTGAAGGAGAGAAACTAAAATATGTGCTTAAAAGCCAGTCATAAAATATAAAGCTCCCACTGTTATTTACTGGTTTATTTCAAATTAATGTATACTTTGCGTCCTGGCAGAAGTTCAGGTCTGTACTTTATTATTCAACAAGGGAAAAAAAGGAATCATTAAAAAAGTTAGCATTACTTTCCTCATTACTCAAAAGCAAACGTAATTAGTTACATTAATCCACCGATCCTTTTGTTACTAAGCATATCCCTGTCAAAGGTAACTATAAATGTGACACATTGTGCTTTCACAAGCAGTTTGGAGGTATTTACTGACCATCAATGGTGGAAGAAGTACTCAGATCCTTAACTAAAGTAGTGCAAAAACACTTAACGCACAGTAAAAGTTACTTAAAGGACAATTCCTAGGGGTTATTAACAGATGTGTACTCACTCTGTCGCTCTCTGGGACATGTTTTCATGCTAATCGAATGAGTTTGGAGCTTGAAAGACGCTAGCGCGGACCGCTGATTAGCTTACAACGCTAGTATTCGGGGCACAGGGACCGTAAAAACAAATAGCTATTTATACCACTAAAAAGGCTCAAAATATCCCCAAACTTCAACGGTAGCATAATGAGGGTCCCAACATGTTAACTGAAGCATTGAGAACTTTGTAAGTGTACAGACAGTTTATTGAACGAAGAGCTGCGGGAGCTTCAACGGTAGCATAATGAGGGTCCCAACATGTTAACTGAAGCATTGAGAACTTTGTAAGACAGTTTATTGAACGAAGAGCTGCGGGAGCTCTGTGAAAGGGCTACGAGAGAGAGAGAGAGCTACCGGTAGTCAATGCCGCAACACAGCCTCGTACTTCGGGAAACTGGTGGTGTACCTGCGGACATTGTGAAGCAATGGCCACCGAACAGGAGTGTCTGTCTGAGAGCGACAGAGTGGGTACACATCTGTTAATAACCCCTAAGTTCGTTTTTCGCCGGAATTGTCCTTTAAGTAAAAGTACAGAGGTATTATGAGCTAAATGTGCTTCTCTGATATATTTGTGGATTTGTGTTGTAGTAAACTTATATATTCAAGAAAGGGCAACTGAGCCTCATCAAGTTTATTCTATTAGTTCATCAAAATGGAGATTGACTGAAGTACAAGTTTTCTACAACACCCACACTGTGTGAGTCACAGTAAATTGGATGCAGGCCGGCCCCCATGTCATCACTTGTTAATCGACTACAGTTTATTCACTCCGATCCCTCTGCACTTGTTTTGTATCCTGTAATAACTGAGACAGAGGGTGTCTCCTGATATGATGAAGGAACAGGTCCCAGTGAGCTGCAACTTCAGCTGAGCTAACAACTGGAAGCAGATCATGGTGGAGATCATGGTTGTGATATTGCAGCAGTATTACTGATTACACTGCTGCTCTGCCTGAACAACAACACCACATTCGATGTCAGTGTGTGTGTGTGTGTGTGTGTGGTTGAATAGGATTCAGAACAATACCTCCATTCCAGCCCCTTAATTGCCTGCTGCTAATGAGGGGAGTCTTGATAGATGTGAACAGCTGGGAATGATGGGAAACTAAAGAAAGATGGAAATAACGTTGATAACCTGCCAAAATGCAGAAGCACGGCCACTGAGTGTGTGTGTGTGTGTGTGTGTGTGTGTGTGTGTGTGTGTGTGTGCGTGCGTGTGTGCGTATACTGCAGGACCTACTCTAGACAAGGTGCTGAAGATGTTTCAAGATGTGAGGACATGTTGTTCATTCCTCACAGCATTAAAGAACCATTTTAAAATGGAATGATTAATTAAAACTGCACTAATCCTTGTAATGTGACAGTTGTGTCACTTGTAGTCACCAACCCACAGAGAATTATCATCCTACTCTAGGGTGACCAGATGAGAATGGGTAAAATCCGGTAATGGGGAGTTGAGGGCGGGCGTTGTCATGTGGCTACGGTGGGTGTGGCCTCCAGGCCTTGACATTTAGGGCCCTATCTAGCACCCGGCGCAGCGCGGCGCAAAGCCCGATGCAAGTGTCTTTGCTATTTTAAGACCGTCCAGCGCCCACGTCGTTTAAATATCAAATGCACCTGCGCCCATCTTTGCGCCCGCCCATGGGTGTGCTGGTCTTACAGGGAGGTGTGTTCAGGTGAATTCTTGGCTATCTTGAGGCAGCGAGAAGTGATCGCGCCATTGACCAACAAAAACCTGGTCTAAAATCAATAGCGCAGCATTTCATTGTTATTTTAACAGCACATTATTAAAATGTGCCTAGCGACCCTAGGCACACACACAGGGACTGTATTAGTTTATTAGAATTAGTTGATGAAAACAATGTGTAGCAATATATAATAACATTGATGAGGTGACGCATCATGATGCATCGTGAGGCATCGTGACGCATCGTGATCATGTGTGCGTGCGTGCGTGCGTGCATGTGTGTGTGTGTGCTACAGCTCAGGTCCAAGATCAGCACATGACATAATTACTCACAGACCTGAAGTCGAGCCAAATTGGCTGTAGGCCATTTCGTGCTGCAGCCCCTGTCCGAGACTGTATGTATTCAATATTACAACACTCTTCAACCATTTGTATCCTACTGAGACTCAAATTGCATCAATCTTAGTCAAAAACTCTGTCTTAAAAATCTCTTTTTTAAGTGAATCATTTTGCCAGTTGGAAAGCTCCTCATTTCCACTGCAATTAAGCTGATTCAGAAGAGGAGTCAAGAACCAGAAATAAAACAGGATAAGAAAGGCTGATTCGAGCAAAATTGCATTCTCTCAAAATTAGGTGATGTAGTTGATTAGATGAAACAAGTGAAATTGAACAAGTGAAAAATATAACATGGGCTATATAAAATATAAAATGAGTTATTTATTATTATATGTTATATTTTATCTCCATATTTAACTTAACTTTAACTATTTTATGTCTTAGATTCAAATTGTTTTAGTTGGATGATTTTCTTTTTGTAGCCTACATATTTAAAAAGCATTGTTGGACGGAGCCTGTGATCAAAGATTTTCATTGCCAACGACTGCCTCTCTGTAATTGCTGTGCACATGACAATAAATAACTCAAAACTTACAAATCATGCGTTTTCCTACTTTATTAAAAAAAAATAAAAAATTGTGGAAATATTTTAAAAGGTATACACAATAAAAAAAAAATGGCCCAGACAGGAAAAAATGAATAGCCTGGGACACTAAAACAATATTCCCACTGTCATAAAAACATGGAAAATCCCCTTTGTCACAATGACTTAGGAGGTCTCCATCCTGCTGTGAACACACCCCTTCCCACACGGAAGCTCTCATTAACCCGAAAAGCTCCACACTTCCGGCTGGTCAGTGATTGTGCCCTGGTTACTATGGCAACAGTTGTTTTGTGGGAGCAAGGCAGGTCATAAGAATATTTGTCTGGTGTGAACACAGAAGCACAGTAATGTGTGTTTGTGTTAGTTGCTCAGCCTGTTTGACAAATACAGCAGTGGTGGAGAGTAACTAAGTACATTTACGTTACTTGCGTATTTCCATTTTCTGCTACTTTACGTTACTTGCGTATTTCCATTTTCTGCTACTTTATACTTCTACTTCATCACATCTCAGAGGCAAATATTGTACTTTTTATTCCACTACATTTAAATTAGTAGTTTAAGTAACTTAAGTTACTTTGCAGATCATGATAAACAATACAAAATACAATCAACAAATAAATGAGGATGTATCATTATAGGTTAAGAGCAAACTTTATTGATCCCCAGGGGGAAATTCACAAGCTACCCAGCAGTAGAGCCCTGCACAGGGCAACAACTCCAGCCATATCCCAACCCTGGCCTGTGGCGTTAAAGCCCCAGCCCGACAAAGTCTACCATTTTTAAGACCAAGACTAACAGCAATCACTTTCAGCTCTGTCTGACACGCTCAGGCTCTTACTTAACCCTGATGATCTGCATGGTCAACAGAATTGTCACGTGTAATGCATGTAAATAAAATGTGTATGTATTGTGGTGGACCTTGCTTTCACAACTACTGTTTCTAAGGTCAAAAGAAACTTGTGACATGAACTTTCAATCTCAACAAAACACTTAAAAAAATGTTTTCGAACTTTGGCACTGCTCTGATTATGGATAAAAACCTTTGAATGATAGGTAACTAGAAAAGACCCAGAAAACAGATTATATTCCGTCATGTAATACACAAGAGAAAAACAGCAAATCTCTTTGCTGAGCTACACTTATTTACGTTTTGGGCTTTGATTGATACTGATTCAATTAGATCGTTTCAATTGACCAACAATTAGAATAGGGGACAATCATAACATGTCTCATGTTGTGTAGGCTTTAAGCCTATTGTTTGTCTCAAATGTGGTCTCTCTGCCTCCCTCAAACTGACATTACAACATTAAGCTCCTTGAAGCATCTCTCCTGCCAAACACCAGCTGAGTTTATTGTGTTTATAACTGTGAATACGCCCATTATCATGTTCTGATTCATGAGACAAACATACATGTATCAAGCCTTCCAGGGATTTCTGGAAGCACTTTTGCTTCTTCTCATACCAGTTTCAAAACAAACATATCATCAAAAAACATTATCCCTGGGAGGGTTGTTAACAGCAACCTTTTAAAACAACTTCACTTCTAGCTGCCTACTGGAGGTCTGAAATGTGAGAATGTAGGCTCACCCTACCTTTGTACTGTTCTAGCGTTGCTTTGGGTGATACTGAGCAAGAGTGTTTTTTTCCCCAAAACCAAATAGCAAAAAATACACCACTCCTCTGACAAAAAAGCTAAATATTCACCTGAATCTGACTTGATTATTTCTAGTCTATATCCATGACATTCCACTTCCGGGATTGCTCCAGTGCTTCCGGAAATTCCGTCGGATCACACTCTTTTTGCCCGGATGTCCGTTACCTTCCGTTTTCTTTGTGTTGGAATTTTAAATTCCGGCCGATTTATGAGGGCTATGGTTAACTGCTCAGATCTCTGCAGGGTAAATTGAGACAGCCAGTGTTCTGTTGCATGACTAAAACGATATAACATACGCACGTTCAACCAAGTTCCTTCCTGAGGCTATTTTACAGCGGCTCCGTGTGGATCTTAGCGCTGCCCATGACGATTGTGATTGGTTTAAAGAAATGTCAATAAACCAGAACATGTTTTTGTGGACTAGCCAAACCCTCCTCCGCAGTGTTGTGGAGGAAGGTCTGGCAAAGCGAGACTACATTATTTCTGTTAATTTATTTACTACTAATTGACTGCTGACATTTCGGTGTGAAGCCTTAACTCTGATGTTTGTTAAGGATGGTAATAATGGCCACCATGGCCCACCACTTTTGTCCAGACTAACATATCTCAACAACTATTTGATGGATTGCCATGCCATTTAGTTCAGACATTCATGTCCCCCCTCAGGTTTAATTGTTTTTGACTTTTTGTCCAATCCTTTGGTTGTCCAACTGGACTGGCCTCATTCAAGGGCAGCTTTTTTCCACAATCAGAGCTAAAGTCGGTCTGAATGCTGCCTCAGTCTGGTTCACCATTGTAGTGCTGCCTTTTTCCTGACTTGTTTTGCAGAAACAAACACAATACATTCCGTCCTTTATTTAGGAGGGCAACCAAGGGAATCCAGCTAAATGTACTGTCATGTATTTGTAAAATGTATATTAATACTAATAAACACACTATAGAAAGTTTGGAAACAAAATGTCAGTGTTGCCTAATCCATTTCAAGTCAAAATCCTGACCCCATCACACACACTTATACACACACATGCACGCACACACACACACACACACACACACACACACACACACACACACACACACGCACGCACGCACGCACGCACGCACGCACGCACGCACGCACGCACGCACGCACGGTGGAGATAATTGGGTCTGGACAAGAGAAAAGGAGATAATTTCATCATCAAAAGTGCTGAGGAGTATGGATTTGAGGATTTGTGGTCTGCTGGGTGCTTATTATGGTCAGAAGAGATCTTACTGGTATGCTGATAGACTCCATGTTCAAGCTTGTTTTGTGTGGTCAGACCACCTCTGCCTGGCTGGAAGAGTTTAACCTCTGACCTATGAGCCGTGATATCCTCAGAAATACAGAGGATCAACTTAGAGAGAGAAAAAAAAGAGATCATGGTCCCTGCCATCAGCAGTGTGAGCGTAACAGGAAACCTGCAGCTGAATAACATTCATTGTGTTGATGATGTTTTGGGTTATCTGAGTCACACAGATAGGTTCAACATGTACTGTCCCTGCAGCTCTGAAAGGAACATTAGATATATGAATACAGTTTCTCCTGTGGAGCAGCTGCTTTCTCCTGACTTTGTACCACACACTAAACCACTTGTTGCTCCCTTGAAAGTGCACACACTCACATCTTGAATTGCTGTGGGGCAAGATGTTCTCTCAAGATGTGCTTTGACTGTGAAAAAATTAGTTTCTCAATCACATAACTGATACAGACTCAAGAGTGAATACATGTTGCTTTAAGAATGAGGCAATCCCTGGATGACAGCTCTGAAAAAAATCCTTTGTAAAGACCTACAGGGTTTAAAAATGGATTGGATCCACAGGAATTGCTGATTTCTGGGGTCTCTCAGTGGCTGACAGACTGTAACTTTCCTCAGTGTGTAGTTGCTCTCTCTGGGATGGGTGGATGCTCACAGTGACTCAACTTGGCTCAAGATGGGAGCAAACTCAAGCAGATAGGGTAGTTGTTTGTGTCACAGCGTCCTTTGGCAGGCAGCATCGTGGAATTACAAAAGCATGTTGCTGGTATTCTTTGAAAAAAATTGTAAACCGTATGATAATAAATATGACAAGCTTTGGACTAGATTTATCGTTGTGTTTTGTTGTGAAGCATAGTTGGTATCAAGTTCATGCTGCTGTGACCACTGTCCATCTACGGTCTATCTGTGATTATCTCTATCTATGTTGGACAGACAGCCTGAAGAGTTAGCAGTATAAAAATATAATTCAACATTTTGGGAAAAACACTTATTAGCTTCTTTTTCAGAGTAAAGGAGTAATTGTCATCTTGGACCTCGGACCATCTGCGTTGTTGTTTTACAATTCTCCTAAGTATAGACGCAACGTGATAGGTCGATGATCTTTATTTGAAAGCTCAGAAAAATCTACCTTGTTCCGCAAAAAAATGATGTTCCATTTTTGCTGCGTAATATTCATGTTCTGTGTGAAAGTACTAGTGACAAAAACAATTCGAAAAAATATCCTGACGTGAGAATTAATCGCACCAAAAATACGGCCCCGGTGTGTAAAGGCCTTAAGATGAGAAGTTTGTCACTAATCTGATGTTTGTGTTATAATTATATAGCAGGAGTCAGGGCGTGATTAGCCTAGCTTAGCATAAAGACGGGTAGCTAGAGAAACAGCTAGCCTTTGTCTGCAAAGCTCAATAAGATGCCTTAAACTGCATTAGACTCTGAGGGCCAGATGTACTAACGCTTTTGCACCCACTTCAGGTGTATTTATTTCGCAAAGTGCACGTAAAAGCATGGCGAGGTATGTACAAACAGGCCGCACTGAGGTAAAAGCGCAGACTGAATGTCGCGGGAACTGAAAATAGCAAATTGCGCTTTTTCGTGTCATGTTTATGCATTTACGGGAGGGTCAAGTGGGAGTTTCCAATAAAGAGATGGGAGAGGAAGCGTAAAGTGCGCCTAATTATATATTCCGCGGTATGTACAAAAAACGCCTGTGAAAGCGCGCCTCTCCTTTGCGGTGAAAATTCTCCGCCTCTTAAAAGCAGGTGTAAACCAGCCGCAAGCAGGTTTCCTCGCATATGCCTCCTGGTGAAATGGCAGCAGTAATCCGAGCAAAAAGAAGACATACAATAGGCCAAGGAGACAAGCTGAAATCATTAAGCGTTACAGATGAAGCAGCCATGCAATATTACATTTACTGGAAGAAATCAAAGATGACATTGATTCTCCGAGTCAGCGTTCACATTCCATTCCAGCAGTTGTTAAACTCCTCGCTACATTACAAATATTGGCATCAGCATCATTTCAAACAGTCATAGCATCAGCAGTGGAAATATCGCAGTCTGCACTCAGCCGTATCATTATAGCACAAGAACTTAACGCTTTGCTACAGCACAATTTACGGTATAGTGGGCGGAGAAAGGTGCTAATTACCCGATGAACTGCAGGTTTGGTAAATACGGCGTAAGCTGAAGTATCACAGCGTGCGCTTTCTGCGGGTTGGCCATGGCGCTGATAACGCTACATTCGCAAATGTACGTACATCTGGCCCTGCGGCTTTCTGGTTATTTTGGCCACCAGTACAGTTTTTCGAAGAGTTATATACCGAACATTCCTCATGAAATCAATTGATACAAACCTGATAAATAGAGGCCTTAGTGCAGTTAAGATATATACATTTATAGAAATTGAATTTAAATTGTCCAGTCATAATGTGTTATTCTGAGGGAGAAACTATTTTATTTAATGCAGAAACTTTAAAAAAAATAGTGTAATGCTTACTTTTGAGGGGGATTGTTGGGTCTCTGTAAATTATAGAGAGTGGTCTAGACCTACTCTGCCTGCAAAGTGTCCTGAGATAACCTCTGTTATGATTTGACATTATAAATAAAAATGACTTTAATTCAATTTAACCAAAAAAAACATGAACATGCCCTTTATACTGAAGATGTCAACATCACATTTAAATTTACAGGAATAGGAGTTGTTAATTCTGTACCACAAAAACTGCTAGTGTCACCACTATTACTCAGGCTCTCCGCCCTCAGACTACATTATTCATCATTTAGCTGGCAGAATGTTTTCTAATTATATGAAATGCCCCGTAATAAAACAGGACTAGTACGATGCAACCTTAACATATTTTACGGTGATGATGTAGGACAAACACAAACACAATTAAAGCCAATTTTACACCAGTCATATAATTTCACGTATTATTTGTGTAACCTAACATCACATAAAGTACCTCAAACAGGCTTTACAGGCACACAACAGCAATGGTTCACATCCCAGCCAAAGCTGTCAATGGAGACAATAAGAAACGCGACTGAAAACCTTAGCAAAGAATGAAAATCAAAGAAATCTCTGGGGAAGTGGTTCAAAGACAGCCATATGTAAGGAAAGTATTAGAGTGGCTCCTTTTCATCATTCCCTCTGCATCTGTGCTGTCAGATCATGTTTCTATTGGAAATGAATTGCACCCATTACCAGCATTCCCATTACTGAAGGTTAAATACCACAGAACTTTGTATAAAGAAACACTGTTTTGATTTAACTACCCTTTGATTTGATTACATGCGCTGGCCTAATGAGCAAAAAATGACTTCACCAGTGAGGAGAGTTCAAATAATCCTTTATTTCTAAATGAACTTAATACATTTGTAAGGACATCAAATTACATCAAATTGTTAACAAAAAAAATAGCAACAGAAAACCAGAACTCCTGCTGGATGTCATAAATGTTTTGCTATAACTTTCACAAGGATGTGAGTCATTTTCCACAGAGCCAGAGTATGACATGCCAAGTCAAGGGGTTTACCCATAGTCACAGTGCAAACCTTTCCTGTAGGCAAAAACTGCTTAGAAAAGCATCACATTTCTATCGCATTTGTATGCGAGAGGACACTGAGGGAGAGGAGGAAATGCTATGACTGAGGGAAAACTTTAGCGTGTTTTGGGTGCTTTTTGATTCCCTATTTCTTTTACTTCTTCTTTTTGCCTTCAATGTCATATGTCATGTCATGTGTGCATGATGCAAAAATGTGAACACACACATAAAAAATAAAAATAAAAAAACTTACACTGCCCTCTCTGGTTGAAACGTTCACTACATTGTACTGTATGTAAAAAAATAAGAATGAAGTTTAAGGTTTATTTTCTTTTGTTAAGTCTCTTAAATCACTGATGGATGTGTTCAGGGTCTGTAAATATCTGGAAATCTTCCAAGGGAAGTTAAGCTTGTGATTTGGCTTTGGTTATTTCAATATAAGAATTGTACCTTTTAACAGTGAACTTATTTGGGGGGGAAAAAACACATGAGTCTTATGGCGTGATTTGTTTAAAAGTAGCCTATGCCTCGGGTCGGTACATTTCTAGATATTGCAGTAAAGCTTGGGAATTTTAGAAAAAAAAAAAACATGTTTTAATTTAAATTAATTTTTCATATAAAAATAGTCCCTTTAGTGAACTTATTTCGGGGGGAAAATACACATAAAATCAGAGTCTGACATGAAGGTACGTGTAGAGGATAAGAATAAGTATTTAGGCTAAGTCTTTTGGAGCAAGTTGATGTGGTTTGGGCATCTGGTAAGGATGCTGCCTGGGCGCCTCCCTAGGGAGGTGTTACAGGCACGTCTAACTGGGCGGAGGCCTTGTGGAAGAACCAGGACTAGGTGGAGGGCTTATATCTCCACCCTGGCCTGGGAACGCCTCGGGATCCCTCAGTCGGAGCTGGTTAATGTGGCTCAGGAAAGGGAGGTTTGGGGTACCCTGCTGAACCCCGGATAAGCGGACGAAGATGGATGGATGGAGAATGGGGAATGTTTGTTTGTTATTGTTCAATACAATGCTGAATGATTTAACTTATTTAATTACAGATCAAATCAACAAAGCGTGAGAGACGCGCTGGATGTTCCTACACTCTCGCTATCTTCCCTATTGGGGCTTAGCACGGCCGATTTGTGATTTGTTTAAAGAAATACAAACACATCATAGCGTTTTTACCCTTATTCCAGAATAGATACGTATGTGGTGTAGCCAGACCATAGCCTACTCCACACTGACACTGCGCTGTGGAGAAAGGTCTGGCAATGCGAGCATTATCTGCATATGGCATGGTATATGCAGCCTGAGCAAATAACCCCTATATTTCCATTATTACTGTTATTTCCCATTGAACGTTTCTGTTAGGATAATTATTTATCAAAAACTGGACAAAATCACTGGAGTTCTCTAAAAGTTAATTTTTACTTGCAAGTAGAGTCAGTTAAGGGTTAACACGTCAACGCAAGTATAGAAAAATGACTGAAGATTGTTCACAACAGTATCTTTTTAAAGGAGTTGGGAGTCAAGTTAGTTATTCGGTTCATGCAATCAGTAGGTCAGGCCCGGCATCTCCTCCACATTATGCGCTCTGCCCTCAGGGATACATCCTGTGCTCTTTACAAGGTCACTCAGCTTTCATGATTAACACATGAAAAACAGAAATACTAAAACAGCAGTTCGGATGCAAATGGTTTAACAAAGAAACTGAAGCAAAACCGTTCTAAGCATAATTTTTCTAACAGTTTCCACCTTGAATATTCCCAGAATGTTGCTACCCTAGTCAGAAGTGTGCTCTGTTGCACCTGTAACTAAGCCCAAAAGTAATATCACATTGTACTGACCACACCTTGGAGTACCCTCCTACATCACCCGCTTCTTAACGTTATCAGCCAATTGAATGGCCGTTATCAGTTGTTGTCACTACTATAGATGATGATATGAGGCGATGTGCAAATATCTAATAAGTAAGGGAATGCTTTGGCCTGAGGAATACATGGTGTGAATTTAAAATATTATCAGGTAGGACACCATCAACCCAACTGTCAATATGTAAAGTACAACAAAGTAATTGTTGGGGCAACATACTCAACCAATTTAAGTATAAAAATGCTCTTTTGATGTTACTACACAATCATCACTATTATTGTGGGACCTCTACGGGGCTTTCTGAGTAACAGGAATTCACAAAATTGCATATAAGCACACATGGCTAAATGGAGGAAAGTAAATACTCTAAACAGTAAAGTTGAAATGTGCTGAGCATCAAGCGTGGACATTTTCTTTAACTGCAGATGAATGAGACTGTTTACAATCTTTTTAGGAGGCATTACAATGTACAGTATATATCAAACATGCTTGCCAACAGTTGTATTCTCTTCCTTTTAGCTTTGCCTTGAGCTTTAAACTTGGCTTAAGTCCTCCCCGCCCCAACGATTTCACAGCAAATAACTTCTCAAAAGTACGCCAAACAGCTGTTTCGTGGCCTCTAGGGACGAGCGAGAGAAGAGGTCCAGGATGGGAGAGACCAACAAGATACTGAGAGGCACAGAGAGAGGAAAATACAAAGTAGGAACAGAGACAGAAAGATGGAAAGACGGAGACAGAGACAGAGACACATAAAGAGAGAGGATTCAAACATGTGAGGCCGTCCACACTTGCTTGATTGTGTCCGTGTCCAGAAGTGAGAGGAGGAGAGTGGGAGGAATAAAACAATTAACATGAACAGTACTCTGGGGAATGTGGGTTTCCTTGACAACAGCCAGCATAGCCAAACAAATGGGCCCTTTCATAACAATTCAAAACAAACAGAAAGGTTTCCCTCATGGGCACCCATTGGTAAAAAGGGACATCCCTTTCAGTTGTCTTTGAGGAGAAATTAAAAAAAAACAATTTCTTCCCAAAATTCTTGTTTTATATTGATTTTAGCGTCTGTGCTCCATATTTCAAATGTGTCCAAATGTGCACAAATAAAACTGATCTGTTGGAATGGTGTGACAATATCTGCAGAGATTTTGGTTATAAAAGCTCAGGTAACTTTGGATTCATGTGAAAATGTGAGAAACCAGATCAGAGTTAACGGGACGAGAGGAGGACGAGACGCTGGCAGACCCTCCTGCTCCAGAGAGAGAGGGAGGGAGAGAGAGGCGTATGTGTGTGTGTGTGTGTGTGTGTGTTGTGGGATGGGATGGGTGGGGTTTTGGGTTATTCAAAGCAGTGTTTGATGAGCCAGCAGGTCCACCCAGTGTCCTGGCAAAGGTGCTCATGTATAATCAGTTGCAGGAGACCTTGAACAGGATTTGAATCCTCATGAAGCAAAAGTTTACCAATGTATTTGGTTTTGTTGCAGAGAGTTTGATGAGGATTAATACCACTTCACATATCTGTTCAGGAAATATAAAGCTAAAGCCAGCAGCTGATTAGCTTACCTCAGCATAAAGATTGAAATCAGGTGGAAACAGCTAGCCTGGCTCTGTCCAAATGAAAACAAAAATCCATCTACCAGCACCTCTAAAGCTCACAAATTAACATGTTATAATTTGTTTGTTTATTTGTATAAAAACAACAAGGGGGTTACATGTCACAATTTTTCTTGGCACAGTAACTTCCTGTGTCCACTGGTTGCCTGGCATCAGTGACAACAAGACGTGTTAATCAGTGAGCTTTAGAGGTGCTGCTAAGTGGATTTTATAATCTTTGGACAGAGCCAGGCTAGCCGTTTCCCCTTGTTTTCAGTCTTTATCCTAAGATAAGCTGCCAAACTGCCAGACTGTACAGACATAAGAGTGGTATCAACAATCTTCCCGTCTAACTCTCCTTCAGAAAGTCAATAAACGTATCTCCCAAATTGTAAAAAACTATTGCTTTAAAAGCCTCTGAGGTGCCATTGGTCGACATTATAGTGATGGGACAACCAAATCTTTTACGCAAGTCGGTTAAAGCTGACGGTCATTGGTTGGCCTACCGAGTTAATAGATTCGGTCACCGGTTTGCTCCAAGACATGTAGCCTCAAACTGCAAAATGTCCTGCTCTCCATGTCTCTGAAATAGACTGACATACTATTTGTACACTCATACTGACCGACACTAGACTCACGCATTGGCCACGGTTACATTTGGTAGCCTGGTGCGCGGTCTCCTCGTGACAGCCTACCTACCATATAGCAACATTCACTTCTAACATTTAACTTAACATAACTACCAAGATAACATTACGTGCATTTGTATGTGATATAATATTTTCCCCTTGGTAATGTAGCCTATGCATTTCCATGAACACAATTCTAAGATGCACGAGACATAAAGGCTTCTGGCATCGGTTGATAACTCAAACTTGCCGAGAACCTAGACACCCGTTTGATTACATAGACTCGTTAGTAGCCTGGTGCGTGGTCTCCTCGTGACAGCCTACCTACCATGTAGCAACATTCACTTCTCTAACATTTAACTCAACATAACTACCAAGATAACATGACGTGTATTTGTATGTGATGCACTTCCCCATCGATAATGTGTGAATTGCCATGAACACAATCATCTAAGATGCACTAAACAAGGCTTGGCTAATAACTCAAACTTGCCGAGAACCAAAACACAGCTTGATTACATTAGACTCGAGTGGTTGCACGTTACATTCGGTCTCGTTCAGTAGCCTGGTGCACGGTCTCCTCGTGACAGCCTACCTTCTTAACATCGAACGTAACTACCAAGATTGCCTAACGTTACATGTAGCCTGCTTGTACTGTATAAGTTATAATTCTTTCCCATTGCTATTGTGTGGATTTGACCGAGAACCATAGACACCGTTTGATTACATTAGTCATGCGGCAGCGACGGTCACTCAGTCTCATTCAGTAGCTTAACGTTAGTCTTCTCGTTCAAAAAAACGGACACCGGTTGATTAGGTCTCGTACGGTCGCCAGGGTCTCTTCATGTCATTAACATAGTGTGCACCGCATTATTACACAGTTGTAATGCACAAAATACTGCAAAGTGGTCATTTTGTAAACACAAACATAGGCTACATTAAAGAGCACAATTATATCACAGCCTTTTATTCGCAGAGTATTCGATGCACTGATACATGACAATGGCTCATGTGAATGGCTCTCAACATTAGTAGTAGAGCATTCAGTAATTGAGTCAATAGTCCCTGAAAACAGTCATACCGAGTAGCTCTCACCGCAACCGTTCTTCTACAACTCTTCAACAACTCTTTCGGTCCAATCATGCTGCTCGAGGTAGCCCATTTCCTGATTGATTCTACCCCCACTCCAGTGGAGGCGCTAATGAGCTAGATTACTACACACACAGTAGCAGAAGAAGACCAGCTACACACAACGGAGCATACACCGATTACACTCAGCTTGAGCGAAGCACTGCCGGCACGAATGAGGTAAAAAAAATAGGAGTGAGTCGGATCATTGATATATGGCACTCTATTCTCCCGGTTCAGTGACACAACTCGGGTTAATTAACCGGCTCTTCGGTCAGTTTGTCAACACTACGACATTGCTTTCTTGAAGAGGCTGTAGCAGGCTGGGTTTTAAAGCTAGAGTGATGATACTGATCACCTCCTAAGGAATCCATTGGCATCACCCATGTCACCAGCAATTCGAGAAAGGGTCTAAATATCACTCGAAGGTTGGGATAAATCTTGGCGAGGGAAAACTGGCATGGCCATTTTCAAAGGGGTCCGTTGACCTCTCACCTCAAGATATCTGGATGTAAATAGGTTATATGGACACCCATGAGTCTCCCCATTACAGACACGCCCACTTTATGATAATCTCATGCAGTTTGGGGTAAAAAGCATGGACTTCTTCTCATATAGAATAAATGTGTTAATTTTGCCTATTCTGAAATGGTGTATTTAAATATTTCTGCATACTGGGGTCCCTAAACAGTCTTGGAATGGCATAAATGGGATATGACTTAAAAGCTGAGACCCTTGTGGATGGAATGAGCCTATTATATTCATGTGGGATCTGATCATTTTTAATAAATTTTCAAGTGGTAAAAACGTGTTAAATTGTGCAGAAAATCTCTGGAACAAATGGTATCAACCTACCTTAAACTTCCATCATAATGCTCTAAGCACTTATACACTCTAACCAAACCCAATGTTTATTGGAAAAACCTGACACACAGCTGAACAGCATCTCAAAATAATCTTCAAAATACCAGCTTTCAGATGATATTCCACTATGTGGCATACAGTGTTGACCTATCTCCCTCTAAAGAGCCCCTGTCCCTACCGTAAAACAGGTTCTCAGGAGGTTTAATATTTCAGTTAAAAAAACTCAGCTGCATGTAGTGCAAAATCTTCTATACCGATAGAGGTAATTTAATATCTCGATAAGATATAGATCACAATATAGTATGTTTTTCTGGTACTTCAATAGTCTATATGAAATTACCACAATTACCATGGTACCATGGTAAAGCCTATTTTTGTAAACTCCTCTGTGAATTAACTTGACAAAATTGACAAAGTATTGAGTATTTTCTCATTTTATGAAGAACTTTAGAGCAAAATTGACCTAACGTGCAAGGATCAGAACATAAAGCGTCATCAAAAAGATGTAAATATTTCCATAATGCAGCTCTAATTGTTGCCACTACATTTTTCATTACAAAGTCCACATACGAACAATTTTCTGCAGGACAGGGAGAGATGGGTGGAGGTTGGCTAACTGTTCAGCCATGCATGAGTCCCCACTCACCACTCATCTTGTTCTTTCATTCTCCCCGTCTTTCTGGTGGCAGTTGAGCCTAATAAAATCATTACATAGCACAATATCAACAGCTTGCACATTTTCCGCATTGGCTTGGTCAGGTGGAAATCAAACTTCCAGTCACAATAGCAGTAAGGTCGCTTTGGAATGTAAATGTCATATTTCAGAGAGAATAATCACAGCCTTATGATGTGAAATGAGAGAGGTTTTGTTGTGAAATAAACAGCTTTCTCCCATGTGAACAGTCTTGTGTGATTAATGCCAAGACTCATGAGGCTGATCAACCCAGTGAATTAACAGGGTGAAAGTATGTGTGTTAAATGAGTACTTGGTGGCCTTTGTGGATGTGTTTGTGTGAGACAGAGAGGAAGAATCATGTCATGTTGCCCGATCTAAAGAATGAATGTGGGTCAGTGTTTGTGTGGCGAGTAGGTCACTGTACGGAAGAGAAACTTCTCAATTTCTCACACACACACAGAGACACACACACACAGTTTTGGACAGCCAGCACACGCCTCCGTCCAGCTGTTTTGGCCTGTTAGTAACAAAACGTCAAGCAAAGTATGGCTTGTAATAAAAATCCCAATTTTAAACAATTATGAAGAGGCCACTGGATATCTGTTTTGAATGAGCATAACTTCTTCCTAATAAATAAGCCGTTATATGTATCTGCAGACCAAATAGCTTAGCATGTGTAAATGGATTACCAAGCAGAAAGGGAGTTTTCACAACCTTGTAACTCAAGTTATTCTTAACGCCTTGTAACTCGTATATATAAATTATTAATAAATGAGTTATTAAACATGAATAAATATATGAATTATAAGCCCATTAAGATGGGTGACATAAGAAAAAAATACCATATTACAGTGATCAACAGAAAATAAATCAATCATTTTCAGTTATCTACAGTAATATAGTCTGTATTTATATTTTTGAGTCATTGAAGAAAAAAATTGCCTCTTTTCATATGCAAGTATTTGCCAGATTTCTTTGTTGAACATTGTGATTGAATCCCTTTGGGATGTTTTATTGTTCAGACAAAGTAAGCAAACTAAATCTGTCATTTTGTGAACTTGCATGTCCATTATTTACTGAAATTCTATAGAAAACAAAACTATGAATTGATAAAAACCAGTTAATCGATAACGGAATTAATTAAATGCAGCTTAACGCGATGGATGTGTAATAGGCCTACCCAGTGCACAAAACTTTTAAAAACAATTCAGACCTAATTGAATCATCGTTAACTTTATTTCCTACTGGTCCGAAGAGAAAGGAGGAGGAACGGCAGTTAATTGGTAACCAGCAGCATTGATGTGATGCGTCTCGTGACCGTGTCGGTGAGGATATACTCACTTTTTATATTCTCGTCGGCAGATGTGACAGTGTGAGCGCAGACAGGCATGCAGGCAGGCAGGCAGGCAGACAGACAGACAGACAGACAGAGAGACAGACAGACCGCCTCCCCCAGCAGCGCACAATGATCCAACTCCTCCGCTGTCGACCCGGCTGCTGCCTTCAGAAAACTCTAGACTGTTACGGAATAAATAAAGTCGTCAGTTCCTGAGAAAAGTGCCAAGAAGCCGCTTTTCTTTGCAGCAGGAGTGCTCACCAGTTAAACTGCCATCGCGGGCTCTGCCTGTTCAGGTTTAAGGGGGGTTTTACCCTCAATGTTCGACCACCGGCTCACCTGCAGAAGCCAAACTATGCGCTCCCAGGCTGCGGTCCCCCGGTAAGTCACCTCTATGTCCGGTTTGTCCGTACGTAACGGAAGGATTTACAGAAGTCAGAGAAGTCTGTAAGCAGCGGACAACTTATAAATCAAGAAATACATGTTAACTCTACTGTAACTTTGTAGTGATGCAGTGCTAAATGATTATTTTCAGAAAATACTTGTTCCCCTTAAAATAGCCTAAAGAATCTGCCCTTACATTTATGTGATTATGAGTTGCAAGATGCAGCTATGTCATGGTATGTGTATGACTTTATTATATCTATGCACTCTTTCATGACACCTAATGACATATTTTATCCTAGTCCCATGTGTCACAAAACTACGTCTTGATTACCTCTAACCCATTTACAAAAACTACAGTCTATATTCAGTGCAACAGAATGTTATTCAGCCACTCTTTTTTCTTATAAGTCACCCATCTTAATGGGTTTATAATTCAAATCTTTATTCATGTTTAATAACTCATTTATTAATAAGGCAAATCCCCCAGGCCACTTCAGGAATGTTTCCATCAGCCTAGTTATGCCTGATCTTTGCCCTGTCTGTCATATTTACAGCATTAAAAACAGTGGACGTTTACAGCTGCCAAATTCCAGCACAGATTATAAAAAAAAGTTTGAAGTGCTCCTCCTTAACTCCCATGGTTGTAATTATAATTCCACTGGTTTTGGTCATGTTTAACAAAACCACATAACTTCTGCAGAAATGAGTGAATGGGTCTTATAAGTTTACCTGATCTGTCCTCATGTCCATCCACAGGTTTATGTCCCTTTTATTTGTCCTCTTCCTTCCCCCCGTTTTTTCCTCCTTCTCCCGTCCCCAGTGGGTTCTACAGCGTGTCCCTGTGGTCCTCCCACAGCAGACGGAGGCTCAATCAGCCCCTCATTTCCTGTCTCCGGCCCGCTTGGAGGTCAGCTCGCCTTGTGACCCAGAATGCCACAAAAGGGCCCCTCGCCCGAGCTACTGGGACCTGCGGCGTCTTCTGGCCTATGAGACACTACACTCTGATGGTCAACTTACTGAGACCGCCATTGGGATCTATGGCTATGACCCCAGTTCTAACACCAGCCCGGCCTACGCCTCGGGGTCGTCTGGGAAGGCTGAGCGGTCACACGTCAGGAGGAAGCGACAGATCTTCGGCCATGATGGCCGTTTTAGCATTGCCGGGCAGAAGTTCCTGCTTAAATATCCATTCTCTGTGGCTGTCAAGCTGTCCACTGGGTGTTCTGGTACATTAGTGGGGGACCGTCATGTTCTCACAGCGGCTCATTGTGTTCATGATGGTAAAAACTACGTGAAAGGAGCCCAGAAGCTCCGTGTTGGGTTTCTAAAAACCAAGCAACGAGACACACAGGCTTCTCCATTTTACCTTCCCTCCAACTTTACCAACCATGTTGAAGGTGGCTCTGCTCCTTACACTGCACCAACCAATGACAAAATGAAGTTCCAGTGGATCAGAGCCAAGCGCACCCATGTGCCCAAAGGATGGATTAAAGGGAACGCCAATGACATTGGGATGGACTATGACTACGCTTTGCTTGAACTCAAGAAACCCCACAAACGCCGCCATATGAAGTTAGGAGTCAGTCCCCCAGCTCAGAGGCTGCCAGGTCGACGAGTCCACTTCTCAGGATTTGATAATGACCGTCCAGGCAAGCTGGTGTATCGGTTCTGTCGGGCTGGCGAGGAGACGTCAGACCTGCTGTACCAGCATTGTGATGCTCAGCCCGGTGCCAGCGGGTCCGGAGTCTACGCCCGGATGTGGGATGGGCGGCGCCGGCGCTGGGAGCGGAAGGTGATAGGCGTGTTTTCTGGGCATCAGTGGGTGGAGCGACAAGGGGCGTCTCAGGAATTTAATGTAGCGGTGAGAATCACACCTCTCAAATACGCACAGATCTGCTACTGGATAAAAGGAAACTTTGTGGACTGCCGAGAAGGGTAAGAGGTGTACTTATGAAACCATAGGCCCACTACATCCTCACACATCGTATTGGAATATTTGGGGCCGCAATAATTCACATATTTACCCCACCACTTGTAGCGCTGATGTAACAATCAATATAAATATCAACATTTTGTTTGTTGCCCCCATTCTCAGACGCCAATACGCCATTACTGTAAATACAGACCTGATAGACACAAATCCTAGCCTGATCTTCAACAGGGGGTCCGGGACCCATAGGAGGTCCTCAGTCACTGCAAGGGGCCTCCAAAATTGTTAATTTTTGAAACTTTTTTCAAATTAAAATTATTTAACAAGAATAAAACATTATTAGCAAATATAAATCCCCACTGATGATAGGCTTTCTGGCCTATGGGTAAGGTAGTCACTAAGGTAGCCATCCACAAACACAGTTAATCCTAAGGAATCACTGTGCCATATGTATGTATATTAAAATATTTATAAAATCACGTCAGCAATTATTTTGATAGCTTGGTATTCTATGCACTAAAAAAGGTATATACAAAGGCTTTAGGCTGCCCTGCACTTTATTGTAGGCCCAGTTTAATATGCTAACTTAATTTTATACAATATTAGTAGTAGGGGGTCCCTGCTCCGTCTCTCCTTCAGTTAAGGGGTCCTTGGTTTCAAAATCGTTGAAGACCCTTGGTCTAGATAACAAAGTTATCTGGAACGCCCTCAGATCTGAACATGGACTAATGTGAATCAGGCCCTCAGAAGGCACAGGACTGGGAAAATGGTTTCAACATACATTCTAGCCTTTTTATTGTGCTAATACTAAAGATTGCACTGTTAAAACTCTTGTTATTCTATTGAGAATTATTTTTGTGGATGAATGTACGAGTCAGCAACCAAAGGTGCAGTTTCTCTCCAAACTATCATATATTCTCTCAGTGGACACACTAGTTCTCTACAAGGTGTACTCTCTCAGCTAAATAAACAGTGTTTGAAAGAGCATTTAACTTGTTATACAGAATTATATTAAATGACTGCAGATGCCAAGGCTGCGGATTACTTGTAATAAGAAGCACATTTTGTTGTGTTGTACTTTAATGCTTAGCTCCCTCTGGTGGCAAAGATAAAACATTGCAGGTGTCCAACATCATGCAGACTTAGCCCAAATAAGCACTTATTACTTCCTCCCTGTTTAACATTTGTGAAATTGCATTATTTGTGTTTGAAAAACTGAAGACTGATGAAATTTAAGGAAAAATGTGATTAGAAATAAGCAACCGGGTCACACTTGTCTTCTTATGTATGCACCAAATAACAAGACAAATTCCTAGTAAGTGTTACTTACTTGGCAATAAATCCTTTTCTGATTCTGATTTTCTGATTCTCCGTCTGCTTATACAACATATCCCTAACACAACACAATCTTTGTTTAAACACCATTTGTTTTATTTCAGATGTTAAAAGGCATTCTCAGAAATGTTGTGGGGAAACTGAACAGCGTAAGAAGCTGAAATATGAAGACCAGGCTCTAATGACTTCTCCAGCAGCAACACATTCAACAACTGGTTCAACCAGGAGTCTGAAATTGCATACTGGGATTTGGCACATAGAAAACACACTCTGCAACTCAATTTGACACTTTTTATAAGTAACGAAGAACACATCAACATCATTAGCAACAATTTTACTTAAAACTTGTCTTCAAATTTCATGTAGGCTAGGTTAGAGGAAGATCAAGTACACTTTGGGGCAATGTGGTCAACAGGTGATTAAACATAAAATGTTTCCAAATATCATTCCTCTTCTTCAGCTGTGATTGTATGGGTTTCACCAAAACAAAGAGGGAAGAGTGAACGTGTGTCACTTGAGGATGACTCAACACTCAAGTAAGAACTGACAGAGCAGGATTTAAAGGACACCTTAACTGTCTACTGTCTGTGTTATTGAGATAAGGCTGAGTTAAAAGGTGACATAAAAGTACACCCATTAAAAAACTGAAATTTCAGTGATGGTGCTCAATTGTAAAGACATGTCAAGTCAACAGCAACATTCAGTTGAAGGATCTTTCAATATTCAAGTGGAAATGACCACGGACAAAAAAGAAGCACCAAGGAGACAAAGCAGACCAATGAGCACATGTACGTATAATCAAAAGATTTCTCATCAGTGATCCAGATGTACACACTGGTTCATCTCCACCTCATTTACACTCAACATGAAAGTTGACTGAAGCTCACGACCACACAGGAAATATTGATCCTCCGATTTTCTATTCCGACTTCAACCGACTGATCAAAATCAACAGAAAAGCCTTTTTATCTGAATACTAAACAGTCAATCATGCTCTGACACTAATCTTTAATACTGCCCGAAGTTATGCACCAACTGCAGGTTGGAGCCAGTGAAGGAAAAGAGGCTCATAAAGAGGAACCCGCTTCAGAGTAAGTGGATATTCGCCAGGTGTGACTAAACAGAAGAACAACATGCAAGGCAACCAGTTCGTAACACCATTCTGGTAACTGAGAAAACAAACTGGTAATGAGGTGACTCATACAGGGCCCTATCTTGCACCCAGCGCAAAGCCCAACGCAAGTGTCTTTGCTAGTTTAAGACCGACGCAGTTGTCAGTTTCCCATCCAGCGCCCACGTCGTCAAATAGGGAATGCACCTGCGCTCACCTTTGCGCCCATGGGCGTGGTGGTCTTACAGGGAGGTGTGTTCAGGTGAATTATTGGCGTATTGCTATCTTGAGGCAGTGAGAAGTGATCGCACCATTGACTGACAAAAACCTGGTCTAAAGTCAATATTTCAATTTCATTGTTATTTTAACAGCAAATTAGTTAAATGTGCCTAGGCATATGCACAGCGTGCACACACACTATGCTTGTTACACACACACACAAACATGCAAAAGATTACAAATAAAAATATTTCGGTGCAAATCCGCCATCATAATAGCAATGCGCCAAGGTACAAACGCGCCTGGCTTTTAAAGGGAATGGGAGATGACACTCTGATTGGTTTATTGCATGTTACGCCCAAAACACACCTATAAATTAATGAAGACACCAAGTACAACCCTTTTGAACCACGCACCTGGCGCACGGAACCTTTTTTCCCGCCATCAAACTAGCAAAAGTGGATTTGGACACGCCCTAAACGCACCTGCGCCATGCGCTTCACGCCGTGCGCTTAGATCGTTAAAATAGGGCCCACAGTCTTTGCCCTCCAGCCTTTGATCTGCATTCATCACTGATGAAGATGTCACTATTAATACATCCTCTGCTGTCATATCTACATAAGAGTGTGACGACAATGATACATTTCCAGTGGGAGAAGGGTTAGGTTCTGGGACGTACCAACAGACATATTTATTATAAGTCACATTTGTTCTGTTATCTACAGCCAATCCCTAAAGAAATGGACCAGATGTGGTATGGCCCTTAATAGCATTATGGTTTAAGCATTTAGGCACCAAAATTGAACAAAATAACCATTGACGGGATCACCTTAGAAAACTCAAATGAGTCATACGCTATATCACAGCAAGAACATTTTTAGCATGTCAAAGTGTGGTCAGACATCAGCAAGTTGATTTTAATCATCACCTGGTTACAGCAGCAGCCCTTCAAATGTTACACTTGTTACGTAACAACAACCAGGGCAGGCAGGGCTGTATGATAAGATGAAAAAAGCTAGGGTCAAGTGTTTTTTTTTTTTTTTTTTTCCTGTAAAAAATTTGTTTTTAGTGTGCTTTAAGTTTAAAGATGCCAAATTTCAGTCCCCTCTCACTTGTTGCTATTCTGGTGTAGGTTTGTAAAGACTGGTGCTGTAACTGCCCTGATGTGAAACAAGCAGATACCGATAGTAAAAAAAAACGGTAACAAAAGTGAATGAGGAAGAATACAGCATTCTCTGCAGAGGCAGTGGATAAGAGAGTCCCTAAGGTGTTTTTCCTACAGACTGATCTCAAGTCAGTTTGTAGGAAAGTTTTATTCCACGGATGGTAAGAAATAAATGCTGAGGCAAAGCAAAAGTTTGACAATTTGATGGGAAAAAGCGACACCACTCTCTCATCTGCCCATTAAATATGAAGCAACTGCAGGCAGCAGTAAAAATCTGTGTAAGAACGACAATTTGCTGTGTTACAGGGGGTAATATGCCATGCCATTTCTTGGCCAGGGACAGTAACTTACATTTTTACACTTCAATCTTCAAATTTTGTTTTTAGGAAACAGAGTTATAATTAGTGAGTTTTAGAGGTGCCGATAGGTAGACTTTGTTATGTTAGACAGAATCAGGCTAGCCGTTTCCTTGTTTCCAGTCTCTGTGCTAACATTAAGCTAACCACCTGCGTGTTGTGGCATCATGTTTGATAAACACTCTCCATCAGTATTTTCCTAAAATGTTGAAGTTTTGCTCTAAAATCACCAGTGAAATCGTGGTTTTATTAGGATCCCCATTAGCTTCGGCATAAGCTAAAATCTATTCTTCCTGGTGAAGATGTTGAGAGCAGTGACGGTGTTTCCGTCCTGCTAACATTGCCCCAAAGAGTTGCATCAGTTTAACTGGTTCTAGATTTAAGCTCCAAGAGCCTCACGGTTGAACAGAACAGCCCAATCAGGATTCAGCATCTCAGACACAATCCTTTCCACTGCTCTGAATCGCTCGTCTGGTTTAACCAACTTTCAGAGGCCAAGTTCGAACTGTGATTGGCCACCTGCACTTAAAATATCTTTGGTGAAAGTCACCTCCTGGCATTCCATGACTTCCCTGTCAACAGCATAACACAACATGCTAATGTATTCAGCGTGGTAATGCCCGGCGTAACTCGAAATAGTATACAAAATAAAAATATTCTTTTAAATAGGTATATATAAACATTGCATTAAAAATAGAACCGTATCAAAACAAGATTATGAGTTCACAGTCTGTCCCTTTCCCTCCAAGCGTGAGCGCTGATCAACCCTCCGGTACTCCACTTTATCAGACCTCCACATCCAGAGTTCGTAGGTGAGGTCTCACTGTGCCAAGCCTTTACTGCGACTTGAGCCCCAAACTGTTGGAGGATAGAGGGTAAGAGTAGGCTTTGCCCAGCACAATGCGGTCTCGGAGCAGTTTAAAAAGGACATAGTAGTTGCAGAAGAGAATAAGGCCCAGAGACAAGGTGTGGTTCCAGCGCTCGGAGCGCAGCAGAGAGTATAACTGGTACAAAACCACACTGGACTCAATCCAGATCAGCAGGTTTAGGATCCGCAATGGCTTGTGGAACAGGAACTGGAAGACCAAAGACGGGAAGAAGAGATTAGAGGAGAAATTACAGAGTGTATAGAAGGTCGAAGATATACATATTTAATATGCAGGGGGTGGACACAATAAAATGTGCACTAGCTATGATTACATGGTTTCATTTACTCTGTGACAAGAGAGACTATTACGTGCTGTCGCCGTATTTACGATGTTTCATTAACTGTGATGGAGAGCGGGGGTGCGGTGAGCAGAGAGGGCTTGCAGTGAGGATGCCTTTGTTAAAGGTTTGTTGACTGTAAGACAACAGAATGTATGTAATTGTATGAGAAACACAAACAGCCCAAGCTGACCAATCACACATGGTATCTGCATAGCCGCTGCTGCCTGACCTGGAGTTACACTTTTTGGGAGGCACACGTCAAAAAAGATGTAGCCTCTGAGCCTAGCCTACACATGCAGCTGCCATAGGTAGAGCATAAGCCCTTAAAGGAGACATATTATGCTTGCTGTCATATCTATAATGTTACAATGTCAGATATTCACATTAAATGTAGCCAAAGCTTCAAATAATTAGGTAAACGTATATAAAAGCAATCCCTGTGAGCCAAAACCTGAGATTTCCCACTGTTCTGAACGCGCCGGTTTCAACAGTTTTTTCTACTACGGTTCCGTATCATGTCATACGGCGCCGTTTGTCTATATATGGTCATCTGCTCCAGGCAGGCACATTACATACTCTGTCATTGTTAGCTACCTGCGAACGGGAAACCTGTAATTGTGGCTACTGATGTTGTTCATTTCTCTCCAATTTCGGGTCACATTCCTGCTATATACTCTGTTGCAGTCGGTCTCCACAGACTGTACCGAGGCAGCAATAGCAGAGCACAGACACAGAGACCCGGAGATGCAGAAACGCTGACTGGGCTTTTTCGAGAGGGGGGCTTAAAGAGACAGGCACTCCAACAGAGCGTCTCAGACAGAGGGGGAATACAGGCGCAGCAGCCATGGGAAGTATGAGAGAAATAAGGTATTTTTTTTTTAACATTAAAGTATGTAAACATGTTCTAGTAGAAACACGAAATAACAAGTATGAACCTGAAAACTGTATATAATAGGTCTCCTTTAACACACAAGTATAAATAAGCTTAACTAGTTAAATATGTGGCTTTGTGATAAAAGTATAATTTCTGCTGGTTAGCAAAGGTGGTGTTTATTTCAAGTGAGGCGGTGCATTTTATGCTTTCATAGGTTGCAGGAAACCAATTCTACAACTGTGTAGTCTGTCGTGTTGTTGCATTATATTGTAAAAGGTGTAATTATTGTGTCCACCCTCATCACAATGAATAATGTACAAGTTACATCCACTGTCATTATGATCTAAAGTCCAGATACTCACATAAAACCTTGCATGGGAAACATCAGAGGGCAGAGCGACATTATAGGTTCCGACTGCCTTATAAAGAGATCGACTGTGTCGTACCAACACCCCCTGAGGCCAAATGGTACTTTCTGACCACCTGCAAAACATACCAACATCACAGTTATATCACAAACCATTAACAGTCATTTTTAAACGTGTGTGTGTGTGTGTGTGTGTGTGTGTGTGTGTGTGTGTGTGTGTGTGTGTGTGTGTGTGTGTGTGTGTGTGTGTGTGTGTGTGTGTATGTGTGTGTGCACACAAAGTGGCACTCACACATGCTGAGGTGCGTTGCTGTATGAGCCGTGCTCCAGTTTCTGCCAGCGGCCCAGGTGAGCCGCAGAGCGATGAAGCAGGTCGCAGTAGCTGGGGGGCAGCAGCTGACTCATCAGCATCACAAACGCATTGATCCACACCATGATCAGATGCTCACATGACCAGCGCATGTCATAGTACTGGGTGCTCTATTAGAGTAAAGTGAAAGGATGGCTAAATTTACCTTAAAAAGAAAATGCACACAACTGTACGCAACATGAGGGGTAATGATGTAATGACACAACAGTAAAATAAATCCATAAAATAAAAATGCAAATGAAATGACAGATCGATACCAACCTTAACGAAGCAGAGCGGCAGAAAGGCTACATAGTAAGCGCTGAACAGCGAGTTGAACAGCACTTCCTTGATCCGCCGGTTGAAGTCGCTCTTTAGCTCCTCCACTTCTGCTCGAATCAACTCTGGTGTGTGAGAGTGTGTGTGTGGTGGGCAGGTGTGCGTAGGCATGTGCGGGGGGCTGGAGAATTGCTCCCTGAGGTTCTCACGCAACAGGAAGAGGAAGTCTCGTGGTCGAAAGATCGGGGTCTCTGTTAGGTCGGTCTGCTGGTGGTTGGCGGGGTAATCGCAGTCAGCCGGTGCCGTTTGGCTTTTCCCTCCCTCCTGATGGAAACAGCAAAGCGGGACATACACACCAAATCTGGCGTGGAAGGAGGGCGTTGAGCAAACGAGGACAAAAGAACAGAGCAGCGCATTTTAGTTTTTCAAACGATGGCCGGATAAAATGGAAGATGTATGATGTGAAAACATCATGCATATTTAAAATGAGACACATTAAGGGAGGGTGGGTCCACAACTTCCTTTTCCATTTGCACACACATAAAACAAACAAAGCATTAACATGCTCACTGTAACAGTATCACTGTGAATCACCGGATTAATAATTAAAACTGGTTAATATCCAGAAAGATGTGTTGTTGCCTAAAGGTGTGGACACACAGAGCCGATAATCGGCCGTTGGACAGTCTGGCGAGGTCAGTGACTTGAGTCCTGCCGTCGTCCGTCCGAGGGGCCATTGGCCTTCATTTTGGCCGATTTGACACGTATAATCGGCGGGGCGGGCACTGGGGGCAGTCGGACTCAAATGACCCATCTGATTGGTAGAGTGCTAACCGTGGAGCGGGATGAGCGTGACTAGAGTCTCTCAAAATCGGACGAAAATCTTTGAAACTGACCTTTGTTGATTTGAAATGAAGACAGATTCAGCAGCTGCACGGCCTATTTCTCACTTAAAATGTTTTCAGAAACACGTTTCGGTGAACTATTTTAGTACAATATGAGATCATATTCTGAACAAGCCGCCATCACAGTCTGTCTTTGAATTTCTGGAGAAACCAGACGCACGTGACGCGTTCGTCCAATCAGCTGTCGGTTTTAATTTTTGGGGCGACAATACAGATTAGTGCCGCCTGCTGTCATGGAGACGTATTACGTCTCGTCGCTTTGGTGTGTTTCCGAGGCACTTTTTTGACCAATTTGAAGAGACTGATAAGCCCAACTGCCTTTTCTGCCGACGTTTGGCTGTCGGCTCTGTGTATCTGGGCCTTAAAGGAAACGTCTCGTTAGTTTTAGGTGTTTTACACAGTTTAAGTTTAGGTCTTTTCTTCCACCTTGGCACCACGACAGCAATGTGATGGTTTGTGTATGGAAGCAATGTTTTGCATATGGTTCAGTCCCTGACCTCCATGGCGCACACAGAATCAAAACAAAACAGAAATCAAAACTTAAATAAGAGTCACTTCTTTTAGAGTTTGATGTCACAGTAACTAGGTCACCTGGGTCAGGTGTTAATATGACAGTTTGGTATTGTGGTTCCTGCGCATCACGGAGCGTCACTGTGCTTAAAACAAGATGCTTATCGGATCAACAAACATCTTTACAATGCAGGAATCATCAAAAGCTTTTTACTTTATAAACAGTTTTTGTGCGAAGAACCGAGAGAAACCCTAAGAATGCATTTGAGGAAAGAAAGCGTGCACGGTTATCCCAAATTGTATGATAATTGCATCTCGTCCCTCTCTAGATGGCCTTTTGCCCTGCCTTCATATGAGGCTATTCAGAACAGGTATTAAAAAGGTATAAACACTTTTGCTTTGAGATGTGGTCGGTGACAACTTATACACATCCTGGCCTTCGGAGGGTTGGGGTTGGGGAGCGCTATTAAAAGACTCACGGGTATCCCAGGAAGAGGAGGTTGAGCACAGAGTAGTTCTTGCAGAGATTGACCAGTGTCCAGCAGAGCACCCAGCCACACATGGTCAGCAGGCTGAGCCGAGCTGCGATGAGAACCACGTAGCGGAGCAGTGATCTGCCGCTGCTCTGAGACACCTGGACGAGACACGGTCACTCACAGTTACCAGAAAGACATCAGTGGGGTTGATTTCTACAGGTGCTATGTGTATTAAAATGTGTCAGCTGATTGTACGTTATGTACAGGTCTGCGTGCTTACCTCTGAAACTATAGTCCAAACAAGCCTCCTGGCCAACATGACCGTGATGAAGATAGCCAGGTGGTAGTCCATTAGATGAAAGTTCTGTTCAATTAGAAAAGAGAAAGAAGCTATAATTATTTTTCCATGAAAACATTTATGAATTGTACATATTGAATTAAACCTTAACAAGAAAAAATTGTTATGGCGATAGACTAATCAACATTAGTGTGTGCAATGGCTGAATGAATGTGTCCATTTTTAAGTTTCAAGAGATCCATCACCAAAATAAAAAAAACATTTCAGGCTAATGTTCACAATTTTTGGTGTTTACTAGGGCTGGGCGATAGGGAGAAAAATCACATATCACGATATTCTTGATCAAATACCTCGATATCGATATTGCGGCGATATTCTAGGGTTGACAATTGGTGCTCTAACAAAATATCTTCACACTTAGATTTTAGATAAATAATCATCAGTAATGTGGACATAGTGTCTAAGTGGGGAAAAGGCAAATAACAGAACAGCTAGAACAGTCTGGTAAGTTCAGAAAAGTACATCACTTTACTGTAATGCAGCCTTTAAAACCAGGAAAAGATAACACTTATGCCATATCACAATATTACGATATCCAAAATCTAAGACGATATCTTGTCTCATATCACGATATCGATATAATATCAATATATTGCCCAGCCCTAGTGTTTACCATGCATTGGAAAAAAAAAAAAAAAAAAAATCAAATAGAAAAGGTTGGTTCTCACTTCCACTTCCACCACCACCCCCCCATGTTGTGTTTCCTGTCTCAAGTCTCAATCACAGCACATAATGTTTCCAATAATAGAAAGTACTATACAGAGAAAAATGAAAGTGAAAAAAAATTGCCTACAGATTGCAAAGGAGTAACTCAAAGTTACATATACATATATATATATATATATATATATATATATATATATATATATATATATATATATATATATATTTACATAGCAAAGATTTGTTTACTGCTATATTATTGTTCCAAAATGTCGAGAAGAGACCCTTTAAGAAAAGAAAAAGCAATGATTGCCAGTAACAACAGAGCTGATTAATATGTGTGTGTGTGTGTGTGTGTGTGTGTGTGTGTGTGTGTGTGTGTGTGTGTGTGTTCTTACAAGCGAGGTAGAGGCAGCAGGGTGGCTGTATGGATACCACCACACCGTCCTGTAGATGTTTATGTATTGGACAAACAACGCCACCAGCAAATAAAGAAAGAGCAGGAACTCAAACAGCAGGCTGCTGTCCAAAGGCAGCTCGGGAATCCTCGAGTGACGGACCGGCTCCGGAGTAATGAGGGCCGAAAGAGGGGGCGCAGACAGACCTACCGCGTTACTGCTCCTGAAAGAAGACACACAGACATGAATTCAAACAGCAGACAAAGAACAATGTTTGCGTCAGATCACACCTGCTGCACTTTCCTACTTCTCAAACATTAACTGCGAGAGCTCAAGTACCACCTACGAGGCTCTGCATAAATCTCTTTGTTGAGTAAATATCATTCCAAACCTATCAGTAACCAAGTGAAAGAACTCTATTAGGGCAAACTGCCAGTTTTAAGAGGATAAGAGCGAATAATTGGGCATTTAAACTATCAATTTGCAACTATTTTGATGAACCGTTACGGGTAATTTAAAGTATGCCCTTCGAGCAAGCAGACTCGATTTGGCTGCCTGAACTAGTTTGCAGATTTTGCTTCATTAGTCTTATAATAAGTGAAATGTCAAAAAATTGTGAAAAAGGTCCATCACAGTCCAATGCAAAGTCTTCAAATGTCTTGTTTTAAGCAGTCCAAAACTCAAATATATTGAGTTTAAAATCTTATAAAACAAAAAATCTTCACGAGAAGCTGGAACCAGAGAATGTTCAAATCGACAATCAAAATACTTGATTAAAATTGATTAGATCGTTCAGCTCTAGGCAGAATGACCAAAATAACATTAGTTAATACTAATTTAGGAAGATTTCCTACTGAAAAATTATATAAGCAAATAAAAGGCTGACAATGCTACAGAACTTTTGTAGCATGTCTGAATATAGTTTCTGAAACAATCTCCATCTAAGTGGACAACAAAGACCATTAAAGCCTTTTCTTTTTACACAATCTAATTTGAATACATAACTATCCTTTCTATGAAATGATTGTGTTTTATTGTGGCAAGCAGAAACCATTATCTCCAAGGACGGAGCTTGTGTGCCCAACGTCTGTATCATATCAAATGTAGCAGCTTCAGTTTGTCTGATTAAGCAACAATAAGTTACAGTCTCCCACTCAGGGAGGCGTTTTGATAGACTGAATATAAACTGCCTGTATGACAAAGTTGTATGCGCAATTAGCCTGAGACATGGTCGAAGGTTGACTGTTGCCCGTTTGCAAACGTGACAATGAAACTCAAAAGGCTCTCTTGTTTGTGAGCCTTTATTTAACAGAAATTCACACCACATAAAAACACGGTTGGTCTACAGACTGATCAGAGAAATTGTGGGTTGTTAAGTAAAAAAAACATTTCAATTCAGTGTAGCGGGTGATGAACATATTGTGTGTGCTCACCTGCTCCTGAGGCCTATGCCATTGCCGAGGTTGCTTCCAACCAGAGTCTGCAGGGATGGCAGAGCAGAGCGACTTAGCTGCTGTCTGCTGGGACCCCTGCGACCTCCTGGCATGGTCGCCAGTTACCGTGGCAACCACGGACGCCGCCCACCAACCAACGGCCACCGGCACTCCTCCCCTTCTCGTCAATGAGCCACCATGTACAGCCAGACCACTGAGGAGGAAAACCGAAAGACAAGACAGAGTCAAAACAAGAAAAGTACGCAGATTATCAAACATACAAGTCACATGTAGAGACGGAAAAAACACTAACTAAAAACCAACCTGAGGCCTAATCAGCATTTACCGCACCCTGGAGTCAAATTAAATATTATTTAATTTAGATGTGTACACATGTAGTAAGTAAACAGTAGCGAAGGTAATTTGGGGAAGGAGATTTGAGCGCCGCACCGCTGCTCCGGTTTTTCCATGAGATGGTTTTTCCTTTCTGATATTATTTTAAAACTGACGTTTGATTATTCCACACAAGGACCACGATCCACTTTAATGGAACATTTTTGCAAGACTTCAAATGTTCCTACTATGCAATACAAACTTCAAATACTGAGCTTTAGGCTAGACATATTCTACCGCCACTGTCGGCAATGACAAATAGAGCAGCGGGATCTTTACCACTGTTGAATCATTTGGATTAAACATGAAAAAACAAAGTTAAGGTGTGTCCTTGAAGAAGCCATTGATGAAATTTCAGCATGAGAATCTTCTGCACTTTGAACCATACAAACACATTCATGTTTACTCATTCGTGGAGGTTTGAAGATGTTAAGATGTCAATATTGTACCATGTGTCTGTTTGGCACTGCTTTGATCAGCCTTTATCAAACCTACTTCAGGTGAAAGGAATGACATGTCATCATGGCATAAACTAAGTCAGCAATACATTTCAACCCCTCACAAACCTGCCAGGGGTTTCCCCAGGAAACTATTAAGCAGAGGTTGTGAGCCACTCATATCCTAGTATATGATAGCCTAAAAACCACGCACACACACACTGACTCAGAGTACTTAGCTTTCCTCGGAGGTTTCACTTCTTCGAAAAAGATCCACTTACCAAATCAGAGAACCATCCCAAAGCCTTCCTGGTGGCAACACAGAGCCGTCACCAAATCAACAACTACCCAGAGTAGTTGACCCTTTTATATGCAGACTGCCTGCTGAAGCTTGTATTGGGAAACAATTGCCTGGAGGTGTTTGCAGAGGCAATGACAAATTGCTAAGTGTATGTCTAGATGAAATGACTGATGAGGGGTATTCACTCAATAGCTAGCGCATCTTTTGAGGCATTTACATCAGTGCTAGACATTTTTAGGCCTTTATTGACAAGACAGCTGAAGAAATGAAAGGGGAGAGAGAGGGGGGGAATGACATGCAGCAAAGGACCGCAGCTCGGAGTCGAACCCAGGCCCGCTGCGTCGAGAAGTAAACCTCTATATATGGGAGCCCACTCTACCAACTGAGCTATCCGGGCGCCCAGCATGAGCAATACTGTTGACACACCGAAATGGCATGCAGCCATTTATGTTGTTGTTATTATTAGAATACACCTGGCCTTCTACAACACGTCAAATCAGCTGTTGTTAATAAGACTAATTAGCTCTTACTTTGTCTCACTCTCATTACCTTATCACAGACATGTTAACACGTATAGTCCAGTTGTGGAAGGTTATGAATAATTTATTGTAAATTTATTGCTTAGTGATTTTTTTTTCTTCTTTTCTCAACACTTTTGGTTTATACTCAAAAAGATATCTGCTTTTTTATTTACACTGTCATTCTATTTTTGTATTTTTTATTATCAATACACTGTGTAGTGCTACAACACAGCTGTTTGGTTGTTATGGTTAATTATTATGTTAATTGTGGCCGGCTTGGCTCAGAGGGTAGAGCAGGCGCACATGTACTGAGAGGTTATGCTTCGACGCAGAGGTTCAGGGTTCGAATCCGACCTGTGACGATTTCCTGCATGTCTTCCCCCCCTAGCTGTCCTGTCAAAAATTAAAGGTGGAAAAGCCCCCCAAAAATAAATGTATAAAAAAAATAATTGTTAATTAAAAGTTGTAATGTTAAAAATAGGAAACATAATAAAAAGGTCTAGAACCTTGTTAATGTGAGACAGTTGGCCTGAAGAGACCCCCATAGTGTAATTATTTGATTTACATGTTTGTATGTTATTAACAATAAATAGAAGACAGATAGGAATAGGATAAAAAGGTACTATATTAGTATGTTGATTTGTTTGTTACAAGTTGATAGGACATGGAAAGTTGATTTGTTACACAGTGAGGTGGTTTAAAGCTACAAGCTGAGAGAACTAGGTCTACAACCAACAGTTATTTCCATTATTGATTAATCTGCCAATTATTTTCTTGATTCATCAATAATGAGTAGTTTTATCTCTAAAATGTTTGAAAATAGTTACAATGTCCAAAATGACTTATTCAAAGTACTTGTTTTATCTGTACAAAACTTGCAGAAATGTTCTGTTTACTATCATATGTGACAAAGAAAAGCAAGTTGAATCGACAGAAAAATAATTGGAAACTATTTTGGTCAACAATTCATAATTTGGCAAAAGTGCCCAAAGAAATGTGGTTCCAGCTTCTCAAATCTGCTCCTATTCTTTATCTTATTTCATTGTAAACTGGATATTTTTTGGATTTTGGACTTCTGGTCGGGCAAAACAAGCAATTTAAAGACATCACTTGGACTCAGAAAACTTGTAATTGACATTTTCCCACTATTTTATGACACTACGAGAAAATGACTTAATTCATCCAGAAAATAAGCGTCAGATTAATCTACAATGTAGGCTAAGTAATTAAGAAGTAAAATAAGTCCCATCTGTGCTTGTGTAGTTGTAACTGAATGCCATAAAATACTACTGTATAATGTTTCTTATCATCACAGCTCAGTAGGTTAAAGTAGTCCCACCCCACTTCATCAGCCAGTGATAGGCTCCTAAAACGAAACACAAACCAGAGCCAGATAACATCCAACCTCGGTGTGTATCATCATTTCCTTTATGCTCAGAACCACGATGGAGATGATAGTACAGCATGCTCTGTGGCCAGTCTGCAGCTCCAATATTAATGAATCTTCAACAGGAAACAGCCGTTAACACACACATGCACACACACACAGCAAGGGACCGAAATTACAGTTGAAAGTCAAAAGTGAAAACAGGAACTGTGAACTAGAAAATTAACCACAGTGGAGGGATTGCAGGATGGTATTTTGTGGAATGACATGCTTATAGATTTCCCCTCAACCCAAGTCCTTTTAAAAAGTGTTCAAAAGCAGTGTGGGAAAATAAACTAAGTACATGTTACTCAAGTAGCTACTGTACTTAAGTACAAATTCAAGATACATTGTACTTTAGTTGAGTATTTTCATTTTATGCTACTTTATCCTTTTACTCCACTACATCTCAGAGACAAATGTTGTACATCTTACTACACATTTGTAGTGTAAATGTGGTTATTATGAATGCTTTGTGATAAACTGAAGAATAATCTGAATAAACAAAAAAAAAAAAAACATTTGGATAAAATGCATCGTCACAAAGCAGAAAACAGGGCTGTTTTTCTAAACTCATGAAAAGTTGGCTTTTAAACACGATGAACATTACAAAATATGATGCGTTGCTGTAGATTAAACTACCCAACAGTATAAAAGGACGTAACATTAGCACAACCTTAAACATCTAACGTTACAGCAGTAAAACGCAACATACACATGCATGCATCAGTAATATTAATCCACAAACATAATCTATAATATAAAACACTACCAGGTAACATTTTACAGCACAGTGAGTATGCCTACTTTTACTTTTGATACCTTAGCTAAGTAGCTACATTTGTTGTATACATAAGTACGGTTTGAATGCAGGACTTGTAATGTTAACGTACATGTAACGTTAGTGGAGTATTCTCAGTGTGGTATTAGTGCTTTACCTAACAATTAAAGCATCTGAATACTTTTTTCGCCACTGTTAACAGGCGACTAACAAGGGTGAGGAAACGTATGTTTAAAACGAAGCTGTGCTGAGCTGACGTGTTTGTTGGACTGTGTTTTTGTTGTTGTTGCAAAGACTTGCTAAGACATGCACTAAAGCAGTCTGTCTGAATCGTGACACCAGGCAGCAGCAGCCTTGTCATGTTGTACACTGAAACACATTGAAACTTGTGAGCACACTTTAACAAACGTTAAAACATAAAATATGTAAGCTTGTAGGTAACGCTAGCTGTTAGCTTGCAGTTTTAAAGCCAAGATAGTTTTTTTTTTTAATTAAATCTCCGTAAAGCCACCGTTACTCACACAACACACGGGGGGGAGAAGTGAACAAGGATGCATCAGTCAGATATGTGGCTTCCAGCCTGACGAGTCCAGACAGCACCTAGCATTTTCTCCGCCTTCCAGCTTCAATATTCCCGGCTGCACTGGTGTGGCGACGGGCTACGACAAGGCTGGAGGGTCGCTTTCTCTCCGGGTGAACACATCAAAAACGGCTTTAAAAGTTAGCCCCGGGCTTCAGAAGCAACAGTGTAAATGCGTTGCACAGAGACCGACGTGGCAAACCCGCACCGCCTCTCTCTGCTACGTCATCAGCGAGCGACTTAAACGAAACTACTGCACAGTCGCAGTTTGACCATAGACTGAGTATTACTATTATATTTGACAAAACAAACAGCTGGTGGTTTCGAGTTTTCTTCTTCCTTTTACTAAGTCGACTTGCAGCCAGTCCGGTCTGGAGTCAGTGCTGCCTTTAACTTTAATCAGAGACGGTTTAATATTGAATCTCTGATTTTATTCACGATAGTATTCATTATTAATAAATTGTATTCATTTATTTTAACTAGCACATTTCTAATTAACCAAATTACCATTGTAGCCTAATTTATTTTCACTTCAAGTACTGCAGTATTTACATAAACAAATAAAACATTAGTTTATACTGTACTTGGGTAGCCTAGATGGTACGTGTACTTTACTTGAGTATGTCCACGTTATGTAATGTAATGTTATTCTACATTATAGCCTATTTCTAATCTACTACACTCTGGAGGCAAATATTGCACCTTTATTTGACAGTTTTATAGGCTACTATTTACTTTGCAGATTTAGATTATTAACACAAAATATAAATCAACTAATACATTATGATATAGGTTTTCATAGTTTAAGCTACCGAACAGTAGTTATAAAGTAGCCTAATTAAAATCAGGCCCACATTAACCAGCTGCGACATTAAAGAGATATTTTGATGCTACAGCTTTTATACTTTTCCTTAAGATTTTAAATGCAGGACATTTACTTTTAACAGATTATTTTAACACTAGTATATTGCTACTTCCATAGCTACTACTACTTTTATTAATGTATTTTTAACTAGCAGGTTTCTAATTAACCAAACGGCCAATGTCATTCTTCTTTTCACCAAAGTAGTATACGCATCATTTTACTCTACATTTTATTTATATTAGGATTAGCACACTATAGCCTACACTCAGTTGCCATGTTTATTAGGTACATCCACCTAAAAGTCATGCAGTCTAATTCAACAACCCTCAATAAATCCTACATTCATGAAGGTTGTAATGTTCAGTTTTTGTATGAAACTTTTTTAGAGACAACTAATTTCAGAGGCTGCAATGCTGTATTGACTTATGCTGCGTCATACTGAGAGGTGTTTCTAATATTTAGTGTAACCTCACTGATATCAATTGGTAGAAATATCAGTGTAACGCAACACAGTTCAATAGCACCACAAACTGCAGCCTCCAAAATTACCTTAAAAGTTGAATTAACGTCTCTCTATAACTGAACATCATAACCTTAATGAAGGGAGGACTGTATTAGTTCTACCAAGCTGTTCCCAATAAACTGGCAACAGAGTGTAAATCATTGCACATTTACATGTGAAAACAAACTAACTTGATGAATGATGATTGTTCTTTTGTTTTGCTCGTCTATACAATGTCAGAAAACAGTGAAAAGCAGCCAAAAGGGACACATTTAAATTCCTTGTTTTGATTGACCAACAGTCCATAAACCAAATAAATTCAGTTTATTATCATATAAGACAGAGGAAAGAAGCAAATATTTGGCCATTTTGCTTGGAAAATGACTAATTAATCCATTAACATATTTATTGTTTCAGCTCTATTCAATTTGGACTGCAATTTGTGTGTTTTTTATAAACCAACATTAAGTAAATTGAAAATTTGGTTATTATTTTAACATACATTTAATTGCAAATTTTGGCGAGATTGTCATGATTGGCTTTTTGTTCCCCTGATTGCTCTGAATTCTTTTTACAAAGGTAGTGACATTTGAATGACAAATGCTCCCTTTGATGGATAAATTAATGAACTCGTGTAGATCAAGTGAATGTATGTAGTAGTACCACTATTCTTGAACATTTTTGCATAAACCGACCTAAATTTAGTTTTTGTATTTATGTTACTGTTCTGAATGTATGTTTAAATGTTATGCTTCTAATAGGTTTGGTCAAATGTTGTTGCTTTTGAGTCTAAGCTAAAGCACATGCTATTATTTAGTCATTGGGATAGTTTTTAAGTTAAGTGGAATATTTCTAACTATAACAAATGTTTTAACATCTTTCAAAGTTAACTACTGTTGTCAAGAACATACACTCACAGAATAACTGCAGAAATAAAGCCTTCACTTTCTTGAATAAATAATAAACGTTTTGTTTTACATAAATACTACAAGAATGTCTTTGTTATGCATGTGCACTGTTGATGTTCTCTATATTGTCATCTTTCTCATGCAACTACCAACACATACAGTAATTGTGTATGGAAAACTTTAAAAGTATCATTAAGGTCAAAGTTCAAATGTATATATATATATATATAACAATAGACTAGAATAGTTTACTGACTGTAAAGTGTAAAAACAAAGAGAAATACAAATACTTATAAACATTAATGGAAAAGTCAACAACTTTAATTCCATGTGTAACTGATTATAGGTGTATTTCTAAATTATATGCAAAAGGTGGGGACAAAGAAACTAGGTAAGTTTCCAGAACTGTACACTGAGAATGATAGAAACAATTTCATATGGTGCAGACAACTGTAATTTAAATGAAAAAACAACTTTACATGCAGATTTTTTTATAAGTGATGCTTACTTTTATATACAAAAGTTTAAAATAAGACTAATGTTATCTAAACAGAGTGCAATACACCTTTTCCTTCAAAACATTAGTAAAACAAATACACTTCAAGACATCCAGGAGATATGAAAAATAACTATTTACAAAAATAATATAAAGCTTAAAAACTAATTCCAGCATCCACAAGTCTATTCATATTTATGTAGGTTTATATAGTGCTAATGTAAGAATTGTAATTTGCTTATACTTACTGGCCCTGAGCGTCATTTCTTTTGCACGTAATGTTTTATGGCTTTATCAAATATAAGAACTAACTGTGTTCCAGCCAAGCAAATACTGTATGTTTTAAGAGGGGAAACATCCATTAAAGCCACATATTAAAAATAATCTAACAGGGGGCTTTTAGTCCAAATCTACTGTAATTTCCATTCACTGATGAACCAGCAGAGGGAAATATAGCCTAAAAATTCCCCCTTTAGAAGACCTGCACATTTTTCTTAAAACAATATTTAAAAAAAAAAAAAAAAAAAAGGAGGAGCTACTAAATAGGTTTCCTTCCTGACATCGAACATTTACTTTATCTCCTGCACACTTTGAGAGGGAGGATTATTGGCAATCTCAAAATTGGCAATCTCACATTTTATGAATCCTTCTGCATATCAAGAGGGTGATAAAAAAGTTGATTCATGATTCATTTAAAAACATAACAAAATGTTGATATTTAAAAGTTTACCAGTAGCCATACAACAAGGCTCCCAGTTCTAGTGACGTGTGCTTGTTCTTTGAAACAGAGGTCGCAGGGCATTCAGCTGGAGGGCTCAGATGACAACGCTGGTGCCACTGCGAGAACTCTTGTCCTGAGAGAGACATACTAGATTTTAGATCACTTCACTCGTAATCAACATAATTCAGACTTATGTTTAGAATGATTTGTGTGTTTGGTTATGTGTGGGTTTGTCTTTGGCGCAAGTGCGTTGGTGTGTGTGTGTGTGTGTGTGTGTGTGTGTGTGTGTGTGTGTGTGTGTGTGTGTGTGTGTGTGTGTGTGTGTGTGTGTGTGTCTGTCTATCAACTAAAGCATTGTGTGTCTTACAGAGTAGCGTTCATTCCTCCGTGATCCTGGTTTCTGTCCTGGTTCGTACTCCCTGTAGCTGGGAGATTTTTCAACCCAGCCTCCACCTCCTCTCGTCCCTCCTCCTCTCCTGCTGCTGTCTTCATCATCCGAGCTCCAGGACCCTCTTCTCGAGCGCTGTGATGCTGGGGGAGAGTAGTTTCCTCTGGACCTGCTGTCAAACAGGTCGTCCCTGGAGCGGGAGCGGGGGCGGTCCATGCCTCCTCGTGGCCCGCTGCGACTGCGCCCGTCCAATGAGTCCTGGCTGTAGCTCCTGGAAACACCTCTAGACCGCGCGGGTGAGGGCTGGCGCCTGCCTGCTGATCCTCGGTCGTCGCGACGGCCAAAGCCACTACGGCTGCTCTCGCTGGAGCTCGGCGGCCGAGTCTTGGGTGGAGGAGGTTGGATTCTGACCTGCTGCTCTCTTATTGGTGGAAGTGTGATGACACGGCGCTCTGTTGGGCCCTCATCAAGGGCAGAGATCATGCTGGGAGGGCCGGGGGAAAATGGGATGTTCATGGGCCTGTGCTGTGGGGGTGGCATCTGCTGCATGTGGTGGGGTGGAGGAGGCATCTGCTGCATGTGGTGGGGTGGAGGAGGCATCTGCTGCATGTGGTGGGGTGGAGGAGGCATCTGCTGCATGTGGTGGGGTGGAGGAGGCTGGGACTGATGTAAAGAAGACAACAGAAGAAGAAACAGAAGAACATACAAATGAAAACCACCACTCGTACTAGAGCTGGGCCACAATTCGACCCTACAGGTTCAGTAATGTAGCCTATTGTTTTGTCAGTTATAACAGTTTGTGTACCAACAAGAAATGACACAACCAGTGCCCTCACAGATGTAAATCAAAACGCAACACTATTGACAATTTTTGCTTTAAAAAAATAAAAATGTCTCCAAATATGAACAACTTTTGTTGTTCAGTGGTTGAGGCATGCCACCTCGCCTGAAACAGAGACCACGCTTTGCTAATGAAATAAAACATGAACTTTTCAGGAAAAAGAGAAAGGGCACTATTTCACACAGCAAATGGCATATTTTTTATATATATATATATATATATATATATATATATATATATATATATATATCTCTATCTATCTATCTATCTATCATTTCCATACTATTTATTAATATTATAAAATAATATTAATAATAATGGTGGCTGTTGCTTTGGCCATCTTCTATTAACTACAATAAACATGAGACAAATGTGTCAGGATCCGGTGGCTTTCTGTCTCGGTTAAATCAGGTTCGAACTGAGGATCAACCGACTCTAAAGCACACCACCCCCACCACAACTCTGCTTTCATCTACCGACTTGGCAAATATTGTTTTACTTAAATCAGATTAAATGCCTAAAAAATGCACCCTCTGCAAAAACAAAAGCTTTGACAAAAACTCTGGTAGTTTGTGTGCAAAAGACCATTGGAATTGTCTCCAAAAACTCAGAATATAAATTATATTCTGTATTATTGGCCTTAAAGATACTACAATACTACAATAAAGTAAACAGGAATGGTAGCAGCAACTGCTTACATGTAAACAGTTGAGAATGACAATATGACAAAATGATCTGATCCTCTCCCGTTTATATAAATCACATTTGAGAACATGAGCGGTTACATACCTGTAGCATAGGACTGGCCATGTCTATCCCCCTCACCTGGCTCTCCAGGTAATCAAGCATGTGATTGCTTTTCGCAGGGGTGTGGTTGCCATGGACACTGGGAGGAGGCATGCTGTAAGCTGAAGAATGAGGAGGAGGGAGGGGCATGGGCTGCATCTGGATGCTCTTTCCGGAAACAGATCCTGGAGGACAAAAACAAAAATAAAGATATTTATTATTGGTGGATGAATATCACCTACAGTCTGAAGGTATTAAAGCCACAGTTTGCTCACAATGTGTGTGTGTGTGTGTGTGTGTGTGTGTGTGTGTGTGTGTGTGTGTGTGTGTGTGTGTGTGTGTGTGTGTGTGTGTGTGCGCACCTTGGTAGAGCAGTGGGTTCATCTGGGATGAGGCGTTGCTCATTGGTCCATATACCGGCTGTCCTCCAAACCAGGGAGCCATGGCCCTCTGAGCGTCCTTCATCATACGATGCTGCATCACCGCTGAAAGAAGGGAACAGCACATTCATTCATTCATTCATTCATTCATTCATTCATTCATATTTATCAATACAGGAAGGTCTTCGCTGTGTATACAGGCTTTTTATCTGCATGGTGGCTGACAAGTTTTGAGGGACTTTTGTTTTATTAACACAACAAATGTTGTATCCTTTACACCAAAAGATTTACAAAGCATACAATAAGACTTCATTTTGTACCTGCCAGGTAACATTGATTTTGGTTTATACCAGAAGATTATGAAAATCAACTTGTGGAGATATAGTTGGGTAACCCATTAAAATGCACATTTACTTGTCTTAAGGCCAGGTAACGTCACACAGGATTGCAGTGCAGAGCAGAAACTTTTAAAAGTTTTAATTTTAAGGAATAAGTTCACCATCTTTCAAGTCTGTCTCAAAACAGTACTCACATGCCCATTGGTACTGTACATTAGGAGAGTTATTGGTTGCTGTAATCATTTCCCATCCAGCTCTGTCTAGCTGTGATAGGATCCCTTCCTAACATGATTTCAAAGTATGTGATGGGGACATAAATTGGGCATTGTACGTTTCTATTGCATCATAATTTTCCAGACATTTTACTAATATATCTTTTAACGTTTTACATATGTTTTTCTGACATTTTACTAACCACTTTTAGGCATTTTAGTGACACTACACATAATGACCAAATTCACAGTATCTGCTTTTTTTCTCTCCCAAGTTGCCTCATTGTTTGTATTATGTGCATTTCTAACAGGTTGTGACTTTAACACTCTTGTGCAGCCCACTCCCTTGGCTTGAATGTCGGGGAATTTTTAAAGCACAAACAAGGACAGTTTTCTAAATGGGGTTCGGCATTCTACCTTTTTCAGGACAGCAGCATTGCTGTGGACAGCAGGGACAGCGAACATAGCAGCAGCATTTCTGAGGGCAGCACTGACAGCAGCATATACAGAAGAGGAGGATCAGAATGAGGGCTCCGATGATCATGGCCAACACTGTTAGCCAGCCTGGAGAGAAATAAGAGATACGCTTATTGTGGTGTGCCCAAAGACAGAAAACTTGTTAATTGATATTTCTGACACTTATTTTATTATAGCTCCAAAAAGCAACATATAATGCTACACACATTTAGGTTTACACAGATCAACAGTAGATGTTGTGGAAATTCACTATTTGGAGCGACAATAAAATCAGTGAGTGTATGTTTCACCATATATATTTTCTTTTTGTTTCTTACCGTAAACAATGAGATTGACTTCTTTGTCAGAGTCTCCAGAGGTGTCTCCAGCAGCATCGACAGAGCAATAGTACACCCCGTTGTCCCACCACATCACCTCGGTGATCACCAGGTCTGCCTCTGCACACGCACAATTTGCAGCGGTCAAGTTCAAAAATGACATTATCTCCTTTTACTGAGACAGAGCCACAATTTAAAAAACAAAAATTATTTTCATTTATTTATTTTTTCAATTATTAATTAAATGTCTATAAAATGTCAGAAAATACTGAAAATGCTTGTCACTATTTCTCAGAGACTAAAGTGAGTGAAATAATTTCTAATTTCTCTGACCAACAGAACACACAAAAACACTAAAAAATATTGGCAATAATGTAGCCAGAAACAGTAATGTTTTGGGACATTTTAAAATAAGTACGTAAATGAGTAATTGATTATCAAAATTGTTACAGATTCAGTTTGTCAATCCACTAATTAGTCGACTAATCATTTCAGCTCTGTTATGAAGTTTGAACAGGCAAAATAAAAGGTGAAGCAAAGAATGATGAGGATAGGAGAGTTCTTTGGTTCTTAAAACTACATTTTGTCTCAATACACAAATTCATCTTATTTCCGTCACAACTGACGCCGTGCTGGATGGAACCACATAGTGTTTGCATGAACTCACTATTTTGGATGGTGATCTTGCGTTCACGGTATTCCGGTCCCAGCGTCGGCTCGCTGCTTCCTTTCTTCTGGATCACTGTGCGCACCGTCCGCTGACTGTCTGGACAGTCATTCGTAGGGTCCTGCCCCAACTGTAGTTGAGACTGGTACGCTGCAAAACCAGACGCAAAGTTTCCATTAACACAATAAATGAAAATCTTTTCTATGGTTGGTAACCATATATACGCCTTCTATTTATATATGCTTGGTCAATTCATCACTTTGGTACAAACTGAAATATCTCAACGACTAATGGACAGATTGAGTTTAATTACAGACATTCATGGTCCCCCGAGGATGAATCCTACTGACTCTGGTGATCCCCGGACTCTTACTCACAATCATCAGGTCAAAATCTTAGTTTGTCCAATATGCTAACATGCAAAATAAGCTTGTTTTAGCATTTATTTCAAAGCACCACTGTGCCTAAGTACAACCTCACATAGTCGCTAGCATGGCTGTACTCTTAGTCATATAAATAAGATAAAATGTTGTCGATATCATCAACCATGCAAAAATAATTTATAACTTAGTTCAGCAAGTCACCACGTCAAAATTCAAGGCTTTTAATGGTAAAAATAAAAGCTTTTTATTAATGTGAGCACATGATTTTATTTCCAACATGCCTTATCTGTTTAATCTTATTGCTTTTTATTTGTTTTAACTACTTTTGGTTATTTTTATTTGAATATCCATTTTTTATTGCTGTTAGTATTGGATTTTATTTTACTGCAGTCATGAAATGTTTTTGTTTCTGGTTCAACCATGTAAAACACGCAACTTTGTTTTGGAAAGTGCGGTATAAATAAAGATTATTATTATTATTATTTTTCACAAAATATGTCATGAAATGCACTGTGTCATACACATTAGGGCTGTGCTAAAAGATTAGTGTAAAAATAAATATAGATTAAAATGATCAAGTATCATACGTGCAGGGCAGTGCAAAGGATTCACAAAGGACGAGCCTACACCTCTCATACACACCTTCTTTAGATTAGGCTGACTACATAGGAAGTAATACGTTTTAGTAAAGTTCAGAGAGAACATGAGAGTATTTATATAATCACAAAGCCTCTGTTTTATGTCAGCAGTACAGCTCAGGGAGAAGAATAGGCTACTGTGATTTATGCTCTGTGTTGGTGTGGGTTGGTTGGTTGTTACTTGTGGAGTAGTAATCCAGCACGGGGTCCATGCAGAAGGACTTGTACTTCCAGGTGACCAGAACATCTCGGAGGTTTGCAGAGGTGGCGTAGTCACACCGGATGGTCACAGCGGCAAACAGAGCTGTGCTGTACTCCGTCTGAGGAACAATCACCTGAACGCACACTGACACTGTTGGGAGGGACAACAAACAGATTGTTACAAAACAGTAGTTTGTGTATTTGTATTCCAAAGAATAAAGCTATATCTGGTGTGCTGGAAATGAAGCTGGTAATTTAGAGAAACGGTAGGTTATGTGTGGCCAAAAGTCAAGGAAGAAAAGTGTGTTCAAACCGAAACAATGTGTGTGAGGGTTTCTCTCAACCAAGAAGTTCATTTCAAAAGTGACACAACCAGAAAAACAGGTGACACAGACCGAGACACAGGAAATATGCTTACTGTGAAACCACCAACCAAACATTCAAAAGCTGGAATGAAACCTGTTGACTTAATCTGTCCCTAAATATGGACAGCTCACATTGACTCTTAAAAACTCTTAAAAGTTAAGACCTTCGAATAATAAAAACAAGATTTAATAATACATTTTTCAAACATATTCTACAGCTCTGCAAAAACTTTGGTTAGCTTCATCCTACAGTAGAAACTATAGCCACCTGTAGGCTGTAGTGTCACATAAACACAAACTGTCATGTGATCGATACCTCCAGTCGGCAAGGCAAGGCAGCTTCATTTGTAAAGCACATTTCATCAACAGGGCAATTCAAAGTGCTTTATATAAAACATAAAAGAGCAGTTAAAAACGGATAAAATACGAGAATACAATGTACAGTGCAGTATACGAAATATAGTATATATATATAGTTTGACAAACTTTCATTTCATTAACAGGTTTAATCTTTTTAAAGCAACACGAGTCCAATATGTTAAGAGATGGAAATTACCTTTCAGAAGCGACAGCAGGAGGAGTACAGCAGCTAATCTCCCCATGATGACAAAAACAACAACCTTGGGCTGCGAATAATTAGTGCCAAACAAAACTCCTCGAATGACAAAAATAAATGAATAAATAGGCCTAAAAATAAGAAAGAAAAGAACAAAAAGGGCCTATCCGTCAGCGTTAAACTAAAACACCAGCATCCATTGTGTCGTCCTGAACAGTGTATGCGGTGAATACCTGACCCTGCAGTCATCTCCGGACACACCCCGAAACAGGTGAATTCATCCGATCCGTGACGTCACAGAAGCCCCCTTCAAAACAAGAGTGGAATTCAGTTAATGCTAATGTATCATTACATACATAAATAAACATGTTATTCTTATAGTGATTTATAGCCTACTGTAAACACGTGTGTCTCTGGTGCTTAGGCCTACTGAGCTTATTTCTGTTAAGGCAATATTAAAATGTTAGTACAAATATTGACATCATTTGCACAGGTGCATTTGATAAAATTGTTCTTGACTTATGGTAGGCCTATTTAAAATGGATTTAATGACATAAATGACAGAAAGGCCTGACAGTGCTATTGCACAAGTCCAAAAATAGTACATATGATAATATTGAAATCATATGAAATATTGTAGGATTTGTAAAAAAATTTTTAGTTAAAAAAAAACTAGCCATGGATATATTAAGGCGTCACCACAACTGAGAAGCTCATAATCATTTGAATTACATGCTATAGCATTTTCAAGTCTCACTTGCTAATGAGATCTTGATCATAATGTGATATATATATATATATATATATATATATATATATATATATATATATATATATATATATATATATATATATATATATATATATATATATACACACACACACTACCGGTCAAAAGTTTAGGGTCACTTATACATTTCCATTCCACTCCATTCCAGACAGAATACCAGCTGAGATCAGTTGCATTGTTTTTTAAATCAGGGCAGCAGTTTTCAGATTACATTATGTGTTTACATAACTGCAAAAGGGTTCTCGACTGTGGTCTAAACGTCATACCCAAATTAAAAGTGGTACAGCTCCCATATACTTTGCCACTCTGCGGTGTGCCTGATATCATTGGAAAGGTGATTGATGTGGGTGTTTGTGTATTTGAGAAGTGTTGTATTTTGTAGTTTTTTGGCTTTTTGCTTTGCACTTTTCAAATGGAAATAAAAAAACACACAGACATATCTGTAGAAATAAAATCATATAAAATCCATTTTTGAGTCTTGTGGCTTCATTTTTTTTGTAGTAAGCTGAGACATGTGGCTAATGCCCTGTGTTGTCTGACACCTGTCAGATGTGTTTACAGCAGTGTATTCTAATCATTTTACAGATGTATGACTATAAAAAACCTCCATTCTAGCCTCTGTAACTCTGTATCAGTAAGGCCTAGAATCACTCTGACACTTGTAACAAAAACTGGAGAGTGTTCCCTTTCCAATGATATCAGGCACACCCCAGAGTGTCAAAGTATATGGGAGCTGTACCACTTTTAATTTGGGTATGACGTTTAGACCAAAAAGCATGGAATTTCAAGCGTTTCTTCAGCCCTTCTGTCTACAACAGTCGAGAACCCTTTTGCAGTTATGTAAGCACATAATGTAATCTGAAAACTGCTGCCCTGATTAAAAAAACAATGCAACTGATCTCAGCTGGTATTATTATTATTATTTTTTTTTTTTTTTCAAAACAAACACAAGATATAAAAAAGATATCAATCAATCAATCAATCAAACTTTATTTATATAGCACTTTACAGCGACCAGTATCCAAAGTAATGCCATATAACAATGCCATTAGTTAAGAAAAGTGATTTTTAAAGAGACGTATAAGAGAGTATACTGAGACTGATGAACCAAAGTTTGCAATCTGACAATATCCAATACAATTATTATTATATTATTATTATAATATCAATAATTATTGATGTTCTAGCATAGGAAAATACCTTTCTAATTATATGACATAACAACAGACTCTGTCACTCTGGTTTTCTGCATTCAGTCAACACTCAGGTGTAACTCTGATCTAGTACCACTAGATGTCAGCCTAACCTTGTTTTTATTTGAGCTGGATATTCATTATTCTGTGTTTCTTATTTAAGTCAGACTCTTGAATTCTCTACAGTTTAAACTATAAAACCAAGCTGTTTATTCCCTGGAGGAAAGATGCTTTTTAAACGTGTCCTCCTTCATAAACGTCTAGGCCCATCTGCAAATAATTCAGACTACTTTTGTGTGTTGTGCTGAAGTGCTTTCCAAGTCCTTCAGATTGTCAAAGATTGTTTTCCATCTAAGCACACCCACTCTGCGCCTGCAGCCCTTCAGGAGCTCATATATTTTCCTGGGAACTCCTGCCAAAATCCACTCTTGTTTCCTACTCGTTCTCCCTTATATCCTGTTCTTCTGCTGAGGCCCTAAAGTGCAAGCACATTGTTATGCATTTGATTTGATATGGTACAAAAGTAAACTTGTAATCACTTACACTGAAAATATGCCCTCTTAAATTTGCCTAAACATTACGCATTATGCACTTTTATAGATTAAGCTACCCAACAGTATAGATTAATGCATCAATAATCCAATTATGTAATATATATTCTTAAATGGGTCATTCTGCATGATGAGTACTTTTACTTTGGATAGGCTACTTTAAGAATATTTTGATGCTAATAATTAAGAACGTTTACAAAAGTAAAATGTTAAATGCATGCAATATTTCTACATAACTGTATTTCCACTGATACCTAGGTAAAACCTTGGAGTAGTACTTGCACCATTAAACATTTCTCTATGACATTAAATATTTATGACAAAATTAGTAACATCATTAGGTGTTATTTATCCCTTGTGTTGTCCTCGTGTCAAATTTGACCCGTTTAAAAAAAAATGTTATATCAGAAATATGGGTTTCTTATAACCAAATTGCCCCAAAATAACTTGGATGCATGCATGTATGTTGTATGGAACCCAGACAACATACACATCCATGCATCCATGTTCTTCGCAGGTAAAATTAATGATTACTTCCATTGAATTTTGGTTGTTTTATTTTACTTCATGGCATTTGAAGAATTTTTTTTAAATGGTTTCAAAACAGCATCCTGACCAAACTTTGACATAAACCAGTCTGTGATTCACTCAACATCCTCTGAGCTTAACTATTCTATTAGTCAAAATAATTCATAATTTATGCTTTTTTTCAAACTCAAATATTTGGTATAATGTCATTTTATTAGGTTAATTGACCATTCATTTAAAAAAAAAAAAAGTGTTGAAAAGAGGGACAACGTTTAAAAAAGCGCCAAAAGTGTAAAAAAAGAATCAATTTTTCTATTTTTACCCGGAATGACAAGTTCATGGACGGTGAAGACAACACAAGGGTTATATAGAGTTTGAAACTTAAAAACTCAGCTAATCTGCTTCATCAGGACTGTGTGTGTGTGTGTGTGTGTGTGGTTTGATTAGATTTGAGAGATGATGGCGAGACAGACACTGTTGGTTTGTGTTATTTATATAAATAAATACTTTATGGACAAAAGTTGTAAGAAATTATTTTATGTGGATGTCAAAACAACTGCGACGCAGATCTCTGTGGTTGAGCTGGCAGAAGTGATATGTGAGTTTTGACACAGCTGTGTCGTGAAGGCAGGCAGTCTGTGATTACAACAATGAACAAAGACATGAGTCATACTCAATTACACATTGTCTCCTTAACAGAAAAGTAAAGAGTCATCTCTCTCTCACACACACACACACACACACACACACACACACACACACACACACACACACACACACACACACACACACACACACACACACACACACACACACACACACACACGCACGCGCACACACACACACAGTTGTCAGTACCAGACATCAGAAAACATGAACTAAAACACAGATTTAGACTATTTTCAAGAATACTTAAATGGAGGCAGGAATAATAAAATACTGTTTGGTGTAATGTTAGATCAAAATAAGTAATAATCAGTCAGCTAATATGTGTTTTGTATATGTGTGTGACTGTTGACAATGTATGAAGGTGCTAGTTTAGCTATTGAATAAGCAGTGATAAGAAAAGGCTGAATTACAGTTATCAAGTCAAAGGCACTTCATCTTATGTACACAGTCACACTGGAAAGCTTAAACAAACATAATCATTTACAAATTACATCAATCATATCACACCACACACATAAATAGGTCCAGTTTACATGTAAAAATGTCTTCATATTGTAGTAAAAAAAAAAAAAAAAAAACTTTTAAAAAGGACAGTGGCAGTTCAATACCTTTAACTAAAAGGTTTACAAAAAACAAACATTTCATAAGGTTTTAGTCAATTGCAGAAAATAGTTACTTTGTGCAAACTCTAACATGTTATTATGTAGTAGACGATGAAAAGCTCCACTGATATACAAGGTGGAGAAAACATAATGTTACTGCTTCATGAATAAAGAAATAACTAAATCACCACTGCCAATGCTGAAAGTGGGGGTCACATTGGATCAGTATGCAGTATTAGTGCATAGCCTCATTACTTTACTACTTTGTCAGTGTAGCTTTCTGTGTTTGGCATATACTGTATGTTGTCATGAATTTCAAAAGGATTCCCATTGACCTATCAAATACATTTGTGATTGGCACTCCTGCATTTTTAGCACACATTATTCAATATTTCAAAAGCTCTGTTTCTATCTTTTGTTGCTTTAAAAATGCCTAAAATATACAGTAATAAAAATGAAATTGATGAAGCTGAAAAATGTTGCTACATGGCATTGAACCGAACATTTGCATGTAAGATTATGTTACTTAAAGAAACATGAATTGTTGGCCACATGGGGCCTGTAGAAGATGTAAACAACACTTGTATAAACAAAATTAAAAAACAAAACAGTTATCACCTTATAAAATTGTAATGGTGAACATTTTAGCAAACACTTTAGATATGCAGCAGATACAGGGCAACATTAGTATTCATTTGGAGTTGTGTTTGTGTGCACCTGATGAATATTAGTCCAATATTCACTCTCCTTTTAGCTCCGTTTAGCTGTTTTAGCTCTGTTGTTGTTTCTTAAAATAACTCCTGAGGGAAATATCTGGCTGCTAAACACTGCACTAGCCACCAGCTAGTTGCTAACTGTGTCTGTCTGCTGTTTAGTGCTGAAAAGGTAGTGTACTGTGGCTTTTTAAGAGCTTTTTACATTATTATACTGTATACTAAAAAACAGATGCCTGCTGTTGCTGTAAACATGGTTGAGAGCGGTGAAAGTGAATTAAAACAGTAAATGCGCAGTGTGCAAACCTCAAACAATGAGTTCAAAGACACTACGCGGCTCTGTAGAGTTGAGCAAAACTGCAGAGTCACTACAATTGACACCTTTCACCTTACTGATCCATTGTCAATATACAGTGCCTTGCGAAAGTATTCGGCCCCCTTGAACTTTTCGACCTTTTGCCACATTTCAGGCTTCACACATAAAGATATAAAACTGTAATTTTTTGTGAAGAATCAACAACAAGTGGGACACAATCATAAAGTGGAACGAAATTTATTGGATTTTTCAAACTTTAACAGATAAAAAACTGAAAAATTGGGCGTGCAAAATTATTCAGCCCCCTTTACTTTCAGTGCAGCAAACTCTCTCCAGAAGTTCAGTGAGGATCTCTGAATGATCCAATGTTGACCTAAATGACTAATGATGAAAAATAGAAACCACCTGTGTGTAATCAAGTCTCCGTATAAATGCACCTGCTCTGTGATAGTCTCAGAGGTCCGTTTAAAGAGCAGAGAGCATCATGAAGAACAAGGAACACACCAGGCAGGTCCGAGATACTGTTGTAGAGAAGTTTAAAGCCGGATTTGGATACAAAAAGATTTCCCAAGCTTTAAACATCCCAAGGAGCACTGTGCAAGCGATAATATTGAAATGGAAGGAGTATCAGACCACTGCAAATCTACGAAGACCCGGCCGTCCCTCTAAACTTTCAGCTCATACAAGGAGAAGACTGATCAGAGATGCAGCCAAGAGGCCCATGATCACTCTGGATGAACTGCAGAGATCTACAGCTGAGGTGGGAGACTCTGTCCATAGGACAACAATCAGTCGTATACTGCACAAATCTGGCCTTTATGGAAGAGTGGCAAGAAGAAAGCCATTTCTTAAAGATATCCATAAAAAGTGTTGTTTAAAGTTTGCGACAAGCCACCTGGGAGACACACCAAACATGTGGAAGAAGGTGCTCTGGTCAGATGAAACCAAAATCGAACTTTTTGGCAACAATGCAAAACGTTATGTTTGGCGTAAAGGCAACACAGCTCATTACCCTTAACACACCATCCCCACTGTCAAACATGGTGGTGGCAGCATCATGGTGTGGGCCTGCTTTTCTGCAGCAGGGACAGGGAAGATGGTTAAAACTGATGGGAAGATGGATGGAGCCAAATACAGGACCATCCTGGAAGAAAACCTGATGGAGTCTGCAAAAGACCTGAGACGGGGACGGAGATTTGTCTTCCAACAAGACAATGATCCAAAACATAAAGCAAAATCTACAATGGAATGGTTCACAAATAAACATTCAGGTGTTAGAATGGCCAAGTCAAAGTCCAGACCTGAATCCAATCGAGAATCTGTGGAAAGAACTGAAAACTGCTGTTCACAAACGCTCTCCATCCAACCTCACTGAGCTCCAGCTGTTTTGCAAGGAGGAATGGGCAAAAATGTCAGTCTCTCGATGTGCAAAACTGATAGAGGCATACCCCAAGCGACTTACAGCTGTAATCGCAGCAAAAGGTGGCGCTACAAAGTATTAACTTAAGGGGGCTGAATAATTTTGCAATTTTTCAGTTTTTTATGTTAAAACAGTTTGAAATATCCAATACATTTCGTTCCACTTCATGATTGTGTCCCACTTGTTGTTGATTCTTCACAAAAAATTACAGTTTTATATCTATGTTTGAAGCCTGAAATGTGGCAAAAGGTCGAAAAGTTCAAGGGGGCCGAATACTTTCGCAAGGCACTGTACCCAGACCAGGTCAAACCTAGCATATGGCTCGATCGTGTAACGACCAATGTGATAAATTCTGGCCAAATTGTTATACAGATAGTCAGTGGTAGTGTCTATAATGTGAATCCTGGCTATTAAACGTTAATCTGCAAACGTCTGTAGTGCCGCAGTAATATTTGTTCTTAAAGTGACTGAAGTAGCATATCATATGATATGGTTAAGCTACGTTTGAGTCAATAATTGAGAAGTGTGTGGCTATTTGCCTATTTCAAAGAGCAACGGCCAATGTGGCACTCCAACACTCGACCGATCAATAATGTAACTTCATCACTCACTCAGTAAGTCAGTGACAAACTATTGCGTTTATAGAGCTGGTCAAACTTTTGCTTAATGCAGCTTTAAGAGTCCTTTTCCAGGAGGTGCTTACATTATTTTATCCACCCCTCTGTAGATACACATCATATCAACATTTGATAATGTTGGTTACTACTACGAGCTTTACTTAACATTAAAATCTCTTTGCAAAAGCCATCTGAATTAGGTGCTTTAGTCTCTGATTATGTTGCTGAATGTCACAGTGTGTGTATTGTCATTCAGCTGAAGCTACAGTATGTTCTTTACAATAATGCTGTTGTCATGTACCTCCTTTACTACAACTGTGCTTATTTAAAGCAGATATCTCATCAAGTGGAAATGAATGCACTCTTTGTACTGGACGCGTAAAGCGTATAGGGATGAGTGGAGACAAACAGTGTCCCACTGGGAGGGACAGTCCAGGACATTGACCCAGTCACCATTAGTTCAGTGTTAGTCCAGTTGAGATATAAATGTATATGAGTCATCCGGTGACAGAAACTGAACAGTAATGACTTCATCATTCATCGAACATCATCGTAACAGGCAGGAACCCTAGTGACAGTCTCGATAGAAAAAGTGTGTCTGTTGTCCATTTCTGTGCTGATTCAGCTTTCCTTCACGGTCCGTTGCATATTTTTGATGGTGCAAATAGTCACTTCTATCATCTTTCCTCAGCTGACATGTGGCTCCTGTAGAGTGTAAGTGCTCAGTCTGCGTGGCATTCAGTCCATCAGACGATGAGGGAGTCCCGGCTGAGAAGAGTGCTCTAGTGAGGATTAAAAAAAAAAGTTTAAGTGATTAACACAATAGCAGAGAGCTTACACCAAAATACTCACATACGTTTACAGTAGAATGAGAAGGAGTAAAAGATAGTAAACATTAGCCAAACAGGGTTATTATGGTGAACCTGGGACAAACTGCATTTCAACCTTTTTTAAAATGATTTAAAGATTTGATTGAAGCTCCTGAAAGCTGGTTCTGTTGAATGAATTTATCTTGTACATGGATTCTTTGACGTTGAATACCTTTTTGACCCAGGTTTATCAGGGAGGAGACAACCAGTTATGATTGTTATGGAGAGTCGTTGGATACAGAACAGAGTATTCTACCTAGTTTTCATTGTAGTAGCATCTGAACCTGACCTGTCAAAGGTACAACAACAACAACAACAGCCTTAGAGCTGGGACCCCGTGCGGGGAAGACAACATAATGATATGAGTTTGAAATATATAATATTTTCTGTATATAGTTCCTAAACCATCATAAAGTTCTACCCCTGACGCTGGGACTTTTTGCCCAAAATAACTATCGTACAGGAACTTAAAGGTGCACTATGAGTTCCTGCATGATGTCACTTCTGTTGACGTTCCAAGTAAATTCCAAACAAAACAGAGCAAGCTCGCCCCTCCTCCTATGTTTCCGTAACTGTCATGACTAACTGACTAACTGGTGTGCTGAGTGGGTGTGGTGCTCCTGGTTCTCTCTCCCTCCTCGTCAGGACACCTGTGGCTTCCTACTCACCTGAAGCATATCCAGCAATCACAGCTCCTGTCTAAAACCCCGGCTTTCTAACCAGTCTCTGCCAGATCGTCCGTTCACCCAAGTGGTAACACTCGCTATGGCCAGCCTAAGTGGTTTTTGAAAGTCTGCCCTTTTTGTATTTCCTGTTGAAAGCTTAGTTTTGACTTTGTGTGTTCTTTGCTCCTGCTCCAGATTCCTGCTCCAGCCCTGGAAGCCCAGTCTGCCTGCCTGAGCCAAATAGTTTTTTTGTTGGACCTGCCTCTCGCCTGTCTGCCCGCTCTCAGCCCCAGAGGATTTCTAAGCACCTTCATTACATTTTGTGTTCAATAAACCTCTTTACCTGTTCCAACCTTTTTTCTGTGTCTGCTCCTGAATCTGGACAGCCCCAGCCTAACACACAGCCTGTGCCTCTAGTGTTTGTTTGACGTTTACGACCCCTGTGTTGTCTCCCGAGACCGGGCTTTTTCACAGTGTATTCAGGGGGCAGGCAGCTAGCGGATCAAAGAGAGATGCCTACGATTTGAGACAAAAATGAAATCACGCTGAAACCATGCAGGAACTCATAGTGCACCTTTAATGTAATCCCTGGTTCCTCCGGACGAAACGCAGATTTAGTTCTTCAAAAGATTCTTGGGCCCCTGTGGAAACGCCCTCGTAAACTCCCTTCAAAGCAGCGAAATCCAACATTGAGTGTTATACACTTTGCCGTTAGCTTAGTGTTAAACTTTTTATCAATTACACATCAATAACTAGTTTTCAATAACTAGAAAATAGGCTACATGAGTTCTACTCACTGCTGTTGATCTGCAAATTAGCATCACCAGCAAACAATGCTACCAATAGTTGATAGGCTTAGATGTTACTCACCACTTTCCGGGTCTTGTCTCTGGGCTCCTCTGTGCGACCGGGCAGGGAATGGGCAGGAGGTTGAGAGGAGCAAGTGTTTGCTGGGAGCGGCCGCGGAGATGGCCTGTCCGTTCTGCTTCGCTCTGTGTCTGAGTAAAGAGGAAGTGAATCTGCCTCAGGCCTGTTACTGGGCGATCGGCTGCAGTGCCGACTCGATTCCCCACTGCTCTTTTTCGAACTGCCCTTAGAGGTTGTGTCTGAATCCCCCTCCCCCCGGGCCCCACTCTTCCCCTGGCTGACCCCTCGTAACTTGGCCTTACGCTCCAGCAGGCTGGTCAGGAACGTGCCATCGTAGTCCTTCTCTTGAGAAGAAGTCGATGGTGGACTGACTCTGGGAGGAGGTGGGGCAGGTCGCTCACTGTCCCAAGTGCCCCTTCTCTTTTCGGGTGACTGAAGGGGGCTTATGTAATGTCCGTTATTCTTGTTTCTTCTGAGACGATCCTCACGGTCGCTGTTGTCGCCAAGCTCGTTTTCATCATTGTGATAATGCTGAGGTGGACCATTACGGTATGAAGGATACCGACTGAACTCCAGACGCTCCATCTCATAGTCTCCCCTGTCCTCTTCCCTTTTCTCTTCCCCTCTGTCTCCTCTCTGCTTGTAAGAAGCAGCAAACTCCTCCAGCTCGTCTAGTGAGCCGGTTCGTCCCGCAGTACGGTACGTCTTTCTCCGCAGATGTTCTGAACGAGGGTTCCACCTGCGAAACACAACACAAGGCCAAGAGAAGACAGACCGGGAGAGTGAGGGGACAAGGGAACAGGATGCAAGAGAAGGTCAGGAGGATTGTGAGTATTGTGTATATTTATATGCAGATATTCAGAATCTGTTTGCATTCACAAGTTGCTGAGTTTACATGTGCTTAAGTAAATGAGTTACTGGCTTTCTCCAGTAAGCTGATTGATTAAGGCGCTGACACACCAACCCGATTATCGGCCGTCGCACAGTCTGGCGAGGTCGGTGACTCAAGTCTGTTCGGTGTGTTCCGTGCCGTCATCAGTCGGAGGAGCCGTCGCTGTTTGTTTGGGCCGATTTAACTTCAGGCAGTCGGACTCAATGACCAATCTGATTGGTGGAGTGCTAACCGGAAATGACGAGTGGGATGAGCGTGACGAACGCCTCTCAAAATCTGACAAAAATCTTTTAAACTGACCTTTCAGCAACAGATTCAGCAACTGCATGGCCTATTTCTCGCTTAAAATGTTTTCAGAAACACGTTTCGGTGAACTATTTTCGAGCTATTAACGAGCCGCCATTTTGGTTGGTTTTGAAATTCGGGAGAAGGCAGACCCATGTGACGCGTTCGTCCAATCAGCTGCCGGTTTTAATTTTTTGGCCGACAATACAGATTAGCGCCGCCTGCTGTTATGGAGACGTATTACGTCTCGCGCATGCACAGAACGTACGCTCAAGTCGGCGTCGCTTCAATGTGTTCCGAGGCACTTTTTTGACCAACTCGGGGGAGGCAGTCAGTCCGACCGGCCGTCGGTTTGGTGTATCAGAGCCTTTAAACGGCATCTACTATACACAGGAAACCCGTTTTCTGTAATCAGGTAGGAAATTAGAGAAACTTGATTTTTTTCCCCCATGAAAACGCACTCTGTATGTCTAAAACAGTTGCTTTCCACCACTGAACATTTGAATATATGTAATGTAAAGGAAAAATGTGCCTGTGTCTGTCTGTCATCTCTCTGCCCCGTCACTCTGCCCTGACATCAAAAAAGTCAGGAAGCGTCTTCTATAGCGGTTAAATTAGTAAGCCATGCTTCTAAAATAAAGTAAGAACCCAGGTCACTTTAGTGCATGTAAACGCACACAGACACAGAGTACCTTTTGTGGTTGTCCTCTTCGTTGTGATTCTGTTGCCGTTGATTTCGGCCGGGCCTGCGCAACTGGGACGAGGACGGAGGGTCATCGCTGTACCGCCGCGGAGGAAGGGGCTCATCCTGGCACCGGCGAGGCTCTGAGTCGCGGTCATCGTGATATCGTTGGGGTGAAGGGGGATTGTCACGGTAACGCTGCGGCTCTGGGCTGCGGTTGTCACGGTAGCGTTGGGGCTCAGGCTGAGGGTCATGGTCAGGGATGGCGGGCAGAGCTTTCCTCTGGACATTTCGGTATGTTTGGCGGAAGCTGGTTTCTCCCTCGTGGAGGGAGCTCAGCTCGGACAGGCTACAGGCTGGACGGGTCAAAATGAAGGAATGGATAAATGAAGAATGACTGAATAAACTGAAAATGTCTCTTTAAAGTGCTCATATTATGCTTTTTGGCTTTTTCCCTTTCCTTTATTGTATTATTTATCATTTTGTGCACGTTATAGTTTTACAAAGTGAAAAAGCCCAAAGTTCACCCCAAAGGGACTTACCATCTCCAACAGAAAACACCGTTCTCAAACTGCTCCAAACAGCTCTATTGTAGTCCAGCCTTTACTTCCGTGACAAACGTGCGTCACTTTGTAACACACGTTATAATGCTTGCCTAGCTGCTAGCGTGGCACGCCCTCATACTCTGCTTCTGACTGGCTGGTTGTCCTTATCTAGCTACTGCGCATGTGCGACTCCCAACAAAGATGTAACAGAAGTGAGATGCCTCACTCTGTAGCTAAAACAGAGAGCTCAACACACAGGGTGAAAAGAGGAGCTGCAGCAATGTGCAGTACAACAAAAATCTGGTGTTTTTTTTAAACTAAACCACGTAAACTTATTCTGATATAATCTCTAAATACATTTATGAACCTGAAAATATGAGCACTTTAAGGTATCAGAGAATTTAAGAGAAACAGTTATAACAGAGACTGCAGAAGAAGAAAGTCAGAGTTGATGTCTGTAAGCGATCACATTAATTGTTGGAGAGAGAATCGTAAAAACACATTCTTTCAGGTGAGCAGGCATGCACAGCTGCTACTATGCACATCTGAACTACGCAATATGCTGAATGCTTGTGCAGAGAGGCAAGCCAAGACACGCTCAAAAGGATAAAAAGACAAAATAGAAACTACCAACAGTATAGATAGTGCAGCATGCATTGTCTATTGAGTGTATAAACATGCAATAGAAGATGTGGACAGCATTTTCAGAGAGTAAACCCATAGGATGGGTTTATGGAGCTTACACTGGTGGCTGATTGACCTGGCAGGGTTGAAGTGAGCCAGCTGTTTCTCTACATACTGTAGCACCCTGAGAGAGTCCTGATCCTGAGGTGAAGGAACGCGGTACGGAACCCCTACAGCATGCATTGGCACTGTAGACACACACTTGACCCATCAGCATGGAAAAGTTTTGTCTTTGTGGATCGAGGACCATTAGTAGTGCTTTTTCTCGTTTTCTATTTTCACTACCTTATTATATTACTATTGTTTCTAATTGCAGAATAAAATAGTTGACATGCAATCACATGAGAACACACACATCAATTTATAACATTCCCAAAATAAAATAGTAACCGAAAGAAACAATTACATTTCTCATAGAACTTTTTTGAATGCTGTACTTAAATTAAACGGTTTTCAAATGAAGCTTATCTTGCAGATTATTCAACGCCCAGCAAATGCAATATAAAAAAGTGCAGAATAAACTCTAGGGATGAGTATATTAAAAAAACAACAACAACGTTGATATGGTCAGTAATTCTAAAAACACAGATTCACTTGCTTGAAAAAGAGTAAGACCTCACCTGCTGTGAGTATGCTGCCATCTGAAGGGGGGAGGGAAGACATCTTGTCCACCAGAGATGGGGGTGCGATGGGAACCATCGTCGGAACACCAGTGACAAAGTATGGAGGGTAGGCAGGTGTCTGAGGCGTGGAGGTGCCCGTCTTTATACCCTTACCTGCCTCATAAACTACAAAAGCAACACACAATCTCATTCTGACTTTCCAGAAAAACACATTTTCAATAGTCAGTCAGTGTTCTGAGCAATAACTTGCTGCGTGTGAGTGTGTGTGTGCGTGTGTGTGTTCATACTCACGGTGTCTTGGGCAGCAGCATGTGTCGGGACAGCACCAGCAGCTGATGTAGCAGCAGCAGGAGTGAGGACAACACTGACACCAACAAATCCCGACCAACAGCAGGAATAAGACACTGCCCAGTGCCACCGCCGACACAAACACCCACTCTGAAAGTACACACAACACAGAATCCTGCGTTTAGATAAGTACCAACACATATTAAGTTAGAGAGAACCAGTTTGATTTGATCAGATCACTGTGTAATCTACTATACTAAAATGGCTGTTTGCTTTAGACATCAAAATTGATGCAGCAGAACCAGAGATATTGTCTTTTTCTCTTGCTTGGCTTCTACATGACCCACGATGTGTGTCATGCTAATAGCAGCTAATGTAGCCTCGAGCCGCTGGCCTCAAGCAGAACTGAAGAAACGGCTACAGAGGACGGGTAAGGACACTTCTTTCTAACTCCACTCCTCAGATTTTTAAACATGTAGTCTTCAGCTGACTCAAGTGACATCACTTGAGGCAAGTTATCAGATTTCACACAGCTCCCTCTGGAGCAACAAAAGGCTTTAGTATTTTTTCACATATGCAGTAGTACTCCTCAAGGACTGTAAATGGTTTATAATCAGTGGTTTCACTTTAAATCTGTATTTTAGAAGTATTTTACCGCGTTCCCTCTGTACAGTATGCCTCCATGTTTACACTGACTGTAACCCAATACTGTATACTAGTTTAACCTTATTTTGAGAATGTCCCATGTTTACATTTGAAGTAAACTTAAAAATGCCAACATGTATACTAAAATTGTTGGATTTTTGAGTACCCTGTTGATGAAGTCAATGGCCCTAAAATACATTGTTGAACACAAATGAAGAACCAATTCATAGTTACAAAAAAAAGGTAAAGGGCATAAAGGTAGTAGTAGTTGCAAATAATTAGTTAATAAAAAAATTACATATACACTAGGGATTAGTTGATTAAAAAGTGACTTCATTAAAATGTAGACAACCAATGAACTGTTGAAGGGCTGTGGACTTGTACAATATAAGAGCAACTTGTAATTAGGAAGTAAAAATGTTTGCTGTGTTTTGATTTCCCTTTTGTTGTGAGAACCTTAAATGTATTTAATGTCTACAGAAACATGTATTCTTAATCAACCTTTATATAATCTCTCAAACTTCACTATTTAACATGAGAGCTACAGTTGTCCTTACGTGTTACATTAGGGTCGTTTATAACATGAGAGGAATCCCCAAGCCCCGGCTGACAGTGTGACCAGTTTAGTAAATTACTGTAATAACCAGAGATGATAACCAAGACATTAACCAATATTTTATCCAAATAAAAAGAAAGAAATATTTGAACATGTGTTTTCATGCATGCATGTAAGCTGCTTTAAGCACCGATGAAAATGGCATAATTTCTTCCTTAATGTGATGTATTGGATGTTGGAATGGGACATAACACAGTGAGGAATGATTCCTGTAGAGATATGAGACATCAGCTAAGAGGGAGAAGGCTGAATTGTTGAAAAATGTGTCTTCTATCATGTGGCGTTTTTAACTTCTTTTGCCTGTTTTTCAGAAAGTAAATGTTTTTCTTGGGACGTAACAAATCAGAACAAATTCAATCTTAACCAGAATGAGCCAGAACTAAAGAAATGAGATGGTTTTACAACGAGTATATGTGCTGAAGTGAGTGATACGGCAAGTACAACAGATAAACAACATGTATCTGTCTACAGGGACAAAGCAAAGCAAAGCAAAGGCAAGGAGAGGGCAGATAAGGAAATCTTAACAATGTAAAACCAAGGACAACGTTGTTTCTCTAAAAACACACACAGGGAACCAGATTTTGCTACAGGAAGGAAATGGACAGTTTACGCTGCTCTGTACGACACACACACACACACACACTCTCTCTCTCACACACACACACACACACACACACACACACACACACACACACACACACACACACACACACACACACACACACACACACACACACACACACACACACACACACACACACGACTGAAGCTAACAGTACATTTTACACATTTCAGAGCACGGTGGGAGTCGATGTGGATAACAACACATACTAATGCAACACTAATGCCAGAGATAAGCTTGCAGTAACCATACTAGCTGAGCGATTCATACCATGTCATTTTGGGAGCTACATCCACAGAATTCATCTATTCATTTATCACCTCCCCACAAACCCTGTGATAATTAACTGTGTATTACAGGAATTTGATGTGACATAAACAAACCTCACTCCCTCCACTGTGTTTTTTTTACTGGGTAGTGTCCAAATGATGTGGGACGACATGCTAACCACAACCATAAATAACTGTAATGACCATAATAGCTGTTTGTCAGCACAGTGGGAGTGAGCTCTTATCTAAAGGGTGTGGGATAAAAATGTCTCTGAACTCAACTCTGTCAAAGCCTCATTATAGCTGAATCACACTGGTCGGTTGCATTATTTACTCATCCCATCTCAAGGAATTCTCCCTACCACCTTCCAAATGGTTCCTACATCCATTGTTAGAGCGGTGAGTAGGGTTAGTATGAATGGAAGGAACCAGGTGAGGGGGAGAATACATTATGCCCCTACCTGGCATAATCTTCATATCAAAGTCTGGCAGGAGATCTTCAGGCACACCTGAGAAACCTGCAGAGAGACAGAGCAGAGGTGACAACAGGAGAGGAGAAGAGGAGAGGGAATGGGGTTGATATAAATGATTGATTCAAAGAAAGTTGTTGCAGCAGCAGCATGCGTGATGAGAGAAGCAAGACAGAACAGACAGAGAGCGATATAGGGAAAGATTAACAGATTTAAAAAAAAGAGTTGGCAGCTCAACAGCAGCATGCACCAAAGGACAATCTGATCTTGTTCCTGAAAGTCTCCATATCAGAGCAACTGATAAGCAGGTTGATCATATGATTTCTGATATCAAAAGCTGTGAGGTCATCGGTCTGGTAAGAAGACAGACTGGAACGTGGATCATTCTCATGACATACAGGCAGAAGCTGTGAGTAATGTCACATGCAAAAAAATCACAGGTAGGAACATTCTTCACGTCCAGAGCCAGGAAAACAGAGTGCAGAGAAACATTTAGTTTCTGAAACTGTTTATTTGTCTTTGTCTCTCTGTTATCTATCCAGAGAGTAGTGGCCCAGGGATGAGCCCTGGAGAACCATAAGTCCATTATTTCTCTTGATAATAAGCTCTCTCCAATTTAACAAATCATCCTGTTGAATAATTCAGGAAAAGTTGCTGTAGACACCTGAAGTTGCACGCCACCTCCGTGTAGTTAAATGTGTTCTTTCCTCGTGCTGAAACATGTCCCTTTGCTGTTCTGTCCAACTTCTGAAATTATACATGTTGCTATTCCTTTAACTACAGCTACAGAAATGTTGGTGGAGGGAAAGATAGATTACTTCTACACATAAATATGTTTCAGGGAAAGAAAGGAGAAACATGACCACCAGATAAAACCCAAGTCCTGTAAAACCATCACCGCCTGTCAACTGTTGATCCTGGTATCTTCCTAGTGTTATGTCTTTCTCTTAAAAATGTTCTCTTTAAAAATAGCTCTAAGGGACTCCACACAAGGTCAGCAGATGTTTGAATGAAACATTTACATGACAGATGCAGTAAGGGGGACGAGTGTAACAAGTGTGTTTTGTTTGGGTGTGTGTGTCCATGTGAGCACAGTAAGTTGAAGCTTTGTGAAAAGTGAAAAAGCCAGTAGGGGAGTGTGAGCTGAGCAGATACTGGTGTTTTACTGTTGATAGTGTGATTATGGCTGAGAGGAGGAGTGGTGAGCGCCAGAAAGAAGGACTGGAGAAACAGACAGCAGGCTGGACTATCTTGGCCTGACTCTGGCTGACAGTGCTGCACATACCTCACTTTGTATCTTTCTTGAAGGCTAAACGTGTTCTTTGCTGAATTTGAAAACAGAAAGAACCCTATTAAGTTCATTGAGAAGAATCATCACATTAATTCAAAAAACTAGGTGCTGGAATTTGCATTTAAGGCTCCTCTAATTTTGTATGTTTTGTTATTATGTGTTCTGTCTCCATTCTGCTCAAACAATTAAGGCAGCTTACTTGCGGAGTTTCCACTCACACGTGAATTTGCCTGCAGGCCGGTAATTCACCGGAGATTTACTTTCAAATATTTTGGGTTTGCTTGTTTTTCTCCATATGGTTATACAGGCGGGTGGTATTTGTACACTGCCACGCATACTCCTCCTATGGAAATTAATTGTAAAGAGAAGGTCAGCCTATATGCTGGTAGAGCTCTACAGAGATACACAAAAACACACACACACACACACAGATATTAAAACCATACCAAGGGAGAACAGAGGGAAGCAGAATTCTTCCTTCGTTTTTATCAGCAACTGAATTCTCAGTCGACTGTTTCACATGGTGTCAGCCCTCCATCTTTTGTATCGTTGTGCTCTGCTGTCCCTCCTACATGTCATTAAATCTCCCCTCCCTTCTTTGCTGTGAAGTAATTTACACAAAAAAGACAAAAGACCCTCCCCCCCCAGCCTCATCCATTCACAGAGGCCCCAACTGTTGTTATGGAAACACAAGTGCCTCACATGCCATATTAGCTACACACAGACCAGAAAATACAACTTTTTTCATTGTTGTAGATGTAGGGTCTCTTATGCCAGGTTACAGACTGCAAAGGGCAACTCATGCAGGAAAGTCATGCCATCTTCATTTGCCTGTAGCATTATATATATATATATATATATATATATATATATATATATATATATATATATATATATACACACACAACATATTATCGTACCAGGGCCCTACCCACATTTAATCAGATTCAGTATTCACTCAAGTCTTTGCAAACTGTAAAAGCTTATTGCCCATTACTTCTGTGTGTATGTGCGTGTCTTTTGTGCATACACATAAGTCTCTGAGTGCTAGCCAAACAAAAGTTCAGCCTCAGAGTGAATTAGAGCACCAGGAGCCACATAGCTTCTCAGCAGTTGCTATGGTAACATTTGTAACTGATCACAGACAAGTCCACTGTCACTGTAAAGACACAACACATTGCAGATACTTAAACAAGGGACACGCAGATTCTATGTGCATGCACGCACGCATGCACACACACACACACACACACACACACACACACACACACACACACACACACACACACACACACACACACACACACACACACACACACACACACACACACACACACACACACACAATTAAATGGCATTTCAAAGACTCAAACAAGCGATAACTATTCTGCAGCAGCAACTAAGTTTCAAAACCTTCTTGTGGTAATATACAGTATGAGTTAATGCAGTTGCTTTGGTTACAGATTAGGCAAAACTGCCCAAGAAGTGCCACTGCTAGTTGTAAATCAGCTCATTAATGAGCTTGTATTGTGCTGCCTGTATAGGTCAGCTTATAAAGGCTGTGTTATGTAACAGCAGCTCGTAGAAAAATTCTATTTATTTTTGTGTCTACGAGTAATTACATATACAAGGTTGCTCAGAGATACTGCAGCGTATGGTCTGCCAGTCTTATCACATCTATGATATATCAAGGTGATGGGACACCGCTAGAATCTATGACTCAATAAGCCATTGTTTCAAATGGTATACCGTGTAAGTTTGCAGGTTTAAAGTTCCACAATGATGAATCTGCCAGAGCTCACACCAAAACTGGAAACACGTTGTTGAATTTGAAACCCGCTTGAACTTCAATGGATGTCAATGAGACATAAATTAGAGGCAATATTCACAGAGAAGGTCGTGTAAGTGTGATCAAGTTTAGGCTTATCTTTTTAATTTCAAAATTAAAATCCTTTACAATAATAAGCATGTTAGGAAAGTAGGGGCAGCTTACCAAGAACCAGCAGCTCCACAGAGGCTTCGTTCTGTCCCTCTAAATCATCAGATATAACCACTTTACAGATGTAAACTCCACTGTCTCCCCACTGGACCTCTCCTATGCGCAGGTCTGCCTCTGCATGAGAAAAGGGGAAGAGGTTAAAAATGACAAAATCCTCCTAAATCATTTTAAATGTCTGAACATCTTTGGCAAAAAAAAAATGTCTTTGAGGATGAACTAAGTTTACTCGTTTTCAGGTTGTAGCAACTTTTAAAAGTTGAAAACGTAACATGCATTGTTTAACTAAAAGGTTTGAAAGAATTTACGCTACGTTTACACGTGGCCGGCTATTTTTATAAACGGACATTTCAACCTCTCCGTTTTAAAAAATAACGTCAAGAGCACGCCAGACCTGTAGGTGGCAGTGTAACGAGAAGCTCAAGCCCACGTTAGCCAATCAGAATCCCAAAAATAGCAACAACAGCAACCAATCACTTCCTCTTTCTCTCTCTCGGCTGCCTAAACATCCGTTTGTCTCAGTTTACATGCAAACGAAGATTTCAAAAATATCCACTTTGGCCGGAGTTTTTAGAAAGAATCGTTTTCAGAGGAGAATTCACCGTTTGCGTGTAAACGAAGGGCACAAACGAAGGGAAATGTCTCAGTTTTTCAAAATAACCATGTAAGTGTAAACAGGGCCTTAGATTCAATATGAAAACCCTGTTTAAACATGTATACATTTGTGAAGCACAATGCCTCACTGTCCTTGGTTAGGTACTAAGTACGTCTTACGTTTCAAACTTATTTAGTCTGTCTTACACTTAATGTATGTTTAATGTTAAATGTTTATTGTTTTACAATTGTACCCATTCATTTTCCTCTGTGATCCTAAAAAAACAATAATGCCTCACTGTTTCAAGCTGCTGGGGGTGAAAAGAAATGAAAATGTCATCATGATTTCAATTCATTAATTAGTATGCTGCCAGTACATCCTCCACTCTTCTGGGAAGATTTTCCACAAGGTTTTGGAACCTGGCCGCAGGGATTTATTCCCTTTCAGGAACTAGAGCATTACTGAGGTTCAACTCTGATGTTGGGCGATAAGGTCTGGCTCGCCCCCTGAGTTCCTATTCCTCCCAAAGGTGTTGGATGGGAGTGAGGATATGGATCTGTGTAGACCAGTCAATTAATTCTTCCACCCCAAACTCAGAAAAACACTAGGGCTGCACAATTAATCGCAATTTTATCGAAATCGCAATATGAACTAGTGCAATATCCAAATCGCAGGGGGACGCAATATTTGTGAAAGGCAAAATATGTGTCAAACCATTCTAAAATAAAGTACTGTGGTGCTGCAGAGACATCCCAGCCTACAAATCGTATCCTGCAGACTCAAGAAAAAAATCTTTGTTTGGTACAGGGCCTCAAAAAAAAAAAAAAATCACACTTCAATAATTTTTATTTATTTATTTTTTAATAATGATACAAAAATGATCATTCCCTCCACTATCGTGACTCATATCGCAATCGCAATATCAGTCAAAATAATCGCAATTAGATATTTTCCTAATATCGTGCAGCCCTTAAAACATATTAAAGGGGTGGTTCAGAATTTTGGACATAGGACCTCATTTCCAAGTTAGCCAGTGTGTTATTTATCACTGGAGACAGTTTTCAACACTTTTAATCCAGTCCTTCCAGTTGCAGAGTTTGCTGGTGCTAGGTTAGCGCAAGTCAACAGTATCTGCTAGCCTGCCACTAAAAACAGTCTTAGCCACTCCACACCCGAGGCAAATAAATTATAACGCCAGACTATCAATGTAAATGTCTGTGTTGATAGAATAATATTAGAAATAAAACTACTCTTGCATCTCAATGATCACATTACATTTTGAGGGACTAGTTCCTCAGCAGCGGCGGAATTTTACTTTGCTCCGGTTAGTAGTCCTGCGGCAAAAAGTAAACAGAGAAGTGCACTACAGTCGGGACACCTAGTAGTAGCCTAGTACAGTGGTATTGAAGCATTGGATTGGAAACGAAGGACTGGGCAACATAGTGATTCAGTGTGCATTTAGAAATTGTAAAAATAAACCAAACAGATGGGCACCACAAAGTTTCCACAAATTTCCATTGGGAGATCCAGAAAGGAACCAACTGTGGCTTCTTGCTGCTGGCTTGGACATCAAGACACCAGCGGAGACTCTACTCAAGTGGCAAATGTGTAGTGATCATTTTAGACCAAATGACTTTGAAAACCCCCGCAATCTAAAGGTCCACAAGTCACTGACAACAAATGCGGTTCCAGCAGTCTTTCCAGATGCACCAACAGCTACTGATGAACAGGTAATAACTTGTGGTAGGCTACTCTAGCTAATAAAGCCTTTCTGTGTTAGCCTAGCTGCTACTGATAGATTGAGACTGACAACGTTAGTGGAGATAACGTTACAGTTCAATGCATTGTGGAGAGTGACAACGTTAGCTAACGGTATAGCTACACTCTTGGTAGATACCTGGCTGGGCTAACCGCTAACTTTAGGTAAATGCTGACAGAAAAGTAATGTAAGCTTGGACAGTTTACATGCAAATTGCAGCGGCAGGTAAATAAACTTGTGTGATTGTCATGGAAACCGGCTTTCTCAGTAGCCTAGGTAATATCACTCCGCCGCTGCTGTAGCCTATGCTACCAACTACAGGGAACAAAGTATAACTATTGCAATGCGATGCAAAGCTAGTTTTATTTCTAACATGATTCTATCAACACAGACATTTACATCAATAGTCTGGCGTTATAATTTATTTGCCTCGGGTGTACTGTGGAGTGTGTAAGACTGCTTTTAATGGCAGGCTAACAGAAACTGTTGACTTGTGCTAGCCTAGCACCAGCGAACTCTGCAACTGGAAGGACTGGATGAAAAGTGTTGAAAACTGTTTCCACTGATAAATAACACACTGGCTAACTTGGAAATGAGGTCCTATGTCCAAAATTCTGAACCACCCCTTTAACACAAACAATAAAAACGGGACTATGGTTCTCACAAACCTTTGGCCACATTAAATAACTTTACAGGAGAGGCCAGAGTCGCCTCTATTTTTTGAGGAGGCTAAGGTCCTTCAACATCTGAAGAAGCTGAGGATGTTTTATGAGTCTGTGGTGGCTAGTGCTCTCCTGTATGCTGTTGCATGCTGGGGCAGCAGGTTGAGAGTGGCTGACACCAACAGACTCAACAAACTAATACAGAAGGCCAGTGATGTTGTTGGTGCGGCGCTGGACTCCTTAAAGTCAGTGTCAGAGAGGAGAATGCTGTCTAAAGTACACTCCTAGACAACTCCGCCCACCCACTCCACAATACACAGGTCAGTCTAAGGAGCACCTTCAGCAACAGTCAGACACCCACAATGCACCACAGATCGCCACAGGAGGTCTTTCCTGCCTGTGGCCATCAAACTATATAACTCCTCTCTCCGAGTGTCACACACGCTTAGAGTTAAAACTGGTCTCACAGCACGCATCCCCACATCACATCGCAATATTCTTGGAGAATTATATACAATAATTCCTGCAATAGTTATCAGCTCCATGAACAAAAGTGTTACTTATTAATTCACTGCTGCTACTTGTATTCATACCGTACACTGCACTACAACAGAATGTGTATAATCCATTGAAACAATCTTTTTACCCTAATCTGACTTGTAAACTAATCTCACTTACTTCTACATAACATTTTTATTTATGTCTTATTGTAGATATATTACTTATTTACTGTATACACTTATTGACTTGCTTTTTTCTTACTCTTATTTTAAGTGTGACTGTGAGCAACTGCAACTAAATAATTTCCCTGAGGGATCAATAAAGTATTCTGATTCTGATAATGTATTATGTAAATGTATGATAGCTCAGGATAATGCATATAGCATTTATATATATTTGTTTGTGTTTTTCTAATTATGGAAGCAAAGATTCCAACAAAGTGCTATTTCATAAGACTGAATAGGCCATAAAAACAATTCCAATATAGTTTGGCCCAAGAATCCAACACACAAGACAATACTGGGCCACTGACTCTATTGTAAGGGGGTCAGACATGTAACTACAGCAGACAGGAAACAGGGTTGTATAATGCACTTCCTTTTCCTGTCAGCCAAGGAAGGGGGAGGGGAGACAGGCTGACCAGACCACACCAGTGTGACCTGTCTCTCCTTTAACACAGTAACACCTCCACTCATTCAACATACAATGTTATAGTGTTTATTTCACACACTCCAACCACATGCAAGTCATATGGACTGCCACCTTTTAAAGGACCAGGAGCGCAGGTCAGTGTGTTGGTTTGTCTGTGTTAGCCATGTGATTAACAGAACAGCCCCTGTCCAGTGCATGCTGGGACAGACTCCAGCCTTGCTGTGACCCTGAATAGGATTACATGAGTCTGGATCACTGGGCGTCTGTAAAGGCAACATTGTTAAACTTTTTTTTACTTTTCTGTCCATTTACAACATTGCTTCGCTGACCTGTTTCAGGACAGGAGGTGGAGTGGGACAGCAAAAGAGAAACGACAAAGTGAAAGAAAAGCCCTACACTGAGAGAAATGAGTGTGTGGATGGTGGGACGTGGAGAGATCTAGAGAGTGAAAATAAAAGCGAGACATTGATGTACATCAGAGGGAAGGAGTGAGAGGTCAGGATGAATGAGAGGACAGCATGAAAACCATTTCTTTTGTCTGTGTTTCTGGCTGGTGAAGAGAAGGTCGATTCTTCAACCAGAGTTAGAGCTCCATAAATCTGAGGCTTGCAAACAGGGCTACCTCTCTGTCTTCACCAAGCACACACACACACACACACACACACACACACACACACACACACACACACACACACACACACACACACACACACACACACACACACACACACACACACACGCATGTATGCACAGTGTCCCTTAGATGATCCTTAAATGACATAATGGTAAGACAGTAAGGGAATGTAGAACTGAGGACGATGGCATAAGCATTAATTGCTGTGGTTAATTTGTTGTAAACTAGTGCACTATTTTGTAAACCACTGCCTTTAATAGCATGACAGATTTGCTTTTAGTTACTTGAGCTAATAGATTATTTTCCATGTCATCAATGCTTAAAACATTCACAATAATTCATGACCGCAGGAAACATCCACTAATATTCAGAACATTGTTATTTCTGTTATGACAGGAAGTGACGTCGCCCAACATCGCTTAGAGCACCTTTAATATACTCATGGCCATGTGGGGGATAGGGCTGCACAATTAATCACAATTGTATCAAAATGGTAATATAAACTAGTGCAATATCCAAATCGCAGGGGGGCGCAATATTTGTTAAAGGCAAAATATGTGTCAAACCATTCTGAGTGAAGTATTGTGGTGCTGTAGAGATGTCCCGGCCTACAAATTGTATCCTGCAGACTAAAGAAAAAAATATTTGTTTGGTACAGATCCTCGCAAAAATCACACTATAATAATTTTAATTTCTTTCAATGTTAATAATTTTTTATGAAATTGAGAATGATACAAAAACGATCATTCCCTCCAATATCGTGAATCATATCGCAATTGCTATATCAGTCAAAATAATCGCAATTAGATATTTTCCTAATATCGTGCAGCCCTAGTGGGGGAGCACCCCTCTCTGCTGACCCAGGAAACACAGAGAGCTGCCAATACTGAGTTTCAGAGGCCAATAATGATATTGATATTTGAGAGTTTAAAAAATGTACTGAGCATTTGAAAAATAAACTTGCTATTGCTAACTGGTAGGCAAAATGTAATGGTGACACCGTTTTTAAAATGACTGGAAGCATATTTTCTGGTGTTTTTGTTCTGTGTTACATATCAGCCAACATACTGTCTGTGTCAATACCAGTATATCTGAGATGGTAAAATCTTATGTATAAAACACATGTACAAACTTCTGTTTTATAATCTACAGTACATTCTTAAATTAAGTCTGAATGTGTAACTCCGTTTTATAATCATTATCGAGATACATTTGGCAATGCCTTTACTGTGCAATGAGCATTTTGGGCAGTTTCTACTTTTAACATTCCAGGCTTCACACACGTGGTTGATTAGTGATTTACGACTGGATGGATGGTGAGTTTTGCCTTCTTTTTTCTCTGAGAACCAACCTCCCCTTCTCTAACATCTAACACCTAGCTCTTGTCTTCTCTACACAAACTGTAGAACTGGAAAACAGCTGTTACTTGTGGGTATGTACGTATTATTTTTGTGTTATGTAACCTGATTGTTCTGAAAAAGTCTAAAAGGTTTCAGTAAAGCCATCTCTCACCCTCCTCTACATGTGTGCAGAATCTTTCTGACTTCACGATGGGCATTTAATCAGGAATCTGTGTGAAGGATGGGCCAATGCTCTGATATATGGCTTTTGATCAAACTTACCAGGCTTGGCTGTAGAAGAAATAAGAACATTACAGTAGTTTGGAAAACAAACGTTACAAAATAACCAGAAAAGCTGCTATTTCTTTAAAGTAAACTGGACACCCCAAAAAAGCATGCTTTTGAGTTGCTTCCATAGTGCTGCTCTATATTTATATTTGGTTAGTCTTTAATAACTTGTGTCTTTTCCTTGCTGTTTTTATCTATTGTGTATTTTACTACATTATTCTGCTTCTGTGAAGCACATTGTGATACACTGAATGAAAAACTGATCATGTCTACAGTATTTAGCTTCAATAATTCTCCACCACAACTTTTAAACTGCAAGCAGATGAACTGAAAATCCATCTAAAGCTGGGGAGTTCAAATTCATCCAATAGCACAAATAATGTGACGGCCTGGCTTCACAGCTGAACCCCCCCCCCCCCCCCAAAAAAAAAACAACAACAACAAACGTAAGAGCGTTTTCAGCATGGGCATCAGAGAAACTAGGGCTGGGCGATAGTGGGAAAATCAGATATCACGATATTCTTGACCAAATACCTCGATATCGATATTGCGGTGATATTCTAGGGTTGACAATTGGTGCTTTAACAAAATATCTTCACACTTAGATTTTAGATAAATAATCATCAGTAATGTGGACATAGTGTCTAAGTGGGGAAAAGGCAAATAATATAACAGCTAGAACAGTCTGGTAGGTTCAGAAAAGTATATCACTTTACTGTAATGCAGCCTTTAAAACCAGGAAAAGACAACACTCATGTCATATCACGATATCCAAAATCTAAGACGATATCTAGTCCCATATCACGATATCGATATAATATTGATATATTGTCCTGCCCTAAGAGAAACCGAACCAGAGGTGCAAGTAGCACTACATCAGACTTACTGTTGATGATGGAGATGTCTCTGCTCTTGTAGTACTCTGACAGTGTGATTGAGGAACCAGACATGGAGGCCACAGTTCGGACCGTACGGCTGCTGTCAGAGCAGTCAAGATAGCTCGCTGTCATCCCCGTCTCGTACCCTCCACCGGCTCCTCTGGTTCCACCCGTTAGCCCACCTCCTCCCTGGCCTCCACTCATGCTGTCTGGGAAGTTGAACGAATCCCGCGTGCGGTCCTGACAGTACGACTTGTAGACCCATTGCACCACGGGGATCTGGGTGGACACGCTGTTGTACTGACACGGCAGAACCACCGACTGGAACAGCACAGCATACCTCTTCTCATCTCTCACAAACACATGAACCCCTGAGCAACGGGGAAGGAGAACATCTGTGGGAGAGTAAGGCGATAATGAAAGATCAATAAAGTGTGAAAGAAGAAAGGGATAAAACAAGTACGTCTAGATGATCATTGCATTCATTATGTTCTATTTGCGTCAATAATCGCTCTTCTTCGTGGAGTCATGAGCCAGATCTGAATATACAGACATCTTGGATGTCTATCGCAAAAAAAGTCCATAAATCTGATTAAATATCATTAAAAAAAACAAAAACATTTTTTATAACTTCAGAACTTGCCTGTGAATTTTCACATTTTTTAAAGTTTTTTTCAGTATCAAAGTACTCCCGTGTAGTTGTCTGTACATCCATGGCTTATTCAACTTTCTTGTAATGGTGTCAATTTGTGGGGCTTATACAAACACAACACAGATCTGGCAGCCAAAGCAGATTTTAATAATAACTGGGTATGTGTAATAAAGGGGATTTAAGGACTACCACAGCAGACAGCAACACACACTGATTCAGATGCTGAGTCAAGGTTTAAGGAGACACCTGTTCCTGTTTGCTCACTTTAAAAATACCTGACAAATCAAATCACACACTACCGTCATTGCATCATGGAAAGCATGCCCTCTCTTTTCTAAAATGAGATTCAGTACAGTAGAAGTATGTCAGGATAAACACTAACTACAAATACTTGCATGTTTTTATTTGACTTTTAGTGGGAATTAAATGAATCATCGCGCAGTTTGCCATGATAAGTGTAAGAAAACAAGGCTGTGTTGTTGAGACCGTTTGAGTTGCTTCTGCTCGGTGAAATCTGACCGTGAGCTGAGTTGACTCTGGGTCACATGATGACCAGGAGCTCAAGCTTGGCGGTTCAACAGCAACACCCGCTAGAGAGATGACCATGTGAGAAAAACACACACACACCCAGAAAACATCTGTGCATGCTGCTGCTGCTGCTGCGTATATGTGTGTGTGTGTGTGTGTGTGTGTGTGTGTGTGTGTGTGTGTGTGTGTTTCTCAGGCTAAGCAGTGGGAGGTGTGACTGAATTGGACCACTGAACAGGGATGAGGTGATGGATTAGAGGGGGGCCGGCCTGTTGAAAGAGTTTTGTTTTCTTTCTGTTACTAAGAGTGAACGTAGCCAAACACCCACGCCTGATTCCAAAGAACTGATACATTTCATCAAACATACTATCAAGCTACATTAAGCACAGTGATATGTTTACCAAGAGTATTCGTTCTTGGCTGTTTACAGACCTTGACAAGGACGTACATGCTGACACTTTTTCTAATAAAAAAAAACCATCACAGGCCTAAACATAGTTACTAACTGGCGCTGAAACAATTTGTCAGTTGATCGTTTAGTTAATCGACAGAATGTTAATCAACAACAAGCTCTTTGAACAACTAATTGATCGACTGTGAAAGTCATTTATCAAGCAAAAATGCCAAACATTAGCTGGTTCTACCTTATCAGATGTAAGGATGTGCTGCTTTTCTCTGTTTTCTTTAGTTGTTTATTTGACTTTTGGTCTCTTGGTCAGAAAAAAACTGCAATTTGAAGGGCTTTTTTTAATATTTTATAGATTAAACGATTTATTGATTATTATTAGAAATTATATTGTTTATTACACCCTAATTCAATAATGAAAATAGTCATCAGCTGCAGCCAGGCAGCCCTATAACTAACATAATTACTGGTACAGTAGAACCCAAACTGTAAGATCAAAAACCAAACATTTCTGAACTCTCTTTATATGTAACCTACATGTGATCATACACAAAGCAATCCATGTCATAACTAAACATGATGAAAGCACATTTCAACTGATAAAACACAAGTCAACCCAGTGAATCAGATGGACCATGAATCTCCCCTTCAAGTTGTTTGCTGATTCAGTAGGCTACTGTGAGGTCAGTTTACAATGTGTAGCCTACATTTCAAAAATCAAACTAAACTGTAAAATGGGATGTTTTCGTTTTAAACCTTTGGATACTATTGTTCACATTCATTTAATCAAGTATGTATTATGTAAGTGTGCCATTAAAAGGCTTCTGTGAGTCATCTGAAGCCAATTTGGTTTTACAGTTTGGCTGGAGTGGTGTATATTTTTTGGAGGGGTAAGAAGCAATTCAGACCAAGACGAATCAAGCTGTTCTTAAAACACAAATTCCTCAGGGAGAATATTTCTCGGACTTCTGAGAACTAGAACAAAAAAAGCCAGGAGGTTGGCCTTCCTGGGATCACAGGCGGAGGGCGATCCAGGCTTTATTAGTTTTCAGAGGAAGCCACCTCCAGAGCAGAAAATGAAAGTAGCAGGAGGAGAAGGGCAAATACAGTTACTGTTAAAATATTGGACAGAGGAGCCTTTTGAGTGTAGTATTAAAGTATTGCTGTCTTGATTTGTCTGCTTTTACATGGGGAGAATCATTTCCTAAAACCTTTACAGATAAAAATCTGTAAGCATGCTGTTTCACTGATTTGTCATTACACTGGCTTTTGCTTTGAATTGAGATAGACATGTTATCTGCCTTTAATAAAGCATTTCGTTCAATCCTCTCGTTGTTCTTTGCCGCTTTGATATTGGCAGATGAGTTGCTTCCTTCTGTTGGAAAAGATTGGACCCACAATTGCTGCCTGCGGTCATACTTTATATTGTTTCTTCATTAGCTTTAGGCTATTTGATTATAGTAATAACAATAATAAGCTGGAGCCAGTAAATGCTAGGCATTTTTGCATTAAAAAATACTTAAATTGATTATCATTAACAAAAGTGTTGCAGATTCCTTGTTTGTTGATCAAACTAAATTTTGATTATTAAAAAAAAAGAAGCTACATTATTGGTTCTGCACATATATTTCATTGATGCACACTGTTGTGGGGTAATGTACAGTGGGTTTCCTAATTTTAATTTGTTGTTACTTTTTAGTATACTGGTATATATATATATATATATATATATATATATATATAATATATATATACATATATATATATATATATATATATATATATATATATATATATATATATATATATATATATATATATTTTTTTTTTTTTTTTTTTTTCTTTTTTTTTTTTTTCACTTAGCTGTATTCTGTTTCTGGTCTGTTATTGTGCTGTTGTGATATTTCCCTAATGGGGAAAAAGTTTATCTAACTTATTTAACTTGTTCTATTCGATGATCAAGGTATTTGGATCCAAATCATTATCTAACGTTACTTCACATGCGTCGTCATGTTTTTTTTTTAGGTATTTGGAAAAACTAACTAAATAAAGTGGTAAACTGTCATTTCTGTCAGAAGTTAGACCTCCTAATCCACAACCCCTTAAACTTCTGGTCGGATCATTCACACATGACTATAGTCACAGTCGACTACAGCACTGCTAACATACCAGACCACCATAGACTACCAAGTACTTTTAAACGTTTCTGTGTAAATTATTGAAGCTTTGGCAGAATAGAAAGGACCTTAATGTGCTAAGGAAGAATAACTGACGCTCGGCTTATATAACTTCATAAAGTGTGAATCCAAATGCTCAATTCGACTGTAAAAGGTTTAATCATTAACATGTTAGCATTAACGTTAACGTTACTTCCAAACTTAAATCTGAGTTAAACAACCTGTTGCTGGCTACAGCACATAGCGTAGTTGACTCCATCTGTTCCCCTGTTCATCTTACCTGTCAGACAAACGATTAAAATCCACCATTTCGGCAGCAAAAACATTTTCCAAGTCCTGCAGGTGAAGTTCATAAAAGTTTTCTGATGAACGTCTAACGTTACTTCTTGTCCCTTTAGCCTCATCCCTGGACGACGTTTCAGGCTCACGCACCACACGGACAGTTACTAACTGTAAGATAACGGGACCAGCGTCAAACTTGTCAAAATAAAACTCAGGATTTCCGGCAAGGGCTTCCAGAATAAAAGCTTTGTTGACGCGGGCAGTAAATGAGAACATTTGTGTTGTGAAGTTATGTAATCAAGTAACGAAATGTATTTTACTGAAGTGTAGGTTTTGATATACCCCTACTAATATAATTTTACCTATACACACAAGCCAAAATGTTACCGTTACTGCAATGGAACATGCAAAGTAATAAAACAAAATATTACTACTACTACTAATAATAATAATAATACCTGCGAAATTATTTTAATTTTGTTTAATAATATACTTTAACATTTAGTTTTTTTTAGTTACACTTTCATTGCACTCGCCAGGAGGTGCAGAGTAACGTATCTGTGTGGCACATTAGCCTACTGGAAGCCAGAGGAAGACTCGGTGATAGTCTAGTTGGAATTGCCCGGTGCTACTGTGGTGGATACTTCACTACTGTACTAAAAACTTGCAGCCTGTGTTTTGATAAGGCTTGCCGGTTAAGGGGGAAGTGTAAGTTGTCTCTAGTAGCCTAGCCTACTGTATTCATCTGATGGCTGTAAATACTATAGGCTACTTAGGCTATAGCGCGCTTTGGAGGAGGGTCTGGCAAAGCGAGACTAGGCTATAATGTGACGAATGTAAGGATGTAGGCCTATGACCAAAGTAAAATGTCAAACCCTCGCCATCACAGAAAATAATAAAGCACAGGTGGTGGTATCCTATCATTCTTTATCGTATTTAAAAATGTTATAATCTTATTTTGAGGTCTGAAATGATCCCATTTTAGGCAATATAGCTGCATTGTGTAACTATACGCAGCAGGGAGGCACAGAGACGCTCTTTCCAGACGACGGATGGTGGCGGTGATTGGGGGGAAAGGACATTTTTAACGACAAATGAAAGTTTGACGAAATGAATCCACCAAATGACAATAATTAATACTACAACTGGTACTAGTAGTAATACTATATTTGTCATAACCCCACATTATTAATGTCATGTGATTAGATGAGAACAGTCGTTTTGCACGTGTAATGTTGCCATCTAGTGTTCAGAATTCATGCATTTGCAAAAAGCCGTTTGTTCATTTTATTTCAGCTTTATTTGTAAAGCATATTTCATGATTAGAATGCACACAATGTTTCACAAGACCAATCCCATTGTACAACTGGTAACATTACCACTGCTGAGATGAAATAATACCATTTTGTAATGTACATTGTCTAATTTCATTGCATTTTTAACATAAAGCTCTTTACAAAACAATTCAATATAAAACATCTTTAAAAAGGTGGCATGGCAAAAGGAGATTATTTACATTCCAAATTTAGACATTTTATTCTTTTAAATATAGATCTGTGGTGAAATTATCAATCCCAACAATCAGAGGAAGAAAAAAAAAAGCACCAAATAAGAGGACATTAAAACTGGTTAAATATCTGTTCCTATAGGATAGACATTAGCTAACTCAAACAGAAATAATCCTATTAAGCGTAATAAAATGACAAAAAAAAAAAAATTAAAGCCCTGTGGAGGTAGCTTCCTAAAAAAAATAAAATACTATCACTAGTTACACCCAACAGCAGAATACAACTCAAATCAAAACAGACAGACAACAAGGCCTTGCATTCTTATGTAACAATGCTAACATTGCGAGTGTAAAGCTAAAATACCAACTAATTCTTGTATTACACAGCTCTCTAAAACAAACTAATCTTTCCTCAAAATTGTTCAACCTCTCGCACGGATTATGCTTCCCCTTAATTCTAGTATAGTTGTGGTGTTTGAGCCAATTATTTCAAAACAAGAGCCATGGAGGCAAAAATGTTGTTTGAGCCAACCAGGCCACACCCTGAGTGCGATTTATCTGGCTGCCATTGGAGTAAAGTCAATGGAGAAGACAGAAGATGGAGATGATGGCCGATACAGTTTGGAGGCTTTAGTCGTCGTAGTTCTTCCTCGGTGGCTTATTGGCTGGCACAGCTGGTCTGTCACGACTGCGATCATCATAGCGGTCGTCATCATTAATACGACGGTCTCTGCGGTCATCGTAGCGGCGATCGTCGTCATAGCGCTCATTGCGGTCACTGTACCTTTCACGTCGGTCGTCGTAGTCGCTGCGGCGGTCGTTGTAGTCGCTGCGGCGGTCGTCGTAGTCGCTGCGGCGGTCGTCGTAGTCGCTGCGGCGGTCGTCAAGATCCTTGCGGTTCTTGTAGTCGCGTTCACTTAGCTCAACAGGGTTCCTCACACTGGAGTCAGAGCCCTGGGCATCCAACTGCCCATCGGCACGGGGACTCGCACCGTTTCTAACCGGCTCTTTGAAAGTTTCCCTCTCCTCCTCCTCCTCCTCCTCACGAACTCTGGAAAGTAAACACATAACAGTCATGTTTGCTTGTGTGTGAAGGGTCTTCATTTGTGTTTCCTTGGCAGAGTTCACCTGGAATAAAGCTTCCACCATAGTTGCCTAGAAACCACCTCAGCTGCGTTGTTTTGGTTGGTAATCTTCCCAATTCTTGCTAAAGAAATGTGGCAGCACAAGATTTTCTTGTTAAAAAGTGCTATATAAATAACATATGTGGGCATTTAATATTTGGTATCTTGATTGACAGGTTATTGTTGATTCTCTGTCTATTAACCTAAACGCCCTGATATGTTCTAACACCTACGTTCGACCACCCGCAGACTATAAAAATGTTTTTCTAAAAACATGGCATTTCCTTTTGTCGACGATCCCGTTGATGAAGAAGCTGCTTTACTTCGCCGGGTGTTATGTTGGGAGATGATATTGAAGCCCCGACATTTTAATTTTCAGATAACTTCCCATTTCAGTGGTATCGTTTTTCTTCAGCCTAGGCTGCCTAACCTTATCCATCCTCATATCACTAACATCACCCATCTTGGGCATGCTCTACATTCCAGCAGATTATTTGTGTCACATCATTTTTTTTTTTTTATTAAAATAAAAGGCCGTTTTCTTTACAACATTTGTGATGCAGTGCATTTTAGTAAAGCCACCGTAGCGCCGTCAGAAGAGTGTGACTCACTCTGAAACGTGTTTTAAATGTTTTCCACAGGATTGCAGGTGAATGATGTAAACCCTTTGAAATAAAAGATTATGAATTATAATTCTGTTAATGATAGTGCTGCAGTCAGTGGGATTAGTAGGCCTAGGACTTTTTTGCCTGCAGTATTGCACTTAAATGAAATAGATTATAGGTTCAATACCATTTCACCAGTAATATTAGGCTATACTTATGATTAAATATGATATACTCTATATTGGAATATTTACTCTAGCAGCAATTTTCTCCCACGCAAATTCTCTCTTTTGCAGCAGCCGCTGTGTCGTTTTTTTATCTCGCTGTATGTGCGCATGAGTATTTCCGCCGACCCGTTTGTTTGTGGTTGTTACCATGGTGAATCGTAGTATCATGGCTCCATTCATGCTGCCTTTTTATTGTGGCGGTGCACGCGCATGAACCAACTCATATCAGCTGTTCTGAAACCGAAAACTCAGAGTTTCCCATCTCAGGGTAAATCAACTCAGAGATCAGGGTTACACTCAGAGTTGTTAAACCTCCTTCCTGAAACCGACCACAGCATCTCCCATGTTCTGTGAGGTAAAAATGTTTTTGTCAATGGTGTCTGGTGACTTTGACGAGAGCATAGATAACAACTTCAGTCCCTCTCGCATAAACTTCAACAGGGCTGTCTGACGGCAATATTCCAAATATAGCGTACACACAGATATTAATTTTTTAGTTGAACCTTTAAGTGGCTTAAACACGTCGCTGCTGCCCTCATCCACAACAGACATCATAACCCACTTCAAAAAATCTGAACTATTCCTTTAAGCATTGTGAATGGGCCATATCAGATGTTCACCCCGTTCACATCACAGCATCTAGTTTATCAGTCAGTGTGAGTGTGTCTTTAAGGGAGAAAAACTTTACCCCATGGCGTATTCCTCGTCCTTTTTCTTCTTCCGACAGCAGCAGCAGTAGATGACGATGATGAGCACGATCAACGCAGCGATTACTCCACCAATGATTCCTGCAGTGGAGGCAACGTTCATGGAAGCTACAAGGAAGACGAGATGGTAGAAGAGGAAGAAGAAAAGGATGCATATTATAATGCAGTGTTGTAAAGATGTGTTTAGTGGCAATACTAAGTTCCCAGACAGTTATGGAAAAGCTGCTAAAAGAAGGTTTCTCTCACGCGGCATTACTGCGAGGGTGAAGTTGTAGGAAGCAGAGCCCATCTTGTTTGTTGAGGTGCAGATGAAGAATCCTGATGTGTCTTTGGAGATATTGTATAGAGACAGGATGCCTCCCTCTGAAAGACAGAGAGGCAGTCATACACACATCTCTTCTATAAGGAGGTTATTATTTTATATACTACAAACTTTTGTGCTACTCTATCAGTTTCCACTTAAAAACGCTCCAGCTACACGAAATCTCACACACACACACACACACACACACACACACACACACACACACACACACACACACACACACACACACACACACACACACACACACACACACACACACACACACACACACACACACACACACACACACACACACACACACACACACACACACACACACACACACACACACACACACACACACACACACACACACACACACACACACACACACACACACACACACACACACACACACACACACACACACACACACACACACACACACACACACACACACACACACACACACACACACACACACACACACACACACACAGTTATTGTATTGCCGATTTCAGCTTATCACAGATATTTTGGTATCGGCCTAGATGTTGGCCGATAAACAACTTGCAATACAGAAGTGCCAATACAGTTTATGTTTGAGGTCATTTCAGAAATAGTGTTCCCATTTTCATGAAATGTTTTTGTCCACAAGAGAGGACTGAGAAGATTGTTTTTGACAGTAGTCACGATTCTTTAATAACCAAATTCAAGGGTTAAGGTTAGGGGCTGCTAGGTGTTCTACCGTTTCCAGGATCGATAGTCCTGACAAAAAAAAACACGATACTTACGGACGGTGGTTTTGGGGGGTAGAACACGAGGTTTGTTCATGACATCTAGACTTTGCCACGAATAAGTGGGTGGCGGGGAGCCTTCCGCTGACAAACAGGTCAGGTTGATGTTCTGGCCATACTCTACCTTTCCCTGGGTCGTACAGATGGGCGTAGATGGAGCCACTAGAAAGAAAACAAGGTGTAATTTGTCCTTAAAACTGACAATAAAACATGTCTAATATAATTTGGTCAAGCTACACAGTCAGTCTAGATATTAAAAAAGTATGAATGCCTAAATAATACAACATATTTTCTTTTTAGAATGTCAATATAGACAGTCCTTCCAGAAAAATGCTGAGTTTTTTGTGATTGTTGTGGGCAAAAATTGATTATGCGGCACGTTTTCTTTAAAAAATGCGATGGAATATGCGGGATATTTATACAATTTTATGCGATGAAATTGCGGGAACTTGCTAAAGCTGCGGTTTCATCATGGCCTCATCGCGGGGTTTGCAGCTTTTCGATGATGTTCACGTCGCGTAATTACATCACTTCATAACGTTCCCATGGCAACAGGGGAAAATGGCTGCTCTTGTGTGAAGTAAACGCAACATTTTTCAACTTTCTGCTAAGATATATGTGACTTTTTTGCAACAAAAATGCAGGGATTATGAAATCATGCAAGCCCCACATATTTTGCGCGGAAATCGGTAATTTATGCCATGAAAGTGCGGCGTGTTCGAAAAAAATGCGGCCCCCGCATAAATATGCAGACTTTGGCTTATTATGCATTGAATTATGCGATCGCATAATCACGTTTTTCTGGAGGGACTGTATAGAGCTCAACAGTGCCGCCCCTCCTCTGAGAGACCTTGGGTTCCGGAAGTAAATTTCCCATTAATTTCTCCCATTGACGTCTGGGAAAATCCGTATATAAAAAGAGTTTTAGAACATGCCTTAGGCTAACTAGGTGGGACGTGACTCATAAGCATACAACGTATTTTCGAGTAAAAAAACGAACAGAAAATCCCCAAAAAGTCAAAAGGTACAAGACTGTGTACACATTGTCATCTCAGATCGAAAGAACTACTCATCCCATAAACCACCACGCACCACTGAACAAAGGAAGCTAATGTTAGTTTAGCTAACAGCTAATTCGGCTAACCGCTAGCTGAGACAGCATGTAATAACTTTAAAAGACCTTCAAAATAAAACCTGAAAATAACCGTTAACATATATAACAGCTGTTACGTCAGCTGTAGACTGCTTTACCCAGTGTTAAGTTTGAGTTAACGTTATTTTACACTGAATCAAGCTGTCAGCTAGCGGTTAGCCAAATTAGCTGTTAGCTAAACTAACGTTAGCTTCCCGGCAGAGGCTAACGTCAGAAGCGTGGGAACAGATCGTGATTCGTGCAGTGTTGTAAATCTTCGTGACGGATCGTGCAGGCAGCAGAGATCGGGTTCTGACAACCCCCCCCTCCTCACCAGCATGAGATCCACCAATCAGAGGAATCACTGTGGGATTGTGGGTAATGAAGTATTTATCCAAGACATCGTGAATAAAATCTATTTATCTCTAAACAAGGTTAGTGCCCCATGATTTTTGGCGTCTATATAAGCATATACAACCGCTTAGTCATGTACGCAAGCTGGTTTTAAGTCTACCATCGACGGTTACGATGTTATGGCTTATACTGCAAATGTCAATGGAGAAATTGCAGAGTATTTTTACTTCCGGAACCCGCTGTGGGCGGGACTGTTGAGCTCTATAGAGAATGAGTGTTTGTAACATGTCTATGCCACCTGGTAACAGTAGAGGCAAAACGGTTAAAACAGGAAGAGACCTTTTGATGATCTACTTCCACATGCCTTTTTTTGCACTTCATTGCTATAAGCATAATGTATTGCAATAGCTTACATTAGAAAACATTTAAATGCTTAACATGATACTGACGGAGCTTTACAAATGAAAAATACTTCCGTAGGCCTATATACACACTACCTGATATTGTGCTGAATGGAAAGCCAGAAACAACATGGGATACACAACTCTTTTCACCCACTTTTAAACAATTAAACAGAATATTTTTTTGAAAACAATTTAAATGTTACCTAGAACCACCAGACGTGTAGTGTCAGCCGGCGTGCCCTTTTTGTCACTTGGAATCAGGGTATAGCACTTAAATATCTTATTGTCATCTAGTGTGGTGGAGAACAGTTTCAGGTTGGCATTTGCCGTGGCAGCATCTACATCCAGGGACACCCGGCCTTCATACAGCGAACCGATGTCAGTACTTTTATCAGTAGAATAATAAGTGAGGACATCGTCCTGTTACCCAACGAGAGCATCAGTGAAACATTAGAAACCAAAGATAAAGTTATCCTAGCTGATAGATAATAGAGAATCATACACATGCACACATCAACACATTGTAGTACTTTGGTCTGACCTCTTGAGCGCCCGGTGTGTCAGCCGTAGCAGACCATGTGACGATGATTTGTTTGGGGGTACCAGTACCTTGGAATGTAATGCTGCAGGGCAGTGTGACATTCTTACCCCTGGCAACCTCATATACAGGCTGCGGGATGTTCACAAGGATGGCACCAACACCTGACAGCACTGTCACAGTTTAAAAGAGAATGATAAAAGTAATTAATAATTAAGTGAATCTGACTGCATGACAGCCTGTGTGTAAAATGTGCCTTCACTGTGAATGATTCAGCAGCTCAACCAGATCGGCACAAATAACTTATTATCCCACCCTGACACCCAAATTCACAGCACCAGTGGTGATATGAAACTAAGTAGCCTACATTTACTTAAGTACACATTTGAGGTACTTGTACTTTACTTGAGTCTTTTCATGCCACTTTCTACTTCTACTCCACTACATTTCAGAGAGAAATATTGTACTTTTTACTCCATTACATTCAGGGGCAGGGCACATCATTCCATGGGCCCTCCCTGCATCCACAGCTATGCATTCTAGCATCTTTTTGGGCCCTCCTCACATGGGGGCCCTGGGTACTCAGTCCAATTTCTACTCCCAGTCCGACATCCCTGACTGCATGCATCTGACAACTTTAGTTACTTTAAAATGTAAGTCAAATGTCTGCGTTACAAAGCACATGTTGCTTATAAAATACAATTATAAGTTGAACTACCCAACCATATATAGGCCTACAGCTGAAAATGATTAGCAGATTACCCCAGAACTGCTGGAATAGTTTCTAAAATGCAAAGGCATTTCAGCATTAAGTACTTTTACTTTTATTACTTTATATAGCCTACATTTTCCCCTAATGATACATACTTTTAATTAAGTAACATTTTCAATGCAGGACTTTTACTTGTAACTGAGTATTTTTACAGTGTAGTATTAGTACGTTTACTTAACTAAATACTTCCACCCCTGCACAGCACAGACAATACAAATCTGCTATGACATATGCTTAGAACTGAAACAATTATTCAGGACACACACACACACACACACACACACACACACACACACACACACACACACACACACACACACACACACACACACACACACACACACACATCTGTGTGGGTGTTCAGAGCCTTCTACGGCTCTAAACTGATTCTCTTTAGATATCTTTACATACATTTTGTACCGTCTGTCGACTGTAGTGGGCATTTCCTAGACCAAATGCTTAAAGTAATCAAGAAAATAAGTGAAAAATAATAGTTAATTGAAACCTTACTTGTGTTATTGTAAGTCTTTCATGATTATAACCATCAATTTTAAAGCAAGTCTCATTTGCTTATTTTAGAAACCAAAACCATTATATAAGGTTGCGTAAAGGAAAACAATAAAAGGTCGAGTCAAAAGCAATTTAGCTGATTTCAAGAGCGTCCATGATTTCAAAATCATGGAATCATTTGCTTAAATTCTCTTTTTGAAGAAAGGGTAACTTTTCCAATAAACTGCATAACAGGTTGCCTAGGCCTGTTCAGTTTCAGATTGGTAGCCTACCTGTCGGTGCGTAAACGGGTGTGGCAGTAAAGGCGCTAAAAGAAAGAAGCGAATGTTAGCCTATTTTTCGCAGGAATAGGTCTACTCACCCAGAGACAGCAGAGTCAAGGTAGAAATCCTCCTCTCCATGGTCAACACTTTAATTTACTTAAACTAACTCACTGATTCTTCTGTGTCTGAGTTTCCTTTCAAATGAAACAGGGAACTAGCCTCCTGATGCGTGTTTGCACCGAAACCCTAGAGCGACTTGTAAATTGCGACCGATGGGTGCGCCCGCCGAGTCTGGATGATTGGCAGCGCTCCCAGCCAATCACTGCAGCTCCTGCTGTTCCCGAAAACATTCTTCATCCGCCCACCTGGCGTGTGACAGCTTGTCCTCTATTCCTCCTGAGTATTTAGAGATCATTGCTTGAGATATTGGAACGCTGTTTCCAAATCTAACAAAAATGTGTCACAATCTGACACTTTTTACAATACGCTTAATGTTGCAAAAGAGAGGGAAACGAGAGGTGTTTAGGGATTGATGAAACTAAACAGTTAACAATGTGTGGACGGTGCAGCCAAACAAAAATGATGTGTGCCATTGGAACAAAACAAGTGAAGCGTTTAGTCCTGTCAGACTGGTTTGACGAGGAGAGGAGTTACCACCTGGAGGCAAACACACACACACACACACACACACACACACACACACACACACACACACACACACACACACACACACACACACACACGCACAACAAAACAGAAAGAGAGAAACAACGAAAGAGCTTAGCGTTTCAGGATCTAATTTCAAGGATCCTTCAACGATTAGAGTTTAAACTATTTTAGACTAAACACACTGCCATAACTTTTAACCTCATGGTTTGTGTTTGGCTCAGCTCTTTGAGCCACTGTTCTACTACAGCACTGCTCAGTGGATGTGAATGACTGTACATCCTTCTGCATACAAATGGGACAAGCCTGCATTATTAAATGCACCCCAACTTTAATAATTTTTTAAATAAAATAAAAAATGAAAAATATGCCCTCAGTCAGGGGTAGAATGTGGCAGAAATTCTAGCAACTCCTGGAGACTCCTTTGACATTTGGGAACTACGCATATTAAATTTGTTTTCTGGTGGGGAGTTAGATGAGAAGATCAATACCACTCTCAGTCTGTAATATAATGATACAAGCAGCAGCAGGTTAGCTTAGCTTAGCACAAAGACTGGAAACAGGGGGAAAGAGCTTGCCTGGTTCTGTCCAAAGGTAACATTCTAAACTTAAAGGTGCTGTAGGTAGGATCAAGGGACGTAAATCACAGGGGGGTCAGGGGGATCAGGACCCTCCCCCACCCTTCTAAGGGTTGCCCCCCCCCCCCTAGAAATATCATTAAAACAATGCTGTGTATTGTAAATAATATAATGATGTATACTTAACATATCTGTGTAAGTAGTAAAACAATACAAACCCCCAAAAATGCTTTTTAAGTTTAGAAACATTTTGAGTCCCCCCTCCCTTGCCTCACAGTGGTTTGGTCCACTGCCTGCTGTAGTTAGGATCTGCACTGACTCACAGTCACATCAGGTAGTGACAGGAATGTAGTAAGGAGGTGGTTCAAGGCTATTTTATTCACATTAAACATCGGATGAAGTTGTTCTTTTCTCAAATAGAAATGATGCTGCGTAATTAATGAATTAGTTATGACAAAAAGTTTGCTATGTTAGTGTAATATAATGTAACGTTAGCTAGCTTGTTTAATAGCTTGTTGGATAGAAATGCACCCACTACAACTAACATTACCACGGCGATAAGCCTAACGTTATGTGTGTGAACTGACATTAGGGTTAATATTGAAGATCTACAGTGTTTGAAGTATAATTGTGGCTGTATTATTTGTGTCCCCTTCAGAAATTGCTCTTCAGAAATTTTGTTTATTGTCCCCCCCTACTGTTAGATCAGATTTACGCCCATGGTTAGGATTGCGAAGATCCAGGACTTAGCCAAAAAATTTGAACATCAACAATGTCTCAGTCCCTCCCCCCTTTCTGCTAAAGCCCAAAACGGTCTCCTAAGCCCCTCCCCCCACAAGGGAGAATGAATGTGTGTGCATGAGCAGCAGTGTTGGTCAAGTTATTTGGAAATAGTAATTAGTTACTGATTAATGATTACTTCTCCAAGAAAGTAATCCAGTTACTTTACTGATTACTTATTTTCAAAAGTAATTAGTTACTTTACTAGTTACTTTACTAAGTTACTTTTCAAAAACATGATGCCCGACCTGAATACGTTATAAACCAATAGACCTTTCAGCCTTTCATCTAAAACTGAATCAAATGAAACATTCTCTTTTTTAAAAACTTATTTTATTAGTTTCAATCTTTTAACTTTATGCACATTGCATCAAGCAAAAATTAAATTAAATCACCTGTTTAGCAGGAGAGGGCCCCTCGGAGGTCTCACGAAACAAAATCACGGTTAAGTAACGCAAGTAACGCAGCCTGCTTACGGGGAAGTAACAATAATCTAATTACTGTTTTTGCAATTGTAATCCCTTACTTTACTCGTCACTTGAAAAAAGTAATCCGATTACAGTCAGTGATGAGCAGTGATTGACACGCAGTTAGACACCCCCGCTTGATTGGTGCATCTGAACAGGGAGCTGTGGATTTTTGCAAATCGCACTACAGGCTGTAGGTGGCGCCAGAGGAGCCAGATTTTTTTTATTTTTTTATTTCCTGCTTCGTGTAGTTCTAATAGAAAATAGCAAATATGACAGAAAGTTAGTTTTATAAGTCTTACCTACTGCACCTTTAACACATTATCTCATGTCTTCAATCATACAAAAAATTGGTTACCAGGACCATCTCATAACTCTATTATTAGAAGATGCAAGAATTAAACACTGACACACTGTTGTTGTTGACACACTGTTGTTGTTGGTTTGTGTTATTGGTTTGTGTTATTTCTGTTTCCATGGAAATATTTCTAACATTCAGATCAACTAAATATGTCTTGCATGATAGTTTGTGTATTTGTCTCCCATATTACTAGAGATGGGAAGTAACAAAGTACAAATGCTTCGTTACTGTACTCAAGTAGATTTTTCAGATATTTTTACCTTACTTTACTATTTATTTTGTGCCGACTTTTTACTTTTACTCCTTATATTTTTAACACGAATATCGGGTTTCTACTCCTTACATTTTACAAAATTGGCTCGTTACTTTAGTTTCAAATAATTCAGTGAAGTTACCGTTATTATTTTTCGCGTCATCAATAATCAATACCGAATTCAGTCTAATTGGATGGGAATATACATATGGGGTGCCGAATGTAAAAGTTCGGTTACAATTTTTTAGCTGATAAATTTTCAACATTTAGCTCACTTTCCTCACATTTGAGACAGAAATTATATATTATAGCTAAATGTTAAATCTAAATGTTATATCTAAATCTAAATGTTAAATTTATATCTAAATGTTATATCTAAATCTAAATGTTAAATCTAAATCTAAATGGTAAATATATATCTAAATCTAAATCTTAAATATATATCTAAATTTTAAATGTTAAATCTAAATGTTATATCTAAATGTGTCGCAGAGGTAAAAGCTAATTTACGATACAAATAAGTGTGATATTAAATATGACTAACTTCCAAATTAGCTTCTTTTTTTGTAACATGCTGCCTCGATGGTCTGTTAAATTAAGATAACATAGATAAGAAATGCTTGTGTATCCTGCAGAATAATGTGCAACTTTGTGCAAGAGGCTCACAATGGGGCTCCTGGGTAGCTCACCTGTTAGAGTGTGTGCCTATATACAGAGGCTTAGTCCTTGACACAGTGGTCATGGGTTCGATTCTGACCTGAGGCCCTTTGCTGCATGTTCCCCCTTTCATGTCTGAAGTGGTTCTATCTAATAAAGGCATGAAATGCCACAAAAAAATCTTTAAAAAGAGGTTCGATATAGCATTTTGTGACACACCACATTACAGTCAGGGCACTGTCACAAAAGATAGTTTAACTGTGAATATCTGCTGAAAGATTAGGCAGCAAGTGTTTAATCATAGTGAGAGCGTCATTTAATCTTTTGCTTGATATTTACATGACATTTTGTGTTTCAAGGGTAACCCTTAATAAATAATGATGATTTGTGCATTTTCTACCCATGCACAGGTGTATGTGTGTGTATATGTGTACAGTATTGTTGTAAATATTTATATATATTGTTGTAAATATGTTGTGTGTATACAGTTTGTATTTTACCCAGCCCACCTTCCCACCTCCAGGTTTCTTTTTCTGTTTCTCATCCCCTCCTTCTCCACTACGTACTGTAACACTTAAACCAATTTTTGTCTCTTGTGCTTCTGGCCTCCCTTCTGTGGGGGTCTTATCTCGCCTCCACATAATAACTCCGGACCCCACAACACCTTTTATTTCTTATCTCATACAATTAAAGCATATAAAATGGCCTGGCATCTCTTGACAAACCACAGAGATAAGCAGGGATTAAGGATGTTCTCTCACTGTGGCATATTACACCCTGCTGGTTAGTGGTCATCATTGTTTCTCTGTTTGTATCTGTAGTGTCTTTGTTGAAGTAAATTGGATAACCTGTAAGGGGTCTTTCATGGATAATTTTTCGGCTTGAATGCCTGCTGATGGCCTGTCAGCCCTTTTTCCGTATCCGGTACCTGTGAAGAGTTGCATTATCCTGAGGCGGCTGAGGATCCATAGAGACATCTCTTTCTACAGGAACCCGCTGGGTAATTGCAGGATGTGGACCAAGCAGGAAATCAGGTAAATTCAACCAGTCAGCCTGTGAAAACACCACATCTCATAGCCCTCACATGAGCACAACATGACTCACTATCTGGTTAATGCTTTTAATCTTTTTTTTTTTTCACCGTGCCTGCATTTCCATCAGCCCCAGCTGTACTTTGTGTTTAGTGTTAATTTGCAAATGTTAGCATGCTAAACTAAGATGCTTAGCACACTAAATGGTTACACTTTACTTGAAGGTATCTACATAAGAGTGACATGACACTGTCATAAAACATTATAAACAAGTCATAAACGTTTATGACATAACGCTTCATGTGTCATGACTGTGTCATGACAGTGTTATGTCACTCTTATGTAGAAAACTTCAAGTAAAGTGTTACATTACCTGTTAAACATTGGAGCATGTTAGCATACTAATTAATAGCATTCAGCTCAAGGCACCGCCGTACCTCAGCTTACAGCGCATGGCTTGGCATGGCTATAGGCTCTTAGTATTGTCTCAAAATCAATTTTGGTAACAGCAGTCAATTTGATGAATCCATTTTCTAAACCCCTCTATCCTGTTAAGGTGGCATTGGGCTGCAGTCTATTGCAACCCACATTGGATGAGAGGCGAGGTATGCTCTGATCAAGGTGTCAGTGTGTAATAAATCTTCAGTTCTTTTCAAATGAAAAAATATGTATCCCTACCAGGGTCATTTCTAGCCTGGTCCTACCAGACTCTCGTACATTTTATTTGTACAGAGAGTCTGGCCTCTCTCCATTGACAAGTGTTAACTTCTGAAGGCGGGTACTCTGTTGAAGTTTAAAACTATTGGATCTGCCCAGAGCCACTCTGGATCTGCCATAACCAATCGCTAACGTTTGGTCGTGACGTATGTCATGCGCATGTGCAACAAGAGGGGAGACCGACAACAACTATCGGCTTATATTTAGCATTAGCATCGCTAGCGTTAGCCTTAGCCAACTCCTTCACCACTAACGGAGCGAGCTGGAAAATCTAACTTTTCCCGAACCCCGTGGGGAGGAGGGCCACAACATCATGGCCAGCAACAAAACTCAGCAAAGATTGTTGTTGCTCGGGCTTTAACTTCTGGATATTCGGCAGCATTGCTGCCACAATGGACCGAATGGCTTTGCTCGCATCTTTCTAATGCATGTCCTCAACGTCATCATTCTCAGCCACTCCCTCTGTTTACTGATTGGACCACCAAATATTTGACCGGAGAAAACCCAAGAATATACCGCAAACCCAGACGGAGTACTGAAGGGAAATGAAAATTGAGCGGAAGTATGTATGAGGGCGGAGCCAGGTTAGGTCATTTCTACTTGCAGCTTACAATATTCATCTGGATGTAGCCGATTCTGCCCATGCTTCTAGCCCGTGCAGTGGTTGAAACGGGGGCAGCAGCAACAAGAACAACATCCACTGTGTATTGAGGAAGTTAATTAGCTGATTGATGGGCAATAGTGGAGGTAAAAGCCTGTGTCACGCTATTTCAGGTCAAAGGGTAATGGGCAATGGGGAAATAAAAGAAAGACAATGTTGTGCACATCCATGTAGTTGCTGGTGCAGGACAAAAAAGTAAATGTTCAAATAAGGTAAATGTTATGACCCTGGGGTCATGTTTTGTGGTTTGTTTTGCTCTGCTCTATCAGTTGTTCTCCTGAGTGTACACAGGTAATGAAGAACAGGTGTGAACACCGGATTGGTCCAGCAGAGCTGATTGCTGTCTCCTGATTGGTCGCCTGGAGGACAGCAGCCATTTTAAGCCTCATTGGACAGGAACTCTGCCCCTTTCTCTTCACTCTGCCATTCCAAACATGTGCCTGTGTAAACCTGTGTCTTGTGTTTCAAGTTGTTGTGAGTAGTGGTAACAGCCTTCAAACAAAATGGTTGTTTTGAGTTCTTGGATTTGTTATCCCTCAACCATTTTGTTTTATCTGTGAATACATCTTTCTTTGTCTTATATTGCTAGTAGCAGTCTGATAGGAGTGAGAAGTCCTTTTTGTTTGTTCCCTTTTTCTCCTGTTTTGCTATTAAAAGCTTAGGTTAGAGCTTTGTCTTTTATTTACATTTTGTTTTGGCTTAGGTAAGTTTAGTTTGTCTTTAGAATTGTTTTGTTTGTTGGGTTGGGGCCTCATCTCCGAAATAAATAGACTGTTACTTTGCAATTCTTTGTCCTGGCCATGTTTGGGAGTGGGAAGAGTTGGGGGGGGCACACATTATGTTACGTCCAATTTACCCCTAGACATCAGGTCGTAACAGTAAAGCAAAACGGTTAAAGCAGACACAACGTTTCGGCCCTCACACCGGAGGAAGGGCAAATTTTGGGCCGAAACGTTGTGTGCCTGATTCTGCACTATTAAATATTTTTTCAGAGCATTTAAAGATGCAGTAGCTAAGACTAACTTCCTGTCATATTTGCTGAAACTGACCCTATGTTCCAGTAGAACTACATGAAGCAGGTAATAAAAAAGAATCTGGCACGACCTACAGCCTGTAGTGTGATTTGCAAAAATCCACAGCTCCCTATTCAGATGCACCAATCAGGGCAGGGGGGGGGGAGGGGTGTCTAACTGCATGTCAATCACTGCTCATGCACACGCATTCATTCGCCCATGTGGGGGGAGGAGCTTAGGAGACCGTTTTGGCCTTTAGCGGAAAGGGGGGAGGGACTGAGAAGTTATCAATGTTCCCATTTTTTTGCTAAAGTCTTTAAATGTCCAGACTTTACCTTATTTGAACAATGGGGAAATACCAACCCTGACGTCATCACACTCATTCCGACAAACGGTGGAACTTTATCACTCAGAGTGACAGAGTTTTGAGGTTGTATGGCTGGTCCAGCCGAAAAGCACACAAACAGTTGATATGAATAAAGAAGCTACACAGAAGGATAGCAGAGTAAATAAAACAGTTGGAATAATGATTACTTTTAAAAGCAGGTAAAGCATAACGATGCTCTGATTCACTCTGTGTGTGTTTTGATAGACTCAATATGCTCATCAATTTTCTCACGTAAGAAGTCTCTTTTTCATTCCAACAATCTCCAGACATATTTTCACAGTACTTTCTCCCAATGTTTCTGTTTTTCAGGGTCATGCTGTGCATCCGGCATGAAAGCTAAGAGGTCTAATGACTCAACAACAGATTGCTAAAACCACTAACAATAACTGCACTGCAATTACATTTCAGAAGTGCACTGCCACGCTTGGCAACCATCTCTTTGTTTACATGCCATGGTAATTGATTGCCAAACAATGTTTGAATATCAACTCTCTTAGCATCAATGACATTATCTCTGTCAAATTTCATATCAATGGGAACATTTTTGGTTTTAGATACATTAAACTCCAAGATTATAAGATATAACACTGCCATGATCCTGTTCTTGACCCTGACTAAAAATGCACTGTAGGGGCTTGGTGGGGATTTGAGACAGTGGCCATGTAATTCAAAATGACCTTACTTGCATGTAATTCCCTATCATTCTGCCCTTATTTCCTCTCAGCTCTCTACTAACATACTTAAGGGGAACCTTCATGTTTCGAAACAACTTACAATTGTGTTGTTAAAATATAATTGATGATGTAGCCTAATCTTTGCTGTAAATCCAATTTGCTTAGCTTACTGTACTGTAATTCCAGCCTATGTGCATGATCCTCCCTCAAAGCTACTTGTGACTAAATATTTAACTGTAATAAAGTATCCTGCTGCAAAAGAGGCTGCAGCCCTTCGTAGATAGATAGATAGATAGATAGATAGATAGATAGATAGATAAATAGATGACAATGGTAAAAAAAGAAACGTATGACAACCAAACGCAAATGCTGTCCAATTTAGCTGCTAAGTGAAACTCAGAACCAATCCGCTCTCAAACACATTTACTGTATACTGCAAGGGTAAGACGGAATTTTACAGCTGTGGAATATGGAGCATGCAGGAGACAGAGAGGGGCAAGAGCCTGCCCGTACAAGAGGAAGGGGCATGAGAGAGGGGGTGGTATGGTGAGAGGGAGAGGAAGAGGAAGAGGAAGAGGGAGAGGGGAGCACAGAGGACACGGAAGAGCCAAAGAAAGGCAAAGGCACATGGAAATATCTAAAAAAAATTAGAGACCATGTAATTAACCATGGCCTAAGTATGACAGAGACTGGTCAGAGCTACAGCCTATTTTCGTTTTTTCTTGCACATACTGTACAATAGTGCCTGATAATTTTGCTGTTGTATAACTTTTTTTCTGTACAAGTTTTCTTTATGTATTTGCGGTTGGCTGGTGTGTACATACAATGAGATATCAATGTTTTGTTGAAAGTATATTGTATACCATGGCTGACATAAATACTATTCAGCTGCCTAAATATATAAGCAATTGGACAATATTACATAGTGGGGTAACTATCACTTTTTCACTGTCATTTGACAAGATATCTTTGCATGTTGATTGTCTTGGTCCAAGCAATGATAAAGGAACCTTTTGTTTTCATGACCACGATTTATTCATTGATGGATTTATTTACATTTGAAAAATGAGTTAATTCTTTTTGACTGAGTTATCACCTTTTGCAGATCACATAGTGTTGTGCTGAATGTACCACGTGATGTGAGGATTGTACTTACTACTAGATTGTAATAGCACTTTGACATTTGTAAGATTGTTTCAGTAAGTGTCCCAAATCGATTGGGAAAAACTGTATTTTAATGTTCTTATCTTTGTTTCTTAAATTCAATACCACATACACACATATGGATTTAGCACATATTCATTGGTGCATGGTGCGCCGAGCGCACAGGGTGACCACTATAGCGGACCCCCACTTTCAAACACTGAGGACGTGCACTCAACTCTAAAAATGGACATAAAATTGTCAACACTGCATTTTCTTTTACTGAAACCCCAAAGGACCTGTCCGTAGGCTAAATCAGAGTTTGAAACATCTCTTGAGCGGTCAGTTGGTGTAACGGTGGGAGAGATGGACTATCTGTTACCAAACGCGATCGCGCAGCGTCACTGCTCTCCAAGACACGGCACGGACGATGTGGTTCACCGGCGTGGTCATCGCTTCAGTTTACGGTGTAATAAGCGTCTTGGGGCTAATCGGCAACATCACGCTCATCAAGACGTTTTGCTCTGCCAAATCCATCCGTAATGTGCCGAATCTCTTCATGTCGAGTCTTGCGCTCGGGGATGTTTTACTTCTGGTGACTTGCGCTCCGGTGGATGCCAGCCGCTACCTGTCAGAGGAGTGGCTGTTCGGGAGAGTGGGTTGTAAAGTCATCCCCTTCATTCAGCTCACCTCGGTTGGGGTGTCTGTGTTCACTCTCACGGCCCTTTCTGCTGACAGGTAGGCTACTGTTTTTGTTTATATCATATTTTGTTGACCCTATAATCACTTTAAATCGGCCACATGGCAGCGAAATTATGCAAATGCCCTCGTGTTTTTGTAGTTACAGGCCATAACTAAATGTTTTACTATTATAATAAAAATCAAATATGTAACCGTGTATTGATGTGGAGAGTATTACGCACAACAGAGCTGCTTCTGTTTAAGGCTGCTGACACGTGTACCCGCCTGCGTGTACATACGGTAGCCTAATCAATATACTGCTTATCCTCCCTCACTATCAGACCTTTCTGCTGCCTTGAACCAATTACCTTATGAGAGAAAGGAGATGAAAAGAATATTGTGAAAAACAAAATTTGCTGAGTTGTTCTTTGTCCTTAAGCTTTGTGTAACTAGCCTAATAATAATGTTTAACTCAAATAAATGATTCCTAGAGTCTCAACATGAATTGGGACCATGGCCATAGATGCACGTCTTTGTTGAGCTACAAGATTAACATTCAAAGGTTAAATCAGCCATCTTGATTATCATTTACATTATGGAAGTCACTTGGCTTATCATTATCATGTGAGTCTGTTTACATATTTTACAGCTCTGGCTTATTTTCATACATCTGAATTGAGGCTGCTTCTTTCACTTTACCTCAGTAGAATAATATTACCCTGTAAAACGGTGCTGCCAAACTAAGGTAGTAATTTAGTGACAATATCAGCTGTACCTGTAAAATGCTTCAAGTTTTCATACAAACTGCAAACTTGTCACAGAAATACATGTAAGTGCAGCTATCTGGAATATGTGAACACGCTATAATTCAATTTGAGCCTTGATTCCTCCTGTAGAAGCTGTTTCAGAAAAGTTTGACATTTTGGTAAATACACTTATTCTTGCCGAGAGTTAGATGAGAAGATTAATAATATCCTTCACATGTCTTTGTTAATTTAATTATGTGTTAATACAGGATCTTTAGAGGTGCTGGTAGGCGATTTTGTAACCTTTGGACAGAACCAAGCTAGCTATTTCCCCGTGTTTCCACTCTTTGTGAGTTCAGGTGCCAATACTCACCAACCAACAAATAAGAAACTAACACACGCTGAAGCTTTTTAATGCAAATCACATTTCTTTGCATTTCACATTGCAGCCCTTTGTCATATTTTGTAATGATAGTGGGTTGCAGTATTTGTTGGATGGTTTGCGATCAGACATTTCTTCAAAATGAACCCTATAGGAGTAACGAGTGCTGAGGTCACAGAATGGACTAATTTTACTATAACTGCAAATAGCTCTCTTTATCCTCATGTGCCATAATGAATTCCTGGCCCTCATTTTCAGTTGCAGGTTGGAATAAAAACTCATTCAAAACAAAGTTGAATGATCATGAGCAAACACTTGCTTTTAAGGTTAGTCGTACAGCCACTCATCCAAAGAAAGAAACCTTGCTATTGTCATACATTTGCTACAATATTTGTCACCTAAAAGTAGCTACAGTTTGCATCACATTGTAAAATAATGGGAGTAGGTGCAAAGGAAATCAGATACACGACTCAGAGGGTTTAACTTCACATTCGGTTGGATAAGCTTCTCTGTGTATCGTTGGTGTTCAATAATTCTAATTGTATGCTGCAGCAACAGGAAGGTGCTGGACATGGCTGCTAGAGAGGTGAGCGTTGATGTGTCTTCACACTCACATTTAATTTCAATGACATTTGGCAGCACACTGCACAGTATCATGGATATGGTTCATATTTTGTACATACCTAATCTTTGTTATTACATATATTTTCTGTGTAAAACCACAGGAAGTTATTGTAGATTGGCTGATTTAGCCTGCTTATTACCACGGTCAGCACACATTTAAATTGGGTGTGACTTACACTTTCCGACCATATCATCATCTTTGACCATTGTCCATCGCAAATAAACGTCTATAGATTGGCAAAGAGGAGCATGATTATCACAAAAGTAGAAAGAAGACAAAAATGTGTCAGTATTAAAAAAATTGCTCTATACCAATTAATATTAATAACTACACAAGCAACAATCAAAGTTAAAGTTGAGAATAAAACCATTGCATCCTTCTTTATTCAAGTAAAAACAACTATATTTCTCTATAATTAAAAATGTAATAGATAGCCTGTTGTTGTGTTGTGCAGTTCAGTTCTAAGAAGCGTCCTGTGGGCTACTCAAAATGCTTTCAGCTCAGTTTTGTTTGTGTCAGGGTCATGATTTCAATTGAGCACAACATTTACTGTATAATTAATTATCCTTGGATTTAATGGTGTTTAACTAAATAAACTTGCCGGCCTTCTGTTTCTTTTACATGGGTTAAACCTGTTCAACACTTTTAAAATTAATGACACATTCCAAATATTAATAGCACCACTAAGTGGATGTTATCTTCTACATAAGGCTTGTTTTTCATTCCCTCATTTTCTATATTACTTCCTCAAGTTCAACAGGGGTAATGTTTTTACCCATAATGCAGTAGATCAGTTTTAAGAGATGTTGAAGGACAACTTTTTTGATTTACAGAATGCTAAAAAAATGCATGTGGCTTGTCTTTATTCTAAAGCATAATATTTGCTTTGTCATTTTGGCTGTAATTGACTTTTGCTTTTAATTGATGCAGGATGACTCCTCCAACAAACCATTTGACCCCATATCTTCTGGACAAAGAGCTGCAGAACACCTGGACCAAACTTAATTTATTAACAACTTATTAACATTTGGATTGTTGTTAAAACCGAGTTAATATTTATAATTGCACATCATTTCCTTAGTTTGGCTGGTGGCTTATTAATGGTTTATATTTCTTTGACAGTCTGAATGTTAATAGAAAAACAAAAGTGTTTTAATAAAACAAAGCACCATGAAGTGGAAGTTGAGTCTTTATTAAAACAATGCCATAACAACTTCTGAACTTGAGAATGTAATATCAAACTCCTGCCATAAACATTTCAACTCCACCGTACTGTTCTCTCTTTGTTAAACCAACTATAATCTATGTTTTACATAAAAAATAGATCACATGACTACTTGTATGTAAAAGGGTTGTTGATGTAAAAAAGGGTTGTTCCTTCAGCTCCACAGAGCTTTATACCAGTTTTCAGCTTATTGTTTTGCTGCAGAACAAATAAATAAGAAATTTAAAACTGTACACTTTCTGGCAGCAAGCAGCCAGCGGACAAACTGGAACATTAAAGATCAAGATCTTTAACTTACATTCACCGGAGATGATTTAAAATTAATGCAAATGTTTACTAACATATTCACCGAAAATTCTAAACTGGTGATAATATGTCAATATTATTTTTTCAGCTTGTTTTTCCTGCCGCCAAGTGGCCAAAAAATCAGTTAACACTGGTTTAAGTGTTAAACGCATGCAGCCGCACTACAAGTCATGAAATAAGTTACCATTTAATGTTTCAAGTGTTAAAAGGGGACCACTTTTTATGGTACATTTTTAACATTTGCTGCCCACAAAGTGGTGTGAGAGTCAATGGGGCTTCTCACAGTAAGATGCGTAAGCTACTGATAATCTATCTATCTATCTATCTATCTATCTATCTATCTATCTATCTATCTATCTATCTATCTATCTATCTATCTATCAGGTACAGGGCCATCGTGAAGCCTCTGGACATCCAAACATCAAGCACCACTACAAGCATTGTCCTGCGGGCGGCACTCATCTGGCTCTTCTCCCTGATCCTGGCTATTCCCGAGGCTTTATTCTCTGACCTCCATACATTCAACATCACCTCCACTAATGAGAGCTTTGTCACCTGCGCCCCTTATCCCACATCTGGGGAACTGCACCCTAAGATCCACTCAATGGCCTCCTTCCTCATTTTCTACGTCATTCCACTGCTGGTCATATCCGTATACTACACCTTCATCGCCCGCAGCCTGATGAGGAGCGCCTCAAACCTGCCTGTGGAGGGGAACGTGCATGCAAGACGACAGGCCAGTGTTCAAGCTAAAGTCAAATTATCAGGGCCGTAGCCAGATTTGGGACATACTCAGGTCATGAAGTCATTGTTGTATTGTTACATTTACTTAAAGTTACTATATGTAACTTTTTAAGGTTTCTGAAACTGTGTAATTTTTCATCTAATGATCATAAATGACCTGTAAGAGCAAACGAGACTAACAGTGAAAAGAATGCTTTATTTTATATAGTTTTAGTAAAGCCTCTGTCCGGGTCCGATTTTTCCTGCAAAGTCACATTACGATTTACGGCAGGTAGACGGTGCTACAGAGCACACATTCTGATTGCTCACAGATGCGTTATTATGGATCCCACGTAACTTCTAGGCAAGTCCCGTCCTATGAAGCAGCTTGATTGGTTGGGGTTAGGCATTGACCTTGAGTGGTTAAGGTTAGGATAGCCGATTGGTCAGCGGGATAGGACCTGAACAAATCGGGTTACGTTACCTTGCGTAAGCATGGACGCCTGGCAAATAGTAGTGTGTGAATGCTATTGAAGGGCGGGTCTTGCCTATAAGTTGCATGGGTTCCATAATAACGCCTCACAGATTTCTTTGTAACACCGGAAAAGCTTGTGTTATTGTATCCAGCCAGGTAAAAGGTAGCAGGAGATTGCTTTATATAGGCCTAATTGTATTTTAATGTTATTTTAGAAATTATCTGCTGTAGCTATGGCTGATACTGGAGCAGGACCATCACAGGAAAAAATGTAATTGGCCCTCCGGTATGTAAATGCTATGTCTATTTCATTCATAACAATGCGCGATGTGGTTGTACGTTAGTAGCCAACATTAAATTACACCCCACTCCCATTTACATGTAGCGCCCGCTTTATATTTCCTTTTAGTCCGAGTTTGTGTTGGCTTACTATTTTCTTTTCCCTTGTCCCCCTTGGGTAAAGCATCTGTGGGTTTCGTGAAATGCGCTATATTAATCTAAGTTATTATTACGTTGGTTGCTACAACAACTTCTTATTGCTTTGGCTTGTGACATAGTGACAGTGATAAACGGTATAGCTCACGATACATCCAGGCTAAGTTACCGTATGCAACACTTGAAATACAACAATGCATCTGTAACGTATTCTTTTATTGTAAATGAAGGATTTTCTGTTTGAGCAAAACATTCATCGCAACTATATGAACTCCCGGTAACGCTAATTCATTAATCTACAGCGGTCAATAAAGCACTGTAAAGAAAAGACCTTTACGACAACAGGTGTGGTAATAACACTATCGCTTTTGTCCAAAGCGGCTGCTAGAATCAACACTAACTGAAAGTTACAAATAGCTACTTTAAAGGGGCTCTAAGCGATGTCATGCGTTTTTTAGGCTACAACATTTTTTGTCACATACAGCAAACATCTCCTCACTATCCGCGAGCTGCCTGTCCCCTGAACACACTGTAAAAAAACGCAGTCTCTGTAGACAGCCCAGGGTCCACAAACGGCAACAACAACAAATTGTGTCAACCTGCACCACGAAGCATACACAAACAGTGTTCCAGCATTCCAGCCACTAACCGACAAGAAGGTGTTGGGGGTGGGGGTTATTACGCAGAAGCATGGAAGGGAAGGGGAAGGGACGGGATGAGGAAGAGGGAGGGGCAAGCTAGTCTCATTTTGTTTGAAAATACTTTGAACGTCAACAAGAAGTAACGTCACCAAACATTGCTTAGAGCACCTTTAAGTTACAGATTTTAATACTTCTTCTACCATTCGCAAAAATACAGTAAAATATAATTTTTTTAATGTATATCAAACACTAATATTTATATAATGGTTTTGAAAAAACATTTTCTACACCCAACAGGTTGAATCAAGGAAGCGATTGGCCAAAACAGTGCTGGTGTTTGTTGGTCTCTTTGCGGTATGCTGGCTTCCCTGTCACGTCATCTACTTATACCGCTCCTATCACTACTCACAGGTACACAAGACACTTCTCTAAATTTCCAATATGTTTATTTCTAAAAATAAAAACAACAACATTTGTAACATATTTTAACCATGTAACAAAATTAATTTAAAAATTACAATTATTAGCCGTGTAATTAATAGTCAAGTTGGAAATGGATAGTCCAATGGGAGGCTTTATTAGTGAGAAATACAGAATTTCACTCGGCCATATTGCATGATTTTTTCTTTAAAACCTTGATGTAGTGCGTTTGTATAATGGAAGCAAGTCTAGATGAGTTTAAAGTTGGTTTTGAGTGTCTGATAAAACATTTGGAAGCCATTGACAAAAAAACAACCACAATAGCTCATTGGGACAGAAATTCAGATTCTGTTTGTATCTGTTTAGAGCACATATCCAAATGAGGAATTTGTATTTGAGTATATCCCTGGTATAGGCACATCTCTAATGTCTGTCTGTCCTTATAAACCATTTTCCCAACCCTGTCTCTGCCCTGCCAGGTGGACACGTCCCTTGTTCACTTTGTGTGCAGTGTCATAGCTCGTATCCTGGCCTTCACCAACTCCTGTCTCAACCCCTTCGCCCTTTACCTATTGAGCGAGACCTTCCAGAAGCAGTTCAACCAGCAGCTGAGTTGTTGCTGTCGTGTGATCCTCAAATGCTCTTTGCAGAGCCCGACTCATTTGAACGCACATGTGACGTCTGTCCGCAGCACACATCACTCTATGGCGAGTCTAAGCATTATCAATGGCAGAAGGATCTATCAGGAGGATTGTGTGTAAACTTATTTATATCATTTAATAGCAGTTTGTAAAATATCTTAAGTAATATTTGATTATTTTACAAGCTGTGTGAGCATTATTTAAAAAAAACCTCAGTGCATCCTTTGTTTTTATGCTTTTGAGTCAGTGACTCGTACTTTGTTTCCACAAAACATTTTATTCAGAGCCTTGCATAAAGATGTACTGTATAGTTGAATGCAGGAGTACTCCAGCATTTGAATATTGCAATTCTATGAAGTTTGGGGACTTGAGAGAAACATTATTATTATTACTAATATTATTATAATTAGAAGAATGTTCATCAAAGTAGCAGAGTATTAAGCATCAAACTCTAAAAACACTGGATCTGGACATTGTCCAACCCTGTACCCTAGAAAATACATTACATTTTAAATACAAATTACTTTTCTCTATTACATCTTGCTGCCTGGATTATATTCACAGGCATCAGTTTTTCCAAAGCAGAAGGTGTAACATCTTTGTACCAAATAGCTGTCATAAGGACACCGTGAAGTGGCGTTTGCATCCTGAGTCACACGTGTTTGGATTTTTGTCATGTTGAATGCTTCAAGTCACTGAGGTTTTGAGGTTGAGTGTTAAACCAAAACAAGATCTTTCCCCTTAACCGTTACTTAGTGCTGTGAGCGCCTAAAAAAAGAGTCTACAGCCATGATAGTAGCGAGGCAACTCTGTCTCCTAAAAAATATGTTCCCATATAACAGAAGTGCATTTCGAGGGAACCATATCTTCCAGCGACAGGTGAACGTTATGAAACTGTTACAACTATAGTGCGTAGCAGCGCTGTATAGAGAGAGTTTGGCCAACTAGGAAATCAAATGTTCTGAGCTATCCCGTTATGCGATTGGTTCCGAGGTGGTCACATCACGTGTTTCGTGGACTCCATGTTGGACACCAACATTCACCTGATTCCCATTTACATAGTGCAGGGAATAGTGGAAAAAAGTAATACATTATTTAAAAAATGGCATAAATCACATAAAAAAATGCCAAACTGTTGCACGTTTGGCTGCACTGAAAGACAGGGAAGCAGCAAAAGATTTCACAAGTTCCCCGTGAACCAAAAAGGCAAAAAGTATGGGAGCTGAAGGTGAAAAGAGCAAACTGGAGGCTAGCTAAGTGACTACTCATTATTGTGTGAGGTAAGGGATTGTTGGTTATTTATATAAAGTGCCACCGGAGGAGTTTTGGGATCTTTAGTAAAATTAAACTTGACCCTCCCTTTGCCAATAAAAATGTTTTTATGACCCTCCACAATGATTGTGAAAAGAGGCATGACCCTCCCCATCAATTTATGGATGCCTTCTGTACTGGTTAACACTTGGTAAAGATGTGCAGACACCCTTTATTTTTCACAGCCATGACTTTCATGATTTAACCTCTGTCTTCTCATCTTATACATCACACTCCTTTGTTATGGTGTGGTGGCCATTTCAATAGATTTACTCACTAACATTGTTGTGGAAACACAATAAGCATTACTTCAAATACTAAGTTACTCCTCTAATTAACTAGTATTCACCTGAAATAAAAAATAAAACATTAAGACCATTCAGCAAGGCACACTGGGTAATTAATTCAAAACACAAACTGGTTGCTTTGGAATCGTCACTAGGCTTACTCAGTCATTGTATATTTTAGCATATAGGTAAAGCTGCCGAAGCTGAGCATTATCCAAAACTTACTTTTATTTTTAAAGCAGATTTTAAATAAAAAAAATGTTGGGTCACCCTCCCCTCAACAAAGAATAAAAAGACATGACCCTCCCCTAATTTCCTCAGGTGGTCCATTCCATAAATACCGAACGATCCCTAAATGTAAATTTCTCTCTTCAATATGATAACAAATTACATAGAACAAATATAGTAATACCATCGTTAATGTGTACCATGCTGTTCTAACACTGCTTTAGAAATGAATGAAGTTTGAAGTTAGCCTCATGCTAGCGTTAGCTTTTTCGCTAGCACTCCATGTACCTAAATGCTTGTGATCTTGCCATAGTCATATGGCTTTTGGTCTGGACCGAGTCCAGGTGTCTTTATTATGTTCATAATAATATTGGAGGGAAAGTGTAACACAGCTTGGACGGGGATGTTGTTCGGCATTTCACAAGTTTAGACAGCTAGCTAATGCTACGTCGACGTTTGCTAACGTTAGCGCAACGGCAGTCGTAAATATTACGACTGCCTTCGGAGTTTCCTATATCTGCGTCCACGGTGTCAACATAAGACCTGTGGCGTTAGTGCTCCTTTTGTACCATAATTTTATTGAATGAAATATTGAGCTTCGCTCCTCTGAGATGGGTGGGTTTGGGTTACGTTACACACAAAGCTAGCTATAGTTCGCCTGTATGCTAGCAGACATTAGAAAGGTAAACACTGCTCAGAGACTTATTAGGTGACGTGGTCACTCACTACAATGGGCATTTTTTAGAGGCCCATTTACAGTATAGAAGGTAAATATACACTGGAATATTTCTGTAAGGGCCTTTTACATATTGACAAACGTTGACAATAACATGTATATGCCTGTTTATGGTGAGAATAAGCAATATATTTGAAGATAGCATATTCACCCCATAGGGTTACACTGTAGAGTCATCTGACGTTGGTATCCAATATGGTGCCCATGATTTGAGTTGGCCACACTCTCTATATAAAGGGCGCTAGTGCGTAGTAGTTTCTGTCGCCCCCATAAGGAATTCGAAGTAATGACAACATCACTGTCGGCGCGTCCACATGATACAAGCCTTCTGTGACCGCGCACACGCCCCCACCCCACCTCCACACAGTTGCTAGTAGCTCAAGGAGGACACAGGGGATTAATAAAACATGATGGACTCTTCAGAAGAGGGAATTATCTTCACTCGAGTTTCTGTGCGGGAAAGTCGCTAGACGCCACAATCTTCTGAACATAGTCATACTGAGAAATACAAAGAGAGTTGTGTGGAGCTGATAGTCTTAATTAGCGTTATAGAAACTCATTTGGCAATGGCTTGAATGAAACGGACGTTCATTAATATCAAAAAGTTACGCACTAAAGCTTTAACGCTATGAATTAAAAAAAACTGCTTGGATAGGTTTAGTAAAAGATCATGGTTAGGTTTAAAAGAAATTAGTTTTTGTTATGTAGTTTTAGTTACGTATGTGATGTACGTGACAAACGGCGGTCGCCCTGTGTTTGTTGTTAGACCCATCCATCCACTCTTTTCTCCTCCCAAGACTTTACGCAAACAAAATAGTGTTCTTTCGAAACCTAATTGAGAATGCAGTTTTGTTGTAAGGGAATGTAATTTTTAAGGGACATGGTTGACCTTCCCCATAATGCAATATGACAGAATCTCTTTGCTATACCCTCATAACCTGGTAAATGACCACGTCTTTCAATCTCAACACCTCCATTTTGTATCACAGGCTGTTATAACTCTTAAGTCTCTAAGCCCAAAATGAGATAAACCTGCCGACATCATCATCAGTATTTTGTTAGACTTGGTAAAGCTGCGTCAGAGCCACAGAAGTCATTAACTATTTTCACAAGCTGAGTTGTACACCCCAAATTTTGCCAAAAGATAAAAGTCCGATCAGTGTGCTCTATGTAATATGTGGTATCTTTTTTATATTCCGGGATACTAATGTATAGTATTATGCCTGCACCCTGTTGCTGTATTTGTATATTTCTAAATGTCTTATGCTGTGATAATAACTGTGAAATCGTAAGTGTACCTTCAGAGATGTATTTTAAATGTTAGTCATGAATGTTTCTTGAGCTGTGACTCGAGGTGAACACGGTGTGAAAATTAACAGTGAATGTAAATGCATGTGTTAGAAATCCCATTTGGTATTGGATTATGCTATATGTGTTCATATTTTTGTGGTTGTGTGTGTTAATGCAATTTACACGCAGTTCTTAAGGAAATTAAATTGACAGATGGTCGGTGTTTAGCTTAAAATATTGCACTGTGCATTTATTTTTCCAATGGAAGAAAATAATATAAATCAATATAAATTGCAGTCATAGTAGTGTGCACTTTGTCTCTTTCTACATATTGAAAGTGGATCCACATGTGCCTCTTTTTAATTTGGTTATATTTAGAGTGTTAGTCCTGTTGACCGTGTATACACCACATAGTTTCTGCACCACTGTGTTCACTGGACGTGATTATTCCGCACTGTCACATGCTAAATTTACAGCCACCATGTCACAGTGCAATGTCCTAATTTGGTGTTTCACAGAGGCAGAGCATCATGCCCAGGTTGTGATGAGTGGGTGTATAATTCAGTCTGGATAGCGTTTGTTTGATTGTGGTGTAAGCGCCTTGCCAAATTTCTGTCCTGCATGGTCTCAACCATCTACTTACATGTCATCTTTATAGTCAGGTTCATTCGGTGGGAACTCTGGAATGCAAATAGGGATTAGTTATTATCTGTTTAATTTAAAGGGATATTTCACCGCTGGAAAGCTGAATATATCTTTAAATTGGGTCACTTATGTAGTATAAATGTGAAAAAAATTGAAATTGGTGCCTTCTAGGCCGAGAAAAGCCAGAAAATGTGTTTTTGGCTCATGTGGATGAAAGACAACAAATCCCAGAATGCACTTGCTTCGCTGCTCTGAGTCCACTCCCAAGCCACGCCTACGGTTTACAGACAGACAGACAGATAGTGAGACGGTCAACTCAATTCAACTGTGTTTTATTGTCATTTCAACCATATAGCTACACAAAACAACGTTTCACCGTGGCTCTAGTGGTTACACAATTCAAATATATAAAAACGACATACGAAACACATTATATGCTCCGTAAAGTTCAGCTAACACATAATAGCATTAGCACTTGGTAGGCTGTAAAACACATTGGAGACGAGACAGCAGGTCTCATATTTCAGACACTGCAAAGTTATACATTGTTTGTCGGGCTATTTCGTTATTAAATTCACTTCTGAGACTTTTTTAAGCGAGAAATCAACTATATAAAGCTCAAATATCAGCCGTTTTACGAAAATGTATGGCTAATTGCAAATTTGGTAAGACGTGTCGGACTTTAGGAGCTCCACACAGTCTGACGAGAAAGCGGCAACCTCCATACCCAGTGAAAGTCACCGTTTCTCGGTGACCGGGGGTCGGGGCTCTGCGGAGCTCCGGAGCTGCAAGCTAGGCTACACTTTCGGCATAACTCGTAAATCGTATATTTACAGTTTGAATTTAGTCACGCCACTTACATAACATATACCCCAATGTCTTATAAAGCTAACAATGGTGTTCAATTTCAATGTAATTACTTTTTGTGAACATTAGGGGTTTCGTTAGCTGCAACTGTCCCTCCAATCCTATGTGTACAGATAGCAGCCAGTTAGCTAGCTTCATTTTCGGCATAGCTTTCGTATATTTACAGTTTGAATTTTGTCACGCCACTTACATGACATATACCCCAAGGTCTTATAAAGCTAACAATGGTGTTCAATTTCAATTTAATGACTTTTTGTGAGCAGTTGGGGTTTCGTTAGCTGCGACTGTCCCTCCAGTGGACACACATGATATGCTCCGTAAAGTTCAGCTAACACATAGCTAGCTACTAGCATTAGCGCTTGGTAGACTGTATCACCGAGTATACAAATTTGCGTGTAATGTAGAATGTAACTGTTAAATACCGACCAAACTCCACCAGCAGTTAGCAGTTAGTTGGATACAAGCACCCCCATTTCTGCACCAGCAGTCCGTGTTAACACAGCTCACCTCCACTAGATAGTCTTACCCGGTGACAGAGCTAGTAGAGTAGCTAGACTGGATAGTCCGTAGCTGGATAGTCCGATACAGCAATTGTTTCCACAACAACAAAAACACAACAGTCTCTGAACTCGCGTTGGGAGTTTCATTGAAGTTGGATGTAGTCCAGTTTGTTGTCTAATGAGCGGACACTTGCAAGCAGGATTGATGGAACAGATGGCCGACTAGCGTTCAACGTCCCCCGCTGATGATGTCCCTTCACCGGCCAGAGGCGTCGATCAGCACCGCTGGTCTCCATAGCAGGCGGGCGAAGCTGTGTCGAGTATTCCATCTGTAATAAAGTGTCCTGCATATTCTCCGATCTGTACCAATGTATCCCGGTAGTAGTTTGAATGCATATAATTGTTGTTCTAAAATTTCCTTTGGGATGAATACATCTATCTATCTATCTATCTATCTATCTATCTATCTATCTAAAGTTTTGATGCTGAGAAGCCACTAAGCTACGCGAGGATTCAAGATGGCTGACAGTCGTTTTGGTTCGTGAAATTTCGGAGAATGCCGGAGTCCAACCCCCTATGGGCTATGCGGAAGTAGCTCTTAGTACTGGCTGTAGTCCTTTGCCTCTGGGCAAATGACGCAAAAATCGTCATTTTACGTCATCGGAAGATTTTTTTGCAGACCCACAATACAGAGATCTCCCCTCTCAGGGGGACATGAGGGAGGGAAGCACAGTCATTAAAAAATACTACCGTGTTTCTACTGATACAAAGCTTAATGCTAAATCGGTGAAGTATCCCTTTAAGGAATGAAAGAAACTCCAAGCAATACTAATAAAAGCACATTAGCACATATGTTTAAAAATCCCTTTCAAAGAGTCTTACAGGAATTCTGCAGAGAAATGCAAATGTCACTTCTTAATCCTTTAAAAGTCTGCAGGAGAATGCAGGACTTTATAGGAATTCTGCAAGGCCACATGTCATACTTGCATCTACAGCAAATATGTCTAATTAGTATAATAATGTAATCAGCCAAGTTGATTAATTGTTTAAAGTTTACCCTCCAGACATGTTTTAAGACATACAAATCTACTCTGCTTTGAATAATATTTTGTGTTTGATACTTAAAAAGTGTTAGGACTGCCTCGTGCCAAACTGTGCACATTCTTCAAAGTGAAGGGAAAACATCCAAGGGAAGGAGAGGGATTTCACAATATCTTTGATTAGTATTAGATTATATTTTTATTTTAAAGTTCAATATATTGTACAAGCAGTAATTTAAGAAAGGGGCTGTACTCAACATTCCGAACATTGATATAGCAGCAAACAAATATTTGCTGTGTAAAGATATGGTGGAGTAATGGCATCCTGAACAGAGAATAAAGTCACACTCCCTCTGTGTAAGGTGTAATCCGAGTTCTCCGTTTTTTGTTTTGATAGGCGGTCCGGCCATGCGTGCATGTTAGTGCAAGTGGCCGTGAAAAAAAAGGTATTTCATGTATTGGACAACGGTCTGTGAGAGCCGTGTGGAGGCAATTCCAGCCCGCTGTTTAATTTATATATTTAGGTTTTACAACAAAGTCCCTTTAAAGTTCCAACATTTAAAATTACAAGATAATCACAAAACTACATTCAAATCAAATGTTCTGTGTAATGTAATAACAAAAAAAAATCCAAATCCCAATAGCTCTAAATCAATTTGTTAATATTTCTAATTTGTTTTTTAAGTCAAACACATAAAAAAGTAATAATAGATGTCCTCTTCAAGCTTTTTTCATTTGCCAGACTCAATAGTATCATTATAACAAAAAAACAGAAACGTATTTAAAAAAAGGTGCAGTTTACATTAATTTTGTTACTAAGTATAGCTTTAAAAATGTATTAGATCAAATCAAAACATATCATATTTTTAAAGCAATAAAACAGCAAATCTGTTATTTACGTATGCGTGACTACATATGCTTTTCTTTTCTCTCTCTCCTTTTTTAAGAACTCGATAAAGGGATATAAAGCCTATATATTATATTGTATATAATATATATCTTATATATATATATATATATATATATATATATATATATATATATATATATATATTATATATATTATATATATATAATATATAATATATAATATATATCTATATATTGTAAGGTGGGATTCGCTCTCATTGATGGTGTGAATCTCCTTTAGATGCTTCAGTCCCATCCTTGAACCTTGAACACCCTCGAAAGTTTTCCTCTTAAGCATCTCTGTATGGAGGAAAGAAATTAAAAGCAAAACACTTCCAGCCCTCCCGAACCACTCTGTTATTCTAAAGGTCAGTGTTGTGTGTAGGTGTTTTATCTGGTCACTTAGCAGTGTATTGATCCATATGAGGTTGCTGCTCATCATGTTCAACCAAAGTGTCAGAACTGTCAAAGCCAGTATTTTTATTGCAATACCATGAGTGGCCACTGGAAGAAATGGCTGCAAGGCCGGTTGCAACACATTCTCACACCCATCTCGTAAAATAGGGACGTTTGGTCAGGTGCCTTTGTCGTTCTTATTGACGCTAAAAGTCTCCTTTAGCGTCAATAACCCCCTTTAATAGGTTTCTTGTGTAAAATATGTATAAGTACTGTTTCATGATGAAGCGTACATTTGTGCTGCTTGGGGTAAGTTACATAAGATGATCATGCATCATAATGTTCTTGACAGCAACATGTGAGATATGTTTTTTATTTTTTTATTTAACCTTTATTTATTCAGGGAAGGTTCACTGAAGGTTACACATTACACATACCTGGAAGCTGCCCATTACAACCACAGTCTGATATGCTGGCCACTGAGCAGCTCCACTGGAGTGGTTGGGGTTGCTCAAGGGTACCTCAGTGGTGGTAATGAGGGAGGGACAAGCGCTGCTCTTTCACTTTCCCCATCCAGATTCTTTATATCTGTCTATCAGTCTGGGGATTGAACCGATGACCTGGTGATGAACCGGTCACAAGCTTGCTTCTTTAACCTTTAGGCCACCAGTGCCCCAATGTGTCTGTTTGACACCTTGGAGACTTTATAGGTAAACCTGATGACGATTGATGCCTGTGTGAAAACCTTTCTGATTAAACAACAGAGTGCTATAGCACATACCTTTCCTCTGAACTAGTGACACGGGCATCAGACACAGCCTTTTTTTAATACTTCAGCTCCAGTATGTCCCAGTTTGATTATGAAGGCTCGTTCCTGTCTCAACAGACAAGTGAGGTAAAATGTCGATTTTGGTGTGAAAGAACTTGACTAAGCACAAAGCACAAAGCCCTGACCTCAACCCCATCCCAACACCTTTGGGATGAATTGAAGTGGCAACTGGTAGTCAGACCTCACACCTAAGAACAGTGCATCAATATAATCGCACCATAATGAACGTGGTTTTAACTTAAGGGGGTACTATTTAAGGCTGGTAACTTCCAGGAGTCTCAAGTTGAAGACAAGATTCCAGGAAATAACTGCACCTGTCCAAGAAATTGCCCCACGCATAACCCCCTCTTGAAACCATGTGACATTTTAACACTGATGATGTTTTTGATAAACAAACATGATTTGTGTACATTTGTGAGCTTTAGAGGTGTTGGTAGTCCAATTTTGTAATCTTTGGACAAAACCAGGCTAGCTGTTTCCACTATTTATGCTAAACTAACCATCTGCTGGTTGTAGCCTTATGTTGAACAGGCAGATATCTTGGCAAGAAAGTGAATATATTTATTTTCCAAAATGTCAGACATTTGCTTTCTTTTACTGCTCTTGGATTTAAAACATGTTGAGCAGATGGGTGCAATGCACAGGGGTTAATTATTCATGTCACATGCTTTTGGCCATAAAGTGTGTCATCTTCATTCATTGAAAACTTGTCCTGTGTGTGGCATGGTAAAGGTATTCAATGTATTTATATTATTAGACTTGAAGGGCCTTCCACGATTTCCCAAAATACTACAATACATAACTTTTACTACAAGACCAGGAGGAACGATGATTTGGACTGAGATTTGTCCTCCTTTTGAGTTAGTGATCTTTTCTTAGTCGTCTGCATTAAATGTATATCTATTCAGAAGGTATATTAAAGGTCCTTTTTTAGCTTTTGACCTCTAGTAGCACGATGGAGCAGTTTCTTGTATGAGTGGTTTCCGTTCATGCATGTACGTGGATTAAAATTCACATCCCTGCCAATGATTTTACACTATTCCACTGATCTAGTGGCAGTAACACAAAAGATAAGCAGCAATGCACCAGCAAAAGGAAGAAGAAGACTGCAAGCTAATAAACATAGATGTAAACAATCCAGGATTTTTAAGAATGTCTGCAAATGTTTTATGGGAAATGAAATGATTTCAACATGATTGTTAGACCTCAAGGACACACAGAATGTGTTTTGGTGAGTCAATGTAAAATTTGTTTACAAAAATTGCATTAAGTAGAGACTTTAATCTTTGGTATTTGGGAAACAAAGGCATACATATTATTCTCTTTGTATGCAAGTACACAAACAATGCAGCAAGGGGGAGACAAAACTCTTTGTAACTTCAGGCCTGTTTAGTATTTTGTGTCATCACATAATCCGGTATATGCAGCGTTAAAATACTAATAATTTGGTATTATATTTTATTTTATTTATTGTGGGCAGGGCAGGATCAGTGGATGAGTGAAATATGTAATCCCATGTAATGCCAAGCTGTGTCATTTCTGCATGACACTTTCATTCTGACTTTGGTAACCGCTTGTATGGCTCCTAAAGCCAGGGTGGGACTGTCACAGAGCAGCACTGATACTGTTTAATGGTAGAGCAAGCACTCACAGGAAAGCTTGTCACAGTCACAAACACCTTTATTAACGTGTCCACCAGAGTGATGAGACACAAGGACATTAAAGTGCTCATATTATGCTCATTTTCAGGTTCATAATTGTATTTAGAGGTTGTACCAGAATGCGTTTATGTGGTTTAATTTTCAAAAAACACTACATTTTTGTTGTACTGCACATTTGCTGTGTGGTGAGCTCTCTCTTTTAGCTACAGAGTGAGGCATCGCACTTCTGTACCATCTTTGTTGGGAGTCGCACATGCGCAGTAGCTAGGTCAGCACTGCTAGCTCATCAGAAGCAGAGCATGAGGGCGTGCCATGCTAGCAGCTGGGCGAGCATTATAACGTGTGTTACAAAGTGACGCACGTTTGTCACAGAAGTAAAGGCTGGACTACAACAGAGCTATTTGGAGCAGTTTGTGAACAAGTGTTTTCTTTTAGAGATGGTAAGTCCCTTTGGCGTGGACTTTGGGCTTTTTCACTTTGTAAATCTATAAGGTGCACAAACATATTTATAACACAATAAAGGAAAAGGGGAAAAGCCAAAAAGCATAATATGAGCGCTTTAAACAGTCATTCCAGGATTTCGCGATCGCGCCAATTCACGCAAATTCAACCAATTACTGCGAATTTTGTGCGACTCGCAATTTTGACCAATCACCGAAACTTTTCCACACATTTGACCAATAACGTGAAGTTTCCCGCGACTTCAACCAATCACAGCAGTCACACGTGCACTCTGAGAGCCAATGACCAAGCGGGAGTGAGAACGGGGTTGATCATTTCCTTGTTTTTGATATGAAGACAAGACGTGTGTGTGACTCATTTACCAACAAAACGTACAGCGAAAGACCGTGCAAAACATTTCAGACCGTCCTGCCAACCTGTATACATTTTAACATCAATGTAGACTGTAACGATTTAAAAGTCGCTGCCGTTTCAATCCTGGCTGTCGGCCACACACACACACACACACACACACACACACACACACACACACACACACACACACACACACACACACACACACACACACACACACACACACACACACACACACACACACACACACACACACACACACACACACACACACACACACACACACACACACACACACACACACACACACACACACACACACACACACACACACACACACACACACACACACACACAGCAGGAGAAAAAGGAGATGAGACGACACAATGACCTAAATTGAGGACAGCTGCGCTCGTTATTGTAAGTTAATGATAAGTTAGTCAGTTCTTTATCAAACCGTATGAATGTGTGTCCCAGGCCAGGATAGGCAATCAACTAACAATGTAAAGATCAACAAGCCAATGACAGACATACATTATTATTTTGTCATAAATCTACCAGCCATTTTCATATTATACCAACATTTACAGCATCATGAGCCTTTTTGGTAAGGTTACTAGGAAAACTCAGCCCAGGATAGTTTTTTTCTCCCCAAAACATGTTTTGTTTTTCGACTATACAAAAAAAATTCTTTTTTTTGCAACTTTCACTGTCTCCCCCAACTTCATTGACAAAGACATCGCAACTTTTATCGCAATTTTTTTTACAAAAGCTCCCGCGAAATCAGGCATTTTGGGCCGCAACAATCTCAAAAAAAGGCTGCGAAATCCTGGAGGGACTCTTTAAAGCATTTTGGTATCTAGCCATTTTATGATGGGTGCAAAATCAACTCTGATGCCAACAAAAGGAGAGAGGACACATACTGTACGATTTAATATTTGCATTTTCAGAAGCACTGCTGGACGGGGAAATAGGAATACAACACTGGACATCAATACATTCACCAAGCAAAAACTGTAAATGAGGCACATTTACAAATGACGCACCTGTTTTATGATAAGCAGTAGTCCACTCCGGCTTCAATAAAGCTGATGCAGGTCTTCAAACACTATCATAATAGATAGAGTTTCCCCAAATTTTCCAAATACTCAACATATTTCAAATACAAGATGTAAGGAGAGATATAACTACCTTCTCTGTCACCATATGGCTAACAAAGAAAATGTCAAGATACTGAATAGAAAGCGATGCAGCAGATCTCGTCAGCAAACAGCTGCTTGTACAGTGTCTAGAGTAGTTTTATTGTCTTACATTATTGAATAAAAGTTGATTTAGTGTGGCTTTTTGACAATGATCAACAGGAGGAAATTATTTGTCTTAGTGAAAACAGATCACTACAAAGTGATTTAAATTACAGGTGTATTTATACTATATTCTAGTGAAAGCCCTTGACTACTCACAGGTGATCTTAATTTAATTATGTGACTTATTAAACAAATTGACTGCAGCAGTGAGGATTTAGTGTCCTAAATCTTAGTTTTTACCTTTAAAATGAATTGAATCACTTTGTAGAAATCTGTTTTTACCTTACCTTCTATCTTTTTCAGTTGAATCAAAGTCACAAAAAACACATGAAAGCCACTGTAATTAAATGTTGTAAAGAGAAAAAACTTCTAAAGAGAGTGAATATTTTTTAATAGACTGTATGAAGATAAAATCCAAGGAACAAGATTTTCAGGTTACAATACCCTTATTGTCCTCATGAAGTAACACTTATTAAAGGCAGGGTTGGTAATGTTGAAAAGCTAGCAAGATTTGAATGTAGCCTCTCCTCGGTGCTCCGCCTAGCCCCTCCCTCTGCCCTCGGGGCTCCGACCCACACACAGACGCACGAGCACCGCTGCGTCGCCGCGTCACAGCAAAGCGGAGAAAGGACGGCAATTTTACTTCATGTCTCAAACCTAAGCAAACACCTAACATTATCATACTGAATGTTTGCGACAACGCGCATTGAGTTCCGGCTCGTACACGGGAGGGGTAGAGTATGCGCAGCGGCGCAAGGAGGCATTTCATTGGTTCTTTCCAAGCGGACCGCAAGGCAGTTCTGTAACAGAATTCAGCAGCCGTGGTGCCCATGAAGTGTTTCAAACTTTTCCAAAGTTGTGTTTTGCACCCTTTAAAGCATACAGGTGAGTTCTGTACGCAATTTCTTTTGAATAACAGCAGCAAATGATTAAATGGAGATTAACATGTAGTGAAATATTCCATCAGAAATTAAGCAATAATCCATCAATTCATCACAGATTAAAATTATAAAAATAATCTTTTAATATAAACTACATATTCAGTGCGGAAAGAACAATGTACACATCATAAAACTTTACAAATTGATTGAAACATAAGGTAAGCATGTTAACAAAAAATCAATTAACATGGTCATGTAAGTTAATATCATATTAATTAGTTAAAGTGATCGCCATAAATAGGACTGTAAATAAATTATGAGCCTTTTTTCTCTGCCTCCAAACATCCTTGGCGAGCAGGTTGTCGTCATTTATTTCCTCAGAGTTCTACTTGGGCCATTTGCATCTGTGAATAAAATAAAGGTATCATTTAAAAATATAAAATATGCATGATAGAGCTCAGAAAGCCTGGATGGACCTGAACTCTGCAGGAGTTTTAGAAACTGATTACTTTGTTTATTCATTCAAAGTAAGTAGCTGCTGGAAATACACTTTCATTTATCTTAAACTGGATCCTTTTATGTTTTATACTCGTTCTTTTTTCATACTGTTTTGATATTTCAATCAATTCCATGCCAAATAACTTTATTTAGCACCTTTCAAACGTAACATGCAGCTCATAGTGGGCATAGTTTTGTATGTCTAGTGTCACTTTTGAGGACAGACTAGAGCAGGGGTCTTCAGCGTTTTTTTAAGCCAAGGGCCCCTTAACTGAAAGAGAGATGGAGCAGGGACCCCCTACTACATACATTGTATAAAATGAAGTTGCATAATAAACTGAGCCTACAATAATGTGTAGGGCAGCCTTAAGCCTTCATACATACCTTTTTTGCATAGAATACTAAGCCATTAAAATAGCCTAATAAATGTCATGATTTTATAATCACGTTATGTTAAACATACATGTGGAACAGTGAATCCTTAATGATTAACTCTATCTGTGCATGGCCTTATAGTGACTACCTTACCTAAAGGCCAGTAAGCAGTGTGGATTTATATTTGCTAATAATATGTTGGATTCATGTTAAGACTTTAATTTAAAAATTAACAATAATTTGGAGGCCCCCCCTGCATTGATTCTGAGGACCCCGTAGGAGGCCCGGACCCCCTGTTGGAGATCTCTGGACTAGAGCATTTAAAGAAAGTGTCCCCAGTAAAGAAACAGATAATTATATGAAAGCCTCCCTCTGGTCTACCTGCAGGAATTTTGATCAAAACGTTGATGCCTGTGGGCACAGATGGAGGAGTTGAGTTGACAGCGTTGGATCGGTCTTGGTTCCAGCGTTGGCCCAGGTCTCGGAAGACAGTCACAGCGCTCGACGTCTATCTCACAGTCGGGCATCCATGAACTAAGTGGAAAGTCTAAGCAGGCGGTAATAATGTTTAATTTAAGTCACAAAGACAGTATAAGTACAATACCTTGTTAGCTGAATCTTTGTATTAAATCAAGTTGGTCATACTTTCATAATGAACTTACTTTGATGTTCATGCCAAATTATTAACTAGTGTGAAAAACATTTACTAGATATGATATATCTGAGTTTGGAGTACAATAGGGTTAGTATTGGGCTTGTTTTTGAGTTTACTGCTAACATCAGCATGCTAACATCACGAAGACTAGACTTAAAGGACAACTAAAGGATTATTGGAATTGTATTAGTTTTATTCATAAACCAAAAGTAATTAGGATACATCATCAAGAAACTACTAATGTCTGTTCACAATGTCGTGCCAATCCATCCAACAGTTGTTAAGATACACACACACCTGGTGTACTGGAAGGGTAAGGTATGCATCTGTCAGTTGAACAATCCCAAATCAACCCACTGGCACAAAGTCTTCTGGAGTCCTGTGCCTCTGACAGCTGGCCCATTGGAGAGCAGCTGCCAATGAACCAGATGGATTAGAAGAAGAAAAAAAAATCATCATATCAAATTCAGCTGAGCAATAAGACTGTTGGTCTGACTCACCCACTGCTCCTTTGAGGTTGAGCATTACGTCGTATTATGGCAGGCTCCATGCACCTGCACTCTGTGTGATTAGCTACTTTTATTAACACAGGCTCTGGTACAAAGTTAAATGGAATGACACTAAGGACCTGAAAAAAAACACACACAAACGTTTGTTTCACTATCTTTGTGGGGACCCGTCATTGACATAATGCATTCCCTAGCCCTTTACCCTAACCGTAACCATCACAACTAAATGCCTAACCTTAACCCTTACCCTCACCTTAACCATAACCTAATTCTAACCCTAAAACCAAGTCTTAATCCTCAAACAGTCCTTTAACCTTGTGGGGTCCAGCATTTTGGGCCCCACAAGGCTGGGCAGACCCCACAAGTATACTGTATTCCCCGGTTTTTGGACCCCACAAATATAGTAAAACAAGCACACACACACACACACACACACACACACACACACACACACACACACACACACACACACACACACACACACACACACACACACACACACACACACACACACACACACACACACACACACACACTGGTTTGACCAGTGAGAACTGTGGTTGCAATAGACCCTTAAAAATATGTTAAATTAAAAGGTCAAATGGATATCCGCCAATCATCACAGGTTTGGTCACTCACAGTTTTATTCACATATACTGTAGTTGTGTTTCTGCAGGTGACTCCCTCTTGATTGCAGCAGCCACTGCACCTGTCAGTAGGAAACAAATTAACATATGGGTAAAGGGATGTGCATGGAAAAATAAACATACAGTACGTTGTTGTAGTTGACTCTGAGGAGTCGGGGTTTTTAATGTTCGTGGGATTTTTTAATCCGTGAAATGTAAAAGACCATATTTGGTCAGAAGTCAAATTGAATAGATATGGATACAGAAATAACGCAACTCTGCAGGCCTGTAGAAGTCAAATATGGACATTGTTTTAACATTTGTTTCCATATCAGTATCTATTCAATACAACTAAATACATGTTGATGTAATGTGAATGACTGCTGAGAAGTTTTGTCAGCTTGAGTGTTAAGTAGGATGCAGGAACGGTGCAGCTCACAGCATTGAGCTTGATGTTAAAGTAATGGATCTGGTTTAATGTCAAAAAACCTGTGGATGGAGACACAAGGTGGCTTGAAGAACATTGAGGGGTCGGTGCCCAGCTCCTTGGCCACGTCGACACACGTTTCCCTTGGCATGCACTGAGTCCGCTGCCATTCTTCATCTATGGCTAAATGAGAGACACACAATATTGATAACCACATCAACACACATACATAGACTTACCCGTAACATGAAGTATATGTGTTATCTGACCTTTAAGAATCTCCAGGCTGTAAGATTCGGCAGCGTAGCGTGTAGAGCGGTGTGAGCCAACTGAAGGTGGAGAAGAGAGGGTCTCTGGCTGCTGCAGTCTCAGACGACACTTCCACAACTTCCAATCAGGAAAGTCTGTGAGCATCAGCAGCTCATCTAAGCTGGAGGCTGACCGCACCTTCTTCTCCCACTGCTTTATTACCTGCAGGGATCACAGTCATCCTTTAATGTTTCACATTAACATAAAAAAACTGGGATGTTAAAAGTTCATCTGTAGTGGTCCCAGTATATGTTTGTTGTGTACTGAAGTATATGAAGCACATCACATGACATGGTTAAGTTATATTTGAGGACTGTTTTAATGTAAAGGAGACCTTTTATATACTGTTATCAGGTTCAGACTTGTAATTTATGTTTCTACTACAATATGTTTACATGACTTAATGTTAAAAAAACACTTCATTCTTTTCATACTGCCCATGGCTGCTGCACTCTGTTTGACACGCTCTGTTGGAGGACGTGTCTTTTTAAGGCCCCCTCCTGAAAAAGTCCAGTCTGCTCTGATAGGTCAGCTGTTCCAGTTCTCCGGATTCTCCACATCTGTGCCCATTCTTATAATAATATATCCACGATCTGTGCTCTGCTCTCGCTGTCGCTGTACTACTGCATATAGCAGGACATTATACCTAAAAGCACCAATAAAAGGCTTCTAAACCAAAAACTACACAATGACGTTCATTGTCATTCACGATTGTTCCAGCAGAAATGTGATTAATAACATCTGCAACCAAGATGGCAGGTGATTTCAGACATCCTTGGTAAATATCCCATGCTAAGCATTAGCATGTTACTGTAGCATTCCAATGTTTGCATTTAGCTCAAAACTCTACTGTGCCTATAGGTACAGCCTTACAGAGACTGCAGACTCATTAGTTGTATAAAGAAAGACATGATTAAATATGGATTTAAAAAACTGAATTTAGTCAAATTAAATGCATTTATAGCTTCATTACTGTATGTCCATTATTTTCTGCTAACGTGCCTTACACTGGGGCTGAGTTGGTATGTTTTCTGGAGTTATTACTTGGAGGACTCGGCTTGATGTCACACACATTAGTCAGAGTGTGATTATCAACAGCTGCAGCAGAAAATGTGTGTGTCTGCTCCGGTCTGCCTCTGAACGCTACTCATTCTGAAGTCTCATAGCCACTACAAGAGTATACATTCATATTCACTGGAATGATGATATGCAGCTGGATATAAACCCGGGACATCTGACAAAAATGGGCCTCAGCCAACCAAACCACTATCATGCACTTTGAGAAGAGGCAGAATTGGTGGGAGAAAACCATGAAACCACCTGTCAGGCTACATGGGAAGTGCAAAGTTTCCATGATAACAAAGCAGAACAAAATGGAAACTGAACGAATTAGATTAGTAAGGTTTAGATAAGATGTGTTATGAAAAACAGAGTCCATTACTTAAGTTTATCGTTATCTTTTACTTTTTCATTTTTGTTTTAACTTGGCATTTGAACAGACTTTAAATATGGATAGATGTGATCTTTCTGAGGAGGATAGGGAAGAGAAGAGGCTCATTTTTGAGGCGGGAAAGCCAAGCCTGATACCAGATGGCCGGTCTACAAATGTCAGAGAGGAATATTGCACTTGTCTACACACGGTTTGCTTTATTTCCTCTGGACAACTGTAACAATCTGTGTTCTCTGATGTGTTCAGTGTGTTGCAGAACGGAGGGTGGGGCAAGTTGGCTGGCTGGCTAACTGCTTCCACTCAGAAACAACAACAAAAAATAGGGAGGTTTTCCCTCTGCAATTTCGACCAGGGGATAGACCCACTAATGAGAAACAGAGAGGGAGAGTGCCTGAGAGAGAGGGATGACAGGAATTGAAAGGGAGGTAAAGATGGGGGGAGTTTGAATAGAGAGCGAGTGGGGAGACAAAAAAAATGGAAATGAATGACAGCTTGATAAAAGAAAATTAAGAGCGAAGTGGTTCAATAACCCCTCTGACGCAGATACAATTATGGCGTGCATTTCCTCTTTAAACCACATGCAAGCACACACGATTACTGTCAATTTTGGTTTCGTGGACAGAACACAGTGAGCACATTGAGTTTACCGCACTGGCAGCAACTGGTCAAGTGTGAGGTTTATGAGAGAATGAGTGAAAGGAGAAAAGAGGCCGCACAACACTGCACAAGCGAGTGAAATCAACCCCTGAATGCATCAAGAATATAAAAGCAGGGCAGTGTTTTGATTTATGTTCCCAGGACAAAGTTCAATTATGAATTAAAGTTGTTTGTAGTACAAAAGGGGAACAAAATCTGTCGTTATACATAATCTACAAACACCAGTGAATTGCAAGAAGCTTCTTACGTTGTTGCTTTGATACATATAACATGCACTTGAAGACATAAGGCTTCACGCCACACTTACCCTGCTTCCTCCCTCTCTGTGCATGCTGTGGACCACATTTATCCAGCTCAGCTCCACCACCAGAGCCACCAAGCAGGAGATTCTGCACAGAGTCTGTTTCATCGTCATCATTATGCCTTGGCTATGCTTGCGGTCTCTGAGAAGCAGTCAGCAGTATGAACGTATCTCTTTTTCCTTCTGGCAGAAAGCACTTAGAGCTGGCTGCCTCTCTGACTCGGTTTCCCAGAACAGCCGAGTCCCTCAGACCACACACAATCCTCTCAGTGCAGGTATGTGCAACAGAAACTCTTGATCCTCCAGCTGCACAGTAAAGAGCGCGAGTGTGTGTGTGTGTATAAGCCAGACGTAACCTGTCACAGCAACCCAGATGCCCACCAGCCAAATGAAGAAGGTTAAAGATGCTTTAAAACAGACACCTCTTACAGCAGAAGCTTTGATGCAGAACCTGAGGTGTCCAGTTAAATAACGAAGCTACTAAGTCAAGATTCCCTTGATGACTTATCAGCACACTCTTACGTCAGAATGGATTGAAGGCCTAAGTAATATTTCAGCTAAATGATCTGAACAAATTGCTCTTTTTCTTCTTTATATACCCACCTCCTGAAAAAAAGCTGCTGACTTCCCTTAATTTTAGTGGTGACAATATCTGTATGTTAAACTTCCCTTCGGTCAGTCCTCAGCACTCCAGATCCTACTGTGGTTTGTCCATGTAAAAAGGCCCTGAGGTGCAAAAGCAGCCACACAATTCCTTCCACTAAGATGTGGTCTAATTCTGAAGAAGCTATGAGAAACTAGTATGTCTGACTGGCTTCTGCCTTTATGTCTCTCCCACTGGTCTTGCTGCCTCAAAGCACGCCTTTTTATTTGCTTTTTTTGTTCCCGTCTTTGTTTTTTTTAAATGTCAATTTCTTAAGTGATCACGTCCCCTGCCTGTTATATCCCTTATCAGTGTCTTTTCCTCTGGAGTTGCCAAACCGCACACAGCCAAAAAGCAGTAACATGTGTTTTAAATGTGCTCCAGACTTCCGTAACATGTGAGGGGAAATCAGATGCCAGCACCACCCCTGTCCCACCGACCCCCCACCCACTCGCCCATTCAGGCCCGTTTGACCTAAGGGTGTAATCTGCCAGGAGCGATGCTTATAATAATTATGAAACACGCACAAAAAAAAAATAAAAATGTTAACAATATTTTAATGTGCTCCTTGTAAGTTTTGGGAGCAGGATACATGAGGTTAATGTGGTGCATAAGTGTGTCATCAAACATTAAAATGTTTTGTAAAACCTTTATACTTAATAGTTATACAACAACAATGCAAGAATTTCCTAACAGCTCTGCTGTGTTATTTCAAACGGTAGAAGGAAAATGTAATAAAGTTTAAATTTAACAAGGGGAGTGGAGAGCAGTTAGAAACACTTTTCCCCTAAAATCTATATTTTACAAGGGAGAAGGTATTAACTACTACTGGGCAAACAATGGGGCACTTGGACATGTAACAAGTTAGAAAAGATGCTGGAAAGTAGTTAATGTACGATAAACAAGTACAGAACATTTTGTGGGTGAAAAATACCCACGTTTCAAAACATCAAAACAAATATATCTTTAAATATGCTTCTATAGCAGCAAACAAGTAAGGCTAACATTTCTACCAACGTGTAGTGTTCAGAAAGAGTTGCTGATTTTTGATTTCCAGTTTTTTGCCCTTTCAAAGCCATTTCTGCCAGTCTGGTAGTCCCTGATAGCCTGTCCTATCTCTTCCTCTGTGGTCATTACAAACGGACCTGAAGAGAACACAGGAACATTGGAAGGTATTACATTACAGTTGTTGATTAAGTTCTGTTTGCGACTTCTTAAACCCACCTAAGCATTTCTTATGGGCAGTGGCTTGTTCTGTATTCATCTCGGAGGGAATAACACAAATGACGTACCGTGCTGTACCACAGGCTCTTTGATTGGTTTTCCAGCGATCAGCACAAAATGGGAAACTTCAGAGCCCTGAGGAGGAAATATGAAGCAGTGCTTTCATCTTTGTATGTGAAGTGGTCTGACTTTCATTTATAATTTCAAAATCAGTGGTTCCCAACCTAGAGATCGGAACCCCCCCCCCCCCCCCCCCCCCATTAGGTCCTGAGATAAATCGGTGGGGTCAAAGAAAATCACATATTAAACAATCTGAGAAGGAAATATCTCTTTTGATTGAACTCCTTAAAACAAAGAGGTCTGGAACCACTGATCAAATCAGTGTTGCATAAAAACCAGCTGAATTAAAAGTTGAATAAATCTGATTAATTTGGGAACATCAACCAACCAAGAGTGCTCTGATTATTAAGATTTAAGTTAACAAGATTTTTTCAGAAAGTAAAACCAAATGTGAAGTGGAAGAAAAGGTAATGCTCAAACAAAATTAGTGAAAGCCCAGGCTGTATTTCCCAACTCCATGACATTGAGAAGTCCAAGCCTAAAAACAAAGATCCTCCTTTAAAAGAGCAATAATGTATGGTTCTGAATGTTGGCCAGAAACCAAAGCTGATATGAAAAGAATCAAGGTGTAGTTACAAACTTCCTAATGCCTCGTTTTATAAGTACAGAAACTAGTTGTACTACTGTATAAGTTTGGTATCATTCTGGGCATTATTAGTGCGGTAATTTACGAGATACAAACGTGGCTCCATTAGCGCCTGCACTAAGCTAACCAGCTGATAACGCTAACTCAACCAACGTTATAACAAGGGAAAAAAGCTTATGGGGGGTTGTTTGGCTCAAGGTCAAGGTGCAAAGCAGCCTAGGGTGAAATTACTCCGAACCATCACTTTAAATTTCTCACCTCGTTTTTAACTTTGACGCAGTCTCCATCTCCAAACACCACAGTGTGATGAGGCTCCACCTTCTGCTGCTCCTCATCTGGGCCTTGAAATTTAGAAAAGTTCAGTATTGTAGTATACAGCTGGAACTCTTCACGTTAAACACTTTTGTTTAGCTGTTTTTCAGTTTCAGTTGAAATCTGAACATACTTCATTACGATTTCCATTGACTGTGTACCACTTATAAATTCTACAGGACTGCATTACCGTTCACTGTGACAGTCCCATGAATTTCTAATGATACAGGGATGTCTTTTTTCATCTTTCCTTCATAGTGACATTAAAGGTGCTGTAGGTAGGATTGCGAAGATCCAGGACTTAGCCAAAAAATGTGAACAACTTCTCAGTCCCTCCCCCCTTTCCGCTAAAGCCCAAGACGGCCTCCTAAGCCCCTCCCCCCACAAGGGAGAATTAATGTGTGTGCATGAGCAGTGATTGACATGAAGTTAGACACCCCCCCTGGCTGTGATTGGTGCATCTCAGCAGGGAGCTGTGGATTTTTGCAAATCGCACTACAGGCTGTAGGTGGCGCCAGAGTAGCTAGATTTTTTTTATTTTTATTACCTGCTTCATGTAGTTCTACTCGAACATAGGGTCAGTTTCAGCAAATATGACAGAAAGTTAGTTTTATAAAGCTTACCAACTGCATCTTTAAATAAGAAAGTGTAAACCCACCACTTCAATTCAATCATGCATGACTACTGCACATTAATACTTCCTTAATTCTAATGACAATGAAATGTTGAGCTGGGACAGTTCTTCACATTCAATTCTAAGTCATGTTGGGAAAAAGACACAAAATAAATTAGGAGGATTAATGTGGTCTCTGAACTCTTTTTGATGTATTTCTGAAAACAGAAACACGAATCTACGACTACTGGGAGTAGGAGTGCCTCATCGGGGGAAAAAACAAAAAAACATTTCTAAAGTAGGATTATAGTCTTGATGGTAAATTAGGAGGAACATGAGGTTAACCTGTTGTGCATCATAGTAATTGTTTTTACAAATAATTCCAGGTTACCACAAGTCTATGTGGCATAACACTGAATTAAAGAGGAATATAGGCACCTGCACATTTCAGACATTTTGACCGTCTTTCTGCACTTTGCACGCTGCGACACACACAGAACTGACACTAAGCGCTAAGAAAGCCAGACAACACTTGCGGTCGATGCATTCATCGAAGCCAGCTGGTCCTGATTGGGCCAGACTCCATGTAGAGTTGGAGACTTGAATTTCAAATAACTTCTTTAATCTTTGCAGCCAATTTCATCCTCTCGTGTCATCAAAACATCTGCCAGCATTTACAACCAGTCTGAGAGATCCTGCAGTGTAACAATGTAGAGTAATCAAATCATAGTGAAATGTGATGAAAAAATATTTTAAAGGGGAATTCGGACTGAAAACAACAGGTTTCAACAAACCAAGAAAGCCTCTGAAAATTAATTCACTGTCTGAAAGGGTTTGTTCTCATGCAATGGGAATTCTCTGAGCACACAAGTTTGTCCATTAAGCAGGAAATGCAGTAATTCATAGTATAATGTCAAACAGCAACACTGATACAACAGGGCGTAGCTTTTAACATGTGGGCTTAGTGGTTAATATGGAGCCAAACTCTAAGATGGTCATATTTTATACACAGTTGCACAATGAGGTTGGTTCTTTGTTGCGATGGGATTGAGATCACACACATATTTGTAACGTAGATTTGGCAGCAGGAAGGTAAGTTAGGTTGTGATTAAACACACTGAAGAGCGCACATAGCCAACTAAAGAATGTTAATATCACCCCGTTTGTTAGTGATTTATCCTTCTCCTTATATTTAACTGAAGTGTTGGACAATAGGAGACAGGTAATGTACTGTATGTATTCATAAGGGAAATAAAGTTCAAATAAAGAGTGTACAGTGGGCCTTTCTTTTAGTAAAACGTTAACCAGACAAAACTCACCAACATGAATGGATCCTGAGAGTGTGTAGATGAATGTAGTCCATCCTGTCAAACACAGAAATATTATTTATAGGCATTTGTTTAAGTTGGTGAACCATTTCTCTGCTCTTAAACCAGCAATAAAAATCTTGGCCGCTTGCGGACGGCAGAAACAAGTTGTGAACACAATAACTGATAGCATCACCTCATTTACACATCCAGTAGTTACGGAGAAACATTACCATAGCTCTGTTTTTGGTCTCTACAAACTTCTCAGGGAAATATTTGGCTAGCTGTTTCCGCCTGTTCCTCAAGGAGGGAATGCTCTCCCCAGAACGCGTAGCTCCTATGGCGCCATTTTGATGCTACCAAGCCATCACCTCCCGTTAGCATTCCATTGACTGCCATTCATTTTAACGTCACTTTGACAGCGAATAACTTTACATCTGAAGCATTTAAAGACTATTTGTCCATTGTTTATTTCTAAAGAAATACGACAATGTTTAAAAGGCTTCATTACCTTGTATCTCACGTTATGGCTCCGTAGTAGACGTTTTTGTAAAAATAGGCTAACGATTGTGTCATAACCACACGACTTACTGTTGCATAGTAGAGGAATGACCGTATAGTACAGGAGAAGCTCGCAGGCAGTTTCGACTTACATTAGCTGTTTAAGTTTAATTACTAATGTTAACTAGCATTTTAGTTAGGAATAATTAACCTGTGCCTATGTTGTCTCCTTACATATACCTACGCTCTCCGTCTCTGTAAGATTGGGAATGATTGAGATTTCTCGTGGCCCTTACAAAAGACTTACAACTTTCAGACAGGTTGCTCACGTCACATCTACGTCTTCGAGCTCAGTTGGAGGCTGCGCAGTAACGCTCAGACATCACCGGAAAAGTGCTTCTAATATCCTTCACTGGTCTCCGTCCAGAGCAACGGGATCTGTTGGTCCAGTTTATATACTGTCTATGCTGTTTCCAGGCTTTGTGCTAATCTAAGCTAACTGGTTGCTTGTGGTATCGTCCACCAGACATGAAAGAAGTATAAATCTAACTCGTCTAATTGAGTCCAATTTATACTTTTTGCATCTGGGTGGCCACAAGTGTGTATGATGTAAATGTTGTCATCTGCCCAAAATGTATGTCTCTGCAAACCGTACACAGCAACAAATGCACAAACATGTCCCTGTTTGCAAACACCCAATGTAGTATAAACATAATATGGGTGTGTGGTGATCATTTTAAACATTTTAACAAGATGAGAACAGTCTCTCATTCTCTCTCTGATAAAATTCTGTACACATTTATCTTAGTGCAAACCTAGTGGACCTAGAACCTTCTGTATGGAACCTGTAAAATGCACAATACAGTACTCTTACTATTAATAGTGTGGTGAAATATGAGAGCACTGTATCTCTAAATTTTATGAACACCGGCAATGTGATCGTGACAATTACAGGATAATGGTCGATACTGAAATGTAAGCATACGTTAGCATAAGGGTACCTATCTTAAAGGTAACATTGTGGAGTTTTTGGTAAGTCACACCAAATGTAAAGTGAACTGAAACTTTGTTTGTTTACAAGAAGAAAAGTGCACCTTTAAGTTTCCTAACATTTGCTAACTTTAGCCACCAAAAGCTACTGCTCATACCAGACAAAGCAAGGCTGTAGCAGCAATACCCCTGAGTATGTTGAATTTAACAAGGGTTTGCTTTATTAATTATTAAACGTTTCATTTGCAAAGTGAAGATCGTGTGATTTCTATTTAGTCCTGCTTTAATTCATAATTTCTTTTGTTTTGTTTGTTATGTTCCCAAGATTCACTCATTGTTTTGTTTCCTGCCACAAGAGGACAGGGTCGTCTCATGGCATGGACTTCATGTACTTCAGAGTACATCTGTGTACTTCCAGGAAAAAATGAGGACGGATGGCTGAAGAGCAGACCAATGCAACTATGAGATACCTTTGTGTAAGCATCCTTACAGACCATTTCCAGGCACTTTTGCTATTTAAAAAAAAATACAGACACACTATGGTGCATTTAGAAAAGCTGTTCTCCTACCTGAGGGGACTGGCTGCTCATGCTGGGCGCCTGTCTGCAGTCTGAAGTCCAGGTACAAGGTCGGTGTCCTTGTGTAGACTTTAGACTATAGGGAACAAAAAGACAGTCAGCGCACACACGCACGCACGCACACACGCACCAAAAAGACCAAAAAGAAACACTCAACATTGTGGCTTTGCAAATAGGAAACGTGCATGAGAAAGTGAGCAAAGTTAAGGAAATGAAAGCACCTATGCTTTTTTTCGAGTTCTTAGTTCTTGTTTTGTGCAGCAACTATTATTGGCATTTGTTAAAACACAATAAATACAGGGCTTTATTTTCAGGACTTATCTGCACAACGGTGCAGTGTTGGGCAACTTTAGTTACATATTGAAAAGTAATTACACTTTACTACTATACTAATTACTTAACAGAAAAAGTAACAAGCTACATTACGCTTGCATTACTTGGGTTAATGGCCCAGCTCCGCTTAGTGTGACTTTACATAACTTCAAAGCTGCACATATAGAAATAGAAAACAAGACATTGTGGTAATCCTTTGCATAACTCATTACTAGTAATCACATTTTAACTTAAAGCTCAGTGCTATGTCAAGTTTATTTGCTCTGATTGGTTGTAGTTCTATCCAATCGCATCCAGCATTTTGGTCTATGGTTGTTGATAATGCCCCGTGGCTATCAAAAATGAACTGAGTGGTTTCAGACTAATTATGGCAGTAACTCTGTCTGCACACGCGCACACACACACACACACACACACACACACACACACACACACACACACACACACACACACACACACACACACACACACACACACACACACACACACACACACACACACACACACACACACACACACACACACACACACACACACACACACACACCTTTGCTCCTAAAGCTTCTCCAGATATCACAGCGACTGTAACTCCTCCCTGGCTGGGTTTGGGGATCTCTGAGCCTTTGAGCTCCTGGTACGCCGGTTCCACCATCTTGTCTCGTCTCGGCAGGTTTACCCACAGCTGTAAGCCCACCACTGGCTCCTCTGACACAGGCATCTCAGCATGGACCACCCCCTGTCCTGCAGTCATCCACTGGTGGACAGTGAGACATATTTCATGTATACCAAAGACACAATCACAAATGGCACACATATGTGCTGAGGGTGTTAACAGATATCACTATTTGTTGAGTCCATAACATTGTATTTTTTTATTGTATTAAATAACCAGAGGTGGGGAGGGATTTATTAACCACGCATGTGGCGCGGCACGAGGAATGGCACTGTGGATCAGCTGGCATGGTCCAGATTGTAGCTTTATATTTTATGTAATGTGATAAATAAATACATATTTAAATGAATAATGAAATATAACTACAGTTGGCTGCTGAACAGCACCATTTTCAATGCAAGCAGTTGCCACATATGTTTTAGCCTTCTTACTGCACTGTTTGCCTATTTGTATCTTCCAGGTTTAATCTTCAGACAGCATCATTAATGTTAAATGTAATGCTGTACTCTTCAAAACTGAGATTACAGAGTCTAGTAGCAGTTAAATGCACCGCACCTCAGCAGAACACTTGAAAATGAATAAATTGCAGGTTAATTTTCATAAGATGGTGAAATAAATATACTTAATCATCCTTTGAAAAATGTCCAGCAGTAGTATACCGCATGTACGATTTGTAGGGCTGCTATAATGCAAAAACAAAGAAGTTTGGACATCAAAGAGCAAGGCAAAAGATGATTTTCAGAAAAGTATAGATACATTTTGATAGGCTTCTGAATAGAATAATAAAATAAATACATTCTAAAATGTAGAGCTGGTTTCAGGTAGTGATTCGAAAACAAACTGGATGAATGAAATTAAGTTTAGTTTAACAGCTTCTCCTTCATCTTTAGTTCAGCCGGAAATTTCCACTCTCAAGCTTAGGTTTAATGAAACTGGCTGCTGATCATTCATCCTTCCATATTGCTGTGTGCTTGGTATTTACTCTCAGGGATCTACTGGATAATAAAACATGCAGAACACAACAGAGGATATCTAGCATCTGCGTGGTGTTTGAAATTAGACTAATCAGTGGTTCAAATAAAATCTTAAACAGGTCATGTGATAGTGAAACTTGGAAACAAGCTGCCAGTTTGGGTACATACATTGATAAAAGATGGACATTGTGTATTAATATATGAAGATCTGCATTCATTTCAAACTTTGAGACAGCTTGTTATATAATTATGCTTATACCAAGTGCATTATGGGTAACTTCTTAAGCAAAAGTTATTTCTTTCAGCTATGTTTCTTTGCACAGAAAATCTGTCATTTTAAAATATCGATGTAAAAAAATGTAGTAAGTCAGATTTGTGTCTTTTCTAAAATGGATGTATAAAGATCTGGAAATAAGTCAAACATTAGCTAAAAATTATTCTTGGAAGTTTTCATTGCCATCTTCACTGCTTCCTTTACTGCTTTAATCTGAGACAGTGAGTGAGCTTTCCCTAAAGGAGAGGCAGGCAGCTTTTTGAGCATCTGCAGCTCTAACGTGACGTCCGAGCCTACAGAGGGTGCACGTGGTGGGTTACAGCAAATTCAGCTGAACTGACAGAACCTCTGCTGCAGTTAGAAGCTGAGTCAGCAGCCTGTGTATGTGTGTGTGCGTGTGTGTGTGTGTGACTTTACTTATTTAAAAACAAAGGAAAACAACCCACAGGGCATGATATCCAATTAGTGTGAGTGCAAAACATTATAATGCATATGCAAGGCCTGGAACCTTGTTCTGCTCTTGTAGTTTCATTTACGTTAATAAAAAGTGGACTGAAAGCTTCTTATTCAAGTTTATGACCTTCTTAAAATATATACCACATTTACTATTGGAGGATTAGACTGACAGATCACAATGATCCTAGTGTAGGCCTATCTAATATCTAAAGGAACAGAACATATTTATTTATATATTGAGCTATTTTAAAGTGACATTTTGGGAAAAACACTTCTTTGCTTTCAGGCTGAGTGTGACATGAGAAGATAGATTCCACTCTCATGTCTGTGCGGTAAATATGAAGCTCCAGTCAGCAGCCGGTTAGCTTAGCTTAGCATAAAGACTGGAAACAGGGGGAAACAGATAGCTCACTAATTAATACGTTATATCTTAAAACCAAAGTATCAAAATGACCCGTTGTGGTTTTATGAGCCGGAATATTTTTTTTTTGCCGGGCACAGTCAACCTCCAGGAGTCTTGTCGTCACCAAGAGGTTGCTTGGCAATTTAGCGCCCTACTGTCATTAGAAGGGAATCTAGAGCCAGCAGGAGGTTAGCTTAGCATTCACTTAGCTTAGAATTAAGGTTGGAAATGCAGGGAAACAGCTAGCCTGGCTCTGTTGAGAAGGCATATAACCACATGTTAAATGGCAAATTGTTGTTTTTACACTCTACTTACCTATTGTTGTACAAATTAAACAAACAAGACATAACTCGTAAGTTTTAGAGGTACTGGTGGGCAGATTTTGTTACCTTTGGACAGAGTCAGGCTAGCCGGTTGCCCGTTTCCAGTCTTTGTGCTAAGCTAAGATAACCGACCATCCATCCATCTTCAACTGCATATCCGGGGTCGGGTCGCAGGGGCAGCAGCTCCAGCAGGGGACCCCAAACTTCCCTAGCTAGCTAACCGTTTGTAGCTATATATTTATTGTACAAACAAGAGAGCGGTTTCAATATTTTCATCTAACTCTAAGCAAATAAGCATCACTCAACCCAAAATGCTGAACTATACCTTTAAAAAGTTTTCAAAGAATAAAGTTATGCAGTACTTGCAGATCTCCAGCTTGCAGTCGTCCTGAATGGCCACAGAAGTCTTCATGGGCCGTGATGCCTTCTAAAACATATGTAACCTGTTTGAGGAAAGACGCACACATATTATTAGGAGCCTCATATTACCTCATACTAATGAATCAAAAAGAAATAATGTAAAGAATGTGGGCATTTTTGAAATTTATTTTACTTTATTTAATCCTTATTTTGGCAGCTTATTTGACACAAAGTAATGACCTTTCTTTGCAGTAAGTGAGTTATATAGTTCCAGGTTTCACTAACTCAGGCCATGAGCTTATAAATGAGTGCTGCTTTCGACACTAAAAGCACCTGTGCGCTCGTTTCCCCGCCTCAGTGCTCAGACTGAACAGGAAGAGAAGTAGGCTACTGAGCGATGGGTCGCCAGTTCAAAGGGGAACATCTGTGTATGGGAGGAAATCTCCGGCCCCTCCAGTGAGCTGCCTGTGATCTGTCGCCACAGCTGTGTGATTTCAAAAGTCATGCGAGTGTGAGCAAACACACCTGTTGAAAGGCATGCTGGGTGTAGCCTAGTCCTGTCCACCCGCACCGGGAGATTTAAGTTGCATCTGCCAACTCAAATATACTTGGAAGAATGTCTGGCCATCTAAGGACATATGTGTTTTTTTTTAGTTTGATACAACCTGCCACATTACTGCTAATGCAGAGTACAAAGTTTAACCATAATTACAACTTCCTTGTTTAATTATTTATTTATTTATAGCAGCTTTAAAGTAAAGATGATCTTAATAAATAAGTTTCAACCAGCTTCCAAACATTGTGTATATTGCCAAGGTGTGAAAAATCTAGCTGCAGCTGTATCTGTTATTGTTTTGATTTATAAATTAATGCTGAAGCCTAAAATTATGTCTTAAAGTTCTCTAATTTCTCTGACTGAATCTCACATTTAGAAGCTGTTTATTTGATGAAAATGTTCTTTCCATTATCATTCTTGTCGTCAGTTACATCTCTGTCAATTAAATAATCAATTACTCATTTTCAGTACTACACTAAAGTCAGATATGAAATAAAGATAGCAAACAAATAAACTGCAGGGAAGGAGGGAAATTGGAAGCTGTGGGTTCTGAACTGCATTACTAGGTTTTAAATATGTAATTAAACACTGAAGCCATGCCTACTTTATCAAATTGTCATGAAACGTAGAGAAAGCGGTGGCAATAATAGCAGAGAGTTCTAGAAGAGATTTTGTGTTGGTATATGAGGACCATTTTTTGCTCTTGCATGAGTATTGGACCTCTCAGTTCTCAGAAAACAGGGACAGCCAACTTTGGTGGAGACAATGCATTCATTTCAAATACCAAGAAAATTAAAACCCCACGAAAGCAAGGACGGTTCAACAAAAATACATCAGAAGACACATCAAAGAACATTCCTCTCTTTCAAAATAGGGGAATTTTGTTGTTGTCATATTAAACTTTTTCAACCCAAAGCTTTCGGGGCTTAATATAAGCTCAGGCGAACTTAACAGAACCAGTAGATATTATATCTCTGAAATCTCTGGCTTTCTGTGTAATTTTTTTGTTTTTGTTTTAAATCTATAAACCTAAATCAACATTTGTGGAAGGCAAAGTAGTACAGTAGCTTTCTGGGCACTGTCCAGCTGTCGCCACCTTGTGGTCAAAGTAGGAAGTTCAGCCCTCAGTGAGCCTATTGGTTCTGGGCGTTGTCCTGGGCTTCTATGATTTCAACCAGTAATAATAATAATAATAATAATAATAATAATAATAATAATAATAATAATAATACAATAAAAATATTATAATGTTATAACATTTACTATTGTTTGGTCCTTGACCCATATATTTTTTTGTATATGGTCCGCAATCAAAAGGTTTGGCCACCCTTGCTGTAGAGCAGAATTCTTCAACAGGGGGTCCACAACCGGGGTCCTCAGAGTCACTGCAGGGAGGCCGCCAATTTATTGTTAACTACTTTTTTTGAACGTTTTCTTTCCCCAAAATTAAAAAAACAACAACAACTTCATTGATGATAAGCTTACTGGCCTACAGGAAAGGTATCCACTACGGTAGCCATCCACAGATACAGTTAAGCTTCTGGATTCACTGTGCCTTCCACATGTATGTTTGACATTAAAACATGATGATATATGAATATGTAAATAGAAGCTTAGTATTGTTGGGCACCATAGAAAGGAATGTGTATAGGCTTTAGGCCACCCTACACGTTATTGTAGGCCCAGTTTATTATGCAACAAAAGTTTATACAATATAAATGTAGTAGGGGGTCCCTGCTCGTCTCTATTTCAGGTTAGGGATCCTTGGCCTAAAAAACGGCTGAAGACCCCTGCTGTAGAGTATACAACACCCGCTATCCTTGGACCCTCGATACAGATTCAGAAGGAAAACCTCCCCCAAAACCTCTTTAACAGGGAACAAAATGATTATAAATGAATTACAATTAATCAATTATTAAAATAGTTGCTGATTATTTTTTGTCAATAGATTAATTGACTAATTGTTTCAGCTGTAGTTAAACATTTTGTATTTATGCTAATTAAAATTTATCTTGAACATTTCTGGATCATTTAAAATTGAATGTGGTATTTTGTAAAAGGTGTTCATAATGATGATGTTGTTTATATGCTAAATACCGCTACATACTGATATGTACGTGCGTACATACTTTACATGACTAATCAGTGGACTGTATGTAAGGACACCAGAAACAACATCAGACACCCTGATGAAGGCCAGACAGCTGAAATTGTTTGGCAGGTTGAACAAAAAAAAACGTTGTGTCCTGGAGGAGAGAGGAACATTTGCTACAAGGACAAAAAAAAGATTTGTGTTCCTCCCATTTTGCTGGCTTCAAAACTTTGCATTTAACTTTCTCCAGCTCATATTTGGTGCCACACTAAATAGTTTGGAAAGGCTAAAATTAAAGTCAAATATTCTTACTGTCTCAAATCCCCGGTGAGGATGGTCTGGAAAACCTGCTGGCTTGCTCACTCTGAACTCATCCAACATCAGGAAAGGATCCAGGTTTCTTAGCTGGAAAATATATATGTACAGTATTGCTTAAATTACAGTGACGGCGGGTATGTTGAGTTCTTAGTAAGAAGGTTTGACGGTGTCAAACGACATTAACATGTTGAGGAACTTACCTCTTTTCTACCGATGCTCCTGCGGACACGAGCGCCGACTCCCTCCGACTGTTCCACGCTCAGAACTGTCTTTTCCACCTTCCTCACAATCATTTTGCCGGGAAAGGATTCACTAGTCACGGCAAAAACTTAACATATACTTTAATGTCAATAAAAGAACAAAGGTTTGTTTTCAGGCAACATATCCAGTTTTTTTTTCTTTTTTTCAAAGTTCTTCTTTGAGATTTCAAAAAAGAAAAAATCTTCTGAAAATCAAATGTCTTTAAAACATCTTGAACACTAGAGGAAATGTCATGTTATATCTTTTGATATTACTGCTTTTGACAAGTTTGTGAGACAGCGCAGAATTAATACAGGTGATCCACTATGGGTCATATATAGGCTACATCACATTAAATGTCCTTCTCACTCACTGACTCTTATTCAGTGCAACCTACAGGTTCCCAGCATGCAGTGGGTAAAAGGCAGAAACACATTCACCTGTGCCCAGTTACATAAAAATTGTGTTTATTATTTCCTAAATATCTCAAATTGAAGTAGGCTACATGTTATTGGTCTCAAAGCAAAATCGTATCACCAGTTTTTGCAATTCAAACTGTCTCAGTTGTTTGAACTGTTTCTTTATAAAAGTAGCCTATATCTTGAAAAAAGATTGATTTAAAAAAAAAAGAAGAAACCTGTTAGAAGGATATTCCCAAAATCAAATACCGCAAAGTAACATTATGATGACAAAGTAACAGAAAAGGTCACACAATCAGTGGTTTCTCGGTATCAAAATACTCTTCCTGATATATCGGAAGCTCTCAACTGCCGACCAACCGACCTGACAGCAGCGATCAGCGTGCATCAGCTGAGCGGATCAGCTGGTCGTCAGCTGATCTCAGGGCTGCTGATGACGGCTTTCTCGACATTCATTTCAAAGATACTTGCTCATATCCGTCCCGAATGCTCCCCACTCTGCGTGCAGGTCTCCATCTGTTCACTTCACCTCGATCTGCCCTCTGATATCAGATCATAGTCGTCTACTTCCTCATTATGTTGTGGAGTGTGTACTATGTCCACACTACTCAAAATAAAGGATTTAGGTACACTCCTGCACGGTGCAAATTTAATATCTGCCTATTTTATTAGGCTATGTTTTCATTATGGATAGCCCGCAGCCTCTAACAGCTGGCTGCAGCTGACACGAACACTTGCATCACGCCATAACATTCCCGCCAACGTTGAACAACATTGTAAAACACACTCACCTACCTGAAAGTAGCCTATAAAAGAACAAGTCCCGAGACTGGTCTGGTTGTTTTTACTGTTTTTATACCGATATCTAAATGACTTTCATTCTCAAGCGCATGGTTTGTTGTTGTGAGTGCAGACCTCTTCACCACAGGTAGCCTAGCTACAATACGGAAGTCAGTTAGGAGGCGTGGCTAAAGATATTTCCACAGTGTGAGCGACAGGTGAGTAGCTGGAAATAATTGAGCATGCGTACAAATATGTTTTTACAAAACACCGATGTTGACTTATTTTAAACAGACACTCCACAAACCAAATGTAACCAAAGAGTGACCCACTACGAAGCTCCCAGTCAATTGCAGCCCAGAGTCACAGCTTTGTCTCAGAGGGTTTTAAGGATGATATTCATATAATAATTTTAACGCTTGAGTATACACTTTTTAATGCCATACAATATTTGCTTACATCAGCCATAATGTAACCACTGATATCCAAGTGTTATGTGTTGAGTTAAATAAAGTTTAAATAATGTTGATTCTTGATAACCATGTATTTTTATCAGAATCAGAATCAGAAAGGGCTTTATTGCCAAGTACGTTGCACATACAAGGAATATGGCATGGTGTTGTTGGTGCATGTCACACATTCAAATATAAGAAGGATAAAAAAGAATTAAACAATATAAATATAAACATATACACACAGAATGTATTAATAACGATACAATAAAGTAAATAAATAGTAAAATAAGTTAAATAGTAGTAAAAAGGAATGCTACAGCAGAGTAGGTACAGTGGCATGAGGAGCCAGAGATGGGGTGTGGAGAGAGTCAGGGTGGTTTCCGGGCCTTGTTGATAAGACTACTGGCGGAGGGGAAAAAAATGTTCATGTGGCGTGTGGTTTTGGTCCTGATGGACCTCAGCCTCCTGCCAGAGGGGAGTGGCTCAAAGAGTTTGTGTCCGGGGTGGGAGGGATCGGCCACAATCTTTCCAGCACACTTCAGAGTCCTGGTGGCGTAAAGGTCCTGGAGCGGTGGCAGATTGCAGCCAATCACCTTCTCTGCTGACCGAATGACACGCTGCAGTCTGCCCTTGTCCTTGGCAGTGGCAGCAGCGTACCAGATGGTGATGGAGGAAGTGAGGATGGACTCAGTGATGGCTGTGTAGAAGTGCACCATCATTGTCTTTGGCAGGTTGAATTTCTTCAGCTGCTGCAGGAAGTACATCCTCTGTTGTGCTTTCTTGACGAGGGAGCTGATGTTCAGCGCCCACTTGAGGTCCTGGGAGATGGTAGTTCCCAGGAAGTGGAAAGACTCCACAGTGTCAATTGTGGAGCCACAGAGGGTGATGGGGGCAGGTGGGGCTGGGTTCTTCCTGAAGTCCACAGCCATCTCCACTGTCTTTAGAGCGTTGAGCTCTAGATTGTTTTGCTTGCACCAGGTCACCAGGTGGTCAGCCTCCGACCTGTAGGCGGACTCATCACCATCAGAGACGAGTCGATGAGGGAGGTGTCGTCCGCAAACTTCAGAAGCTTGACGGACTGGTGACTGGAGGTGCAGCTGTTGGTGTACAGGGAGAAGAGCAGAGGAGAAAGAACGCAGCCCTGGGGGGATCCGGTGCTGATGGACTGTGAGTCAGGTTTTTATGTTTTTATGTATTAAATTTAGGGCGGTCAAACGATTCATTTTTTTGAATCGCGATTAATCGCTGAATTTCTGTAGTTAATCGCTATTAATCGCATATTTTATCGCATGATTAAAATTCCATTATTTTGCATTTCAGAACAGTTTTTAAGTACATATTAACAATCGAAAGCAATTAAATCCTATATCAGACTAGTCCAATATTACCCAGTGACAGTCTGGGATGTGTATAATATCACCCTGATGGGAAATGAGTCTGGCTAAACAAGAGGTTTCGATGTTAGAGCAGCCTGAAAAAGAGTTAAAATATGTCTTTAATTAGCAGCCTGAAAAAGAGTTGAAATATAGTTTTGGGTGGACATTTAAACATTTAATTTTTAAATCCTATATCAGAATATTCCAATATTACCCAGTGACAGTCTGGGATGTGTATACTATCACCCTGACGTGAAATGAGTCTGGCTAAACAGGAGGTTTCGATGTTAGATCAGCCTGAAAAAGAGATACAATATGCCTTTAATTAGAAGCCAAAATATAGCCAAAATATAGATTTAATTGGACATTTAACACTTTAATTTTTAAATCCTGTATCAGATTAGTCCAATATTACCCAGTGACAGTTTGGGATGTGTATACTATCATCCTGATGTGAAAGGAGTCTGGCTAAACAGGAGGTTTCGATGTTAGATCAGCCTGAAAAAGAGATACAATATGCCTTTAATTAGAAGCCAAAATATAGCCAAAATATAGATTTAATTGGACATTTAACAATTTAATTTTTAAATCCTGTCTCAGAATAGTCCAATATTACCCAGTGACAGTCTGGGATGTATATACTATCATCCTGATGTGAAATGAGTCTGGCTAAACAGGAGGTTTCGATGTTAGAGCAGCCTGAAAAAGAGTTACAATATGGCTTCAATTAGAAGCCTGAAAAAGAGTTGAAATATAGCTTTGGGTGAACATTTAAACCTTTAATTTTTAATTCCTATATCAGAATAGTCCAATATTACCCAGTGACAGTCTGGGATGTGTATACTATCACCCTGACGTGAAATGAGTCTGGCTAAACAAGAGGTTTCGATGTTAGAGCAGCCTGAAAAGAGTTACAATATGTCTTTAATTAGCAGCCTGAAAACAAGTTGAAATATAGCTTTAAGTGGACATTTAAACCTTTAATTTTAAAATCCTATATCTGAATAGTCCAATATTACCCAGTGACAGTCTGGGATGTGTATAATATCACCCTGATGTGAAATGAGTCTGGCTAAACAAGAGGTTTTGATGTTAGAGCAGCCTGAAAAAGAGTTACAATATGGCTTCAATTAGAAGCCTGAAAAAGAGTTGAAATATAGCTTTGGGTGGACATTTGAACCTTTAATTTTTAAATCCTATATCAGAATAGTCCAATATTACCCAGTGACAGTCTGGGATGTGTATACTATCACCCTGATGTGAAATGAGTCTGGCTAAACAGGAGGTTTCGATGTTAGAGCAGCCTGAAAAAGAGTTACAATATGGCTTCAATTAGAAGCCTGAAAAATAGTTGAAATATAGCTTTGGGTGGACAATTAAACCTTTAATTTTTAAATCCTATATCAGAATAGTCCAATATTACCCAGTGACAGTCTGGGATGTGTTTACTATCACCCTGAGGTGAAATGAGTCTGGCTAAACAAGAGGTTTCGAAGTTAGAGCAGCCTGAAAAAAGAGTTACAATATGGCTTCAATTAGAAGCCTGAAAAAGAGTTGAAATATAGCTTTGGGTGGACATGTAAACCTTTAATTTTTAAATCCTATATCAGAATAGTCCAATATTACCCAGTGACAGTCTGGGATGTGTATGCTATCACCCTGACGTGAAATTAGTCTGGCTAAACAAGAGGTTTCGATGTTAGAGCAGCCTGAAAAAGAGTTAAAATATGTCTTTAATTAGCAGCCTGAAAAAGAGTTGAAATATAGCTTTGGGTGGACATTTAAACATTTAATTTTTAAATCCTATATCAGAATATTCCAATATTACCCAGTGACAGTCTGGGATGTGTATACTATCACCCTGACTTGAAATGAGTCTGGCTAAACAGGAGGTTTCGATGTTAGATCAGCCTGAAAAAGAGATACAATATGCCTTTAATTAGAAGCCAAAATATAGCCAAAATATAGATTTAATTGGACATTTAACACTTTAATTTTTAAATCCTGTATCAGAATAGTCCAATATTACCCAGTGACAGTTTGGGATGTGTATACTATCATCCTGATGTGAAAGGAGTCTGGCTAAACAGGAGGTTTTCGATGTTAGAGCAGCCTGAAAAAGAGATACAATATGCCTTTAATTAGAAGCCAAAATATAGCCAAAATATAGATTTAATTGGACATTTAACAATTAAATTTTTAAATCCTGTATCAGAATAGTCCAATATTACCCAGTGACAGTCTGGGATGTGTATACTATCACCCTGATGTGAAATGAGTCTGGCTAAACAGGAGGTTTCGATGTTAGAGCAGCCTGAAAAAGAGTTACAATATGGCTTCAATTAGAAGCCTGAAAAAGAGTTGAAATATAGCTTTGGGTGGACAACTTAATCTTTAATTTTTAAATCCTATATCAGAATAGTACAATATTACCCAGTGACAGTCTGGGATGTGTATACTATCACCCTGATGTGAAATGAGCCTGTCTAAACAGGAGGTTTCCATGTTAGATCAGCCTGAAAAAGAGATACAATATGCCTTTAATTAGAAGCCAAAATATAGCCAAAATATAGATTTAATTGGACATTTAACACTTTAATTTTTAAATCCTGTATCAGAATAGTCCAATATTACCCAGTGACAGTCTGGGATGTGTATACTATCATCCTGATGTGAAATGAGTCTGGCTAAACAGGAGGTTTCGATGTTAGAGCAGCCTGAAAAAGAGTTACAATATGGCTTCAATTAGAAGCCTGAAAAATAGTTGAAATATAGCTTTGGGTGGACATTTAAACCTTTAATTTTTAAATCCTATATCAGAATAGTCCAATATTACCCAGTCACAGTCTGGGATGTGTTTACTATCACCCTGATGTGAAATGAGCCTGTCTAAACAGGAGGTTTCCATGTTAGATCAGCCTGAAAAAGAGATACAATATGCCTTTAATTAGAAGCCAAAATATAGCCAAAATATAGATTTAATTGGACATTTAACACTTTAATTTTTAAATCCTGTATCAGAATAGTCCAATATTACCCAGTGACAGTCTGGGATGTGTATACTATCATCCTGATGTGAAATGAGTCTGGCTAAACAGGAGGTTTCGATGTTAGAGCAGCCTGAAAAAGAGTTACAATATGGCTTCAATTAGAAGCCTGAAAAATAGTTGAAATATAGCTTTGGGTGGACATTTAAACCTTTAATTTTTAAATCCTATATCAGAATAGTCCAATATTACCCAGTCACAGTCTGGGATGTGTTTACTATCACCCTGAGGTGAAATGAGTCTGGCTAAACAAGAGGTTTCGATGTTAGAGCAGCCTGAAAAAAGAGTTACAATATGGCTTCAATTAGAAGCCTGAAAAAGAGTTGAAATATAGCTTTGGGTGGACATTTAAACCTTTAATTTTTAAATCCTATATCAGAATAGTCCAATATTACCCAGTGACAGTCTGGGATGTGTATACTATCACCCTGATGTGAAATGAGCCTGTCTAAACAGGAGGTTTCAATGTTACAGCAGCCTAAAAAAGAGTTACAATATGTCTTTAATTAGCAGCCTGAAAAAAAGTTGAAATATAGCTTTAAGTGGACATTTAAACCTTTAATTTTAAAATCCTATATCAGAATAGTCCAATATTACCCAGTGACAGTCTGGGATGTGTTTACTATCACCCTGAGGTGAAATGAGTCTGGCTAAACAAGAGGTTTCGATGTTAGAGCAGCCTGAAAAAAGAGTTACAATATGGCTTCAATTAGAAGCCTGAAAAAGAGTTGAAATATAGCTTTGGGTGGACATTTAAACCTTTAATTTTTAAATCCTATATCAGAATAGTCCAATATTACCCAGTGACAGTCTGGGATGTGTATACTATCACCCTGATGTGAAATGAGCCTGTCTAAACAGGAGGTTTCAATGTTACAGCAGCCTAAAAAAGAGTTACAATATGTCTTTAATTAGCAGCCTGAAAAAAAGTTGAAATATCGCTTTAAGTGGACATTTAAACCTTTAATTTTAAAATCCTATATCAGAATAGTCCAATATTACCCAGTGACAGTCTGGGATGTGTATACTATCACCCTGATGTGAAATGAGTCTGGCTAAACAGGAGGTTTCGATGTTAGATCAGCCTGAAAAAGAGTTACAATATGCCTTTAATTAGAAGCCAAAATATAGTCAAAATATAGATTTAATTGGACATTTAACACTTTAGTTTTTAAATCCTGTATCAGAATAGTCCAATATTACCCAGTGACAGTTTGGGATGTGTATACTATCATCCTGATGTGAAAGGAGTCTGGCTAAACAGGAGGTTTCGATGTTAGAGCAGCCTGAAAAAGAGATACAATATGCCTTTAATTAGAAGCCAAAATATAGCCAAAATATAGATTTAATTGGACATTTAACACTTTAATTTTTAAATCCTGTATCAGATTAGTCCAATATTACCCAGTGACAGTTTGGGATGTGTATACTATCATCCTGATGTGAAAGGAGTCTGGCTAAACAGGAGGTTTCGATGTTAGATCAGCCTGAAAAAGAGATACAATATGCCTTTAATTAGAAGCCAAAATATAGCCAAAATATAGATTTAATTGGACATTTAACAATTTAATTTTAAAATCCTGTCTCAGAATAGTCCAATATTACAATATGGCTTCAATTAGAAGCCTGAAAAAGAGTTGAAATATAGCTTTGGGTGGACATTTGAACCTTTAATTTTAAAATCCTATATCAGAATAGTCCAATATTACCCAGTGACAGTCTGGGATGTGTATACTATCAACCTGATGTGAAATGAGTCTGGCTAAACAGGAGGTTTCGATGTTAGAGCAGCCTGAAAAAGAGTTACAATATGGCTTCAATTAGAAGCCTGAAAAAGAGTTGAAATATAGCTTTGGGTGGACATTTAAACCTTTAATTTTTAAATCCTATATCAGAATAGTCCAATATTACCCAGTGACAGTCTGGGATGTGTATGCTATCACCCTGACGTGAAATGAGTCTGGCTAAACAAGAGGTTTCGATGTTAGACCAGCCTGAAAAAGAGTTAAAATATGTCTTTAATTAGCAGCCTGAAAAAGAGTTGAAATATAGCTTTGGGTGGACATTTAAACATTTAATTTTTAAATCCTATATCAGAATATTCCAATATTACCCAGTGATAGTCTGGGATGTGTATACTATCACCCTGACGTGAAATGAGTCTGGCTAAACAGGAGGTTTCGATGTTAGATCAGCCTGAAAAAGAGATACAATATGCCTTTAACTAGAAGCCAAAATATAGCCAAAATATATATTTAATTGGACATTTAACACTTTAGTTTTTAAATACTGTATCAGAATAGTCCAATATTACCCAGTGACAGTTTGGGATGTGTATACTATCATCCTGATGTGAAAGGAGTCTGGCTAAACAGGAGGTTTCGATGTTAGAGCAGCCTGAAAAAGAGATACAATATGCCTTTAATTAGAAGCCAAAATATAGCCAAAATATAGATTTAATTGGACATTTAACAATTAAATTTTTGAATCCTGTATCAGAATAGTCCAATATTACCCAGTGACAGTCTGGGATGTGTATACTATCACCCTGATATGAAATGAGTCTGGCTAAACAGGAGGTTTCGATGTTAGAGCAGCCTGAAAAAGAGTTACAATATGGCTTCAATTAGAAGCCTGAAAAAGAGTTGAAATATAGCTTTGGGTGGACAATTAAACCTTTAATTTTTAAATCCTATATCAGAATAGTCCAATATTACCCAGTGACAGTCTGGGATGTGTTTACTATCACCCTGAGGTGAAAAGAGTCTGGCTAAACAAGAGGTTTCGATGTTAGAGCAGCCTGAAAAAAGAGTTACAATATGGCTTCAATTAGAAGCCTGAAAAAGAGTTGAAATATAGCTTTGGGTGGACATTTAAACCTTTAATTTTTAAATCCTATATCAGAATAGTCCAATATTACCCAGTGACAGTCTGGGATGTGTATACTATCACCCTGATGTGAAATGAGCCTGTCTAAACAGGAGGTTTCCATGTTAGATCAGCCTGAAAAAGAGATACAATATGCCTTTAATTAGAAGCCAAAATATAGCCAAAATATAGATTTAATTGGACATTTAACACTTTAATTTTTAAATCCTGTATCAGAATAGTCCAATATTACCCAGTGACAGTCTGGGATGTGTATACTATCACTCTGATGTGAAATGAGTCTGGCTAAACAGGAGGTTTCGATGTTAGAGCAGCCTGAAAAAGAGTTACAATATGGCTTCAATTAGAAGCCTGAAAAAGAGTTGAAATATAGCTTTGGGTGGACAATTAAACCTTTAATTTTTAAATCCTATATCAGAATAGTCCAATATTACCCAGTGACAGTCTGGGATGTGTTTACTATCACCCTGAGGTGAAATGAGTCTGGCTAAACAAGAGGTTTCGATGTTAGAGCAGCCTGAAAAAGAGTTAAAATATGTCTTTAATTAGCAGCCTGAAAAAGAGTTGAAATATAGCTTTGGGTGGACATTTAAACATTTAATTTTTAAATCCTATATCAGAATATTCCAATATTACCCAGTGACAGTCTGGGATGTGTATACTATCACCCTGACGTGAAATGAGTCTGGCTAAACAGGAGGTTTCGATGTTAGATCAGCCTGAAAAAGAGATACAATATGCCTTTAATTAGAAGCCAAAATATAGCCAAAATATAGATTTAATTGGACATTTAACACTTTAATTTTTAAATCCTGTATCGGAATAGTCCAATATTACCCAGTGACAGTTTGGGATGTGTATACTATCATCCTGATGTGAAAGGAGTCTGGCTAAACAGGAGGTTTCGATGTTAGATCAGCCTGAAAAAGAGATACAATATGCCTTTAATTAGAAGCCAAAATATAGCCAAAATATAGATTTAATTGGACATTTAACAATTAAATTTTTAAATCCTGTATCAGAATAGTCCAATATTACCCAGTGACAGTCTGGGATGTGTATACTATCATCCTGATGTGAAATGAGTCTGGCTAAACAGGAGGTTTCGATGTTAGAGCAGCCTGAAAAAGAGTTACAATATGGCTTCAATTAGAAGCCTGAAAAATAGTTGAAATATAGCTTTAGGTGGACATTTAAACCTTTAATTTTTAAATCCTATATCAGAATAGTCCAATATTACCCATTGACAGTCTGGGATGTGTTTACTATCACCCTGAGGTGAAATGAGTCTGGCTAAACAAGAGGTTTCGATGTTAGAGCAGCCTGAAAAAAGAGTTACAATATGGCTTCAATTAGAAGCCTGAAAAAGAGTTGAAATATAGCTTTGGGTGGACATTTAAACCTTTAATTTTTAAATCCTATATCAGAATAGTCCAATATTACCCAGTGACAGTCTGGGATGTGTATACTATCACCCTGATGTGAAATAAGCCTGTCTAAACAGGAGGTTTCAATGTTACAGCAGCCTAAAAAAGAGTTACAATGTCTTTAATTAGCAGCCTGAAAAAAAGTTGAAATATAGCTTTAAGTGGACATTTAAACCTTTAATTTTAAAATCCTGTATCAGAATAGTCCAATATTACCCAGTGACAGTCTGGGATGTGTTTACTATCACCCTGAATTGAAATGAGTCTGGCTAAACAAGAGGTTTCGATGTTAGAGCAGCCTGAAAAAAGAGTTACAATATGGCTTCAATTAGAAGCCTGAAAAAGAGTTGAAATATAGCTTTGGGTGGACATTTAAACCTTTAATTTTTAAATCCTATATCAGAATAGTCCAATATTACCCAGTGACAGTCTGGGATGTCTATACTATCACCCTGATGTGAAATGAGCCTGTCTAATCAGGAGGTTTCAATGTTACAGCAGCCTAAAAAAGAGTTCCAATATGTCTTTAATTAGCAGCCTGAAAAAAAGTTGACATATCGCTTTAAGTGGACATTTAAACCTTTAATTTTAAAATCCTATATCAGAATAGTCCAATATTACCCAGTGACAGTCTGGGATGTGTATGCTATCACCCTGATGTGAAATGAGTCTGGCTAAACAAGAGGTTTCGATGTTAGAGCAGCCTGAAAAAGAGTTAAAATATGTCTTTAATTAGCAGCCTGAAAAAGAGTTGAAATATAGCTTTGGGTGGACATTTAAACATTTAATTTTTAAATCCTATATCAGAATATTCCAATATTACCCAGTGACATTCTGGGATGTGTATACTATCACCCTGACGTGAAATGAGTCTGGCTAAACAGGAGGTTTCGATGTTAGATCAGCCTGAAAAAGAGATACAATATGCCTTTAATTAGAAGCCAACATATAGCCAAAATATAGATTTAATTGGACATTTAACACTTTAATTTTTAAATCCTGTATCAGAATAGTCCAATATTACCCAGTGACAGTTTGGAATGTGTATACTATCATCCTGATGTGAAAGGAGTCTGGCTAAACAGGAGGTTTCGATGTTAGATCAGCCTGAAAAAGAGATACAATATGCCTTTAATTAGAAGCCAAAATATAGCCAAAATATAGATTTAATTGGACATTTAACAATTAAATTTTTGAATTCTGTATCAGAATAGTCCAGTATTACCCAGTGACAGTCTGGGATGTGTATACTATCACCCTGATGTGAAATGAGTCTGGCTAAACAGGAGGTTTCGATGTTAGAGCAGCCTGAAAAAGAGTTACAATATGGCTTCAATTAGAAGCCTGAAAAAGAGTTGAAATATAGCTTTGGGTGGACAATTAAACCTTTAATTTTTAAATCATATATCAGAATAGTCCAATATTACCCAGTGACAGTCTGGGATGTGTTTACTATCACCCTGAGGTGAAAGGAGTCTGGCTAAACAGGAGGTTTCGATGTTAGAGCAGCCTGAAAAAGAGATACAATATGCCTTTAATTAGAAGCCAAAATATAGCCAAAATATAGATTTAATTGGACATTTAACAATTAAATTTTTGAATCCTGTATCAGAATAGTCCAATATTACCCAGTGACAGTCTGGGATGTGTATACTATCACCCTGATGTGAAATGAGTCTGGCTAAACAGGAGGTTTCGATGTTAGAGCAGCCTGAAAAAGAGTTACAACATGGCTTCAATTAGAAGCCTGAAAACGAGTTGAAATATAGCTTTGGGTGGACAATTAAACCTTTAATTTTTAAATCCTATATCAGAATAGTCCAATATTACCCAGTGACAGTCTGGGATGTGTTTACTATCACCCTGAGGTGAAATGAGTCTGGCTAAACAAGAGGTTTCGATGTTAGAGCAGCCTGAAAAAAGAGTTACAATATGGCTTCAATTAGAAGCCTGAAAAAGAGTTGAAATATAGCTTTGGGTGGACATTTAAACCTTTAATTTTTAAATCCTATATCAGAATAGTCCAATATTACCCAGTGACAGTCTGGGATGTGTATACTATCACCCTGATGTGAAATGAGTCTGGCTAAACAGGAGGTTTCCATGTTAGATCAGCCTGAAAAAGAGATACAATATGCCTTTAATTAGAAGCCAAAATATAGCCAAAATATAGATTTAATTGGACATTTAACACTTTAATTTTTAAATCCTGTATCAGAATAGTCCAATATTACCCAGTGACAGTCTGGGATGTGTATACTATCACTCTGATGTGAAATGAGTCTGGCTAAACAGGAGGTTTCGATGTTAGAGCAGCCTGAAAAAGAGTTACAATATGGCTTCAATTAGAAGCCTGAAAAAGAGTTGAAATATAGCTTTGGGTGGACATTTAAACCTTTAATTTTTAAATCCTATATCAGAATAGTCCAATATTACCCAGTGACAGTCTGGGATGTGTATGCTATCACCCTGACGTGAAATGAGTCTGGCTAAACAAGAGATTTCGATGTTAGAGCAGCCTGAAAAAGAGTTAAAATATGTCTTTAATTAGCAGCCTGAAAAAGAGTTGAAATATAGCTTTGGGTGGACATTTAAACATTTAATTTTTAAATCCTATATCAGAATATTCCAATATTACCCAGTGACAGTCTGGGATGTGTATACTATCACCCTGACGTGAAATGAGTCTGGCTAAACAGGAGGTTTCGATGTTAGATCAGCCTGATAAAGAGATACAATATGCCTTTAATTAGAAGCCAAAATATAGCCAAAATATAGATTTAATTGGACATTTAACACTTTAGTTTTTAAATCCTGTATCAGAATAGTCCAATATTACCCAGTGACAGTTTGGGATGTGTATACTATCATCCTGATGTGAAAGGAGTCTGGCTAAACAGGAGGTTTCGATGTTAGAGCAGCCTGAAAAAGAGATACAATATGCCTTTAATTAGAAGCCAAAATATAGCCAAAATATAGATTTAATTGGACATTTAACAATTAAATTTTTGAATCCTGTATCAGAATAGTCCAATATTACCCAGTGACAGTCTGGGATGTGTATACTATCACCCTGATGTGAAATGAGTCTGGCTAAACAAGAGGTTTCGATGTTAGAGCAGCCTGAAAAAAGAGTTACAATATGGCTTCAATTAGAAGCCTGAAAAAGAGTTGAAATATAGCTTTGGGTGGACATTTAAACCTTTAATTTTTAAATCCTATATCAGAATAGTCCAATATTACCCAGTGACAGTCTGGGATGTGTATACTATCACCCTGATGTGAAATAAGCCTGTCTAAACAGGAGGTTTCAATGTTACAGCAGCCTAAAAAAGAGTTACAATATGTCTTTAATTAGCAGCCTGAAAAAAAGTTGAAATATAGCTTTAAGTGGACATTTAAACCTTTAATTTTAAAATCCTGTATCAGAATAGTCCAATATTACCCAGTGACAGTCTGGGATGTGTTTACTATCACCCTGAGTTGAAATGAGTCTGGCTAAACAAGAGGTTTCGATGTTAGAGCAGCCTGAAAAAAGAGTTACAATATGGCTTCAATTAGAAGCCTGAAAAAGAGTTGAAATATAGCTTTGGGTGGACATTTAAACCTTTAATTTTTAAATCCTATATCAGAATAGTCCAATATTACCCAGTGACAGTCTGGGATGTCTGTACTATCACCCTGATGTGAAAGGAGTCTGGCTAAACAGGAGGTTTCGATGTTAGATCAGCCTGAAAAAGAGATACAATATGCCTTTAATTAGAAGCCAAAATATAGCCAAAATATAGATTTAATTGGACATTTAACAATTAAATTTTTGAATTCTGTATCAGAATAGTCCAGTATTACCCAGTGACAGTCTGGGATGTGTATACTATCACCCTGATGTGAAATGAGTCTGGCTAAACAGGAGGTTTCGATGTTAGAGCAGCCTGAAAAAGAGTTACAATATGGCTTCAATTAGAAGCCTGAAAAAGAGTTGAAATATAGCTTTGGGTGGACAATTAAACCTTTAATTTTTAAATCATATATCAGAATAGTCCAATATTACCCAGTGACAGTCTGGGATGTGTTTACTATCACCCTGAGGTGAAAGGAGTCTGGCTAAACAGGAGGTTTCGATGTTAGAGCAGCCTGAAAAAGAGATACAATATGCCTTTAATTAGAAGCCAAAATATAGCCAAAATATAGATTTAATTGGACATTTAACACTTTAATTTTTAAATCCTGTATCAGAATAGTCCAATATTACCCAGTGACAGTCTGGGATGTGTATACTATCACTCTGATGTGAAATGAGTCTGGCTAAACAGGAGGTTTCGATGTTAGAGCAGCCTGAAAAAGAGTTACAATATGGCTTCAATTAGAAGCCTGAAAAAGAGTTGAAATATAGCTTTGGGTGGACAATTAAACCTTTAATTTTTAAATCATATATCAGAATAGTCCAATATTACCCAGTGACAGTCTGGGATGTGTTTACTATCACCCTGAGGTGAAAGGAGTCTGGCTAAACAGGAGGTTTCGATGTTAGAGCAGCCTGAAAAAGAGATACAATATGCCTTTAATTAGAAGCCAAAATATAGCCAAAATATAGATTTAATTGGACATTTAACACTTTAATTTTTAAATCCTGTATCAGAATAGTCCAATATTACCCAGTGACAGTCTGGGATGTGTATACTATCACTCTGATGTGAAATGAGTCTGGCTAAACAGGAGGTTTCGATGTTAGAGCAGCCTGAAAAAGAGTTACAATATGGCTTCAATTAGAAGCCTGAAAAAGAGTTGAAATATAGCTTTGGGTGGACAATTAAACCTTTAATTTTTAAATCCTATATCAGAATAGTCCAATATTACCCAGTGACAGTCTGGGATGTGTTTACTATCACCCTGAGGTGAAATGAGTCTGGCTAAACAAGAGGTTTCGATGTTAGAGCAGCCTGAAAAAAGAGTTACAATATGGCTTCAATTAGAAGCCTGAAAAAGAGTTGAAATATAGCTTTGGGTGGACATTTAAACCTTTAATTTTTAAATCCTATATCAGAATAGTCCAATATTACCCAGTGACAGTCTGGGATGTGTATGCTATCACCCTGACGTGAAATGAGTCTGGCTAAACAAGAGATTTCGATGTTAGAGCAGCCTGAAAAAGAGTTAAAATATGTCTTTAATTAGCAGCCTGAAAAAGAGTTGAAATATAGCTTTGGGTGGACATTTAAACATTTAATTTTTAAATCCTATATCAGAATATTCCAATATTACCCAGTGACAGTCTGGGATGTGTATACTATCACCCTGACGTGAAATGAGTCTGGCTAAACAGGAGGTTTCGATGTTAGATCAGCCTGATAAAGAGATACAATATGCCTTTAATTAGAAGCCAAAATATAGCCAAAATATAGATTTAATTGGACATTTAACACTTTAGTTTTTAAATCCTGTATCAGAATAGTCCAATATTACCCAGTGACAGTTTGGGATGTGTATACTATCATCCTGATGTGAAAGGAGTCTGGCTAAACAGGAGGTTTCGATGTTAGAGCAGCCTGAAAAAGAGATACAATATGCCTTTAATTAGAAGCCAAAATATAGCCAAAATATAGATTTAATTGGACATTTAACAATTAAATTTTTGAATCCTGTATCAGAATAGTCCAATATTACCCAGTGACAGTCTGGGATGTGTATACTATCACCCTGATGTGAAATGAGTCTGGCTAAACAAGAGGTTTCGATGTTAGAGCAGCCTGAAAAAAGAGTTACAATATGGCTTCAATTAGAAGCCTGAAAAAGAGTTGAAATATAGCTTTGGGTGGACATTTAAACCTTTAATTTTTAAATCCTATATCAGAATAGTCCAATATTACCCAGTGACAGTCTGGGATGTGTATACTATCACCCTGATGTGAAATGAGCCTGTCTAAACAGGAGGTTTCCATGTTAGATCAGCCTGAAAAAGAGATACAATATGCCTTTAATTAGAAGCCAAAATATAGCCAAAATATAGATTTAATTGGACATTTAACACTTTAATTTTTAAATCCTGTATCAGAATAGTCCAATATTACCCAGTGACAGTTTGGGATGTGTATACTATCATCCTGATGTGAAAGGAGTCTGGCTAAACAGGAGGTTTCGATGTTAGATCAGCCTGAAAAAGAGATACAATATGCCTTTAATTAGAAGCCAAAATATAGCCAAAATATAGATTTAATTGGACATTTAACAATTAAATTTTTAAATCCTGTATCAGAATAGTCCAATATTACCCAGTGACAGTCTGGGATGTGTATACTATCATCCTGATGTGAAATGAGTCTGGCTAAACAGGAGGTTTCGATGTTATAGCAGCCTGAAAAAGAGTTACAATATGGCTTCAATTAGAAGCCTGAAAAATAGTTGAAATATAGCTTTGGGTGGACATTTAAACCTTTAATTTTTAAATCCTATATCAGAATAGTCCAATATTACCCAGTGACAGTCTGGGATGTGTTTACTATCACCCTGAGGTGAAATGAGTCTGGCTAAACAAGAGGTTTCGATGTTAGAGCAGCCTGAAAAAAGAGTTACAATATGGCTTCAATTAGAAGCCTGAAAAAGAGTTGAAATATAGCTTTGGGTGGACATTTAAACCTTTAATTTTTAAATCCTATATCAGAATAGTCCAATATTACCCAGTGACAGTCTGGCATGTGTATACTATCACCCTGATGTGAAATAAGCCTGTCTAAACAGGAGGTTTCAATGTTACAGCAGCCTAAAAAAGAGTTACAATATGTCTTTAATTAGCAGCCTGAAAAAAAGTTGAAATATAGCTTTAAGTGGACATTTAAACCTTTAATTTTAAAATCCTATATCAGAATAGTCCAATATTACCCAGTTACAGTCTGGGATGTGTTTACTATCACCCTGAGTTGAAATGAGTCTGGCTAAACAAGAGGTTTCGATGTTAGAGCAGCCTGAAAAAAGAGTTACAATATGGCTTCAATTAGAAGCCTGAAAAAGAGTTGAAATATAGCTTTGGGTGGACATTTAAACCTTTAATTTTTAAATCCTATATCAGAATAGTCCAATATTACCCAGTGACAGTCTGGGATGTGTATACTATCACCCTGATGTGAAATGAGCCTGTCTAATCAGGAGGTTTCAATGTTACAGCAGCCTAAAAAAGAGTTCCAATATGTCTTTAATTAGCAGCCTGAAAAAAAGTTGACATATCGCTTTAAGTGGACATTTAAACCTTTAATTTTAAAATCCTATATCAGAATAGTCCAATATTACCCAGTGACAGTCTGGGATGTGTATGCTATCACCCTGATGTGAAATGAGTCTGGCTAAACAAGAGGTTTCGATGTTAGAGCAGCCTGAAAAAGAGTTAAAATATGTCTTTAATTAGCAGCCTGAAAAAGAGTTGAAATATAGCTTTGGGTGGACATTTAAACATTTAATTTTTAAATCCTATATCAGAATATTCCAATATTACCCAGTGACATTCTGGGATGTGTATACTATCACCCTGACGTGAAATGAGTCTGGCTAAACAGAAGGTTTCGATGTTAGATCAGCCTGAAAAAGAGATACAATATGCCTTTAATTAGAAGCCAACATATAGCCAAAATATAGATTTAATTGGACATTTAACACTTTAATTTTTAAATCCTGTATCAGAATAGTCCAATATTACCCAGTGACAGTTTGGAATGTGTATACTATCATCCTGATGTGAAAGGAGTCTGGCTAAACAGGAGGTTTCGATGTTAGATCAGCCTGAAAAAGAGATACAATATGCCTTTAATTAGAAGCCAAAATATAGCCAAAATATAGATTTAATTGGACATTTAACAATTAAATTTTTGAATTCTGTATCAGAATAGTCCAGTATTACCCAGTGACAGTCTGGGATGTGTATACTATCACCCTGATGTGAAATGAGTCTGGCTAAACAGGAGGTTTCGATGTTAGAGCAGCCTGAAAAAGAGTTACAATATGGCTTCAATTAGAAGCCTGAAAAAGAGTTGAAATATAGCTTTGGGTGGACAATTAAACCTTTAATTTTTAAATCATATATCAGAATAGTCCAATATTACCCAGTGACAGTCTGGGATGTGTTTACTATCACCCTGAGGTGAAATGAGTCTGGCTAAACAAGAGGTTTCGATGTTAGAGCAGCCTGAAAAAAGAGTTACAATATGGCTTCAATTAGAAGCCTGAAAAAGAGTTGAAATATAGCTTTGGGTGGACATTTAAACCTTTAATTTTTAAATCCTATATCAGAATAGTCCAATATTACCCAGTGACAGTCTGGGATGTGTATACTATCACCCTGATGTGAAATGAGCCTGTCTAAAAAGGAGGTTTCCATGTTAGATCAGTCTGAAAAAGAGATACAATATGCCTTTAATTAGAAGCCAAAATATAGCCAAAATATAGATTTAATTGGACATTTAACAATTAAATTTTTAAATCCTGTATCAGAATAGTCCAATATTACCCAGTGACAGTCTGGGATGTGTTTACTATCACCCTGAGTTGAAATGAGTCTGGCTAAACAAGAGGTTTCGATGTTAGAGCAGCCTGAAAAAAGAGTTACAATATGGCTTCAATTAGAAGCCTGAAAAAGAGTTGAAATATAGCTTTGGGTGGACATTTAAACCTTTAATTTTTAAATCCTGTATCAGAATAGTCTAATATTACCCAGTGACAGTTTGGGATGTGTATACTATCATCCTGATGTGAAAGGAGTCTGGCTAAACAGGAGGTTTCGATGTTAGATCAGCCTGAAAAAGAGATACAATATGCCTTTAATTAGAAGCCAAAATATAGCCAAAATATAGATTTAATTGGACATTTAACAATTAAATTTTTGAATCCTGTATCAGAATAGTCCAATATTACCCAGAGACAGTCTGGGATGTGTATACTATCACCCTGATGTGAAATGAGTCTGGCTAAACAGGAGGTTTCGATGTTAGAGCAGCCTGAAAAAGAGTTAAAATATGTCTTTAATTAGCAGCCTGAAAAAGAGTTGAAATATAGCTTTGGGTGGACATTTAAACATTTAATTTTTAAATCCTATATCAGAATATTCCAATATTACCCAGTGACAGTCTGGGATGTGTATACTATCACCCTGACGTGAAATGAGTCTGGCTAAACAGGAGGTTTCAATGTTAGATCAGCCTGATAAAGAGATACAATATGCCTTTAATTAGAAGCCAAAATATAGCCAAAATATAGATTTAATTGGACATTTAACACTTTAGTTTTTAAATCCTGTATCAGAATAGTCCAATATTACCCAGTGACAGTTTGGGATGTGTATACTATCATCCTGATGTGAAAGGAGTCTGGCTAAACAGGAGGTTTCGATGTTAGAGCAGCCTGAAAAAGAGATACAATATGCCTTTAATTAGAAGCCAAAATATAGCCAAAATATAGATTTAATTGGACATTTAACAATTAAATTTTTGAATCCTGTATCAGAATAGTCCAATATTACCCAGTGACAGTCTGGGATGTGTATACTATCACCCTGATGTGAAATGAGTCTGGCTAAACAAGAGGTTTCGATGTTAGAGCAGCCTGAAAAAAGAGTTACAATATGGCTTCAATTAGAAGCCTGAAAAAGAGTTGAAATATAGCTTTGGGTGGACATTTAAACCTTTAATTTTTAAATCCTATATCAGAATAGTCCAATATTACCCAGTGACAGTCTGGGATGTGTATACTATCACCCTGATGTGAAATGAGCCTGTCTAAACAGGAGGTTTCCATGTTAGATCAGCCTGAAAAAGAGATACAATATGCCTTTAATTAGAAGCCAAAATATAGCCAAAATATAGATTTAATTGGACATTTAACACTTTAATTTTTAAATCCTGTATCAGAATAGTCTAATATTACCCAGTGACAGTTTGGGATGTGTATACTATCATCCTGATGTGAAAGGAGTCTGGCTAAACAGGAGGTTTCGATGTTAGATCAGCCTGAAAAAGAGATACAATATGCCTTTAATTAGAAGCCAAAATATAGCCAAAATATAGATTTAATTGGACATTTAACAATTAAATTTTTAAATCCTGTATCAGAATAGTCCAATATTACCCAGTGACAGTCTGGGATGTGTATACTATCATCCTGATGTGAAATGAGTCTGGCTAAACAGGAGGTTTCGATGTTAGAGCAGCCTGAAAAAGAGTTACAATATGGCTTCAATTAGAAGCCTGAAAAATAGTTGAAATATAGCTTTGGGTGGACATTTAAACCTTTAATTTTTAAATCCTATATCAGAATAGTCCAATATTACCCAGTGACAGTCTGGGATGTGTTTACTATCACCCTGAGGTGAAATGAGTCTGGCTAAACAAGAGGTTTCGATGTTAGAGCAGCCTGAAAAAAGAGTTACAATATGGCTTCAATTAGAAGCCTGAAAAAGAGTTGAAATATAGCTTTGGGTGGACATTTAAACCTTTAATTTTTAAATCCTATATCAGAATAGTCCAATATTACCCAGTGACAGTCTGGGATGTGTATACTATCACCCTGATGTGAAATAAGCCTGTCTAAACAGGAGGTTTCAATGTTACAGCAGCCTAAAAAAGAGTTACAATATGTCTTTAATTAGCAGCCTGAAAAAAAGTTGAAATATAGCTTTAAGTGGACATTTAAACCTTTAATTTTAAAATCCTATATCAGAATAGTCCAATATTACCCAGTGACAGTCTGGGATGTGTTTACTATCACCCTGAGTTGAAATGAGTCTGGCTAAACAAGAGGTTTCGATGTTAGAGCAGCCTGAAAAAAGAGTTACAATATGGCTTCAATTAGAAGCCTGAAAAAGAGTTGAAATATAGCTTTGGGTGGACATTTAAACCTTTACTTTTTAAATCCTATATCAGAATAGTCCAATATTACCCAGTGACAGTCTGGGATGTGTATACTATCACCCTGATGTGAAATGAGCCTGTCTAATCAGGAGGTTTCAATGTTACAGCAGCCTAAAAAAGAGTTCCAATATGTCTTTAATTAGCAGCCTGAAAAAAAGTTGACATATCGCTTTAAGTGGACATTTAAACCTTTAATTTTAAAATCCTATATCAGAATAGTCCAATATTACCCAGTGACAGTCTGGGATGTGTATGCTATCACCCTGATGTGAAATGAGTCTGGCTAAACAAGAGGTTTCGATGTTAGAGCAGCCTGAAAAAGAGTTAAAATATGTCTTTAATTAGCAGCCTGAAAAAGAGTTGAAATATAGCTTTGGGTGGACATTTAAACATTTAATTTTTAAATCCTATATCAGAATATTCCAATATTACCCAGTGACATTCTGGGATGTGTATACTATCACCCTGACGTGAAATGAGTCTGGCTAAACAGGAGGTTTCGATGTTAGATCAGCCTGAAAAAGAGATACAATATGCCTTTAATTAGAAGCCAACATATAGCCAAAATATAGATTTAATTGGACATTTAACACTTTAATTTTTAAATCCTGTATCAGAATAGTCCAATATTACCCAGTGACAGTTTGGAATGTGTATACTATCATCCTGATGTGAAAGGAGTCTGGCTAAACAGGAGGTTTCGATGTTAGAGCAGCCTGAAAAAGAGTTACAATATGGCTTCAATTAGAAGCCTGAAAAAGAGTTGAAATATAGCTTTGGGTGGACAATTAAACCTTTAATTTTTAAATCATATATCAGAATAGTCCAATATTACCCAGTGACAGTCTGGGATGTGTTTACTATCACCCTGAGGTGAAATGAGTCTGGCTAAACAAGAGGTTTCGATGTTAGAGCAGCCTGAAAAAAGAGTTACAATATGGCTTCAATTAGAAGCCTGAAAAAGAGTTGAAATATAGCTTTGGGTGGACATTTAAACCTTTAATTTTTAAATCCTATATCAGAATAGTCCAATATTACCCAGTGACAGTCTGGGATGTGTATACTATCACCCTGATGTGAAATGAGCCTGTCTAAACAGGAGGTTTCCATGTTAGATCAGCCTGAAAAAGAGATACAATATGCCTTTAATTAGAAGCCAAAATATAGCCAAAATATAGATTTAATTGGACATTTAACACTTTAATTTTTAAATCCTGTATCAGAATAGTCCAATATTACCCAGTGACAGTTTGGGATGTGTATACTATCATCCTGATGTGAAAGTAGTCTGGCTAAAAAGGAGGTTTCGATGTTAGATCAGCCTGAAAAAGAGATACAATATGCCTTTAATTAGAAGCCAAAATATAGCCAAAATATAGATTTAATTGGACATTTAACAATTAAATTTTTAAATCCTATATCAGAATAGTCCAATATTACCCAGTGACAGTCTGGGATGTGTATACTATCATCCTGATGTGAAATGAGTCTGGCTAAACAGGAGGTTTCGATATTAGAGCAGCCTGAAAAAGAGTTACAATATGGCTTCAATTAGAAGCCTGAAAAATAGTTGAAATATAGCTTTGGGTGGACATTTAAACCTTTAATTTTTAAATCCTATATCAGAATAGTCCAATATTACCCAGTGACAGTCTGGGATGTGTATACTATCACCCTGATGTGAAATGAGCCTGTCTAAACAGGAGGTTTCCATGTTAGATCAGCCTGAAAAAGAGATACAATATGCCTTTAATTAGAAGCCAAAATATAGCCAAAATATAGATTTAATTGGACATTTAACACTTTAATTTTTAAATCCTGTATCAGAATAGTCCAATATTACCCAGTGACAGTTTGGGATGTGTATACTATCATCCTGATGTGAAAGGAGTCTGGCTAAACAGGAGGTTTCGATGTTAGATCAGCCTGAAAAAGAGATACAATATGCCTTTAATTAGAAGCCAAAATATAGCCAAAATATAGATTTAATTGGACATTTAACAATTAAATTTTTAAATCCTGTATCAGAATAGTCCAATATTACCCAGTGACAGTCTGGGATGTGTATACTATCATCCTGATGTGAAATGAGTCTGGCTAAACAGGAGGTTTCGATGTTAGAGCAGCCTGAAAAAGAGTTACAATATGGCTTCAATTAGAAGCCTGAAAAATAGTTGAAATATAGCTTTGGGTGGACATTTAAACCTTTAATTTTTAAATCCTATATCAGAATAGTCCAATATTACCCAGTGACAGTCTGGGATGTGTTTACTATCACCCTGAGGTGAAATGAGTCTGGCTAAACAAGAGGTTTCGATGTTAGAGCAGCCTGAAAAAAGAGTTACAATATGGCTTCAATTAGAAGCCTGAAAAAGAGTTGAAATATAGCTTTGAGTGGACATTTAAACCTTTAATTTTTAAATCCTATATCAGAATAGTCCAATATTACCCAGTGACAGTCTGGGATGTGTATACTATCACCCTGATGTGAAATAAGCCTGTCTAAACAGGAGGTTTCAATGTTACAGCAGCCTAAAAAAGAGATACAATATGTCTTTAATTAGCAGCCTGAAAAAAAGTTGAAATATAGCTTTAAGTGGACATTTAAACCTTTAATTTTAAAATCCTATATCAGAATAGTCCAATATTACCCAGTGACAGTCTGGGATGTGTTTACTATCACCCTGAGTTGAAATGAGTCTGGCTAAACAAGAGGTTTCGATGTTAGAGCAGCCTGAAAAAAGAGTTACAATATGGCTTCAATTAGAAGCCTGAAAAAGAGTTGAAATATAGCTTTGGGTGGACATTTAAAGCTTTACTTTTTAAATCCTATATCAGAATAGTCCAATATTACCCAGTGACAGTCTGGGATGTGTATACTATCACCCTGATGTGAAATGAGCCTGTCTAATCAGGAGGTTTCAATGTTACAGCAGCCTAAAAAAGAGTTCCAATATGTCTTTAATTAGCAGCCTGAAAAAAAGTTGACATATCGCTTTAAGTGGACATTTAAACCTTTAATTTTAAAATCCTATATCAGAATAGTCCAATATTACCCAGTGACAGTCTGGGATGTGTATGCTATCACCCTGATGTGAAATGAGTCTGGCTAAACAAGAGGTTTCGATGTTAGAGCAGCCTGAAAAAGAGTTAAAATATGTCTTTAATTAGCAGCCTGAAAAAGAGTTGAAATATAGCTTTGGGTGGACATTTAAACATTTAATTTTTAAATCCTATATCAGAATATTCCAATATTACCCAGTGACATTCTGGGATGTGTATACTATCACCCTGACGTGAAATGAGTCTGGCTAAACAGGAGGTTTCGATGTTAGATCAGCCTGAAAAAGAGATACAATATGCCTTTAATTAGAAGCCAACATATAGCCAAAATATAGATTTAATTGGACATTTAACACTTTAATTTTTAAATCCTGTATCAGAATAGTCCAATATTACCCAGTGACAGTTTGGAATGTGTATACTATCATCCTGATGTGAAAGGAGTCTGGCTAAACAGGAGGTTTCGATGTTAGATCAGCCTGAAAAAGAGATACAATATGCCTTTAATTAGAAGCCAAAATATAGCCAAAATATAGATTTAATTGGACATTTAACAATTAAATTTTTGAATTCTGTATCAGAATAGTCCAGTATTACCCAGTGACAGTCTGGGATGTGTATACTATCATCCTGATGTGAAATGAGTCTGGCTAAACAGGAGGTTTCGATGTTAGAGCAGCCTGAAAAAGAGTTACAATATGGCTTCAATTAGAAGCCTGAAAAAGAGTTGAAATATAGCTTTGGGTGGACAATTAAACCTTTAATTTTTAAATCATATATCAGAATAGTCCAATATTACCCAGTGACAGTCTGGGATGTGTTTACTATCACCCTGAGGTGAAATGAGTCTGGCTAAACAAGAGGTTTCGATGTTAGAGCAGCCTGAAAAAAGAGTTACAATATGGCTTCAATTAGAAGCCTGAAAAAGAGTTGAAATATAGCTTTGGGTGGACATTTAAACCTTTAATTTTTAAATCCTATATCAGAATAGTCCAATATTACCCAGTGACAGTCTGGGATGTGTATACTATCACCCTGATGTGAAATGAGCCTGTCTAAACAGGAGGTTTCCATGTTAGATCAGCCTGAAAAAGAGATACAATATGCCTTTAATTAGAAGCCAAAATATAGCCAAAATATAGATTTAATTGGACATTTAACACTTTAATTTTTAAATCCTGTATCAGAATAGTCCAATATTACCCAGTGACAGTTTGGGATGTGTATACTATCATCCTGATGTGAAAGTAGTCTGGCTAAAAAGGAGGTTTCGATGTTAGATCAGCCTGAAAAAGAGATACAATATGCCTTTAATTAGAAGCCAAAATATAGCCAAAATATAGATTTAATTGGACATTTAACAATTAAATTTTTAAATCCTATATCAGAATAGTCCAATATTACCCAGTGACAGTCTGGGATGTGTATACTATCATCCTGATGTGAAATGAGTCTGGCTAAACAGGAGGTTTCGATATTAGAGCAGCCTGAAAAAGAGTTACAATATGGCTTCAATTAGAAGCCTGAAAAATAGTTGAAATATAGCTTTGGGTGGACATTTAAACCTTTAATTTTTAAATCCTATATCAGAATAGTCCAATATTACCCAGTGACAGTTTGGGATGTGTATACTATCACCCTGATGTGAAATGAGCCTGTCTAAACAGGAGGTTTCCATGTTAGATCAGCCTGAAAAAGAGATACAATATGCCTTTAATTAGAAGCCAAAATATAGCCAAAATATAGATTTAATTGGACATTTAACACTTTAATTTTTAAATCCTGTATCAGAATAGTCCAATATTACCCAGTGACAGTTTGGGATGTGTATACTATCATCCTGATGTGAAAGGAGTCTGGCTAAACAGGAGGTTTCGATGTTAGATCAGCCTGAAAAAGAGATACAATATGCCTTTAATTAGAAGCCAAAATATAGCCAAAATATAGATTTAATTGGACATTTAACAATTACATTTTTAAATCCTGTATCAGAATAGTCCAATATTACCCAGTGACAGTCTGGGATGTGTATACTATCATCCTGATGTGAAATGAGTCTGGCTAAACAGGAGGTTTCGATGTTAGAACAGCCTGAAAAAGAGTTACAATATGGCTTCAATTAGAAGCCTGAAAAATAGTTGAAATATAGCTTTGGGTGGACATTTAAACCTTTAATTTTTAAATCCTATATCAGAATAGTCCAATATTACCCAGTGACAGTCTGGGATGTGTTTACTATCACCCTGAGGTGAAATGAGTCTGGCTAAACAAGAGGTTTCGATGTTAGAGCAGCCTGAAAAAAGAGTTACAATATGGCTTCAATTAGAAGCCTGAAAAAGAGTTGAAATATAGCTTTGGGTGGACATTTAAACCTTTAATTTTTAAATCCTATATCAGAATAGTCCAATATTACCCAGTGACAGTCTGGGATGTGTTTACTATCATCCTGATGTGAAAGGAGTCTGGCTAAACAGGAGGTTTCGATGTTAGAGCAGCCTGAAAAAGAGATACAATATGCCTTTAATTAGAAGCCAAAATATAGTCAAAATATAGATTTAATTGGACATTTAACACTTTAGTTTTTAAATCCTGTATCAGAATAGTCCAATATTACCCAGTGACAGTCTGGGATGTGTATACTATCACCCTGATGTGAAATGAGCCTGTCTAATCAGGAGGTTTCAATGTTACAGCAGCCTAAAAAAGAGTTCCAATATGTCTTTAATTAGCAGCCTGAAAAAAAGTTGACATATCGCTTTAAGTGGACATTTAAACCTTTAATTTTAAAATCCTATATCAGAATAGTCCAATATTACCCAGTGACAGTCTGGGATGTGTATGCTATCACCCTGATGTGAAATGAGTCTGGCTAAACAAGAGGTTTCGATGTTAGAGCAGCCTGAAAAAGAGTTAAAATATGTCTTTAATTAGCAGCCTGAAAAAGAGTTGAAATAAAGCTTTGGGTGGACATTTAAACATTTAATTTTTAAATCCTATATCAGAATATTCCAATATTACCCAGTGACATTCTGGGATGTGTATACTATCACCCTGACGTGAAATGAGTCTGGCTAAACAGGAGGTTTCGATGTTAGATCAGCCTGAAAAAGAGATACAATATGCCTTTAATTAGAAGCCAACATATAGCCAAAATATAGATTTAATTGGACATTTAACACTTTAATTTTTAAATCCTGTATCAGAATAGTCCAATATTACCCAGTGACAGTTTGGAATGTGTATACTATCATCCTGATGTGAAAGGAGTCTGGCTAAACAGGAGGTTTCGATGTTAGATCAGCCTGAAAAAGAGATACAATATGCCTTTAATTAGAAGCCAAAATATAGCCAAAATATAGATTTAATTGGACATTTAACAATTAAATTTTTGAATTCTGTATCAGAATAGTCCAGTATTACCCAGTGACAGTCTGGGATGTGTATACTATCATCCTGATGTGAAATGAGTCTGGCTAAACAGGAGGTTTCGATGTTAGAGCAGCCTGAAAAAGAGTTACAATATGGCTTCAATTAGAAGCCTGAAAAAGAGTTGAAATATAGCTTTGGGTGGACAATTAAACCTTTAATTTTTAAATCATATATCAGAATAGTCCAATATTACCCAGTGACAGTCTGGGATGTGTTTACTATCACCCTGAGGTGAAATGAGTCTGGCTAAACAAGAGGTTTCGATGTTAGAGCAGCCTGAAAAAAGAGTTACAATATGGCTTCAATTAGAAGCCTGAAAAAGAGTTGAAATATAGCTTTGGGTGGACATTTAAACCTTTAATTTTTAAATCCTATATCAGAATAGTCCAATATTACCCAGTGACAGTCTGGGATGTGTATACTATCACCCTGATGTGAAATGAGCCTGTCTAAACAGGAGGTTTCCATGTTAGATCAGCCTGAAAAAGAGATACAATATGCCTTTAATTAGAAGCCAAAATATAGCCAAAATATAGATTTAATTGGACATTTAACACTTTAATTTTTAAATCCTGTATCAGAATAGTCCAATATTACCCAGTGACAGTTTGGGATGTGCATACTATCATCCTGATGTGAAAGTAGTCTGGCTAAAAAGGAGGTTTCGATGTTAGATCAGCCTGAAAAAGAGATACAATATGCCTTTAATTAGAAGCCAAAATATAGCCAAAATATAGATTTAATTGGACATTTAACAATTAAATTTTTAAATCCTATATCAGAATAGTCCAATATTACCCAGTGACAGTCTGGGATGTGTATACTATCATCCTGATGTGAAATGAGTCTGGCTAAACAGGAGGTTTCGATATTAGAGCAGCCTGAAAAAGAGTTACAATATGGCTTCAATTAGAAGCCTGAAAAATAGTTGAAATATAGCTTTGGGTGGACATTTAAACCTTTAATTTTTAAATCCTATATCAGAATAGTCCAATATTACCCAGTGACAGTTTGGGATGTGTATACTATCACCCTGATGTGAAATGAGCCTGTCTAAACAGGAGGTTTCCGTGTTAGATCAGCCTGAAAAAGAGATACAATATGCCTTTAATTAGAAGCCAAAATATAGCCAAAATATAGATTTAATTGGACATTTAACACTTTAATTTTTAAATCCTGTATCAGAATAGTCCAATATTACCCAGTGACAGTTTGGGATGTGTATACTATCATCCTGATGTGAAAGGAGTCTGGCTAAACAGGAGGTTTCGATGTTAGATCAGCCTGAAAAAGAGATACAATATGCCTTTAATTAGAAGCCAAAATATAGCCAAAATATAGATTTAATTGGACATTTAACAATTACATTTTTAAATCCTGTATCAGAATAGTCCAATATTACCCAGTGACAGTCTGGGATGTGTATACTATCATCCTGATGTGAAATGAGTCTGGCTAAACAGGAGGTTTCGATGTTAGAACAGCCTGAAAAAGAGTTACAATATGGCTTCAATTAGAAGCCTGAAAAATAGTTGAAATATAGCTTTGGGTGGACATTTAAACCTTTAATTTTTAAATCCTATATCAGAATAGTCCAATATTACCCAGTGACAGTCTGGGATGTGTTTACTATCACCCTGAGGTGAAATGAGTCTGGCTAAACAAGAGGTTTCGATGTTAGAGCAGCCTGAAAAAAGAGTTACAATATGGCTTCAATTAGAAGCCTGAAAAAGAGTTGAAATATAGCTTTGGGTGGACATTTAAACCTTTAATTTTTAAATCCTATATCAGAATAGTCCAATATTACCCAGTGACAGTCTGGGATGTGTTTACTATCATCCTGATGTGAAAGGAGTCTGGCTAAACAGGAGGTTTCGATGTTAGAGCAGCCTGAAAAAGAGATACAATATGCCTTTAATTAGAAGCCAAAATATAGTCAAAATATAGATTTAATTGGACATTTAACACTTTAGTTTTTAAATCCTGTATCAGAATAGTCCAATATTACCCAGTGACAGTTTGGGATGTGTATACTATCATCCTGATGTGAAAGGAGTCTGGCTAAACAGGAGGTTTCAATGTTAGAGCAGCCTGAAAAAGATATACAATATGCCTTTAATTAGAAGCCAAAATATAGCCAAAATATAGATTTAATTGGACATTTAACACTTTAATTTTTAAATCCTGTATCAGAATAGTCCAATATTACCCAGTGACAGTTTGGAATGTGTATACTATCATCCTGATGTGAAAGGAGTCTGGCTAAACAGGAGGTTTCGATGTTAGATCAGCCTGAAAAAGAGATACAATATGCCTTTAATTAGAAGCCAAAATATAGCCAAAATATAGATTTAATTGGACATTTAACAATTAAATTTTTGAATTCTGTATCAGAATAGTCCAGTATTACCCAGTGACAGTCTGGGATGTGTATACTATCATCCTGATGTGAAATGAGTCTGGCTAAACAGGAGGTTTCGATGTTAGAGCAGCCTGAAAAAGAGTTACAATATGGCTTCAATTAGAAGCCTGAAAAAGAGTTGAAATATAGCTTTGGGTGGACAATTAAACCTTTAATTTTTAAATCATATATCAGAATAGTCCAATATTACCCAGTGACAGTCTGGGATGTGTTTACTATCACCCTGAGGTGAAATGAGTCTGGCTAAACAAGAGGTTTCGATGTTAGAGCAGCCTGAAAAAAGAGTTACAATATGGCTTCAATTAGAAGCCTGAAAAAGAGTTGAAATATAGCTTTGGGTGGACATTTAAACCTTTAATTTTTAAATCCTATATCAGAATAGTCCAATATTACCCAGTGACAGTCTGGGATGTGTATACTATCACCCTGATGTGAAATGAGCCTGTCTAAACAGGAGGTTTCCATGTTAGATCAGCCTGAAAAAGAGATACAATATGCCTTTAATTAGAAGCCAAAATATAGCCAAAATATAGATTTAATTGGACATTTAACACTTTAATTTTTAAATCCTGTATCAGAATAGTCCAATATTACCCAGTGACAGTTTGGGATGTGTATACTATCATCCTGATGTGAAAGTAGTCTGGCTAAAAAGGAGGTTTCGATGTTAGATCAGCCTGAAAAAGAGATACAATATGCCTTTAATTAGAAGCCAAAATATAGCCAAAATATAGATTTAATTGGACATTTAACAATTAAATTTTTAAATCCTATATCAGAATAGTCCAATATTACCCAGTGACAGTCTGGGATGTGTATACTATCATCCTGATGTGAAATGAGTCTGGCTAAACAGGAGGTTTCGATATTAGAGCAGCCTGAAAAAGAGTTACAATATGGCTTCAATTAGAAGCCTGAAAAATAGTTGAAATATAGCTTTGGGTGGACATTTAAACCTTTAATTTTTAAATCCTATATCAGAATAGTCCAATATTACCCAGTGACAGTTTGGGATGTGTATACTATCACCCTGATGTGAAATGAGCCTGTCTAAACAGGAGGTTTCCATGTTAGATCAGCCTGAAAAAGAGATACAATATGCCTTTAATTAGAAGCCAAAATATAGCCAAAATATAGATTTAATTGGACATTTAACACTTTAATTTTTAAATCCTGTATCAGAATAGTCCAATATTACCCAGTGACAGTTTGGGATGTGTATACTATCATCCTGATGTGAAAGGAGTCTGGCTAAACAGGAGGTTTCGATGTTAGATCAGCCTGAAAAAGAGATACAATATGCCTTTAATTAGAAGCCAAAATATAGCCAAAATATAGATTTAATTGGACATTTAACAATTACATTTTTAAATCCTGTATCAGAATAGTCCAATATTACCCAGTGACAGTCTGGGATGTGTATACTATCATCCTGATGTGAAATGAGTCTGGCTAAACAGGAGGTTTCGATGTTAGAACAGCCTGAAAAAGAGTTACAATATGGCTTCAATTAGAAGCCTGAAAAATAGTTGAAATATAGCTTTGGGTGGACATTTAAACCTTTAATTTTTAAATCCTATATCAGAATAGTCCAATATTACCCAGTGACAGTCTGGGATGTGTTTACTATCACCCTGAGGTGAAATGAGTCTGGCTAAACAAGAGGTTTCGATGTTAGAGCAGCCTGAAAAAAGAGTTACAATATGGCTTCAATTAGAAGCCTGAAAAAGAGTTGAAATATAGCTTTGGGTGGACATTTAAACCTTTAATTTTTAAATCCTATATCAGAATAGTCCAATATTACCCAGTGACAGTCTGGGATGTGTTTACTATCATCCTGATGTGAAAGGAGTCTGGCTAAACAGGAGGTTTCGATGTTAGAGCAGCCTGAAAAAGAGATACAATATGCCTTTAATTAGAAGCCAAAATATAGTCAAAATATAGATTTAATTGGACATTTAACACTTTAGTTTTTAAATCCTGTATCAGAATAGTCCAATATTACCCAGTGACAGTTTGGGATGTGTATACTATCATCCTGATGTGAAAGGAGTCTGGCTAAACAGGAGGTTTCAATGTTAGAGCAGCCTGAAAAAGATATACAATATGCCTTTAATTAGAAGCCAAAATATAGCCAAAATATAGATTTAATTGGACATTTAACACTTTAATTTTTAAATCCTGTATTAGATTAGTCCAATATTACTCAGTGACAGTTTGGGATGTGTATACTATCATCCTGATGTGAAAGGAGTCTGGCTAAACAGGAGGTTTCGATGTTAGATCAGCCTGAAAAAGAGATACAATATGCCTTTAATTAGAAGCCAAAATATAGCCAAAATATAGATTTAATTGGACATTTAACAATTTAATTTTTAAATCCTGTCTCAGAATAGTCCAATATTACAATATGGCTTCAATTAGAAGCCTGAAAAAGAGCTTAAATATAGCTTTGGGTGGACATTTGAACCTTTAATTTTTAAATCCTATATCAGAATATTCCAATATTACCCAGTGACAGTCTGGGATGTGTATACTATCACCCTGACGTGAAATGAGTCTGGCTAAACAATAGGTTTCGATGTTAGATCAGCCTGAAAAAGAGATACAATATGCCTTTAATTAGAAGCCAAAATATAGCCAAAATATATATTTAATTGGACATTTAACACTTTAGTTTTTAAATCCTGTATCAGAATAGTCCAATATTACCCAGTGACAGTTTGGGATGTGTATACTATCATCCTGATGTGAAAGGAGTCTGGCTAAACAGGAGGTTTCGATGTTAGAGCAGCCTGAAAAAGAGATACAATATGCCTTTAATTAGAAGCCAAAATATAGCCAAAATATAGATTTAATTGGACATTTAACAATTAAATTTTTGAATCCTGTATCAGAATAGTCCAATATTACCCAGTGACAGTCTGGGATGTGGTTATTATCACCCTGAGGTGAAATGAGTCTGGCTAAACAAGAGGTTTCGATGTTAGAGCAGCCTGAAAAAAGAGTTACAATATGGCTTCAATTAGAAGCCTGAAAAAGAGTTGAAATATAGCTTTGGGTGGACATTTAAACCTTTAATTTTTAAATCCTATATCAGAATAGTCCAATATTACCCAGTGACAGTCTGGGATGTGTATACTATCACCCTGATGTGAAATGAGCCTGTCTAAACAGGAGGTTTCCATGTTAGATCAGCCTGAAAAAGAGATACAATATGCCTTTAATTAGAAGCCAAAATATAGCCAAAATATAGATTTAATTGGACATTTAACACTTTAATTTTTAAATCCTGTATCAGAATAGTCCAATATTACCCAGTGACAGTCTGGGATGTGTATACTATCACTCTGATGTGAAATGAGTCTGGCTAAACAGGAGGTTTCGATGTTAGAGCAGCCTGAAAAAGAGTTACAATATGGCTTCAATTAGAAGCCTGAAAAAGAGTTGAAATATAGCTTTGGGTGGACAATTAAACCTTTAATTTTTAAATCCTATATCAGAATAGTCCAATATTACCCAGTGACAGTCTGGGATGTGTTTACTATCACCCTGAGGTGAAATGAGTCTGGCTAAACAAGAGGTTTCGATGTTAGAGCAGCCTGAAAAAAGAGTTACAATATGGCTTCAATTAGAAGCCTGAAAAAGAGTTGAAATATAGCTTTGGGTGGACATTTAAACCTTTAATTTTTAAATCCTATATCAGAATAGTCCAATATTACCAAGTGACAGTCTGGGATGTGTATGCTATCACCCTGACGTGAAATGAGTCTGGCTAAACAAGAGATTTCGATGTTAGAGCAGCCTGAAAAAGAGTTAAAATATGTCTTTAATTAGCAGCCTGAAAAAGAGTTGAAATATAGCTTTGGGTGGACATTTAAACATTTAATTTTTAAATCCTATATCAGAATATTCCAATATTACCCAGTGACAGTCTGGGATGTGTATACTATCACCCTGACGTGAAATGAGTCTGGCTAAACAGGAGGTTTCGATGTTAGATCAGCCTGATAAAGAGATACAATATGCCTTTAATTAGAAGCCAAAATATAGCCAAAATATAGATTTAATTGGACATTTAACACTTTAGTTTTTAAATCCTGTATCAGAATAATCCAATATTACCCAGTGACAGTTTGGGATGTGTATACTATCATCCTGACGTGAAAGGAGTCTGGCTAAACAGGAGGTTTCGATGTTAGAGCAGCCTGAAAAAGAGATACAATATGCCTTTAATTAGAAGCCAAAATATAGCCAAAATATAGATTTAATTGGACATTTAACAATTAAATTTTTGAATCCTGTATCAGAATAGTCCAGTATTACCCAGTGACAGTCTGGGATGTGTATACTATCATCCTGATGTGAAATGAGTCTGGCTAAACAGGAGGTTTCGATGTTAGAGCAGCCTGAAAAAAGAGTTACAATATGGCTTCAATTAGAAGCCTGAAAAAGAGTTGAAATATAGCTTTGGGTGGACATTTAAACCTTTAATTTTTAAATCCTATATCAGAATAGTCCAATATTACCCAGTGACAGTCTGGGATGTGTATACTATCACCCTGATGTGAAATGAGCCTGTCTAAACAGGAGGTTTCCATGTTAGATCAGCCTGAAAAAGAGATACAATATGCCTTTAATTAGAAGCCAAAATATAGCCAAAATATAGATTTAATTGGACATTTAACACTTTAATTTTTAAATCCTGTATCAGAATAGTCCAATATTACCCAGTGACAGTTTGGGATGTGTATACTATCATCCTGATGTGAAAGTAGTCTGGCTAAAAAGGAGGTTTCGATGTTAGATCAGCCTGAAAAAGAGATACAATATGCCTTTAATTAGAAGCCAAAATATAGCCAAAATATAGATTTAATTGGACATTTAACAATTAAATTTTTAAATCCTATATCAGAATAGTCCAATATTACCCAGTGACAGTCTGGGATGTGTATACTATCATCCTGATGTGAAATGAGTCTGGCTAAACAGGAGGTTTCGATATTAGAGCAGCCTGAAAAAGAGTTACAATATGGCTTCAATTAGAAGCCTGAAAAATAGTTGAAATATAGCTTTGGGTGGACATTTAAACCTTTAATTTTTAAATCCTATATCAGAATAGTCCAATATTACCCAGTGACAGTTTGGGATGTGTATACTATCACCCTGATGTGAAATGAGCCTGTCTAAACAGGAGGTTTCCATGTTAGATCAGCCTGAAAAAGAGATACAATATGCCTTTAATTAGAAGCCAAAATATAGCCAAAATATAGATTTAATTGGACATTTAACACTTTAATTTTTAAATCCTGTATCAGAATAGTCCAATATTACCCAGTGACAGTTTGGGATGTGTATACTATCATCCTGATGTGAAAGGAGTCTGGCTAAACAGGAGGTTTCGATGTTAGATCAGCCTGAAAAAGAGATACAATATGCCTTTAATTAGAAGCCAAAATATAGCCAAAATATAGATTTAATTGGACATTTAACAATTACATTTTTAAATCCTGTATCAGAATAGTCCAATATTACCCAGTGACAGTCTGGGATGTGTATACTATCATCCTGATGTGAAATGAGTCTGGCTAAACAGGAGGTTTCGATGTTAGAACAGCCTGAAAAAGAGTTACAATATGGCTTCAATTAGAAGCCTGAAAAATAGTTGAAATATAGCTTTGGGTGGACATTTAAACCTTTAATTTTTAAATCCTATATCAGAATAGTCCAATATTACCCAGTGACAGTCTGGGATGTGTTTACTATCACCCTGAGGTGAAATGAGTCTGGCTAAACAAGAGGTTTCGATGTTAGAGCAGCCTGAAAAAAGAGTTACAATATGGCTTCAATTAGAAGCCTGAAAAAGAGTTGAAATATAGCTTTGGGTGGACATTTAAACCTTTAATTTTTAAATCCTATATCAGAATAGTCCAATATTACCCAGTGACAGTCTGGGATGTGTTTACTATCATCCTGATGTGAAAGGAGTCTGGCTAAACAGGAGGTTTCGATGTTAGAGCAGCCTGAAAAAGAGATACAATATGCCTTTAATTAGAAGCCAAAATATAGTCAAAATATAGATTTAATTGGACATTTAACACTTTAGTTTTTAAATCCTGTATCAGAATAGTCCAATATTACCCAGTGACAGTTTGGGATGTGTATACTATCATCCTGATGTGAAAGGAGTCTGGCTAAACAGGAGGTTTCAATGTTAGAGCAGCCTGAAAAAGATATACAATATGCCTTTAATTAGAAGCCAAAATATAGCCAAAATATAGATTTAATTGGACATTTAACACTTTAATTTTTAAATCCTGTATTAGATTAGTCCAATATTACTCAGTGACAGTTTGGGATGTGTATACTATCATCCTGATGTGAAAGGAGTCTGGCTAAACAGGAGGTTTCGATGTTAGATCAGCCTGAAAAAGAGATACAATATGCCTTTAATTAGAAGCCAAAATATAGCCAAAATATAGATTTAATTGGACATTTAACAATTTAATTTTTAAATCCTGTCTCAGAATAGTCCAATATTACAATATGGCTTCAATTAGAAGCCTGAAAAAGAGCTTAAATATAGCTTTGGGTGGACATTTGAACCTTTAATTTTTAAATCCTATATCAGAATATTCCAATATTACCCAGTGACAGTCTGGGATGTGTATACTATCACCCTGACGTGAAATGAGTCTGGCTAAACAATAGGTTTCGATGTTAGATCAGCCTGAAAAAGAGATACAATATGCCTTTAATTAGAAGCCAAAATATAGCCAAAATATATATTTAATTGGACATTTAACACTTTAGTTTTTAAATCCTGTATCAGAATAGTCCAATATTACCCAGTGACAGTTTGGGATGTGTATACTATCATCCTGATGTGAAAGGAGTCTGGCTAAACAGGAGGTTTCGATGTTAGAGCAGCCTGAAAAAGAGATACAATATGCCTTTAATTAGAAGCCAAAATATAGCCAAAATATAGATTTAATTGGACATTTAACAATTAAATTTTTGAATCCTGTATCAGAATAGTCCAATATTACCCAGTGACAGTCTGGGATGTGGTTATTATCACCCTGAGGTGAAATGAGTCTGGCTAAACAAGAGGTTTCGATGTTAGAGCAGCCTGAAAAAAGAGTTACAATATGGCTTCAATTAGAAGCCTGAAAAAGAGTTGAAATATAGCTTTGGGTGGACATTTAAACCTTTAATTTTTAAATCCTATATCAGAATAGTCCAATATTACCCAGTGACAGTCTGGGATGTGTATACTATCACCCTGATGTGAAATGAGCCTGTCTAAACAGGAGGTTTCCATGTTAGATCAGCCTGAAAAAGAGATACAATATGCCTTTAATTAGAAGCCAAAATATAGCCAAAATATAGATTTAATTGGACATTTAACACTTTAATTTTTAAATCCTGTATCAGAATAGTCCAATATTACCCAGTGACAGTCTGGGATGTGTATACTATCACTCTGATGTGAAATGAGTCTGGCTAAACAGGAGGTTTCGATGTTAGAGCAGCCTGAAAAAGAGTTACAATATGGCTTCAATTAGAAGCCTGAAAAAGAGTTGAAATATAGCTTTGGGTGGACAATTAAACCTTTAATTTTTAAATCCTATATCAGAATAGTCCAATATTACCCAGTGACAGTCTGGGATGTGTTTACTATCACCCTGAGGTGAAATGAGTCTGGCTAAACAAGAGGTTTCGATGTTAGAGCAGCCTGAAAAAAGAGTTACAATATGGCTTCAATTAGAAGCCTGAAAAAGAGTTGAAATATAGCTTTGGGTGGACATTTAAACCTTTAATTTTTAAATCCTATATCAGAATAGTCCAATATTACCAAGTGACAGTCTGGGATGTGTATGCTATCACCCTGACGTGAAATGAGTCTGGCTAAACAAGAGATTTCGATGTTAGAGCAGCCTGAAAAAGAGTTAAAATATGTCTTTAATTAGCAGCCTGAAAAAGAGTTGAAATATAGCTTTGGGTGGACATTTAAACATTTAATTTTTAAATCCTATATCAGAATATTCCAATATTACCCAGTGACAGTCTGGGATGTGTATACTATCACCCTGACGTGAAATGAGTCTGGCTAAACAGGAGGTTTCGATGTTAGATCAGCCTGATAAAGAGATACAATATGCCTTTAATTAGAAGCCAAAATATAGCCAAAATATAGATTTAATTGGACATTTAACACTTTAGTTTTTAAATCCTGTATCAGAATAATCCAATATTACCCAGTGACAGTTTGGGATGTGTATACTATCATCCTGACGTGAAAGGAGTCTGGCTAAACAGGAGGTTTCGATGTTAGAGCAGCCTGAAAAAGAGATACAATATGCCTTTAATTAGAAGCCAAAATATAGCCAAAATATAGATTTAATTGGACATTTAACAATTAAATTTTTGAATCCTGTATCAGAATAGTCCAATATTACCCAGTGACAGTCTGGGATGTGTATACTATCACCCTGATGTGAAATGAGTCTGGCTAAACAAGAGGTTTCGATGTTAGAGCAGCCTGAAAAAAGAGTTACAATATGGCTTCAATTAGAAGCCTGAAAAAGAGTTGAAATATAGCTTTGGGTGGACATTTAAACCTTTAATTTTTAAATCCTATATTAGAATAGTCCAATATTACCCAGTGACAGTCTGGGATGTGTATACTATCACCCTGATGTGAAATGAGCCTGTCTAAACAGGAGGTTTCCATGTTAGATCAGCCTGAAAAAGAGATACAATATGCCTTTAATTAGAAGCCAAAATATAGCCAAAATATAGATTTAATTGGACATTTAACACTTTAATTTTTAAATCCTGTATCAGAATAGTCCAATATTACCCAGTGACAGTTTGGGATGTGTATACTATCATCCTGATGTGAAAGGAGTCTGGCTAAACAGGAGGTTTCGATGTTAGATCAGCCTGAAAAAGAGATACAATATGCCTTTAATTAGAAGCCAAAATATAGCCAAAATATAGATTTAATTGGACATTTAACAATTAAATTTTTAAATCCTGTATCAGAATAGTCCAATATTACCCAGTGACAGTCTGGGATGTGTATACTATCATCCTGATGTGAAATGAGTCTGGCTAAACAGGAGGTTTCGATGTTAGAGCAGCCTGAAAAAGAGTTACAATATGGCTTCAATTAGAAGCCTGAAAAATAGTTGAAATATAGCTTTGGGTAGACATTTAAACCTTTAATTTTTAAATCCTATATCAGAATAGTCCAATATTACCCAGTGACAGTCTGGGATGTGTTTACTATCACCCTGAGTTGAAATGAGTCTGGCTAAACAAGAGGTTTCGATGTTAGAGCAGCCTGAAAAAAGAGTTACAATATGGCTTCAATTAGAAGCCTGAAAAAGAGTTGAAATATAGCTTTGGGTGGACATTTAAACCTTTAATTTTTAAATCCTATATCAGAATAGTCCAATATTACCCAGTGACAGTCTGGGATGTGTATACTATCACCCTGATGTGAAATGAGCCTGTCTAATCAGGAGGTTTCAATGTTACAGCAGCCTAAAAAAGAGTTCCAATATGTCTTTATTTAGCAGCCTGAAAAAAAGTTGACATATCGCTTTAAGTGGACATTTAAACCTTTAATTTTAAAATCCTATATCAGAATAGTCCAATATTACCCAGTGACAGTCTGGGATGTGTATGCTATCACCCTGATATGAAATGAGTCTGGCTAAACAAGAGGTTTCGATGTTAGAGCAGCCTGAAAAAGAGTTAAAATATGTCTTTAATTAGCAGCCTGAAAAAGAGTTGAAATATAGCTTTGGGTGGACATTTAAACATTTAATTTTTAAATCCTATATCAGAATATTCCAATATTACCCAGTGATATTCTGGGATGTGTATACTATCACCCTGACGTGAAATGAGTCTGGCTAAACAGGAGGTTTCGATGTTAGATCAGCCTGAAAAAGAGATACAATATGCCTTTAATTAGAAGCCAACATATAGCCAAAATATAGATTTAATTGGACATTTAACACTTTAATTTTTAAATCCTGTATCAGAATAGTCCAATATTACCCAGTGACAGTTTGGAATGTGTATACTATCATCCTGATGTGAAAGGAGTCTGGCTAAACAGGAGGTTTCGATGTTAGATCAGCCTGAAAAAGAGATACAATATGCCTTTAATTAGAAGCCAAAATATAGCCAAAATATAGATTTAATTGGACATTTAACAATTAAATTTTTGAATTCTGTATCAGAATAGTCCAGTATTACCCAGTGACAGTCTGGGATGTGTATACTATCACCCTGATGTGAAATGAGTCTGGCTAAACAGGAGGTTTCGATGTTAGAGCAGCCTGAAAAAGAGTTACAATATGGCTTCAATTAGAAGCCTGAAAAAGAGTTGAAATATAGCTTTGGGTGGACAATTAAACCTTTAATTTTTAAATCATATATCAGAATAGTCCAATATTACCCAGTGACAGTCTGGGATGTGTTTACTATCACCCTGTGGTGAAATGAGTCTGGCTAAACAAGAGGTTTCGATGTTAGAGCAGCCTGAAAAAAGAGTTACAATATGGCTTCAATTAGAAGCCAAAATATAGCCAAAATATAGATTTAATTGGACATTTAACACTTTAATTTTTAAATCCTGTATCAGAATAGTCCAATATTACCCAGTGACAGTTTGGGATGTGTATACTATCATCCTGATGTGAAAGTAGTCTGGCTAAAAAGGAGGTTTCGATGTTAGATCAGCCTGAAAAAGAGATACAATATGCCTTTAATTAGAAGCCAAAATATAGCCAAAATATAGATTTAATTGGACATTTAACAATTAAATTTTTAAATCCTGTATCAGAATAGTCCAATATTACCCAGTGACAGTCTGGGATGTGTATACTATCATCCTGATGTGAAATGAGTCTGGCTAAACAGGAGGTTTCGATGTTAGAGCAGCCTGAAAAAGAGTTACAATATGGCTTCAATTAGAAGCCTGAAAAATAGTTGAAATATAGCTTTGGGTGGACATTTAAACCTTTAATTTTTAAATCCTATATCAGAATAGTCCAATATTACCCAGTGACAGTTTGGGATGTGTATACTATCACCCTGATGTGAAATGAGCCTGTCTAAACAGGAGGTTTCCATGTTAGATCAGCCTGAAAAAGAGATACAATATGCCTTTAATTAGAAGCCAAAATATAGCCAAAATATAGATTTAATTGGACATTTAACACTTTAATTTTTAAATCCTGTATCAGAATAGTCCAATATTACCCAGTGACAGTTTGGGATGTGTATACTATCATCCTGATGTGAAAGGAGTCTGGCTAAACAGGAGGTTTCGATGTTAGATCAGCCTGAAAAAGAGATACAATATGCCTTTAATTAGAAGCCAAAATATAGCCAAAATATAGATTTAATTGGACATTTAACAATTAAATTTTTAAATCCTGTATCAGAATAGTCCAATATTACCCAGTGACAGTCTGGGATGTGTATACTATCATCCTGATGTGAAATGAGTCTGGCTAAACAGGAGGTTTCGATGTTAGAGCAGCCTGAAAAAGAGTTACAATATGGCTTCAATTAGAAGCCTGAAAAATAGTTGAAATATAGCTTTGGGTGGACATTTAAACCTTTAATTTTTAAATCCTATATCAGAATGGTCCAATATTACCCAGTGACAGTCTGGGATGTGTTTACTATCACCCTGAGGTGAAATGAGTCTGGCTAAACAAGAGGTTTCGATGTTAGAGCAGCCTGAAAAAGAGATACAATATGCCTTTAATTAGAAGCCAAAATATAGTCAAAATATAGATTTAATTGGACATTTAACACTTTAGTTTTTAAATCCTGTATCAGAATAGTCCAATATTACCCAGTGACAGTTTGCGATGTGTATACTATCATCCTGATGTGAAAGGAGTCTGGCTAAACAGGAGGTTTCGATGTTAGAGCAGCCTGAAAAAGATATACAATATGCCTTTAATTAGAAGCCAAAATATAGCCAAAATATAGATTTAATTGGACATTTAACAATTTAATTTTTAAATCCTGTCTCAGAATAGTCCAATATTACAATATGGCTTCAATTAGAAGCCTGAAAAAGAGCTTAAATATAGATTTGGGTGGACATTTGAACCTTTAATTTTCAAATCCTATATCAGAATATTCCAATATTACCCAGTGACAGTCTGGGATGTGTATACTATCACCCTGACGTGAAATGAGTCTGGCTAAACAAGAGGTTTCGATGTTAGATCAGCCTGAAAAAGAGATACAATATGCCTTTAATTAGAAGCCAAAATATAGCCAAAATATATATTTAATTGGACATTTAACACTTTAGTTTTTAAATCCTGTATCAGAATAGTCCAATATTACCCAGTGACAGTTTGGGATGTGTATACTATCATCCTGATGTGAAAGGAGTCTGGCTAAACAGCAGGTTTCGATGTTAGAGCAGCCTGAAAAAGAGATACAATATGCCTTTAATTAGAAGCCAAAATATAGCCAAAATATAGATTTAATTGGACATTTAACAATTAAATTTTTGAATCCTGTATCAGAATAGTCCAATATTACCCAGTGACAGTCTGGGATGTGTATACTATCACCCTGATGTGAAATGAGTCTGGCTAAACAGGAGGTTTCGATGTTAGAGCAGCCTGAAAAAGAGTTACAATATGGCTTCAATTAGAAGCCTGAAAAAGAGTTGAAATATAGCTTTGGGTGGACATTTAAACCTTTAATTTTTAAATCCTATATCAGAATAGTCCAATATTACCCAGTGACAGTCTGGGATGTGTATACTATCACCCTGATGTGAAATGAGCCTGTCTAAACAGGAGGTTTCCATGTTAGATCAGCCTGAAAAAGAGATACAATATGCCTTTAATTAGAAGCCAAAATATAGCCAAAATATAGATTTAATTGGACATTTAACACTTTAATTTTTAAATCCTGTATCAGAATAGTCCAATATTACCCAGTGACAGTCTGGGATGTGTATACTATCACTCTGATGTGAAATGAGTCTGGCTAAACAGGAGGTTTCGATGTTAGAGCAGCCTGAAAAAGAGTTACAATATGGCTTCAATTAGAAGCCTGAAAAAGAGTTGAAATATAGCTTTGGGTGGACAATTAAACCTTTAATTTTTAAATCCTATATCAGAATAGTCCAATATTACCCAGTGACAGTCTGGGATGTGTTTACTATCACCCTGAGGTGAAATGAGTCTGGCTAAACAAGAGGTTTCGATGTTAGAGCAGCCTGAAAAAAGAGTTACAATATGGCTTCAATTAGAAGCCTGAAAAAGAGTTGAAATATAGCTTTGGGTGGACATTTAAACCTTTAATTTTTAAATCCTATATCAGAATAGTCCAATATTACCAAGTGACAGTCTGGGATGTGTATGCTATCACCCTGACGTGAAATGAGTCTGGCTAAACAAGAGATTTCGATGTTAGAGCAGCCTGAAAAAGAGTTAAAATATGTCTTTAATTAGCAGCCTGAAAAAGAGTTGAAATATAGCTTTGGGTGGACATTTAAACATTTAATTTTTAAATCCTATATCAGAATATTCCAATATTACCCAGTGACAGTCTGGGATGTGTATACTATCACCCTGACGTGAAATGAGTCTGGCTAAACAGGAGGTTTCGATGTTAGATCAGCCTGATAAAGAGATACAATATGCCTTTAATTAGAAGCCAAAATATAGCCAAAATATAGATTTAATTGGACATTTAACACTTTAGTTTTTAAATCCTGTATCAGAATAATCCAATATTACCCAGTGACAGTTTGGGATGTGTATACTATCATCCTGACGTGAAAGGAGTCTGGCTAAACAGGAGGTTTCGATGTTAGAGCAGCCTGAAAAAGAGATACAATATGCCTTTAATTAGAAGCCAAAATATAGCCAAAATATAGATTTAATTGGACATTTAACAATTAAATTTTTGAATCCTGTATCAGAATAGTCCAATATTACCCAGTGACAGTCTGGGATGTGTATACTATCACCCTGATGTGAAATGAGTCTGGCTAAACAAGAGGTTTCGATGTTAGAGCAGCCTGAAAAAAGAGTTACAATATGGCTTCAATTAGAAGCCTGAAAAAGAGTTGAAATATAGCTTTGGGTGGACATTTAAACCTTTAATTTTTAAATCCTATATTAGAATAGTCCAATATTACCCAGTGACAGTCTGGGATGTGTATACTATCACCCTGATGTGAAATGAGCCTGTCTAAACAGGAGGTTTCCATGTTAGATCAGCCTGAAAAAGAGATACAATATGCCTTTAATTAGAAGCCAAAATATAGCCAAAATATAGATTTAATTGGACATTTAACACTTTAATTTTTAAATCCTGTATCAGAATAGTCCAATATTACCCAGTGACAGTTTGGGATGTGTATACTATCATCCTGATGTGAAAGGAGTCTGGCTAAACAGGAGGTTTCGATGTTAGATCAGCCTGAAAAAGAGATACAATATGCCTTTAATTAGAAGCCAAAATATAGCCAAAATATAGATTTAATTGGACATTTAACAATTAAATTTTTAAATCCTGTATCAGAATAGTCCAATATTACCCAGTGACAGTCTGGGATGTGTATACTATCATCCTGATGTGAAATGAGTCTGGCTAAACAGGAGGTTTCGATGTTAGAGCAGCCTGAAAAAAAGTTACAATATGGCTTCAATTAGAAGCCTGAAAAATAGTTGAAATATAGCTTTGGGTAGACATTTAAACCTTTAATTTTTAAATCCTATATCAGAATAGTCCAATATTACCCAGTGACAGTCTGGGATGTGTTTACTATCACCCTGAGTTGAAATGAGTCTGGCTAAACAAGAGGTTTCGATGTTAGAGCAGCCTGAAAAAAGAGTTACAATATGGCTTCAATTAGAAGCCTGAAAAAGAGTTGAAATATAGCTTTGGGTGGACATTTAAACCTTTAATTTTTAAATCCTATATCAGAATAGTCCAATATTACCCAGTGACAGTCTGGGATGTGTATACTATCACCCTGATGTGAAATGAGCCTGTCTAATCAGGAGGTTTCAATGTTACAGCAGCCTAAAAAAGAGTTCCAATATGTCTTTAATTAGCAGCCTGAAAAAAAGTTGAAATATAGCTTTAAGTGGACATTTAAACCTTTAATTTTAAAATCCTATATCAGAATAGTCCAATATTACCCAGTGACAGTCTGGGATGTGTTTACTATCACCCTGAGTTGAAATGAGTCTGGCTAAACAAGAGGTTTCGATGTTAGAGCAGCCTGAAAAAAGAGTTACAATATGGCTTCAATTAGAAGCCTGAAAAAGAGTTGAAATATAGCTTTGGGTGGACATTTAAACCTTTAATTTTTAAATCCTATATCAGAATAGTCCAATATTACCCAGTGACAGTCTGGGATGTGTATACTATCACCCTGATGTGAAATGAGCCTGTCTAATCAGGAGGTTTCAATGTTACAGCAGCCTAAAAAAGAGTTCCAATATGTCTTTATTTAGCAGCCTGAAAAAAAGTTGACATATCGCTTTAAGTGGACATTTAAACCTTTAATTTTAAAATCCTATATCAGAATAGTCCAATATTACCCAGTGACAGTCTGGGATGTGTATGCTATCACCCTGATGTGAAATGAGTCTGGCTAAACAAGAGGTTTCGATGTTAGAGCAGCCTGAAAAAGAGTTAAAATATGTCTTTAATTAGCAGCCTGAAAAAGAGTTGAAATATAGCTTTGGGTGGACATTTAAACATTTAATTTTTAAATCCTATATCAGAATATTCCAATATTACCCAGTGACAGTCTGGGATGTGTATACTATCACCCTGATGTGAAATGAGCCTGTCTAAACAGGAGGTTTCCATGTTAGATCAGCCTGAAAAAGAGATACAATATGCCTTTAATTAGAAGCCAAAATATAGCCAAAATATAGATTTAATTGGACATTTAACACTTTAATTTTTAAATCCTGTATCAGAATAGTCCAATATTACCCAGTGACAGTTTGGGATGTGTATACTATCATCCTGATGTGAAAGGAGTCTGGCTAAACAGGAGGTTTCGATGTTAGATCAGCCTGAAAAAGAGATACAATATGCCTTTAATTAGAAGCCAAAATATAGCCAAAATATAGATTTAATTGGACATTTAACAATTAAATTTTTAAATCCTGTATCAGAATAGTCCAATATTACCCAGTGACAGTCTGGGATGTGTATACTATCATCCTGATGTGAAATGAGTCTGGCTAAACAGGAGGTTTCGATGTTAGAGCAGCCTGAAAAAGAGTTACAATATGGCTTCAATTAGAAGCCTGAAAAATAGTTGAAATATAGCTTTGGGTAGACATTTAAACCTTTAATTTTTAAATCCTATATCAGAATAGTCCAATATTACCCAGTGACAGTCTGGGATGTGTTTACTATCACCCTGAGTTGAAATGAGTCTGGCTAAACAAGAGGTTTCGATGTTAGAGCAGCCTGAAAAAAGAGTTACAATATGGCTTCAATTAGAAGCCTGAAAAAGAGTTGAAATATAGCTTTGGGTGGACATTTAAACCTTTAATTTTTAAATCCTATATCAGAATAGTCCAATATTACCCAGTGACAGTCTGGGATGTGTATACTATCACCCTGATGTGAAATGAGCCTGTCTAATCAGGAGGTTTCAATGTTACAGCAGCCTAAAAAAGAGTTCCAATATGTCTTTAATTAGCAGCCTGAAAAAAAGTTGAAATATAGCTTTAAGTGGACATTTAAACCTTTAATTTTAAAATCCTATATCAGAATAGTCCAATATTACCCAGTGACAGTCTGGGATGTGTTTACTATCACCCTGAGTTGAAATGAGTCTGGCTAAACAAGAGGTTTCGATGTTAGAGCAGCCTGAAAAAAGAGTTACAATATGGCTTCAATTAGAAGCCTGAAAAAGAGTTGAAATATAGCTTTGGGTGGACATTTAAACCTTTAATTTTTAAATCCTATATCAGAATAGTCCAATATTACCCAGTGACAGTCTGGGATGTGTATACTATCACCCTGATGTGAAATGAGCCTGTCTAATCAGGAGGTTTCAATGTTACAGCAGCCTAAAAAAGAGTTCCAATATGTCTTTATTTAGCAGCCTGAAAAAAAGTTGACATATCGCTTTAAGTGGACATTTAAACCTTTAATTTTAAAATCCTATATCAGAATAGTCCAATATTACCCAGTGACAGTCTGGGATGTGTATGCTATCACCCTGATGTGAAATGAGTCTGGCTAAACAAGAGGTTTCGATGTTAGAGCAGCCTGAAAAAGAGTTAAAATATGTCTTTAATTAGCAGCCTGAAAAAGAGTTGAAATATAGCTTTGGGTGGACATTTAAACATTTAATTTTTAAATCCTATATCAGAATATTCCAATATTACCCAGTGATATTCTGGGATGTGTATACTATCACCCTGACGTGAAATGAGTCTGGCTAAACAGGAGGTTTCGATGTTAGATCAGCCTGAAAAAGAGATACAATATGCCTTTAATTAGAAGCCAACATATAGCCAAAATATAGATTTAATTGGACATTTAACACTTTAATTTTTAAATCCTGTATCAGAATAGTCCAATATTACCCAGTGACAGTTTGGATTGTGTATACTATCATCCTGATGTGAAAGGAGTCTGGCTAAACAGGAGGTTTCGATGTTAGATCAGCCTGAAAAAGAGATACAATATGCCTTTAATTAGAAGCCAAAATATAGCCAAAATATAGATTTAATTGGACATTTAACAATTAAATTTTTGAATTCTGTATCAGAATAGTCCAGTATTACCCAGTGACAGTCTGGGATGTGTATACTATCACCCTGATGTGAAATGAGTCTGGCTAAACAGGAGGTTTCGATGTTAGAGCAGCCTGAAAAAGAGTTACAATATGGCTTCAATTAGAAGCCTGAAAAAGAGTTGAAATATAGCTTTGGGTGGACAATTAAACCTTTAATTTTTAAATCATATATCAGAATAGTCCAATATTACCCAGTGACAGTCTGGGATGTGTTTACTATCACCCTGTGGTGAAATGAGTCTGGCTAAACAAGAGGTTTCGATGTTAGAGCAGCCTGAAAAAAGAGTTACAATATGGCTTCAATTAGAAGCCAAAATATAGCCAAAATATAGATTTAATTGGACATTTAACACTTTAATTTTTAAATCCTGTATCAGAATAGTCCAATATTACCCAGTGACAGTTTGGGATGTGTATACTATCATCCTGATGTGAAAGTAGTCTGGCTAAAAAGGAGGTTTCGATGTTAGATCAGCCTGAAAAAGAGATACAATATGCCTTTAATTAGAAGCCAAAATATAGCCAAAATATAGATTTAATTGGACATTTAACAATTAAATTTTTAAATCCTGTATCAGAATAGTCCAATATTACCCAGTGACAGTCTGGGATGTGTATACTATCATCCTGATGTGAAATGAGTCTGGCTAAACAGGAGGTTTCGATGTTAGAGCAGCCTGAAAAAGAGTTACAATATGGCTTCAATTAGAAGCCTGAAAAATAGTTGAAATATAGCTTTGGGTGGACATTTAAACCTTTAATTTTTAAATCCTATATCAGAATAGTCCAATATTACCCAGTGACAGTTTGGGATGTGTATACTATCACCCTGATGTGAAATGAGCCTGTCTAAACAGGAGGTTTCCATGTTAGATCAGCCTGAAAAAGAGATACAATATGCCTTTAATTAGAAGCCAAAATATAGCCAAAATATAGATTTAATTGGACATTTAACACTTTAATTTTTAAATCCTGTATCAGAATAGTCCAATATTACCCAGTGACAGTTTGGGATGTGTATACTATCATCCTGATGTGAAAGGAGTCTGGCTAAACAGGAGGTTTCGATGTTAGATCAGCCTGAAAAAGAGATACAATATGCCTTTAATTAGAAGCCAAAATATAGCCAAAATATAGATTTAATTGGACATTTAACAATTAAATTTTTAAATCCTGTATCAGAATAGTCCAATATTACCCAGTGACAGTCTGGGATGTGTATACTATCATCCTGATGTGAAATGAGTCTGGCTAAACAGGAGGTTTCGATGTTAGAGCAGCCTGAAAAAGAGTTACAATATGGCTTCAATTAGAAGCCTGAAAAATAGTTGAAATATAGCTTTGGGTGGACATTTAAACCTTTAATTTTTAAATCCTATATCAGAATGGTCCAATATTACCCAGTGACAGTCTGGGATGTGTTTACTATCACCCTGAGGTGAAATGAGTCTGGCTAAACAAGAGGTTTCGATGTTAGAGCAGCCTGAAAAAGAGATACAATATGCCTTTAATTAGAAGCCAAAATATAGTCAAAATATAGATTTAATTGGACATTTAACACTTTAGTTTTTAAATCCTGTATCAGAATAGTCCAATATTACCCAGTGACAGTTTGCGATGTGTATACTATCATCCTGATGTGAAAGGAGTCTGGCTAAACAGGAGGTTTCGATGTTAGAGCAGCCTGAAAAAGATATACAATATGCCTTTAATTAGAAGCCAAAATATAGCCAAAATATAGATTTAATTGGACATTTAACACTTTAATTTTTAAATCCTGTATCAGATTAGTCCAATATTACTCAGTGACAGTTTGGGATGTGTATACTATCATCCTGATGTGAAAGGAGTCTGGCTAAACAGGAGGTTTCGATGTTAGATCAGCCTGAAAAAGAGATACAATATGCCTTTAATTAGAAGCCAAAATATAGCCAAAATATAGATTTAATTGGACATTTAACAATTTAATTTTTAAATCCTGTCTCAGAATAGTCCAATATTACAATATGGCTTCAATTAGAAGCCTGAAAAAGAGCTTAAATATAGATTTGGGTGGACATTTGAACCTTTAATTTTCAAATCCTATATCAGAATATTCCAATATTACCCAGTGACAGTCTGGGATGTGTATACTATCACCTTGACGTGAAATGAGTCTGGCTAAACAAGAGGTTTCGATGTTAGATCAGCCTGAAAAAGAGATACAATATGCCTTTAATTAGAAGCCAAAATATAGCCAAAATATATATTTAATTGGACATTTAACACTTTAGTTTTTAAATCCTGTATCAGAATAGTCCAATATTACCCAGTGACAGTTTGGGATGTGTATACTATCATCCTGATGTGAAAGGAGTCTGGCTAAACAGCAGGTTTCGATGTTAGAGCAGCCTGAAAAAGAGATACAATATGCCTTTAATTAGAAGCCAAAATATAGCCAAAATATAGATTTAATTGGACATTTAACAATTAAATTTTTGAATCCTGTATCAGAATAGTCCAATATTACCCAGTGACAGTCTGGGATGTGTATACTATCACCCTGATGTGAAATGAGTCTGGCTAAACAGGAGGTTTCGATGTTAGAGCAGCCTGAAAAAGAGTTACAATATGGCTTCAATTAGAAGCCTGAAAAAGAGTTGAAATATAGCTTTGGGTGGACAATTAAACCTTTAATTTTTAAATCCTATATCAGAATAGTCCAATATTACCCAGTGACAGTCTGGGATGTGTTTACTATCACCCTGAGGTGAAATGAGTCTGGCTAAACAAGAGGTTTCGATGTTAGAGCAGCCTGAAAAAAGAGTTACAATATGGCTTCAATTAGAAGCCTGAAAGAGAGTTGAAATATAGCTTTGGGTGGACATTTAAACCTTTAATTTTTAAATCCTATATCAGAATAGTCCAATATTACCCAGTGACAGTCTGGGATGTGTATACTATCACCCTGATGTGAAATGAGCCTGTCTAAACAGGAGGTTTCCATGTTAGATCAGCCTGAAAACGAGATACAATATGCCTTTAATTAGAAGCCAAAATATAGCCAAAATATAGATTTAATTGGACATTTAACACTTTAATTTTTAAATCCTGTATCAGAATAGTCCAATAATACCCAGTGACAGTCTGGGATGTGGATACTATCACTCTGATGTGAAATGAGTCTGGCTAAACAGGAGGTTTCGATGTTAGAGCAGCCTGAAAAAGAGTTACAATATGGCTTCAATTAGAAGCCTAAAAAAGAGTTGAAATATAGCTTTGGGTGGACAATTAAACCTTTAATTTTTAAATCCTATATCAGAATAGTCCAATATTACCCAGTGACAGTCTGGGATGTGTATGCTATCACCCTGACGTGAAATGAGTCTGGCTAAACAAGAGGTTTCGATGTTAGAGCAGTCTGAAAAAGAGTTAAAATATGTCTTTAATTAGCAGCCTGAAAAAGAGTTGAAATATAGCTTTGGGTGGACATTTAAACATTTAATTTTTAAATCCTATATCAGAATATTCCAATATTACCCAGTGACATTCTGGGATGTGTATACTATCACCCTGACGTGAAATGAGTCTGGCTAAACAGGAGGTTTCGATGTTAGATCAGCCTGAAAAAGAGATACAATATGCCTTTAATTAGAAGCCAACATATAGCCAAAATATAGATTTAATTGGACATTTAACACTTTAATTTTTAAATCCTGTATCAGAATAGTCCAATATTACCCAGTGACAGTTTGGAATGTGTATACTATCATCCTGATGTGAAAGGAGTCTGGCTAAACAGGAGGTTTCGATGTTAGATCAGCCTGAAAAAGAGATACAATATGCCTTTAATTAGAAGCCAAAATATAGCCAAAATATAGATTTAATTGGACATTTAACAATTAAATTTTTGAATCCTGTATCAGAATAGTCCAATATTACCCAGTGACAGTCTGGGATGTGTATACTATCACCCTGATGTGAAATGAGTCTGGCTAAACAGGAGGTTTCGATGTTAGAGCAGCCTGAAAAAGAGTTACAATATGGCTTCAATTAGAAGCCTGAAAAAGAGTTGAAATATAGCTTTGGGTGGACATTTAAACCTTTAATTTTTAAATCCTATATCAGAATAGTCCAATATTACCCAGTGACAGTCTGGGATGTGTATACTATCACCCTGATGTGAAATGAGCCTGTCTAAACAGGAGGTTTCCATGTTAGATCAGCCTGAAAACGAGATACAATATGCCTTTAATTAGAAGCCAAAATATAGCCAAAATATAGATTTAATTGGACATTTAACACTTTAATTTTTAAATCCTGTATCAGAATAGTCCAATATTACCCAGTGACAGTCTGGGATGTGGATACTATCACTCTGATGTGAAATGAGTCTGGCTAAACAGGAGGTTTCGATGTTAGAGCAGCCTGAAAAAGAGTTACAATATGGCTTCAATTAGAAGCCTGAAAAATAGTTGAAATATAGCTTTGGGTGGACAATTAAACCTTTCATTTTTAAATCCTATATCAGAATAGTCCAATATTACCCAGTGACAGTCTGGGATGTGTTTACTATCACCCTGAGGTGAAATGAGTCTGGCTAAACAAGAGGTTTCGATGTTAGAGCAGCCTGAAAAAAGAGTTACACTATGTTTTCAATTAGAAGCCTGAAAAAGAGTTGAAATATAGCTTTGGGTGGACATTTAAACCTTTAATTTTTAAATCCTATATCAGAATAGTCCAATATTACCCAGTGACAGTCTGGGATGTGTATGCTATCACCCTGACGTGAAATGAGTCTGGCTAAACAAGAGGTTTCGATGTTAGAGCAGTCTGAAAAAGAGTTAAAATATGTCTTTAATTAGCAGCCTGAAAAAGAGTTGAAATATAGCTTTGGGTGGACATTTAAACATTTAATTTTTAAATCCTATATCAGAATATTCCAATATTACCCAGTGACAGTCTGGGATGTGTATACTATCACCCTGACGTGAAATGAGTCTGGCTAAACAGGAGGTTTCGATGTTAGATCAGCCTGAAAAAGAGATACAATATGCCTTTAATTAGAAGCCAAAATATAGCCAAAATATAGATTTAATTGGACATTTAACACTTTAGTTTTTAAATCCTGTATCAGAATAGTCCAATATTACCCAGTGACAGTTTGGGATGTGTATACTATCGTCCTGATGTGAAAGGAGTCTGGCTAAACAGGAGGTTTCGATGTTAGAGCAGCCTGAAAAAGAGTTACAATATGGCTTCAATTAGAAGCCTGAAAAAGAGTTGAAATATAGCTTTGGGTGGACAATTAAACCTTTAATTTTTAAATCCTATATCAGAATAGTCCAATATTACCCAGTGACAGTCTGGGATGTGTTTACTATCACCCTGAGGTGAAATGAGTCTGGCTAAACAGGAGGTTTCGATGTTAGAGCAGCCTGAAAAAGAGTTACAATATGGCTTCAATTAGAAGCCTGAAAAAGAGTTGAAATATAGCTTTGGGTGGACAATTAAACCTTTAATTTTTGAATCCTATATCAGAATAGTCCAATATTACGCAGTGACAGTCTGGGATGTGTTTACTATCACCCTGAGGTGAAATGAGTCTGGCTAAACAAGAGGTTTCGATGTTAGAGCAGCCTGAAAAAAGAGTTACAATATGGCTTCAATTAGAAGCCTGAAAAAAAGTTGAGATATAGCTTTGGGTGGACATTTAAACCTTTAATTTTTAAATCCTGTATCAGAATAGTCCAATATTACCCAGTGACAGTCTGGGATGTGTATACTATCATCCTGATGTGAAATGAGTCTGGCTAAACAGGAGGTTTCGATGTTAGAGCAGCCTGAAAAAGAGTTACAATATGGCTTCAATTAGAAGCCTGAAAAATAGTTGAAATATAGCTTTGGGTGTACATTTAAACCTTTAATTTTAAAATCCTGTATCAGAATAGTCCAATATTACCCAGTGACAGTCTGGGATGTGTTTACTATCACCCTGAGGTGAAATGATTCTGGCTAAACAAGAGGTTTCGATGTTAGAGCAGCCTGAAAAAAGAGTTACAATATGGCTTCAATTAGAAGCCTGAAAAAGAGTTGAAATATAGCTTTGGGTGGACATTTAAACCTTTAATTTTTAAATACTATATCAGAATAGTCCAATATTACCCAGTGACAGTCTGGGATGTGTATATTATCACCCTGATGTGAAATAAGCCTGTCTAAACAGGAGGTTTCAATGTTACAGCAGCCTAAAAAAGAGTTACAATATGTCTTTAATTAGCAGCCTGAAAAAAAGTTGAAATATAGCTTTAAGTGGACATTTAAACCTTTAATTTTAAAATCCTATATCAGAATAGTCCAATATTACCCAGTGACAGTCTGGGATGTGTTTACTATCACCCTGAGGTGAAATGAGTCTGGCTAAACAAGAGGTTTCGATGTTAGAGCAGCCTGAAAAAAGAGTTACAATATGGCTTCAATTAGAAGCCTCAAAAAGAGTTGAAATATAGCTTTGGGTGGACATTTAAACCTTTAATTTTTAAATCCTATATCAGAATAGTCCAATATTACCCAGTGACAGTCTGGGATGTGTATACTATCACCCTGATGTGAAATGAGTCTGGCTAAACAGGAGGTTTCGATGTTAGAGCAGCCTGAAAAAGAGTTACAATATGGCTTCAATTAGAAGCCTGAAAAAGAGTTGAAATATAGCTTTGGGTGGACATTTAAACCTTTAATTTTTAAATCCTATATCAGAATAGTCCAATATTACCCAGTGACAGTCTGGGATGTGTATACTATCACCCTGATGTGAAATGAGCCTGTCTAAACAGGAGGTTTCCATGTTAGATCAGCCTGAAAACGAGATACAATATGCCTTTAATTAGAAGCCAAAATATAGCCAAAATATAGATTTAATTGGACATTTAACACTTTAATTTTTAAATCCTGTATCAGAATAGTCCAATATTACCCAGTGACAGTCTGGGATGTGGATACTATCACTCTGATGTGAAATGAGTCTGGCTAAACAGGAGGTTTCGATGTTAGAGCAGCCTGAAAAAGAGTTACAATATGGCTTCAATTAGAAGCCTGAAAAATAGTTGAAATATAGCTTTGGGTGGACAATTAAACCTTTAATTTTTAAATCCTATATCAGAATAGTCCAATATTACCCAGTGACAGTCTGGGATGTGTTTACTATCACCCTGATGTGAAATGAGTCTGGCTAAACAAGAGGTTTCGATATTAGAGCAGCCTGAAAAAGAGTTAAAATATGTCTTTAATTAGCAGCCTGAAAAAGAGTTGAAATATAGCTTTGGGTGGACATTTAAACATTTAATTTTTAAATCCTATATCAGAATATTCCAATATTACCCAGTGACAGTCTGGGATGTGTATACTATCACCCTGACGTGAAATGAGTCTGGCTAAACAGGAGGTTTCGATGTTAGATCAGCCTGAAAAAGAGATACAATATGCCTTTAATTAGAAGCCAAAATATAGCCAAAATATAGATTTAATTGGACATTTAACACTTTAGTTTTTAAATCCTGTATCAGAATAGTCCAATATTACCCAGTGACAGTTTGGGATGTGTATACTATCATCCTGATGTGAAAGGAGTCTGGCTAAACAGGAGGTTTCGATGTTAGAGCAGCCTGAAAAAGAGATACAATATGCCTTTAATTAGAAGCCAAAATATAGCCAAAATAGAGATTTAATTGGACATTTAACAATTAAATTTTTGAATCCTGTATCAGAATAGTCCAATATTACCCAGTGACAGTCTGGGATGTGTATACTATCACCCTGATGTGAAATGAGTCTGGCTAAACAGGAGGTTTCGATGTTAGAGCAGCCTGAAAAAGAGTTACAATATGGCTTCAATTAGAAGCCTGAAAAAGAGTTGAAATATAGCTTTGGGTGGACAATTAAACCTTTAATTTTTAAATCCTATATCAGAATAGTCCAATATTACCCAGTGACAGTCTGGGATGTGTTTACTATCACCCTGAGGTGAAATGAGTCTGGCTAAACAGGAGGTTTCGATGTTAGAGCAGCCTGAAAAAGAGTTACAATATGGCTTCAATTAGAAGCCTGAAAAAGAGTTGAAATATAGCTTTGGGTGGACAATTAAACCTTTAATTTTTGAATCCTATATCAGAATAGTCCAATATTACGCAGTGACAGTCTGGGATGTGTTTACTATCACCCTGAGGTGAAATGAGTCTGGCTAAACAAGAGGTTTCGATGTTAGAGCAGCCTGAAAAAAGAGTTACAATATGGCTTCAATTAGAAGCCTGAAAAAAAGTTGAGATATAGCTTTGGGTGGACATTTAAACCTTTAATTTTTAAATCCTGTATCAGAATAGTCCAATATTACCCAGTGACAGTCTGGGATGTGTATACTATCATCCTGATGTGAAATGAGTCTGGCTAAACAGGAGGTTTCGATGTTAGAGCAGCCTGAAAAAGAGTTACAATATGGCTTCAATTAGAAGCCTGAAAAATAGTTGAAATATAGCTTTGGGTGTACATTTAAACCTTTCATTTTAAAATCCTATATCAGAATAGTCCAATATTACCCAGTGACAGTCTGGGATGTGTTTACTATCACCCTGAGGTGAAATGATTCTGGCTAAACAAGAGGTTTCGATGTTAGAGCAGCCTGAAAAAAGAGTTACAATATGGCTTCAATTAGAAGCCTGAAAAAGAGTTGAAATATAGCTTTGGGTGGACATTTAAACCTTTAATTTTTAAATACTATATCAGAATAGTCCAATATTACCCAGTGACAGTCTGGGATGTGTATATTATCACCCTGATGTGAAATAAGCCTGTCTAAACAGGAGGTTTCAATGTTACAGCAGCCTAAAAAAGAGTTACAATATGTCTTTAATTAGCAGCCTGAAAAAAAGTTGAAATATAGCTTTAAGTGGACATTTAAACCTTTAATTTTAAAATCCTATATCAGAATAGTCCAATATTACCCAGTGACAGTCTGGGATGTGTTTACTATCACCCTGAGGTGAAATGAGTCTGGCTAAACAAGAGGTTTCGATGTTAGAGCAGCCTGAAAAAAGAGTTACAATATGGCTTCAATTAGAAGCCTCAAAAAGAGTTGAAATATAGCTTTGGGTGGACATTTAAACCTTTAATTTTTAAATCCTATATCAGAATAGTCCAATATTACCCAGTGACAGTCTGGGATGTGTATGCTATCACCCTGATGTGAAATGAGTCTGGCTAAACAAGAGGTTTCGATATTAGAGCAGCCTGAAAAAGAGTTAAAATATGTCTTTAATTAGCAGCCTGAAAAAAAGTTGAAATATAGCTTTGGGTGGACATTTAAACATTTAATTTTTAAATCCTATATCAGAATATTCCAATATTACCCAGTGACATTCTGGGATGTGTATACTATCACCCTGACGTGAAATGAGTCTGGCTAAACAGGAGGTTTCGATGTTAGATCAGCCTGAAAAAGAGATACAATATGCCTTTAATTAGAAGCCAACATATAGCCAAAATATAGATTTAATTGGACATTTAACACTTTAATTTTTAAATCCTGTATCAGAATAGTCCAATATTACCCAGTGACAGTTTGGAATGTGTATACTATCACCCTGATGTGAAAGGAGTCTGGCTAAACAGGAGGTTTCGATGTTAGATCAGCCTGAAAAAGAGATACAATATGCCTTTAATTAGAAGCCAAAATATAGCCAAAATATAGATTTAATTGGACATTTAACAATTAAATTTTTGAATCCTGTATCAGAATAGTCCAATATTACCCAGTGACAGTCTGGGATGTGTATACTATCATCCTGATGTGAAATGAGTCTGGCTAAACAGGAGGTTTCGATGTTAGAGCAGCCTGAAAAAGAGTTACAATATGGCTTCAATTAGAAGCCTGAAAAATAGTTGAAATATAGCTTTGGGTGGACATTTAAACCTTTAATTTTTAAATCCTATATCAGAATAGTCCAATATTACCCAGTGAAAGTCTGGGATGTGTTTACTATCACCCTGAGGTGAAATGAGTCTGGCTAAACAAGAGGTTTCGATGTTAGAGCAGCCTGAAAAAAGAGTTACAATATGGCTTCAATTAGAAGCCTGAAAAAGAGTTGAAATATAGCTTTGGGTGGACATTTAAACCTTTAATTTTTAAATACTATATCAGAATAGTCCAATATTACCCAGTGACAGTCTGGGATGTGTATATTATCACCCTGATGTGAAATAAGCCTGTCTAAACAGGAGGTTTCAATGTTACAGCAGCCTAAAAAAGAGTTACAATATGTCTTTAATTAGCAGCCTGAAAAAAAGTTGAAATATAGCTTTAAGTGGACATTTAAACCTTTAATTTTAAAATCCTATATCAGAATAGTCCAATATTACCCAGTGACAGTCTGGGATGTGTTTACTATCACCCTGAGGTGAAATGAGTCTGGCTAAACAAGAGGTTTCGATGTTAGAGCAGCCTGAAAAAAGAGTTACAATATGGCTTCAATTAGAAGCCTGAAAAAGAGTTGAAATATAGCTTTGGGTGGTCATTTAAACCTTTAATTTTTAAATCCTATATCAGAATAGTCCAATATTACCCAGTGACAGTCTGGGATGTGTATGCTATCACCCTGATGTGAAATGAGTCTGGCTAAACAAGAGGTTTCGATATTAGAGCAGCCTGAAAAAGAGTTAAAATATGTCTTTAATTAGCAGCCTGAAAAAGAGTTGAAATATAGCTTTGGGTGGACATTTAAACATTTAATTTTTAAATCCTATATCAGAATATTCCAATATTACCCAGTGACATTCTGGGATGTGTATACTATCACCCTGACGTAAAATGAGTCTGGCTAAACAGGAGGTTTCGATGTTAGATCAGCCTGAAAAAGAGATACAATATGCCTTTTATTAGAAGCCAACATATAGCCAAAATATAGATTTAATTGGACATTTAACACTTTAATTTTTAAATCCTGTATCAGAATAGTCCAATATTACCCAGTGACAGTTTGGAATGTGTATACTATCATCCTGATGTGAAAGGAGTCTGGCTAAACAGGAGGTTTCGATGTTAGATCAGCCTGAAAAAGAGATACAATATGCCTTTAATTAGAAGCCAAAATATAGCCAAAATATAGATTTAATTGGACATTTAACAATTAAATTTTTGAATCCTGTATCAGAATAGTCCAATATTACCCAGTGACAGTCTGGGATGTGTATACTATCACCCTGATGTGAAATGAGTCTGGCTAAACAGGAGGTTTCGATGTTAGAGCAGCCTGAAAAAGAGTTACAATATGGCTTCAATTAGAAGCCTGAAAAAGAGTTGAAATATAGCTTTGGGTGGACATTTAAACCTTTAATTTTTAAATCCTATATCAGAATAGTCCAATATTACCCAGTGACAGTCTGGGATGTGTATACTATCACCCTGATGTGAAATGAGCCTGTCTAAACAGGAGGTTTCCATGTTAGATCAGCCTGAAAACGAGATACAATATGCCTTTAATTAGAAGCCAAAATATAGCCAAAATATAGATTTAATTGGACATTTAACACTTTAATTTTTAGATCCTGTATCAGAATAGTCCAATATTACCCAGTGACAGTCTGGGATGTGGATACTATCACTCTGATGTGAAATGAGTCTGGCTAAACAGGAGGTTTCGATGTTAGAGCAGCCTGAAAAAGAGTTACAATATGGCTTCAATTAGAAGCCTGAAAAATAGTTGAAATATAGCTTTGGGTGGACAATTAAACCTTTAATTTTTAAATCCTATATCAGAATAGTCCAATATTACCCAGTGACAGTCTGGGATGTGTTTACTATCACCCTGAGGTGAAATGAGTCTGGCTAAACAAGAGGTTTCGATGTTAGAGCAGCCTGAAAAAAGAGTTACAATATGTTTTCAATTAGAAGCCTGAAAAAGAGTTGAAATATAGCTTTGGGTGGACATTTAAACCTTTAATTTTTAAATCCTATATCAGAATAGTCCAATATTACCCAGTGACAGTCTGGGATGTGTATGCTATCACCCTGACGTGAAATGAGTCTGGCTAAACAAGAGGTTTCGATGTTAGAGCAGTCTGAAAAAGAGTTAAAATATGTCTTTAATTAGCAGCCTGAAAAAGAGTTGAAATATAGCTTTGGGTGGACATTTAAACATTTAATTTTTAAATCCTATATCAGAATATTCCAATATTACCCAGTGACAGTCTGGGATGTGTATACTATCACCCTGACGTGAAATGAGTCTGGCTAAACAGGAGGTTTCGATGTTAGATCAGCCTGAAAAAGAGATACAATATGCCTTTAATTAGAAGCCAAAATATAGCCAAAATATAGATTTAATTGGACATTTAACACTTTAGTTTTTAAATCCTGTATCAGAATAGTCCAATATTACCCAGTGACAGTTTGGGATGTGTATACTATCATCCTGATGTGAAAGGAGTCTGGCTAAACAGGAGGTTTCGATGTTAGAGCAGCCTGAAAAAGAGATACAATATGCCTTTAATTAGAAGCCAAAATATAGCCAAAATAGAGATTTAATTGGACATGTAACAATTAAATTTTTGAATCCTGTATCAGAATAGTCCAATATTACCCAGTGACAGTTTGGGATGTGTATACTATCATCCTGATGTGAAAGGAGTCTGGCTAAACAGGAGGTTTCGATGTTAGAGCAGCCTGAAAAAGAGATACAATATGCCTTTAATTAGAAGCCAAAATATAGCCAAAATATAGATTTAATTGGACATTTAACAATTAAATTTTTGAATCCTGTATCAGAATAGTCCAATATTACCCAGTGACAGTCTGGGATGTGTATACTATCACCCTGATGTGAAATGAGTCTGGCTAAACAAGAGGTTTCGATGTTAGAGCAGCCTGAAAAAAGAGTTACAATATGGCTTCAATTAGAAGCCTGAAAAAAAGTTGAGATATAGCTTTGGGTGGACATTTAAACCTTTAATTTTTAAATCCTGTATCAGAATAGTCCAATATTACCCAGTGACAGTCTGGGATGTGTATACTATCATCCTGATGTGAAATGAGTCTGGCTAAACAGGAGGTTTCGATGTTAGAGCAGCCTGAAAAAGAGTTACAATATGGCTTCAATTAGAAGCCTGAAAAATAGTTGAAATATAGCTTTGGGTGGACATTTAAACCTTTAATTTTAAATCCTATATCAGAATAGTCCAATATTACCCAGTGACAGTCTGGGATGTGTTTACTATCACCCTGAGGTGAAATGAGTCTGGCTAAACAAGAGGTTTCGATGTTAGAGCAGCCTGAAAAAAGAGTTACAATATGGCTTCAATTAGAAGCCTGAAAAAGAGTTGAAATATAGCTTTGGGTGGACATTTAAACCTTTAATTTTTAAATCCTATATCAGAATAGTCCAATATTACCCAGTGACAGTCTGGGATGTGTATATTATCACCCTGATGTGAAATAAGCCTGTCTAAACAGTAGGTTTCAATGTTACAGCAGCCTAAAAAAGAGTTACAATATGTCTTTAATTAGCAGCCTGAAAAAAAGTTGAAATATAGCTTTAAGTGGACATTTAAACCTTTAATTTTAAAATCCTATATCAGAATAGTCCAATATTACCCAGTGACAGTCTGGGATGTGTATGCTATCACCCTGATGTGAAATGAGTCTGGCTAAACAAGAGGTTTCGATATTAGAGCAGCCTGAAAAAGAGTTAAAATATGTCTTTAATTAGCAGCCTGAAAAAGAGTTGAAATATAGCTTTGGGTGGACATTTAAACATTTAATTTTTAAATCCTGTATCAGAATATTCCAATATTACCCAGTGACATTCTGCGATGTGTATACTATCACCCTGACGTGAAATGAGTCTGGCTAAACAGGAGGTTTCGATGTTAGATCAGCCTGAAAAAGAGATACAATATGCCTTTAATTAGAAGCCAACATATAGCCAAAATATAGATTTAATTGGACATTTAACACTTTAATTTTTAAATCCTGTATCAGAATAGTCCAATATTACCCAGTGACAGTTTGGAATGTGTATACTATCATCCTGATGTGAAAGGAGTCTGGCTAAACAGGAGGTTTCGATGTTAGATCAGCCTGAAAAAGAGATACAATATGCCTTTAATTAGAAGCCAAAATATAGCCAAAATATAGATTTAATTGGACATTTAACAATTAAATTTTTGAATCCTGTATCAGAATAGTCCAATATTACCCAGTGACAGTCTGGGATGTGTATACTATCACCCTGATGTGAAATGAGTCTGGCTAAACAGGAGGTTTCGATGTTAGAGCAGCCTGAAAAAGAGTTACAATATGGCTTCAATTAGAAGCCTGAAAAAGAGTTGAAATATAGCTTTGGGTGGACATTTAAACCTTTAATTTTTAAATCCTATATCAGAATAGTCCAATATTACCCAGTGACAGTCTGGGATGTGTATACTATCACCCTGATGTGAAATGAGCCTGTCTAAACAGGAGGTTTCCATGTTAGATCAGCCTGAAAAAGAGATACAATATGCCTTTAATTAGAAGCCAAAATATAGCCAAAATATAGATTTAATTGGACATTTAACACTTTAATTTTTAAATCCTGTATCAGAATAGTCCAATATTACCCAGTGACAGTTTGGGATGTGTATACTATCATCCTGATGTGAAAGGAGTCTGGCTAAACAGGAGGTTTCGATGTTAGATCAGCCTGAAAAAGAGATACAATATGCCTTTAATTAGAAGCCAAAATATAGCCAAAATATAGATTTAATTGGACATTTAACAATTAAATTTTTAAATCCTGTATCAGAATAGTCCAATATTACCCAGTGACAGGCTGGGATGTGTATACTATCATCCTGATGTGAAATGAGTCTGGCTAAACAGGAGGTTTCGATGTTAGAGCAGCCTGAAAAAGAGTTACAATATGGCTTCAATTAGAAGCCTGAAAAATAGTTGAAATATAGCTTTGGGTGGACATTTAAACCTTTAATTTTTAAATCCTATATCAGAATAGTCCAATATTACCCAGTGACAGTCTGGGATGTGTTTACTATCACCCTCAGGTGAAATGAGTCTGGCTAAACAAGAGGTTTCGATGTTAGAGCAGCCTGAAAAAAGAGTTACAATATGGCTTCAATTAGAAGCCTGAAAAATAGTTGAAATATAGCTTTGGGTGGACATTTAAACCTTTAATTTTTAAATCCTATATCAGAATAGTCCAATATTACCCAGTGACAGTCTGGGATGTGTTTACTATCACCCTGAGGTGAAATGAGTCTGGCTAAACAAGAGGTTTCGATGTTAGAGCAGCCTGAAAAAAGAGTTACAATATGGCTTCAATTAGAAGCCTGAAAAAGAGTTGAAATATAGCTTTGGGTAGACATTTAAACCTTTAATTTTTAAATCCTATATCAGAATAGTCCAATATTACCCAGTGACAGTATGGGATGTGTATACTATCACCCTGATGTGAAATGAGCCTGTCTAAACAGGAGGTTTCAATGTTACAGCAGCCTAAAAAAGAGTTACAATATGTCTTTAATTAGCAGCCTGAAAAAAAGTTGAAATATAGCTTTAAGTGGACATTTAAACCTTTAATTTTAAAATCCTATATCAGAATAGTCCAATATTACCCAGTGACAGTCTGGGATGTGTTTACTATCACCCTCAGGTGAAATGAGTCTGGCTAAACAAGAGGTTTCGATGTTAGAGCAGCCTGAAAAAAGAGTTACAATATGGCTTCAATTAGAAGCCTGAAAAATAGTTGAAATATAGCTTTGGGTGGACATTTAAACCTTTAATTTTTAAATCCTATATCAGAATAGTCCAATATTACCCAGTGACAGTCTGGGATGTGTTTACTATCACCCTGAGGTGAAATGAGTCTGGCTAAACAAGAGGTTTCGATGTTAGAGCAGCCTGAAAAAAGAGTTACAATATGGCTTCAATTAGAAGCCTGAAAAAGAGTTGAAATATAGCTTTGGGTAGACATTTAAACCTTTAATTTTTAAATCCTATATCAGAATAGTCCAATATTACCCAGTGACAGTATGGGATGTGTATACTATCACCCTGATGTGAAATGAGCCTGTCTAAACAGGAGGTTTCAATGTTACAGCAGCCTAAAAAAGAGTTACAATATGTCTTTAATTAGCAGCCTGAAAAAAAGTTGAAATATAGCTTTAAGTGGACATTTAAACCTTTAATTTTAAAATCCTATATCAGAATAGTCCAATATTACCCAGTGACAGTCTGGGATGTGTTTACTATCACCCTGAGGTGAAATGAGTCTGGCTAAACAAGAGGTTTCGATGTTAGAGCAGCCTGAAAAAAGAGTTACAATATGGCTTCAATTAGAAGCCTGAAAAAGAGTTGAAATATAGCTTTGGGTGGACATTTAAACCTTTACTTTTTAAATCCTATATCAGAATAGTCCAATATTACCCAGTGACAGTCTGGGATGTGTATACTATCACCCTGATGTGAAATGAGCCTGTATAAACAGGAGGTTTCAATGTTACAGCAGCCTAAAAAAGAGTTCCAATATGTCTTTAATTAGCAGCCTGAAAAAAAGTTGACATATCGCTTTAAGTGGACATTTAAACCTTTAATTTTAAAATCCTATATCAGAATAGTCCAATATTACCCAGTGACAGTCTGGGATGTGTCTGCTATCACCCTGATGTGAAATGAGTCTGGCTAAACAAGAGGTTTCGATGTTAGAGCAGCCTGAAAAAAGAGTTACAATATGGCTTCAATTAGAAGCCTGAAAAAGAGTTGAAATATAGCTTTGGGTGGACATTTAAACCTTTAATTTTTAAATCCTATATCAGAATAGTCCAATATTACCCAGTGACAGTCTGGGATGTGTATGATATCACCCTGACGTGAAATGAGTCTGGCTAAACAGGAGGTTTCGATGTTAGATCAGCCTGAAAAAGAGATACAATATGCCTTTAATTAGAAGCCAAAATATAGCCAAAATATAGATTTAATTGGACATTTAACACTTTAGTTTTTAAATCCTGTATCAGAATAGTCCAATATTACCCAGTGACAGTTTGGGATGTGTATACTATCATCCTGATGTGAAAGGAGTCTGGCTAAACAGGAGGTTTCGATGTTAGAGCAGCCTGAAAAAGAGATACAATATGCCTTTAATTAGAAGCCAAAATATAGCCAAAATATAGATTTAATTGGACATTTAACAATTAAATTTTTGAATCCTGTATCAGAATAGTCCAATATTACCCAGTGACAGTCTGGGATATGTATACTATCACCCTGATGTGAAATGAGTCTGGCTAAACAGGAGGTTTCGATGTTAGAGCAGCCTGAAAAAGAGTTACAATATGGCTTCAATTAGAAGCCTGAAAAAGAGTTGAAATATAGCTTTGGGTGGACAATTAAACCTTTCATTTTTAAATCCTATATCAGAATAGTCCAATATTACCCAGTGACAGTCTGGGATGTGTTTACTATCACCCTGAGGTGAAATGAGTCTGGCTAAACAAGAGGTTTCGATGTTAGAGCAGCCTGAAAAAAGAGTTACAATATGGCTTCAATTAGAAGCCTGAAAAAGAGTTGAAATATAGCTTTGGGTGGACATTTAAACCTTTAATTTTTAAATCCTATATCAGAATAGTCCAGTATTACCCAGTGACAGTCTGGGATGTGTATACTATCACCCTGATGTGAAATGAGCCTGTCTAAACAGGAGGTTTCCATGTTAGATCAGCCTGAAAACGAGATACAATATGCCTTTAATTAGAAGCAAAAATGTAGCCAAAATATAGATTTAATTGGACATTTAACACTTTAATTTTTAAATCCTGTATCAGAATAGTCCAATATTACCCAGTGACAGTCTGGGATGTGGATACTATCACTCTGATGTGAAATGAGTCTGGCTAAACAGGAGGTTTCGATGTTAGAGCAGCCTGAAAAAGAGTTACAATATGGCTTCAATTAGAAGCCTGAAAAAGAGTTGAAATATAGCTTTGGGTGGACATTTAAACCTTTAATTTTTAAATCCTATATCAGAATAGTCCAATATTACCCAGTGACAGTCTGGGATGTGTATGCTATCACCCTGACGTGAAATGAGTCTGGCTAAACAAGAGGTTTCGATGTTAGAGCAGCCTGAAAAAGAGTTACAATATGGCTTCAATTAGAAGCCTGAAAAATAGTTAAAATCTAGCTTTGGGTGGACATTTAAACCTTTAATTTTTAAATCCTATATCAGAATAGTCCAATATTACCCAGTGACAGTCTGGGATGTGTTTACTATCACCCTCAGGTGAAATGAGTCTGGCTAAACAAGAGGTTTCGATGTTAGAGCAGCCTGAAAAAAGAGTTACAATATGGCTTCAATTAGAAGCCTGAAAAATAGTTGAAATATAGCTTTGGGTGGACATTTAAACCTTTAATTTTTAAATCCTATATCAGAATAGTCCAATATTACCCAGTGACAGTCTGGGATGTGTTTACTATCACCCTGAGGTGAAATGAGTCTGGCTAAACAAGAGGTTTCGATGTTAGAGCAGCCTGAAAAAAGAGTTACAATATGGCTTCAATTAGAAGCCTGAAAAAGAGTTGAAATATAGCTTTGGGTAGACATTTAAACCTTTAATTTTTAAATCCTATATCAGAATAGTCCAATATTACCCAGTGACAGTATGGGATGTGTATACTATCACCCTGATGTGAAATGAGCCTGTCTAAACAGGAGGTTTCAATGTTACAGCAGCCTAAAAAAGAGTTACAATATGTCTTTAATTAGCAGCCTGAAAAAAAGTTGAAATATAGCTTTAAGTGGACATTTAAACCTTTAATTTTAAAATCCTATATCAGAATAGTCCAATATTACCCAGTGACAGTCTGGGATGTGTTTACTATCACCCTGAGGTGAAATGAGTCTGGCTAAACAAGAGGTTTCGATGTTAGAGCAGCCTGAAAAAAGAGTTACAATATGGCTTCAATTAGAAGCCTGAAAAAGAGTTGAAATATAGCTTTGGGTGGACATTTAAACCTTTACTTTTTAAATCCTATATCAGAATAGTCCAATATTACCCAGTGACAGTCTGGGATGTGTATACTATCACCCTGATGTGAAATGAGCCTGTCTAAACAGGAGGTTTCAATGTTACAGCAGCCTAAAAAAGAGTTCCAATATGTCTTTAATTAGCAGCCTGAAAAAAAGTTGACATATCGCTTTAAGTGGACATTTAAACCTTTAATTTTAAAATCCTATATCAGAATAGTCCAATATTACCCAGTGACAGTCTGGGATGTGTCTGCTATCACCCTGATGTGAAATGAGTCTGGCTAAACAAGAGGTTTCGATGTTAGAGCAGCCTGAAAAAAGAGTTACAATATGGCTTCAATTAGAAGCCTGAAAAAGAGTTGAAATATAGCTTTGGGTGGACATTTAAACCTTTAATTTTTAAATCCTATATCAGAATAGTCCAATATTACCCAGTGACAGTCTGGGATGTGTATGCTATCACCCTGACGTGAAATGAGTCTGGCTAAACAAGAGGTTTCGATGTTAGAGCAGTCTGAAAAAGAGTTAAAATATGTCTTTAATTAGCAGCCTGAAAAAGAGTTGAAATATAGCGTTGGGTGGACATTTAAACATTTAATTTTTAAATCCTATATCAAAATATTCCAATATTACCCAGTGACAGTCTGGGATGTGTATACTATCACCCTGACGTGAAATGAGTCTGGCTAAACAGGAGGTTTCGATGTTAGATCAGCCTGAAAAAGAGATACAATATGCCTTTAATTAGAAGCCAAAATATAGCCAAAATATAGATTTAATTGGACATTTAACACTTTAGTTTTTAAATCCTGTATCAGAATAGTCCAATATTACCCAGTGACAGTTTGGGATGTGTATACTATCATCCTGATGTGAAAGGAGTCTGGCTAAACAGGAGGTTTCGATGTTAGAGCAGCCTGAAAAAGAGATACAATATGCCTTTAATTAGAAGCCAAAATATAGCCAAAATATAGATTTAATTGGACATTTAACAATTAAATTTTTGAATCCTGTATCAGAATAGTCCAATATTACCCAGTGACAGTCTGGGATATGTATACTATCACCCTGATGTGAAATGAGTCTGGCTAAACAGGAGGTTTCGATGTTAGAGCAGCCTGAAAAAGAGTTACAATATGGCTTCAATTAGAAGCCTGAAAAAGAGTTGAAATATAGCTTTGGGTGGACAATTAAACCTTTCATTTTTAAATCCTATATCAGAATAGTCCAATATTACCCAGTGACAGTCTGGGATGTGTTTACTATCACCCTGAGGTGAAATGAGTCTGGCTAAACAAGAGGTTTCGATGTTAGAGCAGCCTGAAAAAAGAGTTACAATATGGCTTCAATTAGAAGCCTGAAAAAGAGTTGAAATATAGCTTTGGGTGGACATTTAAACCTTTAATTTTTAAATCCTATATCAGAATAGTCCAGTATTACCCAGTGACAGTCTGGGATGTGTATACTATCACCCTGATGTGAAATGAGCCTGTCTAAACAGGAGGTTTCCATGTTAGATCAGCCTGAAAACGAGATACAATATGCCTTTAATTAGAAGCAAAAATGTAGCCAAAATATAGATTTAATTGGACATTTAACACTTTAATTTTTAAATCCTGTATCAGAATAGTCCAATATTACCCAGTGACAGTCTGGGATGTGGATACTATCACTCTGATGTGAAATGAGTCTGGCTAAACAGGAGGTTTCGATGTTAGAGCAGCCTGAAAAAGAGTTACAATATGGCTTCAATTAGAAGCCTGAAAAAGAGTTGAAATATAGCTTTGGGTGGACAATTAAACCTTTAATTTTTAAATCCTATATCAGAATAGTCCAATATTACCCAGTGACAGTCTGGGATGTGTTTACTATCACCCTGAGGTGAAATGAGTCTGGCTAAACAAGAGGTTTCGATGTTAGAGCAGCCTGAAAAAAGAGTTACAATATGGCTTCAATTAGAAGCCTGAAAAAGAGTTGAAATATAGCTTTGGGTGGACATTTAAACCTTTAATTTTTAAATCCTATATCAGAATAGTCCAATATTACCCAGTGACAGTCTGGGATGTGTATGCTATCACCCTGACGTGAAATGAGTCTGGCTAAACAAGAGGTTTCGATGTTAGAGCAGTCTGAAAAAGAGTTAAAATATGTCTTTAATTAGCAGCCAAAATATAGCCAAAATATAGATTTAATTGGACATTTAACACTTTAGTTTTTAAATCCTGTATCAGAATAGTCCAATATTACCCAGTGACAGTTTGGGATGTGTATACTATCATCCTGATGTGAAAGGAGTCTGGCTAAACAGGAGGTTTCGATGTTAGAGCAGCCTGAAAAAGAGTTACAATATGGCTTCAATTAGAAGCCTGAAAAAGAGTTGAAATATAGCTTTGGGTGGACAATTAAACCTTTAATTTTTAAATCCTATATCAGAATAGTCCAATATTACCCAGTGACAGTCTGGGATGTGTTTACTATCACCCTGAGGTGAAATGAGTCTGGCTAAACAAGAGGTTTCGATGTTAGAGCAGCCTGAAAAAAGAGTTACAATATGGCTTCAATTAGAAGCCTGAAAAAAAGTTGAGATATAGCTTTGGGTGGACATTTAAACCTTTAATTTTTAAATCCTGTATCAGAATAGTCCAATATTACCCAGTGACAGTCTGGGATGTGTATACTATCATCCTGATGTGAAATGAGTCTGGCTAAACAGGAGGTTTCGATGTTAGAGCAGCCTGAAAAAGAGTTACAATATGGCTTCAATTAGAAGCCTGAAAAATAGTTGAAATATAGCTTTGGGTGGACATTTAAACCTTTAATTTTTAAATCCTATATCAGAATAGTCCAATATTACCCAGTGACAGTCTGGGATGTGTTTACTATCACCCTGCGGTGAAATGAGTCTGGCTAAACAAGAGGTTTCGATGTTAGAGCAGCCTGAAAAAAGAGTTACAATATGGCTTCAATTAGAAGCCTGAAAAAGAGTTGAAATATAGCTTTGGGTGGACATTTAAACCTTTAATTTTTAAATCCTATATCAGAATAGTCCAATATTACCCAGTGACAGTCTGGGATGTGTATATTATCACCCTGATGTGAAATAAGCCTGTCTAAACAGGAGGTTTCAATGTTACAGCAGCCTAAAAAAGAGTTACAATATGTCTTTAATTAGCAGCCTGAAAAAAAGTTGAAATATAGCTTTAAGTGGACATTTAAACCTTTAATTTTTAAATCCTATATCAGAATAGTCCAATATTACCCAGTGACAGTCTGGGATGTGTATATTATCACCCTGATGTGAAATAAGCCTGTCTAAACAGGAGGTTTCAATGTTACAGCAGCCTAAAAAAGAGTTACAATATGTCTTTAATTAGCAGCCTGAAAAAAAGTTGAAATATAGCTTTAAGTGGACATTTAAACCTTTAATTTTTAAATCCTATATCAGAATAGTCCAATATTACCCAGTGACAGTCTGGGATGTGTATATTATCACCCTGATGTGAAATAAGCCTGGCTAAACAAGAGGTTTCGATGTTAGAGCAGTCTGAAAAAGAGTTAAAATATGTCTTTAATTAGCAGCCTGAAAAAGAGTTGAAATATAGCTTTGGGTGGACATTTAAACATTTAATTTTTAAATCCTATATCAGAATATTCCAATATTACCCAGTGACAGTCTGGGATGTGTATACTATCACCCTGACGTGAAATGAGTCTGGCTAAACAGGAGGTTTCGATGTTAGATCAGCCTGAAAAAGAGATACAATATGCCTTTAATTAGAAGCCAAAATATAGCCAAAATATAGATTTAATTGGACATTTAACACTTTAGTTTTTAAATCCTGTATCAGAATAGTCCAATATTACCCAGTGACAGTTTGGGATGTGTATACTATCATCCTGATGTGAAAGGAGTCTGGCTAAACAGGAGGTTTCGATGTTAGAGCAGCCTGAAAAAGAGATACAATATGCCTTTAATTAGAAGCCAAAATATAGCCAAAATATAGATTTAATTGGACATTTAACAATTAAATTTTTGAATCCTTTTTCAGAATAGTCCAATATTACCCAGTGACAGTCTGGGATATGTATACTATCACCCTGATGTGAAATGAGTCTGGCTAAACAGGAGGTTTCGATGTTAGAGCAGCCTGAAAAAGAGTTACAATATGGCTTCAATTAGAAGCCTGAAAAAGAGTTGAAATATAGCTTTGGGTGGACAATTAAACCTTTAATTTTTAAATCCTATATCAGAATAGTCCAATATTACCCAGTGACAGTCTGGGATGTGTTTACTATCACCCTGAGGTGAAATGAGTCTGGCTAAACAAGAGGTTTCGATGTTAGAGCAGCCTGAAAAAAGAGTTACAATATGGCTTCAATTAGAAGCCTGAAAAAAAGTTGAGATATAGCTTTGGGTGGACATTTAAACCTTTAATTTTTAAATCCTGTATCAGAATAGTCCAATATTACCCAGTGACAGTCTGGGATGTGTATACTATCATCCTGATGTGAAATGAGTCTGGCTAAACAGGAGGTTTCGATGTTAGAGCAGCCTGAAAAAGAGTTACAATATGGCTTCAATTAGAAGCCTGAAAAATAGTTGAAATATAGCTTTGGGTGGACATTTAAACCTTTAATTTTTAAATCCTATATCAGAATAGTCCAATATTACCCAGTGACAGTCTGGGATGTGTTTACTATCACCCTGAGGTGAAATGAGTCTGGCTAAACAAGAGGTTTCGATGTTAGAGCAGCCTGAAAAAAGAGTTACAATATGGCTTCAATTAGAAGCCTGAAAAAGAGTTGAAATATAGCTTTGGGTGGACATTTAAACCTTTAATTTTTAAATCCTATATCAGAATAGTCCAATATTACCCAGTGACAGTCTGGGATGTGTATATTATCACCCTGATGTGAAATAAGCCTGTCTAAACAGGAGGTTTCAATGTTACAGCAGCCTAAAAAAGAGTTACAATATGTCTTTAATTAGCAGCCTGAAAAAAAGTTGAAATACAGCTTTAAGTGGACATTTAAACCTTTAATTTTAAAATCCTATATCAGAATAGTCCAATATTACCCAGTGACAGTCTGGGATGTGTTTACTATCACCCTGAGGTGAAATGAGTCTGGCTAAACAAGAGGTTTCGATGTTAGAGCAGCCTGAAAAAAGAGTTACAATATGGCTTCAATTAGAAGCCTGAAAAAGAGTTGAAATATAGCTTTGGGTGGACATTTAAACCTTTAATTTTTAAATCCTATATCAGAATAGTCCAATATTACCCAGTGACAGTCTGGGATGTGTATACTATCACCCTGATGTGAAATGAGCCTGTCTAAACAGGAGGTTTCCATGTTAGATCAGCCTGAAAACGAGATACAATATGCCTTTAATTAGAAGCCAAAATATAGCCAAAATATAGATTTAATTGGACATTTAACACTTTAATTTTTAAATCATGTATCAGAATAGTCCAATATTACCCAGTGACAGTCTGGGATGTGGATACTATCACTCTGATGTGAAATGAGTCTGGCTAAACAGGAGGTTTCGATGTTAGAGCAGCCTGAAAAAGAGTTACAATATGGCTTCAATTAGAAGCCTGAAAAAGAGTTGAAATATAGCTTTGGGTGGACATTTAAACCTTTAATTTTTAAATCCTATATCAGAATAGTCCAATATTACCCAGTGACAGTCTGGGATGTGTATGCTATCACCCTGACGTGAAATGAGTCTGGCTAAACAAGAGGTTTCGATGTTAGAGCAGTCTGAAAAAGAGTTAAAATATGTCTTTAATTAGCAGCCTGAAAAAGAGTTGAAATATAGCTTTGGGTGGACATTTAAACATTTAATTTTTAAATCCTATATCAGAATATTCCAATATTACCCAGTGACAGTCTGGGATGTGTATACTATCACCTGGACGTGAAATGAGTCTGGCTAAACAGGAGGTTTCGATGTTAGATCAGCCTGAAAAAGAGATACAATATGCCTTTAATTAGAAGCCAAAATATAGCCAAAATATAGATTTAATTGGACATTTAACACTTTAGTTTTTAAATCCTGTATCAGAATAGTCCAATATTACCCAGTGACAGTTTGGGATGTGTATACTATCATCCTGATGTGAAAGGAGTCTGGCTAAACAGGAGGTTTCGATGTTAGAGCAGCCTGAAAAAGAGATACAATATGCCTTTAATTAGAAGCCAAAATATAGCCAAAATATAGATTTAATTGGACATTTAACAATTAAATTTTTGAATCCTGTATCAGAATAGTCCAATATTACCCAGTGACAGTCTGGGATGTGTATACTATCACCCTGATGTGAAATGAGTCTGGCTAAACAGGAGGTTTCGATGTTAGAGCAGCCTGAAAAAGAGTTACAATATGGCTTCAATTAGAAGCCTGAAAAAGAGTTGAAATATAGCTTTGGGTGGACATTTAAACCTTTAATTTTTAAATCCTGTATCAGAATAGTCCAATATTACCCAGTGACAGTCTGGGATGTGTATACTATCATCCTGATGTGAAATGAGTCTGGCTAAACAGGAGGTTTCGATGTTAGAGCAGCCTGAAAAAGAGTTACAATATGGCTTCAATTAGAAGCCTGAAAAATAGTTGAAATTTAGCTTTGGGTGGACATTTAAACCTTTAATTTTTAAATCCTATATCAGAATAGTCCAATATTACCCAGTGACAGTCTGGGATGTGTATACTATCACCCTGATGTGAAATGAGCCTGTCTAATCAGGAGGTTTCAATGTTACAGCAGCCTAAAAAAGAGTTCCAATATGTCTTTAATTAGCAGCCTGAAAAAGAGTTGAAATATAGCTTTGGGTGGACATTTAAACATTTAATTTTTAAATCCTATATCAGAATATTCCAATATTACCCAGTGACATTCTGGGATGTGTATACTATCACCCTAACGTGAAATGAGTCTGGCTAAACAGGAGGTTTAGATGTTAGATCAGCCTGAAAAAGAGATACAATATGCCTTTAATTAGAAGCCAACATATAGCCAAAATATAGATTTAATTGGACATTTAACACTTTAATTTTTAAATCCTGTATCAGAATAGTCCAATATTACCCAGTGACAGTTTGGAATGTGTATACTATCATCCTGATGTGAAAGGAGTCTGGCTAAACAGGAGGTTTCGATGTTAGATCAGCCTGAAAAAGAGATACAATATGCCTTTAATTAGAAGCCAAAATATAGCCAAAATATAGATTTAATTGGACATTTAACAATTAAATTTTTGAATCCTGTATCAGAATAGTCCAATATTACCCAGTGACAGTCTGGGATGTGTATACTATCACCCTGATGTGAAATGAGTCTGGCTAAACAGGAGGTTTCGATGTTAGAGCAGCCTGAAAAAGAGTTACAATATGGCTTCAATTAGAAGCCTGAAAAAGAGTTGAAATATAGCTTTGGGTGGACATTTAAACCTTTAATTTTTAAATCCTATATCAGAATAGTCCAATATTACCCAGTGACAGTCTGGGATGTGTATACTATCACCCTGATGTGAAATGAGCCTGTCTAAACAGGAGGTTTCCATGTTAGATCAGCCTGAAAAAGAGATACAATATGCCTTTAATTAGAAGCCAAAATATAGCCAAAATATAGATTTAATTGGACATTTAACACTTTAATTTTTAAATCCTGTATCAGAATAGTCCAATATTACCCAGTGACAGTTTGGGATGTGTATACTATCATCCTGATGTGAAAGGAGTCTGGCTAAACAGGAGGTTTCGATGATAGATCAGCCTGAAAAAGAGATACAATATGCCTTTAATTAGAAGCCAAAATATAGCCAAAATATAGATTTAATTGGACATTTAACAATTAAATTTTTAAATCCTGTATCAGAATAGTCCAATATTACCCAGTGACAGGCTGGGATGTGTATACTATCATCCTGATGTGAAATGAGTCTGGCTAAACAGGAGGTTTCGATGTTAGAGCAGCCTGAAAAAGAGTTACAATATGGCTTCAATTAGAAGCCTGAAAAATAGTTGAAATATAGCTTTGGGTGGACATTTAAACCTTTAATTTTTAAATCATGTATCAGAATAGTCCAATATTACCCAGTGACAGTCTGGGATGTGTTTACTATCACCCTGAGGTGAAATGAGTCTGGCTAAACAAGAGGTTTCGATGTTAGAGCAGCCTGAAAAAAGAGTTACAATATGGCTTCAATTAGAAGCCTGAAAAAGAGTTGAAATATAGCTTTGGGTGGACATTTAAACCTTTAATTTTTAAATCCTATATCAGAATAGTCCAATATTACCCAGTGACAGTCTGGGATGTGTATACTATCATCCTGATGTGAAATGAGTCTGGCTAAACAGGAGGTTTCGATGTTAGAGCAGCCTGAAAAAGAGTTACAATATGGCTTCAATTAGAAGCCTGAAAAATAGTTGAAATATAGCTTTGGGTGGACATTTAAACCTTTAATTTTTAAATCCTATATCAGAATAGTCCAATATTACCCAGTGACAGTCTGGGATGTGTTTACTATCACCCTGAGGTGAAATGAGTCTGGCTAAACAAGAGGTTTCGATGTTAGAGCAGCCTGAAAAAAGAGTTACAATATGGCTTCAATTAGAAGCCTGAAAAAGAGTTGAAATATAGCTTTGGGTAGACATTTAAACCTTTAATTTTTAAATCCTATATCAGAATAGTCCAATATTACCCAGTGACAGTATGGGATGTGTATACTATCACCCTGATGTGAAATGAGCCTGTCTAAACAGGAGGTTTCAATGTTACAGCAGCCTAAAAAAGAGTTACAATATGTCTTTAATTAGCAGCCTGAAAAAAAGTTGAAATATAGCTTTAAGTGGACATTTAAACCTTTAATTTTAAAATCCTATATCAGAATAGTCCAATATTACCCAGTGACAGTCTGGGATGTGTTTACTATCACCCTGAGGTGAAATGAGTCTGGCTAAACAAGAGGTTAAAAAGAGTTACAATATGGCTTCAATTAGAAGCCTGAAAAAGAGTTGAAATATAGCTTTGGGTGGACATTTAAACCTTTACTTTTTAAATCCTATATCAGAATAGTCCAATATTACCCAGTGACAGTCTGGGATGTGTATACTATCACCCTGATGTGAAATGAGCCTGTCTAAACAGGAGGTTTCAATGTTACAGCAGCCTAAAAAAGAGTTCCAATATGTCTTTAATTAGCAGCCTGAAAAAAAGTTGACATATCGCTTTAAGTGGACATTTAAACCTTTAATTTTAAAATCCTATATCAGAATAGTCCAATATTACCCAGTGACAGTCTGGGATGTGTCTGCTATCACCCTGATGTGAAATGAGTCTGGCTAAACAAGAGGTTTCGATGTTAGAACAGCCTGAAAAAGAGTTAAAATATGTCTTTAATTAGCATCCTGAAAAAGAGTTGAAATATAGCTTTGGGTGGACATTTAAACATTTAATTTTTAAATCTTATATCAGAATATTCCAATATTACCCAGTGACATTCTGGGATGTGTATACTATCACCCTGACGTGAAATGAGTCTGGCTAAAAAGGAGGTTTCGATGTTAGATCAGCCTGTAAAAGAGATACAATATGCCTTTAATTAGAAGCCAACATATAGCCAAAATATAGATTTAATTGGACATTTAACACTTTAATTTTTAAATCCTGTATCAGAATAGTCCAATATTACCCAGTGACAGTTTGGAATGTGTATACTATCATCCTGATGTGAAAGGAGTCTGGCTAAACAGGAGGTTTCGATGTTAGATCAGCCTGAAAAAGAGATACAATATGCCTTTAATTAGAAGCCAAAATATAGCCAAAATATAGATTTAATTGGACATTTAACAATTAAATTTTTGAATCCTGTATCAGAATAGTCCAATATTACTCAGTGACAGTCTGGGATGTGTATACTATCACCCTGATGTGAAATGAGTCTGGCTAAACAGGAGGTTTCGATGTTAGAGCAGCCTGAAAAAGTTTTACAATATGGCTTCAATTAGAAGCCTGAAAAAGAGTTGAAATATAGCTTTGGGTGGACAATTAAACCTTTAATTTTTAAATCATATATCAGAATAGTCCAATTTTACCCAGTGACAGTCTGGGATGTGTTTACTATCACCCTGAGGTGAAATGAGTCTGGCTAAACAAGAGGTTTCGATGTTAGAGCAGCCTGAAAAAAGAGTTACAATATGGCTTCAATTAGAAGCCTGAAAAAGAGTTGAAATATAGCTTTGGGTGGACATTTAAACCTTTAATTTTTAAATCCTATATCAGAATAGTCCAATATTACCCAGTGACAGTCTGGGATGTGTATACTATCACCCTGATGTGAAATGAGCGTGTCTAAACAGGAGGTTTCCATGTTAGATCAGCCTGAAAAGGAGATACAATATGCCTTTAATTAGAAGCCAAAATATAGCCAAAATATAGATTTAATTGGACATTTAACAATTAAATTTTTAAATCCTGTATCAGAATAGTCCAATATTACCCAGTGACAGTCTGGGATGTGTATACTATCATCCTGATGTGAAATGAGTCTGGCTAAACAGGAGGTTTCGATGTTAGAGCAGCCTGAAAAAGAGTTACAATATGGCTTCAATTAGAAGCCTGAAAAATAGTTGAAATATAGCTTTGGGTGGACATTTAAACCTTTAATTTTGAAATCCTATATCAGAATAGTCCAATATTACCCAGTGACAGTATGGGATGTGTATACTATCACCCTGATATGAAATGAGCCTGTCTAAACAGGAGGTTTCAATGTTACAGCAGCCTAAAAAAGAGTTACAATATGTCTTTAATTAGCAGCCTGAAAAAAAGTTGAAATATAGCTTTAAGTGGACATTTAAACCTTTAATTTTAAAATCCTATATCAGAATAGTCCAATATTACCCACTGACAGTCTGGGATGTGTTTACTATCACCCTGAGGTGAAATGAGTCTGGCTAAACAAGAGGTTTCGATGTTAGAGCAGCCTGAAAAAAGAGTTACAATATGGCTTCAGTTAGAAGCCTGAAAAAGAGTTGAAATATAGCTTTGGGTGGACATTTAAACCTTTACTTTTTAAATCCTATATCAGAATAGTCCAATATTACCCAGTGACAGTCTGGGATGTGTATACTATCACCCTGATGTGAAATGAGCCTGTCTAAACAGGAGGTTTCAATGTTACAGCAGCCTAAAAAAGAGTTCCAATATGTCTTTAATTAGCAGCCTGAAAAAAAGTTGACATATCGCTTTAAGTGGACATTTAAACCTTTAATTTTAAAATCCTATATCAGAATAGTCCAATATTACCCAGTGACAGTCTGGGATGTGTCTGCTATCACCCTGATGTGAAATGAGTCTGGCTAAACAAGAGGTTTCGATGTTAGAGCAGCCTGAAAAAGAGTTAAAATATGTCTTTAATTAGCAGCCTGAAAAAGAGTTGAAATATAGCTTTGGGTGGACATTTAAACATTTAATTTTTAAATCCTATATCAGAATATTCCAATATTACCCAGTTACATTCTGGGATGTGTGTACTATCACCCTGACGTGAAATGAGTCTTGCTAAACAGGAGGTTTCGATGTTAGATCAGCCTGAAAAAGAGATACAATATGCCTTTAATTAGAAACCAACATATAGCCAAAATATAGATTTAATTGGACATTTAACACTTTAATTTTTAAATCCTGTATCAGAATAGTCCAATATTACCCAGTGACAGTTTGGGATGTGTATACTATCATCCTGATGTGAAAGGAGTCTGGCTAAACAGGAGGTTTCGATGTTAGATCAGCCTGAAAAAGAGATACAATATGCCTTTAATTAGAAGCCAAAATATAGCCAAAATATAGATTTAATTGGACATTTAACAATTAAATTTTTGAATCCTGTATCAGAATAGTCCAATATTACCCAGTGACAGTCTGGGATGTGTTTACTATCACCCTGAGGTGAAATGAGTCTGGCTAAACAAGAGGTTTCGATGTTAGAGCAGCCTGAAAAAAGAGTTACAATATGGCTTCAATTAGAAGCCTGAAAAAGAGTTGAAATATAGCTTTGGGTGGACATTTAAACCTTTGATTTTTAAATCCTATATCAGAATAGTCCAATATTACCCAGTGACAGTATGTGATGTGTATACTATCACCCTGATGTGAAATGAGCCTGTCTAAACAGGAGGTTTCAATGTTACAGCAGCCTAAAAAAGAGTTACAATATGTCTTTAATTAGCAGCCTGAAAAAAAGTTGAAATATAGCTTTAAGTGGACATTTAAACCTTTAATTTTAAAATCCTATATCAGAATAGTCCAATATTACCCACTGACAGTCTGGGATGTGTTTACTATCACCCTGAGGTGAAATGAGTCTGGCTAAACAAGAGGTTTCGATGTTAGAGCAGCCTGAAAAAAGAGTTACAATATGGCTTCAATTAGAAGCCTGAAAAAGAGTTGAAATATAGCTTTGGGTGGACATTTAAACCTTTACTTTTTAAATCCTATATCAGAATAGTCCAATATTACCCAGTGACAGTCTGGGATGTGTATACTATCACCCTGATGTGAAATGAGCCTGTCTAAACAGGAGGTTTCAATGTTACAGCAGCCTAAAAAAGAGTTCCAATATGTATTTAATTAGCAGCCTGAAAAAGAGTTGAAATATAGCTTTGGGTGGACATTTAAACCTTTAATTTTTAAATCCTATATCAGAATAGTCCAATATTACCCAGTGACAGTATGGGATGTGTATACTATCACCCTGATATGAAATGAGCCTGTCTAAACAGGAGGTTTCAATGTTACAGCAGCCTAAAAAAGAGTTACAATATGTCTTTAATTAGCAGCCTGAAAAAAAGTTGAAATATAGCTTTAAGTGGACATTTAAACCTTTAATTTTAAAATCCTATATCAGAATAGTCCAATATTACCCACTGACAGTCTGGGATGTGTTTACTATCACCCTGAGGTGAAATGAGTCTGGCTAAACAAGAGGTTTCGATGTTAGAGCAGCCTGAAAAAAGAGTTACAATATGGCTTCAATTAGAAGCCTGAAAAAGAGTTGAAATATAGCTTTGGGTGGACATTTAAACCTTTACTTTTTAAATCCTATATCAGAATAGTCCAATATTACCCAGTGACAGTCTGGGATGTGTATACTATCACCCTGATGTGAAATGAGCCTGTCTAAACAGGAGGTTTCAATGTTACAGCAGCCTAAAAAAGAGTTCCAATATGTCTTTAATTAGCAGCCTGAAAAAAAGTTGACATATCGCTTTAAGTGGACATTTAAACCTTTAATTTTAAAATCCTATTTTAGAATAGTCCAATATTACCCAGTGACAGTCTGGGATGTGTATACTATCACCCTGATGTGAAATGAGCCTGTCTAAACAGGAGGTTTCAATGTTACAGCAGCCTAAAAAAGAGTTACAATATGTCTTTAATTAGCAGCCTGAAAAAAAGTTGTAATATAGCTTTAAGTGGACATTTAAACCTTTAATTTTAAAATCCTATATCGGAATAGTCCAATATTACCCAGTGACAGTCTGGGATGTGTTTACTATCACCCTGAGGTGAAATGAGTCTGGCTAAACAAGAGGTTTCGATGTTGGAGCAGCCTGAAAAAAGAGTTACAATATGGCTTCAATTAGAAGCCTGAAAAAGAGTTGAAATATAGCTTTGGGTGGACATTTAAACCTTTACTTTTTAAATCCTATATCAGAATAGTCCAATATTACCCAGTGACAGTCTGGGATGTGTTTACTATCACCCTGAGGTGAAATGAGTCTGGCTAAACAAGAGGTTTCGATGTTAGAGCAGCCTGAAAAAAGAGTTACAATATGGCTTCAATTAGAAGCCTGAAAAAGAGTTGAAATATAGCTTTGGGTGGACATTTAAACCTTTAATTTTTAAATCCTATATCAGAATAGTCCAATATTACCCAGTGACAGTCTGGGATGTGTATACTATCACCCTGACGTGAAATGAGTCTTGCTAAACAGGAGGTTTCGATGTTAGATCAGCCTGAAAAAGAGATACAATATGCCTTTAATTAGAAGCCAAAATATAGCCAAAATATAGATTTAATTGGACATTTAACAATTACATTTTTGAATCCTGTATCAGAATAGTCCAATATTACCCAGTGACATTCTGGGATGTGTATACTATCACCCTGATGTGAAATGAGTCTGGCTAAACAAGAGGTTTCGATGTTAGAGCAGCCTGAAAAAAGAGTTACAATATGGCTTCAATTAGAAGCCTGAAAAAGAGTTGAAATATAGCTTTGGGTGGACATTTAAACCTTTAATTTTTAAATCCTATATCAGAATAGTCCAATATTACCCAGTGACAGTCTGGGATGTGTATACTATCACCCTGATGTGAAATGAGCCTGTCTAAACAGGAGGTTTCCATGTTAGATCAGCCTGAACAAGAGATACAATATGCCTTTAATTAGAAGCCAAAATATAGCCAAAATATAGATTTAATTGGACATTTAACACTTTAGTTTTTAAATCCTGTATCAGAATAGTCCAATATTACCCAGTGACAGTTTGGGATGTGTATACTATCATCCTGATGTGAAAGGAGTCTGGCTAAACAGGAGGTTTCGATGTTAGATCAGCCTGAAAAAGAGATACAATATGCCTTTAATTAGAAGCCAAAATATAGCCAAAATATAGATTTAATTGGACATTTAACAATTAAATTTTTGAATCCTGTATCAGAATAGTCCAATATTACCCAGTGACAGTCTGGGATGTGTATACTATCACCGTGATGTGAAATGAGTCTGGCTAAACAGGAGGTTTCGATGTTAGAGCAGCCTGAAAAAGAGTTACAATATGGCTTCAATTAGAAGCCTGAAAAAGAGTTGACATATAGCTTTGGGTGGACAATTAAACCTTTAATTTTTAAATCCTATATCAGAATAGTCCAATATTACCCAGTGACAGTCTGGGATGTGTTTACTATCACCCTGAGGTGAAATGAGTCTGGCTAAACAAGAGGTTTCGATGTTAGAGCAGCCTGCAAAAAGAGTTACAATATGGCTTCAATTAGAAGCCTGAAAAATAGTTGAAATATAGCTTTGGGTGGACATTTAAACCTTTAATTTTTAAATCCTATATCAGAATAGTCCAATATTACCCAGTGACATTCTGGGATGTGTATACTATCACCCTGACGTGAAATGAGTCTGGCTAAACAGGAGGTTTCGATGTTAGATCAGCCTGAAAAAGAGATACAATATGCCTTTAATTAGAAGCCAACATATAGCCAAAATATAGATTTAATTGGACATTTAACACTTTAATTTTTAAATCCTGTATCAGAATAGTCCAATATTACCCAGTGACAGTTTGGGATGTGTATACTATCATCCTGATGTGAAATGAGCCTGTCTAAACAGGAGGTTTCCATGTTAGATCAGCCTGAAAAAGAGATACAATATGCCTTTAATTAGAAGCCAAAATATAGCCAAAATATAGATTTAATTGTACATTTAACACTTTAATTTTTAAATCCTGTATCAGAATAGTCCAATATTACCCAGTGACAGTTTGGGATGTGTATACGATCATCCTGATGTGAAAGGAGTCTGGCTAAACAGGAGGTTTCGATGTTAGATCAGCCTGAAAAAGAGATACAATATGCCTTTAATTAGAAGCCAAAATATAGCCAAAATATAGATTTAATTGGACATTTAACAATTAAATTTTTAAATCCTGTATCAGAATAGTCCAATATTACCCAGTGACAGTCTGGGATGTGTATACTATCATCCTGATGTGAAATGAGTCTGGCTAAACAGGAGGTTTCGATGTTAGAGCAGCCTGAAAAAGAGATACAATATGCCTTTAATTAGAAGCCAACATATAGCCAAAATATAGATTTAATTGGACATTTAACACTTTAATTTTTAAATCCTGTATCAGAATAGTCCAATATTACCCAGTGACAGTTTGGGATGTGTATACTATCATCCTGATGTGAAAGGAGTCTGGCTAAACAGGAGGTTTCGATGTTAGATCAGCCTGAAAAAGAGATACAATATGCCTTTAATTAGAAGCCAAAATATAGCCAAAATATAGATTTAATTGGACATTTAACAATTAAATTTTTGAATCCTGTATCAGAATAGTCCAATATTACCCAGTGACAGTCTGGGATGTGTTTACTATCACCCTGAGGTGAAATGAGTCTGGCTAAACAAGAGGTTTCGATGTTAGAGCAGCCTGCAAAAAGAGTTACAATATGGCTTCAATTAGAAGCCTGAAAAAGAGTTGAAATATAGCTTTGGGTGGACATTTAAACCTTTAATTTTTAAATCCTATATCAGAATAGTCCAATATTACCCAGTGACATTCTGGGATGTGTATACTATCACCCTGACGTGAAATGAGTCTGGCTAAACAGGAGGTTTCGATGTTAGATCAGCCTGAAAAAGAGATACAATATGCCTTTAATTAGAAGCCAACATATAGCCAAAATATAGATTTAATTGGACATTTAACACTTTAATTTTTAAATCCTGTATCAGAATAGTCCAATATTACCCAGTGACAGTTTGGGATGTGTATACTATCATCCTGATGTGAAATGAGCCTGTCTAAACAGGAGGTTTCCATGTTAGATCAGCCTGAAAAAGAGATACAATATGCCTTTAATTAGAAGCCAAAATATAGCCAAAATATAGATTTAATTGTACATTTAACACTTTAATTTTTAAATCCTGTATCAGAATAGTCCAATATTACCCAGTGACAGTTTGGGATGTGTATACGATCATCCTGATGTGAAAGGAGTCTGGCTAAACAGGAGGTTTCGATGTTAGATCAGCCTGAAAAAGAGATACAATATGCCTTTAATTAGAAGCCAAAATATAGCCAAAATATAGATTTAATTGGACATTTAACAATTAAATTTTTAAATCCTGTATCAGAATAGTCCAATATTACCCAGTGACAGTCTGGGATGTGTATACTATCATCCTGATGTGAAATGAGTCTGGCTAAACAGGAGGTTTCGATGTTAGAGCAGCCTGAAAAAGAGTTACAATATGGCTTCAATTAGAAGCCTGAAAAATAGTTGAAATATAGCTTTGGGTGGACATTTAAACCTTTAATTTTTAAATCCTATATCAGAATAGTCCAATATTACCCAGTGACAGTCTGGGATGTGTTTACTATCACCCGGAGGTGAAATGAGTCTGGCTAAACAAGAGGTTTCGATGTTAGAGCAGCCTGAAAAAAGAGTTACAATATGGCTTCAATTAGAAGCCTGAAAAAGAGTTGAAATATAGCTTTGGGTGGACATTTAAACATTTAATTTTTAAATCCTATATCAGAATATTCCAATATTACCCAGTGACATTCTGGGATGTGTATACTATCACCCTGACGTGAAATGAGTCTGGCTAAACAGGAGGTTTCGATGTTAGATCAGCCTGAAAAAGAGATACAATATGCCTTTAATTAGAAGCCAACATATAGCCAAAATATAGATTTAATTGGACATTTAACACTTTAATTTTTAAATCCTGTATCAGAATAGTCCAATATTACCCAGTGACAGTTTGGGATGTGTATACTATCATCCTGATGTGAAAGGAGTCTGGCTAAACAGGAGGTTTCGATGTTAGATCAGCCTGAAAAAGAGATACAATATGCCTTTAATTAGAAGCCAAAATATAGCCAAAATATAGATTTAATTGGACATTTAACAATTAAATTTTTGAATCCTGTATCAGAATAGTCCAATATTACCCAGTGACAGTCTGGGATGTGTATACTATCACCGTGATGTGAAATGAGTCTGGCTAAACAGGAGGTTTCGATGTTAGAGCAGCCTGAAAAAGAGTTACAATATGGCTTCAATTAGAAGCCTGAAAAAGAGTTGACATATAGCTTTGGGTGGACAATTAAACCTTTAATTTTTAAATCCTATATCAGAATAGTCCAATATTACCCAGTGACAGTCTGGGATGTGTTTACTATCACCCTGAGGTGAAATGAGTCTGGCTAAACAAGAGGTTTCGATGTTAGAGCAGCCTGCAAAAAGAGTTACAATATGGCTTCAATTAGAAGCCTGAAAAAGAGTTGAAATATAGCTTTGGGTGGACATTTAAACCTTTAATTTTTAAATCCTATATCAGAATAGTCCAATATTACCCAGTGACATTCTGGGATGTGTATACTATCACCCTGACGTGAAATGAGTCTGGCTAAACAGGAGGTTTCGATGTTAGATCAGCCTGAAAAAGAGATACAATATGCCTTTAATTAGAAGCCAACATATAGCCAAAATATAGATTTAATTGGACATTTAACACTTTAATTTTTAAATCCTGTATCAGAATAGTCCAATATTACCCAGTGACAGTTTGGGATGTGTATACTATCATCCTGATGTGAAATGAGCCTGTCTAAACAGGAGGTTTCCATGTTAGATCAGCCTGAAAAAGAGATACAATATGCCTTTAATTAGAAGCCAAAATATAGCCAAAATATAGATTTAATTGTACATTTAACACTTTAATTTTTAAATCCTGTATCAGAATAGTCCAATATTACCCAGTGACAGTTTGGGATGTGTATACTATCATCCTGATGTGAAAGGAGTCTGGCTAAACAGGAGGTTTCGATGTTAGATCAGCCTGAAAAAGAGATACAATATGCCTTTAATTAGAAGCCAAAATATAGCCAAAATATAGATTTAATTGGACATTTAACAATTAAATTTTTAAATCCTGTATCAGAATAGTCCAATATTACCCAGTGACAGTCTGGGATGTGTATACTATCATCCTGATGTGAAATGAGTCTGGCTAAACAGGAGGTTTCGATGTTAGAGCAGCCTGAAAAAGAGTTACAATATGGCTTCAATTAGAAGCCTGAAAAATAGTTGAAATATAGCTTTGGGTGGACATTTAAACCTTTAATTTTTAAATCCTATATCAGAATAGTCCAATATTACCCAGTGACAGTCTGGGATGTGTTTACTATCACCCGGAGGTGAAATGAGTCTGGCTAAACAAGAGGTTTCGATGTTAGAGCAGCCTGAAAAAAGAGTTACAATATGGCTTCAATTAGAAGCCTGAAAAAGAGTTGAAATATAGCTTTGGGTGGACATTTAAACCTTTACTTTTTAAATCCTATATCAGAATAGTCCAATATTACCCAGTGACAGTCTGGGATGTGTATACTATCACGCTGATGTGAAATGAGCCTGTCTAAACAGGAGGTTTCAATGTTACAGCAGCCTAAAAAAGAGTTCCAATATGTCTTTAATTAGCAGCCTGAAAAAAAGTTGACATATCGCTTTAAGTGGACATTTAAACCTTTAATTTTAAAATCCTATATCAGAATAGTCCAATATTACCCAGTGACAGTCTGGGATGTGTCTGCTATCACCCTGATGTGAAATGAGTCTGGCTAAACAAGAGGTTTCGATGTTAGAGCAGCCTGAAAAAGAGTTAAAATATGTCTTTAATTAGCAGCCTGAAAAAGAGTTGAAATATAGCTTTGGGTGGACATTTAAACATTTAATTTTTAAATCCTATATCAGAATATTCCAATATTACCCAGTGACATTCTGGGATGTGTATACTATCACCCTGACGTGAAATGAGTCTTGCTAAACAGGAGGTTTCGATGTTAGATCAGCCTGAAAAAGAGATACAATATGCCTTTAATTAGAAGCCAACATATAGCCAAAATATAGATTTAATTGGACATTTAACACTTTAATTTTTAAATCCTGTATCAGAATAGTCCAATATTACCCAGTGACAGTTTGGGATGTGTATACTATCATCCTGATGTGAAATGAGCCTGTCTAAACAGGAGGTTTCCATGTTAGATCAGCCTGAAAAAGAGATACAATATGCCTTTAATTAGAAGCCAAAATATAGCCAAAATATAGATTTAATTGTACATTTAACACTTTAATTTTTAAATCCTGTATCAGAATAGTCCAATATTACCCAGTGACAGTTTGGGATGTGTATACTATCATCCTGATGTGAAAGGAGTCTGGCTAAACAGGAGGTTTCGATGTTAGATCAGCCTGAAAAAGAGATACAATATGCCTTTAATTAGAAGCCAAAATATAGCCAAAATATAGATTTAATTGGACATTTAACAATTAAATTTTTAAATCCTGTATCAGAATAGTCCAATATTACCCAGTGACAGTCTGGGATGTGTATACTATCATCCTGATGTGAAATGAGTCTGGCTAAACAGGAGGTTTCGATGTTAGAGCAGCCTGAAAAAGAGTTACAATATGGCTTCAATTAGAAGCCTGAAAAATAGTTGAAATATAGCTTTGGGTGGACATTTAAACCTTTAATTTTTAAATCCTATATCAGAATAGTCCAATATTACCCAGTGACAGTCTGGGATGTGTTTACTATCACCCGGAGGTGAAATGAGTCTGGCTAAACAAGAGGTTTCGATGTTAGAGCAGCCTGAAAAAAGAGTTACAATATGGCTTCAATTAGAAGCCTGAAAAAGAGTTGAAATATAGCTTTGGGTGGACATTTAAACCTTTACTTTTTAAATCCTATATCAGAATAGTCCAATATTACCCAGTGACAGTCTGGGATGTGTATACTATCACGCTGATGTGAAATGAGCCTGTCTAAACAGGAGGTTTCAATGTTACAGCAGCCTAAAAAAGAGTTCCAATATGTCTTTAATTAGCAGCCTGAAAAAAAGTTGACATATCGCTTTAAGTGGACATTTAAACCTTTAATTTTAAAATCCTATATCAGAATAGTCCAATATTACCCAGTGACAGTCTGGGATGTGTCTGCTATCACCCTGATGTGAAATGAGTCTGGCTAAACAAGAGGTTTCGATGTTAGAGCAGCCTGAAAAAGAGTTAAAATATGTCTTTAATTAGCAGCCTGAAAAAGAGTTGAAATATAGCTTTGGGTGGACATTTAAACATTTAATTTTTAAATCCTATATCAGAATATTCCAATATTACCCAGTGACATTCTGGGATGTGTATACTATCACCCTGACGTGAAATGAGTCTTGCTAAACAGGAGGTTTCGATGTTAGATCAGCCTGAAAAAGAGATACAATATGCCTTTAATTAGAAGCCAACATATAGCCAAAATATAGATTTAATTGGACATTTAACACTTTAATTTTTAAATCCTGTATCAGAATAGTCCAATATTACCCAGTGACAGTTTGGGATGTGTATACTATCATCCTGATGTGAAAGGAGTCTGGCTAAACAGGAGGTTTCGATGTTAGATCAGCCTGAAAAAGAGATACAATATGCCTTTAATTAGAAGCCAAAATATAGCCAAAATATAGATTTAATTGGACATTTAACAATTAAATTTTTGAATCCTGTATCAGAATAGTCCAATATTACCCAGTGACAGTCTGGGATGTGTTTACTATCACCCTGAGGTGAAATGAGTCTGGCTAAACAAGAGGTTTCGATGTTAGAGCAGCCTGAAAAAAGAGTTACAATATGGCTTCAATTAGAAGCCTGAAAAAGAGTTGAAATATAGCTTTGGGTGGACATTTAAACCTTTAATTTTTAAATCCTATATCAGAATAGTCCAATATTACCCAGTGACAGTATGGGATGTGTATACTATCACCCTGATGTGAAATGAGCCTGTCTAAACAGGAGGTTTCAATGTTACAGCAGCCTAAAAAAGAGTTACAATATGTCTTTAATTAGCAGCCTGAAAAAAAGTTGAAATATAGCTTTAAGTGGACATTTAAACCTTTAATTTTAAAATCCTATATCAGAATAGTCCAATATTACCCAGTGACAGTCTGGGATGTGTTTACTATCACCCTGAGGTGAAATGAGTCTGGCTAAACAAGAGGTTTCGATGTTAGAGCAGCCTGAAAAAAGAGTTACAATATGGCTTCAATTAGAAGCCTGAAAAAGAGTTGAAATATAGCTTTGGGTGGACATTTAAACCTTTACTTTTTAAATCCTATATCAGAATAGTCCAATATTACCCAGTGACAGTCTGGGATGTGTATACTATCACCCTGATGTGAAATGAGCCTGTCTAAACAGGAGGTTTCAATGTTACAGCAGCCTAAAAAAGAGTTCCAATATGTCTTTAATTAGCAGCCTGAAAAAAAGTTGACATATCGCTTTAAGTGGACATTTAAACCTTTAATTTTAAAATCCTATATCAGAATAGTCCAATATTACCCAGTGACAGTCTGGGATGTGTCTGCTATCACCCTGATGTGAAATGAGTCTGGCTAAACAAGAGGTTTCGATGTTAGAGCAGCCTGAAAAAGAGTTAAAATATGTCTTTAATTAGCAGCCTGAAAAAGAGTTGAAATATAGCTTTTAGGTGGACATTTAAACATTTAATTTTTAAATCCTATATCAGAATATTCCAATATTACCCAGTGACATTCTGGGATGTGTATACTATCACCCTGACGTGAAATGAGTCTTGCTAAACAGGAGGTTTCGATGTTAGATCAGCCTGAAAAAGAGATACAATATGCCTTTAATTAGAAGCCAAAATATAGCCAAAATATAGATTTAATTGGACATTTAACAATTACATTTTTGAATCCTGTATCAGAATAGTCCAATATTACCCAGTGACAGTCTGGGATGTGTATACTATCACCCTGATGTGAAATGAGTCTGGCTAAACAAGAGGTTTCGATGTTAGAGCAGCCTGAAAAAAGAGTTACAATATGGCTTCAATTAGAAGCCTGAAAAAGAGTTGAAATATAGCTTTGGGTGGACATTTAAACCTTTAATTTTTAAATCCTATATCAGAATAGTCCAATATTACCCAGTGACAGTCTGGGATGTGTATACTATCACCCTGATGTGAAATGAGCCTGTCTAAACAGGAGGTTTCAATTTTACAGCAGCCTAAAAAAGAGTTCCAATATGTCTTTAATTAGCAGCCTGAAAAAGAGTTGAAATATAGCTTTGGGTGGACATTTAAACATTTAATTTTTAAATCCTATATCAGAATATTCCAATATTACCCAGTGACAGTCTGGGATGTGTATACTATCACCCTGACGTGAAATGAGTCTTGCTAAACAGGAGGTTTCGATGTTAGATCAGCCTGAAAAAGAGATACAATATGCCTTTAATTAGAAGCCAAAATATAGCCAAAATATAGATTTAATTGGACATTTAACAATTAAATTTTTGAATCCTGTATCAGAATAGTCCAATATTACCCAGTGACAGTCTGGGATGTGTATACTATCACCCTGATGTGAAATGAGTCTAGCTAAACAAGAGGTTTCGATGTTAGAGCAGCCTGAAAAAAGAGTTACAATATGGCTTCAATTAGAAGCCTGAAAAAGAGTTGAAATATAGCTTTGGGTGGACATTTAAACCTTTAATTTTTAAATCCTATATCAGAATAGTCCAATATTACCCAGTGACAGTCTGGGATGTGTATACTATCACCCTGATGTGAAATGAGCCTGTCTAAACAGGAGGTTTCCATGTTAGATCAGCCTGAACAAGAGATACAATATGCCTTTAATTAGAAGCCAAAATATAGCCAAAATATAGATTTAATTGGACATTTAACACTTTAATTTTTAAATCCTGTATCAGAATAGTCCAATATTACCCAGTGACAGTTTGGGATGTGTATACTATCATCCTGATGTGAAAGGAGTCTGGCTAAACAGGAGGTTTCGATGTTAGATCAGCCTGAAAAAGAGATACAATATGCCTTTAATTAGAAGCCAAAATATAGCCAAAATATAGATTTAATTGGACATTTAACAATTAAATTTTTAAATCCTGTATCAGAATAGTCCAATATTACGCAGTGACAGTTTGGGATGTGTATACTATCATCCTGATGTGAAATGAGTCTGGCTAAACAGGAGGTTTCGATGTTAGAGCAGCCTGAAAAAGAGTTACAATATGGCTTCAATTAGAAGCCTGAAAAATAGTTGAAATATAGCTTTGGGTGGACATTTAAACCTTTAATTTTTAAATCCTATATCAGAATAGTCCAATATTACCCAGTGACAGTCTGGGATGTGTTTACTATCACCCTGAGGTGAAATGAGTCTGGCTAAACAAGAGGTTTCGATGTTAGAGCAGCCTGAAAAAAGAGTTACAATATGGCTTCAATTAGAAGCCTGAAAAAGAGTTGAAATATAGCTTTGGGTGGACATTTAAACATTTAATTTTTAAATCCTATATCAGAATATTCCAATATTACCCAGTGACATTCTGGGATGTGTATACTATCACCCTGACGTGAAATGAGTCTGGCTAAACAGGAGGTTTCGATGTTAGATCAGCCTGAAAAAGAGATACAATATGCCTTTAATTAGAAGCCAACATATAGCCAAAATATAGATTTAATTGGACATTTAACACTTTAATTTTTAAATCCTGTATCAGAATAGTCCAATATTACCCAGTGACAGTTTGGGATGTGTATACTATCATCCTGATGTGAAAGGAGTCTGGCTAAACAGGAGGTTTCGATGTTAGATCAGCCTGAAAAAGAGATACAATATGCCTTTAATTAGAAGCCAAAATATAGCCAAAATATAGATTTAATTGGACATTTAACAATTAAATTTTTGAATCCTGTATCAGAATAGTCTAATATTACCCAGTGACAGTCTGGGATGTGTATACTATCACCGTGATGTGAAATGAGTCTGGCTAAACAGGAGGTTTCGATGTTAGAGCAGCCTGAAAAAGAGTTACAATATGGCTTCAATTAGAAGCCTGAAAAAGAGTTGACATATAGCTTTGGGTGGACAATTAAACCTTTAATTTTTAAATCCTATATCAGAATAGTCCAATATTACCCAGTGACAGTCTGGGATGTGTTTACTATCACCCTGAGGTGAAATGAGTCTGGCTAAACAAGAGGTTTCGATGTTAGAGCAGCCTGCAAAAAGAGTTACAATATGGCTTCAATTAGAAGCCTGAAAAAGAGTTGAAATATAGCTTTGGGTGGACATTTAAACCTTTAATTTTTAAATCCTATATCAGAATAGTCCAATATTACCCAGTGACATTCTGGGATGTGTATACTATCACCCTGACGTGAAATGAGTCTGGCTAAACAGGAGGTTTCGATGTTAGATCAGCCTGAAAAAGAGATACAATATGCCTTTAATTAGAAGCCAACATATAGCCAAAATATAGATTTAATTGGACATTTAACACTTTAATTTTTAAATCCTGTATCAGAATAGTCCAATATTACCCAGTGACAGTTTGGGATGTGTATACTATCATCCTGATGTGAAAGGAGTCTGGCTAAACAGGAGGTTTCGATGTTAGATCAGCCTGAAAAAGAGATACAATATGCCTTTAATTAGAAGCCAAAATATAGCCAAAATATAGATTTAATTGGACATTTAACAATTAAATTTTTGAATCCTGTATCAGAATAGTCCAATATTACCCAGTGACAGTCTGGGATGTGTATACTATCACCCTGATGTGAAATGAGTCTGGCTAAACAGGAGGTTTCGATGTTAGAGCAGCCTGAAAAAGAGTTACAATATGGCTTCAATTAGAAGCCTGAAAAAGAGTTGACATATAGCTTTGGGTGGACAATTAAACCTTTAATTTTTAAATCCTATATCAGAATAGTCCAATATTACCCAGTGACAGTCTGGGATGTGTTTACTATCACCCTGAGGTGAAATGAGTCTGGCTAAACAAGAGGTTTCGATGTTAGAGCAGCCTGCAAAAAGAGTTACAATATGGCTTCAATTAGAAGCCTGAAAAAGAGTTGAAATATAGCTTTGGGTGGACATTTAAACCTTTAATTTTTAAATCCTGTATCAGAATAGTCCAATATTACCCAGTGACAGTTTGGGATGTGTATACTATCATCCTGATGTGAAAGGAGTCTGGCTAAACAGGAGGTTTCGATGTTAGATCAGCCTGAAAAAGAGATACAATATGCCTTTAATTAGAAGCAAAAATATAGCCAAAATATAGATTTAATTGGACATTTAATAATTAAATTTTTAAATCCTGTATCAGAATAGTCCAATATTACCCAGTGACAGTCTGGGATGTGTATACTATCATCCTGATGTGAAATGAGTCTGGCTAAACAGGAGGTTTCGATGTTAGAGCAGCCTGAAAAAGAGTTACAATATGGCTTCAATTAGAAGCCTGAAAAAGAGTTGAAATATAGCTTTGGGTGAACATTTAAACCTTTAATTTTTAATTCCTATATCAGAATAGTCCAATATTACCCAGTGACAGTCTGGGATGTGTTTACTATCACCTGGAGGTGAAATGAGTCTGGCTAAACAGGAGGTTTCAATGTTACAGCAGCCTAAAAAAGAGTTCCAATATGTCTTTAATTAGCAGCCTGAAAAAAAGTTGACATAGCGCTTTAAGTGGACATTTAAACCTTTAATTTTAAAATCCTATATCAGAATAGTCCAATATTACCAAGTGACAGTCTGGGATGTGTATGCCATCACCCTGATGTGAAATGAGTCTGGCTAAACAAGAGGTTTCGATGTTAGAGCAGCCTGAAAAAGAGTTAAAATATGTATTTAATTAGCAGCCTGAAAAAGAGTTGAAATATAGCTTTGGGTGGACATTTAAACATTTAATTTTTAAATCCTATATCAGAATATTCCAATATTACCCAGTGACATTCTGGGATGTGTATACTATCATCCTGATGTGAAATGAGCCTGTCTAAACAGGAGGTTTCCATGTTAGATCAGCCTGAAAAAGAGATACAATATGCCTTTAATTAGAAGCCAAAATATAGCCAAAATATAGATTTAATTGTACATTTAACACTTTAATTTTTAAATCCTGTATCAGAATAGTCCAATATTACCCAGTGACAGTTTGGGATGTGTATACGATCATCCTGATGTGAAAGGAGTCTGGCTAAACAGGAGGTTTCGATGTTAGATCAGCCTGAAAAAGAGATACAATATGCCTTTAATTAGAAGCCAAAATATAGCCAAAATATAGATTTAATTGGACATTTAACAATTAAATTTTTAAATCCTGTATCAGAATAGTCCAATATTACCCAGTGACAGTCTGGGATGTGTATACTATCATCCTGATGTGAAATGAGTCTGGCTAAACAGGAGGTTTCGATGTTAGAGCAGCCTGAAAAAGAGATACAATATGCCTTTAATTAGAAGCCAACATATAGCCAAAATATAGATTTAATTGGACATTTAACACTTTAATTTTTAAATCCTGTATCAGAATAGTCCAATATTACCCAGTGACAGTTTGGGATGTGTATACTATCATCCTGATGTGAAAGGAGTCTGGCTAAACAGGAGGTTTCGATGTTAGATCAGCCTGAAAAAGAGATACAATATGCCTTTAATTAGAAGCCAAAATATAGCCAAAATATAGATTTAATTGGACATTTAACAATTAAATTTTTGAATCCTGTATCAGAATAGTCCAATATTACCCAGTGACAGTCTGGGATGTGTATACTATCACCGTGATGTGAAATGAGTCTGGCTAAACAGGAGGTTTCGATGTTAGAGCAGCCTGAAAAAGAGTTACAATATGGCTTCAATTAGAAGCCTGAAAAAGAGTTGACATATAGCTTTGGGTGGACAATTAAACCTTTAATTTTTAAATCCTATATCAGAATAGTCCAATATTACCCAGTGACAGTCTGGGATGTGTTTACTATCACCCTGAGGTGAAATGAGTCTGGCTAAACAAGAGGTTTCGATGTTAGAGCAGCCTGCAAAAAGAGTTACAATATGGCTTCAATTAGAAGCCTGAAAAAGAGTTGACATATAGCTTTGGGTGGACAATTAAACCTTTAATTTTTAAATCCTATATCAGAATAGTCCAATATTACCCAGTGACAGTCTGGGATGTGTTTACTATCACCCTGAGGTGAAATGAGTCTGGCTAAACAAGAGGTTTCGATGTTAGAGCAGCCTGCAAAAAGAGTTACAATATGGCTTCAATTAGAAGCCTGAAAAAGAGTTGAAATATAGCTTTGGGTGGACATTTAAACCTTTAATTTTTAAATCCTATATCAGAATAGTCCAATATTACCCAGTGACATTCTGGGATGTGTATACTATCACCCTGACGTGAAATGAGTCTGGCTAAACAGGAGGTTTCGATGTTAGATCAGCCTGAAAAAGAGATACAATATGCCTTTAATTAGAAGCCAACATATAGCCAAAATATAGATTTAATTGGACATTTAACACTTTAATTTTTAAATCCTGTATCAGAATAGTCCAATATTACCCAGTGACAGTTTGGGATGTGTATACTATCATCCTGATGTGAAATGAGCCTGTCTAAACAGGAGGTTTCCATGTTAGATCAGCCTGAAAAAGAGATACAATATGCCTTTAATTAGAAGCCAAAATATAGCCAAAATATAGATTTAATTGTACATTTAACACTTTAATTTTTAAATCCTGTATCAGAATAGTCCAATATTACCCAGTGACAGTTTGGGATGTGTATACGATCATCCTGATGTGAAAGGAGTCTGGCTAAACAGGAGGTTTCGATGTTAGATCAGCCTGAAAAAGAGATACAATATGCCTTTAATTAGAAGCCAAAATATAGCCAAAATATAGATTTAATTGGACATTTAACAATTAAATTTTTAAATCCTGTATCAGAATAGTCCAATATTACCCAGTGACAGTCTGGGATGTGTATACTATCATCCTGATGTGAAATGAGTCTGGCTAAACAGGAGGTTTCGATGTTAGAGCAGCCTGAAAAAGAGTTACAATATGGCTTCAATTAGAAGCCTGAAAAATAATTGAAATATAGCTTTGGGTGGACATTTAAACCTTTAATTTTTAAATCCTATATCAGAATAGTCCAATATTACCCAGTGACAGTCTGGGATGTGTTTACTATCACCCGGAGGTGAAATGAGTCTAGCTAAACAAGAGGTTTCGATGTTAGAGCAGCCTGAAAAAAGAGTTACAATATGGCTTCAATTAGAAGCCTGAAAAAGAGTTGAAATATAGCTTTGGGTGGACATTTAAACATTTAATTTTTAAATCCTATATCAGAATATTCCAATATTACCCAGTGACATTCTGGGATGTGTATACTATCACCCTGACGTGAAATGAGTCTGGCTAAACAGGAGGTTTCGATGTTAGATCAGCCTGAAAAAGAGATACAATATGCCTTTAATTAGAAGCCAACATATAGCCAAAATATAGATTTAATTGGACATTTAACACTTTAATTTTTAAATCCTGTATCAGAATAGTCCAATATTACCCAGTGACAGTTTGGGATGTGTATACTATCATCCTGATGTGAAAGGAGTCTGGCTAAACAGGAGGTTTCGATGTTAGATCAGCCTGAAAAAGAGATACAATATGCCTTTAATTAGAAGCCAAAATATAGCCAAAATATAGATTTAATTGGACATTTAACAATTAAATTTTTGAATCCTGTATCAGAATAGTCCAATATTACCCAGTGACAGTCTGGGATGTGTATACTATCACCGTGATGTGAAATGAGTCTGGCTAAACAGGAGGTTTCGATGTTAGAGCAGCCTGAAAAAGAGTTACAATATGGCTTCAATTAGAAGCCTGAAAAAGAGTTGACATATAGCTTTGGGTGGACAATTAAACCTTTAATTTTTAAATCCTATATCAGAATAGTCCAATATTACCCAGTGACAGTCTGGGATGTGTTTACTATCACCCTGAGGTGAAATGAGTCTGGCTAAACAAGAGGTTTCGATGTTAGAGCAGCCTGCAAAAAGAGTTACAATATGGCTTCAATTAGAAGCCTGAAAAAGAGTTGAAATATAGCTTTGGGTGGACATTTAAACCTTTAATTTTTAAATCCTATATCAGAATAGTCCAATATTACCCAGTGACATTCTGGGATGTGTATACTATCACCCTGACGTGAAATGAGTCTGGCTAAACAGGAGGTTTCGATGTTAGATCAGCCTGAAAAAGAGATACAATATGCCTTTAATTAGAAGCCAACATATAGCCAAAATATAGATTTAATTGGACATTTAACACTTTAATTTTTAAATCCTGTATCAGAATAGTCCAATATTACCCAGTGACAGTTTGGGATGTGTATACTATCATACTGATGTGAAATGAGCCTGTCTAAACAGGAGGTTTCCATGTTAGATCAGCCTGAAAAAGAGATACAATATGCCTTTAATTAGAAGCCAAAATATAGCCAAAATATAGATTTAATTGTACATTTAACACTTTAATTTTTAAATCCTGTATCAGAATAGTCCAATATTACCCAGTGACAGTTTGGGATGTGTATACTATCATCCTGATGTGAAAGGAGTCTGGCTAAACAGGAGGTTTCGATGTTAGATCAGCCTGAAAAAGAGATACAATATGCCTTTAATTAGAAGCCAAAATATAGCCAAAATATAGATTTAATTGGACATTTAACAATTAAATTTTTAAATCCTGTATCAGAATAGTCCAATATTACCCAGTGACAGTCTGGGATGTGTATACTATCATCCTGATGTGAAATGAGTCTGGCTAAACAGGAGGTTTCGATGTTAGAGCAGCCTGAAAAAGAGTTACAATATGGCTTCAATTAGAAGCCTGAAAAATAGTTGAAATATAGCTTTGGGTGGACATTTAAACCTTTAATTTTTAAATCCTATATCAGAATAGTCCAATATTACCCAGTGACAGTCTGGGATGTGTTTACTATCACCCGGAGGTGAAATGAGTCTGGCTAAACAAGAGGTTTCGATGTTAGAGCAGCCTGAAAAAAGAGTTACAATATGGCTTCAATTAGAAGCCTGAAAAAGAGTTGAAATATAGCTTTGGGTGGACATTTAAACCTTTACTTTTTAAATCCTATATCAGAATAGTCCAATATTACCCAGTGACAGTCTGGGATGTGTATACTATCACGCTGATGTGAAATGAGCCTGTCTAAACAGGAGGTTTCAATGTTACAGCAGCCTAAAAAAGAGTTCCAATATGTCTTTAATTAGCAGCCTGAAAAAGAGTTGAAATATAGCTTTGGGTGGACATTTAAACATTTAATTTTTAAATCCTATATCAGAATATTCCAATATTACCCAGTGACATTCTGGGATGTGTATACTATCACCCTGACGTGAAATGAGTCTTGCTAAACAGGAGGTTTCGATGTTAGATCAGCCTGAAAAAGAGATACAATATGCCTTTAATTAGAAGCCAACATATAGCCAAAATATAGATTTAATTGGACATTTAACACTTTAATTTTTAAATCCTGTATCAGAATAGTCCAATATTACCCAGTGACAGTTTGGGATGTGTATACTATCATCCTGATGTGAAAGGAGTCTGGCTAAACAGGAGGTTTCGATGTTAGATCAGCCTGAAAAAGAGATACAATATGCCTTTAATTAGAAGCCAAAATATAGCCAAAATATAGATTTAATTGGACATTTAACAATTAAATTTTTGAATCCTGTATCAGAATAGTCCAATATTACCCAGTGACAGTCTGGGATGTGTTTACTATCACCCTGAGGTGAAATGAGTCTGGCTAAACAAGAGGTTTCGATGTTAGAGCAGCCTGAAAAAAGAGTTACAATATGGCTTCAATTAGAAGCCTGAAAAAGAGTTGAAATATAGCTTTGGGTGGACATTTAAACCTTTAATTTTTAAATCCTATATCAGAATAGTCCAATATTACCCAGTGACAGTATGGGATGTGTATACTATCACCCTGATGTGAAATGAGCCTGTCTAAACAGGAGGTTTCAATGTTACAGCAGCCTAAAAAAGAGTTACAATATGTCTTTAATTAGCAGCCTGAAAAAAAGTTGAAATATAGCTTTAAGTGGACATTTAAACCTTTAATTTTAAAATCCTATATCAGAATAGTCCAATATTACCCAGTGACAGTCTGGGATGTGTTTACTATCACCCTGAGGTGAAATGAGTCTGGCTAAACAAGAGGTTTCGATGTTAGAGCAGCCTGAAAAAAGAGTTACAATATGGCTTCAATTAGAAGCCTGAAAAAGAGTTGAAATATAGCTTTGGGTGGACATTTAAACCTTTACTTTTTAAATCCTATATCAGAATAGTCCAATATTACCCAGTGACAGTCTGGGATGTGTATACTATCACCCTGATGTGAAATGAGCCTGTCTAAACAGGAGGTTTCAATGTTACAGCAGCCTAAAAAAGAGTTCCAATATGTCTTTAATTAGCAGCCTGAAAAAAAGTTGACATATCGCTTTAAGTGGACATTTAAACCTTTAATTTTAAAATCCTATATCAGAATAGTCCAATATTACCCAGTGACAGTCTGGGATGTGTCTGCTATCACCCTGATGTGAAATGAGTCTGGCTAAACAAGAGGTTTCGATGTTAGAGCAGCCTGAAAAAGAGTTAAAATATGTCTTTAATTAGCAGCCTGAAAAAGAGTTGAAATATAGCTTTGGGTGGACATTTAAACATTTAATTTTTAAATCCTATATCAGAATATTCCAATATTACCCAGTGACATTCTGGGATGTGTATACTATCACCCTGACGTGAAATGAGTCTTGCTAAACAGGAGGTTTCGATGTTAGATCAGCCTGAAAAAGAGATACAATATGCCTTTAATTAGAAGCCAAAATATAGCCAAAATATAGATTTAATTGGACATTTAACAATTACATTTTTGAATCCTGTATCAGAATAGTCCAATATTACCCAGTGACAGTCTGGGATGTGTATACTATCACCCTGATGTGAAATGAGTCTGGCTAAACAAGAGGTTTCGATGTTAGAGCAGCCTGAAAAAAGAGTTACAATATGGCTTCAATTAGAAGCCTGAAAAAGAGTTGAAATATAGCTTTGGGTGGACATTTAAACCTTTAATTTTTAAATCCTATATCAGAATAGTCCAATATTACCCAGTGACAGTCTGGGATGTGTATACTATCACCCTGATGTGAAATGAGCCTGTCTAAACAGGAGGTTTCAATTTTACAGCAGCCTAAAAAAGAGTTCCAATATGTCTTTAATTAGCAGCCTGAAAAAGAGTTGAAATATAGCTTTGGGTGGACATTTAAACATTTAATTTTTAAATCCTATATCAGAATATTCCAATATTACCCAGTGACAGTCTGGGATGTGTATACTATCACCCTGACGTGAAATGAGTCTTGCTAAACAGGAGGTTTCGATGTTAGATCAGCCTGAAAAAGAGATACAATATGCCTTTAATTAGAAGCCAAAATATAGCCAAAATATAGATTTAATTGGACATTTAACAATTAAATTTTTGAATCCTGTATCAGAATAGTCCAATATTACCCAGTGACAGTCTGGGATGTGTATACTATCACCCTGATGTGAAATGAGTCTAGCTAAACAATAGGTTTCGATGTTAGAGCAGCCTGAAAAAAGAGTTACAATATGGCTTCAATTAGAAGCCTGAAAAAGAGTTGAAATATAGCTTTGGGTGGACATTTAAACCTTTAATTTTTAAATCCTATATCAGAATAGTCCAATATTACCCAGTGACAGTCTGGGATGTGTATACTATCACCCTGATGTGAAATGAGCCTGTCTAAACAGGAGGTTTCCATGTTAGATCAGCCTGAACAAGAGATACAATATGCCTTTAATTAGAAGCCAAAATATAGCCAAAATATAGATTTAATTGGACATTTAACACTTTAATTTTTAAATCCTGTATCAGAATAGTCCAATATTACCCAGTGACAGTTTGGGATGTGTATACTATCATCCTGATGTGAAAGGAGTCTGGCTAAACAGGAGGTTTCGATGTTAGATCAGCCTGAAAAAGAGATACAATATGCCTTTAATTAGAAGCCAAAATATAGCCAAAATATAGATTTAATTGGACATTTAACAATTAAATTTTTAAATCCTGTATCAGAATAGTCCAATATTACGCAGTGACAGTTTGGGATGTGTATACTATCATCCTGATGTGAAATGAGTCTGGCTAAACAGGAGGTTTCGATGTTAGAGCAGCCTGAAAAAGAGTTACAATATGGCTTCAATTAGAAGCCTGAAAAATAGTTGAAATATAGCTTTGGGTGGACATTTAAACCTTTAATTTTTAAATCCTATATCAGAATAGTCCAATATTACCCAGTGACAGTCTGGGATGTGTTTACTATCACCCTGAGGTGAAATGAGTCTGGCTAAACAAGAGGTTTCGATGTTAGAGCAGCCTGAAAAAAGAGTTACAATATGGCTTCAATTAGAAGCCTGAAAAAGAGTTGAAATATAGCTTTGGGTGGACATTTAAACATTTAATTTTTAAATCCTATATCAGAATATTCCAATATTACCCAGTGACATTCTGGGATGTGTATACTATCACCCTGACGTGAAATGAGTCTGGCTAAACAGGAGGTTTCGATGTTAGATCAGCCTGAAAAAGAGATACAATATGCCTTTAATTAGAAGCCAACATATAGCCAAAATATAGATTTAATTGGACATTTAACACTTTAATTTTTAAATCCTGTATCAGAATAGTCCAATATTACCCAGTGACAGTTTGGGATGTGTATACTATCATCCTGATGTGAAAGGAGTCTGGCTAAACAGGAGGTTTCGATGTTAGATCAGCCTGAAAAAGAGATACAATATGCCTTTAATTAGAAGCCAAAATATAGCCAAAATATAGATTTAATTGGACATTTAACAATTAAATTTTTGAATCCTGTATCAGAATAGTCTAATATTACCCAGTGACAGTCTGGGATGTGTATACTATCACCGTGATGTGAAATGAGTCTGGCTAAACAGGAGGTTTCGATGTTAGAGCAGCCTGAAAAAGAGTTACAATATGGCTTCAATTAGAAGCCTGAAAAAGAGTTGACATATAGCTTTGGGTGGACAATTAAACCTTTAATTTTTAAATCCTATATCAGAATAGTCCAATATTACCCAGTGACAGTCTGGGATGTGTTTACTATCACCCTGAGGTGAAATGAGTCTGGCTAAACAAGAGGTTTCGATGTTAGAGCAGCCTGCAAAAAGAGTTACAATATGGCTTCAATTAGAAGCCTGAAAAAGAGTTGAAATATAGCTTTGGGTGGACATTTAAACCTTTAATTTTTAAATCCTATATCAGAATAGTCCAATATTACCCAGTGACATTCTGGGATGTGTATACTATCACCCTGACGTGAAATGAGTCTGGCTAAACAGGAGGTTTCGATGTTAGATCAGCCTGAAAAAGAGATACAATATGCCTTTAATTAGAAGCCAACATATAGCCAAAATATAGATTTAATTGGACATTTAACACTTTAATTTTTAAATCCTGTATCAGAATAGTCCAATATTACCCAGTGACAGTTTGGGATGTGTATACTATCATCCTGATGTGAAAGGAGTCTGGCTAAACAGGAGGTTTCGATGTTAGATCAGCCTGAAAAAGAGATACAATATGCCTTTAATTAGAAGCCAAAATATAGCCAAAATATAGATTTAATTGGACATTTAACAATTAAATTTTTGAATCCTGTATCAGAATAGTCCAATATTACCCAGTGACAGTCTGGGATGTGTATACTATCACCCTGATGTGAAATGAGTCTGGCTAAACAGGAGGTTTCGATGTTAGAGCAGCCTGAAAAAGAGTTACAATATGGCTTCAATTAGAAGCCTGAAAAAGAGTTGACATATAGCTTTGGGTGGACAATTAAACCTTTAATTTTTAAATCCTATATCAGAATAGTCCAATATTACCCAGTGACAGTCTGGGATGTGTTTACTATCACCCTGAGGTGAAATGAGTCTGGCTAAACAAGAGGTTTCGATGTTAGAGCAGCCTGCAAAAAGAGTTACAATATGGCTTCAATTAGAAGCCTGAAAAAGAGTTGAAATATAGCTTTGGGTGGACATTTAAACCTTTAATTTTTAAATCCTATATCAGAATAGTCCAATATTACCCAGTGACAGTCTGGGATGTGTATACTATCACCCTGATGTGAAATGAGCCTGTCTAAACAGGAGGTTTCCATGTTAGATCAGCCTGAACAAGAGATACAATATGCCTTTAATTAGAAGCCAAAATATTGCCAAAATATAGATTTAATTGGACATTTAACACTTTAATTTTTAAATCCTGTATCAGAATAGTCCAATATTACCCAGTGACAGTTTGGGATGTGTATACTATCATCCTGATGTGAAAGGAGTCTGGCTAAACAGGAGGTTTCGATGTTAGATCAGCCTGAAAAAGAGATACAATATGCCTTTAATTAGAAGCAAAAATATAGCCAAAATATAGATTTAATTGGACATTTAACAATTAAATTTTTAAATCCTGTATCAGAATAGTCCAATATTACCCAGTGACAGTCTGGGATGTGTATACTATCATCCTGATGTGAAATGAGTCTGGCTAAACAGGAGGTTTCGATGTTAGAGCAGCCTGAAAAAGAGTTACAATATGGCTTCAATTAGAAGCCTGAAAAAGAGTTGAAATATAGCTTTGGGTGAACATTTAAACCTTTAATTTTTAATTCCTATATCAGAATAGTCCAATATTACCCAGTGACAGTCTGGGATGTGTTTACTATCACCTGGAGGTGAAATGAGTCTGGCTAAACAGGAGGTTTCAATGTTACAGCAGCCTAAAAAAGAGTTCCAATATGTCTTTAATTAGCAGCCTGAAAAAAAGTTGACATAGCGCTTTAAGTGGACATTTAAACCTTTAATTTTAAAATCCTATATCAGAATAGTCCAATATTACCAAGTGACAGTCTGGGATGTGTATGCCATCACCCTGATGTGAAATGAGTCTGGCTAAACAAGAGGTTTCGATGTTAGAGCAGCCTGAAAAAGAGTTAAAATATGTATTTAATTAGCAGCCTGAAAAAGAGTTGAAATATAGCTTTGGGTGGACATTTAAACATTTAATTTTTAAATCCTATATCAGAATATTCCAATATTACCCAGTGACATTCTGGGATGTGTATACTATCACCCTGATGTGAAATGAGCCTGTCTAAACAGGAGGTTTCCATGTTAGATCAGCCTGAACAAGAGATACAATATGCCTTTAATTAGAAGCCAAAATATTGCCAAAATATAGATTTAATTGGACATTTAACACTTTAATTTTTAAATCCTGTATCAGAATAGTCCAATATTACCCAGTGACAGTTTGGGATGTGTATACTATCATCCTGATGTGAAAGGAGTCTGGCTAAACAGGAGGTTTCGATGTTAGATCAGCCTGAAAAAGAGATACAATATGCCTTTAATTAGAAGCCAAAATATAGCCAAAATATAGATTTAATTGGACATTTAACAATTAAATTTTTAAATCCTGTATCAGAATAGTCCAATATTACGCAGTGACAGTCTGGGATGTGTATACTATCATCCTGATGTGAAATGAGTCTGGCTAAACAGGAGGTTTCGATGTTAGAGCAGCCTGAAAAAGAGTTACAATATGGCTTCAATTAGAAGCCTGAAAAAGAGTTGAAATATAGCTTTGGGTGGACATTTAAACCTTTAATTTTTAAATGCTGTATCAGAATAGTCCAATATTACCCAGCGACAGTCTGGGATGTGTATACTATCACCCTGATGTGAAATGAGCCTGTCTAAACAGGAGGTTTCAATGTTACAGCAGCCTAAAAAAGAGTTACAATATGTCTTTAATTAGCAGCCTGAAAAAAAGTTGAAATATAGCTTTAAGTGGATATTTAAACCTTTAATTTTAAAATCATATATCAGAATAGTCCAATATTACCCAGTGACAGTCTGGGATGTGTATACTATCACCCTGACGTGAAATGAGTCTGGCTAAACAGGAGGTTTCGATGTTAGATCAGCCTGAAAAAGAGATACAATATGCCTTTAATTAGAAGCCAAAATATAGCCAAAATATAGATTTAATTGGACATTTAACAATTAAATTTTTAAATCCTGTATCAGAATAGTCCAATATTACGCAGTGACAGTCTGGGATGTGTATACTATCATCCTGATGTGAAATGAGTCTGGCTAAACAGGAGGTTTCGATGTTAGAGCAGCCTGAAAAAGAGTTACAATATGGCTTCAATTAGAAGCCTGAAAAAGAGTTGAAATATAGCTTTGGGTGGACATTTAAACCTTTAATTTTTAAATGCTGTATCAGAATAGTCCAATATTACCCAGCGACAGTCTGGGATGTGTATACTATCACCCTGATGTGAAATGAGCCTGTCTAAACAGGAGGTTTCAATGTTACAGCAGCCTAAAAAAGAGTTACAATATGTCTTTAATTAGCAGCCTGAAAAAAAGTTGAAATATAGCTTTAAGTGGATATTTAAACCTTTAATTTTAAAATCATATATCAGAATAGTCCAATATTACCCAGTGACAGTCTGGGATGTGTATACTATCACCCTGACGTGAAATGAGTCTGGCTAAACAGGAGGTTTCGATGTTAGATCAGCCTGAAAAAGAGATACAATATGCCTTTAATTAGAAGCCAAAATATAGCCAAAATATAGATTTAATTGGACATTTAACACTTTAATTTTTAAATCCTGTATCAGAATAGTCCAATATTACCCAGTGACAGTTTGGGATGTGTATACTATCATCCTGATGTGAAAGGAGTCTGGCTAAACAGGAGGTTTCGATGTTAGAGCAGCCTGAAAAATAGATACAATATGGCTTCAATTAGAAGCCTGAAAAAGAGTTGAAATATATCTTTGGGTGGACATTTACACCTTTAATTTTTAAATCCTATATCAGAATAGTCCAATATTACCCAGTGACAGTCTGGGATGTGTATACTATCAACCTGATGTGAAATGAGCCTGTCTAAACAGGAGGTTTCAATGTTACAGCAGCCTAAAAAAGAGTTACAATATGTCTTTAATTAGCAGCCTGAAAAAAAGTTGAAATATAGCTTTAAGTGGACATTTAAACCTTTAATTTTAAAATCCTATATCAGAATAGTCCAATATTACCCAGTGACAGTCTGGGATGTGTATACTATCACCGTGATGTGAAATGAGTCTGGCTAAACAGGAGGTTTCGATGTTAGAGCAGCCTGAAAAAGAGTTACAATATGGCTTCAATTAGAAGCCTGAAAAAGAGTTGACATATAGCTTTGGGTGGACAATTAAACCTTTAATTTTTAAATCCTATATCAGAATAGTCCAATATTACCCAGTGACAGTCTGGGATGTGTTTACTATCACCCTGAGGTGAAATGAGTCTGGCTAAACAAGAGGTTTCGATGTTAGAGCAGCCTGCAAAAAGAGTTACAATATGGCTTCAATTAGAAGCCTGAAAAAGAGTTGAAATATAGCTTTGGGTGGACATTTAAACCTTTAATTTTTAAATCCTATATCAGAATAGTCCAATATTACCCAGTGACATTCTGGGATGTGTATACTATCACCCTGACGTGAAATGAGTCTGGCTAAACAGGAGGTTTCGATGTTAGATCAGCCTGAAAAAGAGATACAATATGCCTTTAATTAGAAGCCAACATATAGCCAAAATATAGATTTAATTGGACATTTAACACTTTAATTTTTAAATCCTGTATCAGAATAGTCCAATATTACCCAGTGACAGTTTGGGATGTGTATACTATCATCCTGATGTGAAATGAGCCTGTCTAAACAGGAGGTTTCCATGTTAGATCAGCCTGAAAAAGAGATACAATATGCCTTTAATTAGAAGCCAAAATATAGCCAAAATATAGATTTAATTGTACATTTAACACTTTAATTTTTAAATCCTGTATCAGAATAGTCCAATATTACCCAGTGACAGTTTGGGATGTGTATACTATCATCCTGATGTGAAAGGAGTCTGGCTAAACAGGAGGTTTCGATGTTAGATCAGCCTGAAAAAGAGATACAATATGCCTTTAATTAGAAGCCAAAATATAGCCAAAATATAGATTTAATTGGACATTTAACAATTAAATTTTTAAATCCTGTATCAGAATAGTCCAATATTACCCAGTGACAGTCTGGGATGTGTATACTATCATCCTGATGTGAAATGAGTCTGGCTAAACAGGAGGTTTCGATGTTAGAGCAGCCTGAAAAAGAGTTACAATATGGCTTCAATTAGAAGCCTGAAAAATAGTTGAAATATAGCTTTGGGTGGACATTTAAACCTTTAATTTTTAAATCCTATATCAGAATAGTCCAATATTACCCAGTGACAGTCTGGGATGTGTTTACTATCACCCGGAGGTGAAATGAGTCTGGCTAAACAAGAGGTTTCGATGTTAGAGCAGCCTGAAAAAAGAGTTACAATATGGCTTCAATTAGAAGCCTGAAAAAGAGTTGAAATATAGCTTTGGGTGGACATTTAAACCTTTACTTTTTAAATCCTATATCAGAATAGTCCAATATTACCCAGTGACAGTCTGGGATGTGTATACTATCACGCTGATGTGAAATGAGCCTGTCTAAACAGGAGGTTTCAATGTTACAGCAGCCTAAAAAAGAGTTCCAATATGTCTTTAATTAGCAGCCTGAAAAAAAGTTGACATATCGCTTTAAGTGGACATTTAAACCTTTAATTTTAAAATCCTATATCAGAATAGTCCAATATTACCCAGTGACAGTCTGGGATGTGTCTGCTATCACCCTGATGTGAAATGAGTCTGGCTAAACAAGAGGTTTCGATGTTAGAGCAGCCTGAAAAAGAGTTAAAATATGTCTTTAATTAGCAGCCTGAAAAAGAGTTGAAATATAGCTTTGGGTGGACATTTAAACATTTAATTTTTAAATCCTATATCAGAATATTCCAATATTACCCAGTGACATTCTGGGATGTGTATACTATCACCCTGACGTGAAATGAGTCTTGCTAAACAGGAGGTTTCGATGTTAGATCAGCCTGAAAAAGAGATACAATATGCCTTTAATTAGAAGCCAACATATAGCCAATATATAGATTTAATTGGACATTTAACACTTTAATTTTTAAATCCTGTATCAGAATAGTCCAATATTACCCAGTGACAGTTTGGGATGTGTATACTATCATCCTGATGTGAAAGGAGTCTGGCTAAACAGGAGGTTTCGATGTTAGATCAGCCTGAAAAAGAGATACAATATGCCTTTAATTAGAAGCCAAAATATAGCCAAAATATAGATTTAATTGGACATTTAACAATTACATTTTTGAATCCTGTATCAGAATAGTCCAATATTACCCAGTGACAGTCTGGGATGTGTATACTATCACCCTGATGTGAAATGAGTCTGGCTAAACAAGAGGTTTCGATGTTAGAGCAGCCTGAAAAAAGAGTTACAATATGGCTTCAATTAGAAGCCTGAAAAAGAGTTGAAATATAGCTTTGGGTGGACATTTAAACCTTTAATTTTTAAATCCTATATCAGAATAGTCCAATATTACCCAGTGACAGTCTGGGATGTGTATACTATCACCCTGATGTGAAATGAGCCTGTCTAAACAGGAGGTTTCAATGTTACAGCAGCCTAAAAAAGAGTTCCAATATGTCTTTAATTAGCAGCCTGAAAAAGAGTTGAAATATAGCTTTGGGTGGACATTTAAACATTTAATTTTTAAATCCTATATCAGAATATTCCAATATTACCCAGTGACAGTCTGGGATGTGTATACTATCACCCTGACGTGAAATGAGTCTTGCTAAACAGGAGGTTTCGATGTTAGATCAGCCTGAAAAAGAGATACAATATGCCTTTAATTAGAAGCCAAAATATAGCCAAAATATAGATTTAATTGGACATTTAACAATTAAATTTTTGAATCCTGTATCAGAATAGTCCAATATTACCCAGTGACAGTCTGGGATGTGTATACTATCACCCTGATGTGAAATGAGTCTAGCTAAACAAGAGGTTTCGATGTTAGAGCAGCCTGAAAAAAGAGTTACAATATGGCTTCAATTAGAAGCCTGAAAAAGAGTTGAAATATAGCTTTGGGTGGACATTTAAACCTTTAATTTTTAAATCCTATATCAGAATAGTCCAATATTACCCAGTGACAGTCTGGGATGTGTATACTATCACCCTGATGTGAAATGAGCCTGTCTAAACAGGAGGTTTCCATGTTAGATCAGCCTGAACAAGAGATACAATATGCCTTTAATTAGAAGCCAAAATATAGCCAAAATATAGATTTAATTGGACATTTAACACTTTAATTTTTAAATCCTGTACCAGAATAGTCCAATATTACCCAGTGACAGTTTGGGATGTGTATACTATCATCCTGATGTGAAAGGAGTCTGGCTAAACAGGAGGTTTCGATGTTAGATCAGCCTGAAAAAGAGATACAATATGCCTTTAATTAGAAGCCAAAATATAGCCAAAATATAGATTTAATTGGACATTTAACAATTAAATTTTTAAATCCTGTATCAGAATAGTCCAATATTACGCAGTGACAGTTTGGGATGTGTATACTATCATCCTGATGTGAAATGAGTCTGGCTAAACAGGAGGTTTCGATGTTAGAGCAGCCTGAAAAAGAGTTACAATATGGCTTCAATTAGAAGCCTGAAAAATAGTTGAAATATAGCTTTGGGTGGACATTTAAACCTTTAATTTTTAAATCCTATATCAGAATAGTCCAATATTACCCAGTGACAGTCTGGGATGTGTTTACTATCACCCTGAGGTGAAATGAGTCTGGCTAAACAAGAGGTTTCGATGTTAGAGCAGCCTGAAAAAAGAGTTACAATATGGCTTCAATTAGAAGCCTGAAAAAGAGTTGAAATATAGCTTTGGGTGGACATTTAAACATTTAATTTTTAAATCCTATATCAGAATATTCCAATATTACCCAGTGACATTCTGGGATGTGTATACTATCACCCTGACGTGAAATGAGTCTGGCTAAACAGGAGGTTTCGATGTTAGATCAGCCTGAAAAAGAGATACAATATGCCTTTAATTAGAAGCCAACATATAGCCAAAATATAGATTTAATTGGACATTTAACACTTTAATTTTTAAATCCTGTATCAGAATAGTCCAATATTACCCAGTGACAGTTTGGGATGTGTATACTATCATCCTGATGTGAAAGGAGTCTGGCTAAACAGGAGGTTTCGATGTTAGATCAGCCTGAAAAAGAGATACAATATGCCTTTAATTAGAAGCCAAAATATAGCCAAAATATAGATTTAATTGGACATTTAACAATTAAATTTTTGAATCCTGTATCAGAATAGTCTAATATTACCCAGTGACAGTCTGGGATGTGTATACTATCACCGTGATGTGAAATGAGTCTGGCTAAACAGGAGGTTTCGATGTTAGAGCAGCCTGAAAAAGAGTTACAATATGGCTTCAATTAGAAGCCTGAAAAAGAGTTGACATATAGCTTTGGGTGGACAATTAAACCTTTAATTTTTAAATCCTATATCAGAATAGTCCAATATTACCCAGTGACAGTCTGGGATGTGTTTACTATCACCCTGAGGTGAAATGAGTCTGGCTAAACAAGAGGTTTCGATGTTAGAGCAGCCTGCAAAAAGAGTTACAATATGGCTTCAATTAGAAGCCTGAAAAAGAGTTGAAATATAGCTTTGGGTGGACATTTAAACCTTTAATTTTTAAATCCTATATCAGAATAGTCCAATATTACCCAGTGACATTCTGGGATGTGTATACTATCACCCTGACGTGAAATGAGTCTGGCTAAACAGGAGGTTTCGATGTTAGATCAGCCTGAAAAAGAGATACAATATGCCTTTAATTAGAAGCCAACATATAGCCAAAATATAGATTTAATTGGACATTTAACACTTTAATTTTTAAATCCTGTATCAGAATAGTCCAATATTACCCAGTGACAGTTTGGGATGTGTATACTATCATCCTGATGTGAAAGGAGTCTGGCTAAACAGGAGGTTTCGATGTTAGATCAGCCTGAAAAAGAGATACAATATGCCTTTAATTAGAAGCCAAAATATAGCCAAAATATAGATTTAATTGGACATTTAACAATTAAATTTTTGAATCCTGTATCAGAATAGTCCAATATTACCCAGTGACAGTCTGGGATGTGTATACTATCACCCTGATGTGAAATGAGTCTGGCTAAACAGGAGGTTTCGATGTTAGAGCAGCCTGAAAAAGAGTTACAATATGGCTTCAATTAGAAGCCTGAAAAAGAGTTGACATATAGCTTTGGGTGGACAATTAAACCTTTAATTTTTAAATCCTATATCAGAATAGTCCAATATTACCCAGTGACAGTCTGGGATGTGTTTACTATCACCCTGAGGTGAAATGAGTCTGGCTAAACAAGAGGTTTCGATGTTAGAGCAGCCTGCAAAAAGAGTTACAATATGGCTTCAATTAGAAGCCTGAAAAAGAGTTGAAATATAGCTTTGGGTGGACATTTAAACCTTTAATTTTTAAATCCTATATCAGAATAGTCCAATATTACCCAGTGACAGTCTGGGATGTGTATACTATCACCCTGATGTGAAATGAGCCTGTCTAAACAGGAGGTTTCCATGTTAGATCAGCCTGAACAAGAGATACAATATGCCTTTAATTAGAAGCCAAAATATTGCCAAAATATAGATTTAATTGGACATTTAACACTTTAATTTTTAAATCCTGTATCAGAATAGTCCAATATTACCCAGTGACAGTTTGGGATGTGTATACTATCATCCTGATGTGAAAGGAGTCTGGCTAAACAGGAGGTTTCGATGTTAGATCAGCCTGAAAAAGAGATACAATATGCCTTTAATTAGAAGCAAAAATATAGCCAAAATATAGATTTAATTGGACATTTAACAATTAAATTTTTAAATCCTGTATCAGAATAGTCCAATATTACCCAGTGACAGTCTGGGATGTGTATACTATCATCCTGATGTGAAATGAGTCTGGCTAAACAGGAGGTTTCGATGTTAGAGCAGCCTGAAAAAGAGTTACAATATGGCTTCAATTAGAAGCCTGAAAAAGAGTTGAAATATAGCTTTGGGTGAACATTTAAACCTTTGATTTTTAATTCCTATATCAGAATAGTCCAATATTACCCAGTGACAGTCTGGGATGTGTTTAATATCACCTGGAGGTGAAATGAGTCTGGCTAAACAGGAGGTTTCAATGTTACAGCAGCCTAAAAAAGAGTTCCAATATGTCTTTAATTAGCAGCCTGAAAAAAAGTTGACATAGCGCTTTAAGTGGACATTTAAACCTTTAATTTTAAAATCCTATATCAGAATAGTCCAATATTACCAAGTGACAGTCTGGGATGTGTATGCCATCACCCTGATGTGAAATGAGTCTGGCTAAACAAGAGGTTTCGATGTTAGAGCAGCCTGAAAAAGAGTTAAAATATGTATTTAATTAGCAGCCTGAAAAAGAGTTGAAATATAGCTTTGGGTGGACATTTAAACATTTAATTTTTAAATCCTATATCAGAATATTCCAATATTACCCAGTGACATTCTGGGATGTGTATACTATCACCCTGATGTGAAATGAGCCTGTCTAAACAGGAGGTTTCCATGTTAGATCAGCCTGAACAAGAGATACAATATGCCTTTAATTAGAAGCCAAAATATTGCCAAAATATAGATTTAATTGGACATTTAACACTTTAATTTTTAAATCCTGTATCAGAATAGTCCAATATTACCCAGTGACAGTTTGGGATGTGTATACTATCATCCTGATGTGAAAGGAGTCTGGCTAAACAGGAGGTTTCGATGTTAGATCAGCCTGAAAAAGAGATACAATATGCCTTTAATTAGAAGCCAAAATATAGCCAAAATATAGATTTAATTGGACATTTAACAATTAAATTTTTAAATCCTGTATCAGAATAGTCCAATATTACGCAGTGACAGTCTGGGATGTGTATACTATCATCCTGATGTGAAATGAGTCTGGCTAAACAGGAGGTTTCGATGTTAGAGCAGCCTGAAAAAGAGTTACAATATGGCTTCAATTAGAAGCCTGAAAAAGAGTTGAAATATAGCTTTGGGTGGACATTTAAACCTTTAATTTTTAAATGCTGTATCAGAATAGTCCAATATTACCCAGCGACAGTCTGGGATGTGTATACTATCACCCTGATGTGAAATGAGCCTGTCTAAACAGGAGGTTTCAATGTTACAGCAGCCTAAAAAAGAGTTACAATATGTCTTTAATTAGCAGCCTGAAAAAAAGTTGAAATATAGCTTTAAGTGGATATTTAAACCTTTAATTTTAAAATCATATATCAGAATAGTCCAATATTACCCAGTGACAGTCTGGGATGTGTATACTATCACCCTGACGTGAAATGAGTCTGGCTAAACAGGAGGTTTCGATGTTAGATCAGCCTGAAAAAGAGATACAATATGCCTTTAATTAGAAGCCAAAATATAGCCAAAATATAGATTTAATTGGACATTTAACACTTTAATTTTTAAATCCTGTATCAGAATAGTCCAATATTACCCAGTGACAGTTTGGGATGTGTATACTATCATCCTGATGTGAAAGGAGTCTGGCTAAACAGGAGGTTTCGATGTTAGAGCAGCCTGAAAAATAGATACAATATGGCTTCAATTAGAAGCCTGAAAAAGAGTTGAAATATAGCTTTGGGTGGACATTTACACCTTTAATTTTTAAATCCTATATCAGAATAGTCCAATATTACCCAGTGACAGTCTGGGATGTGTATACTATCACCCTGACGTGAAATGAGTCTGGCTAAACAAGAGGTTTCGATGTTAGAGCAGCCTGAAAAAGAGTTAAAATATGTCTTCAATTAGAAGCCTGAAAAAGAGTTGAAATATAGCTTTAAGTGGACATTTAAACCTTTAATTTTAAAATCCTATATCAGAATAGTCCAATATTACCCAGTGACAGTCTGGGATGTGTATGCTATCACCCTCACGTGAAATGAGTCTGGCTAAACAAGAGGTTTCGATGTTAGAGCAGCCTGAAAAAGAGATACAATATGCCTTTAATTAGAAGCCAAAATATAGCCAAAATATAGATTTAATTGGACATTTAACACTTTAATTTTTAAATCCTGTATCAGAATAGTCCAATATTACCCAGTGACAGTTTGGGATGTGTATACTATCACCCTGATGTGAAAGGAGCCTGTCTAAACAGGAGGTTTCAATGTTACAGCAGCCTAAAAAAGAGTTACAATATGTATTTAATTAGCAGCCTGAAAAAAAGTTGAAATATAGCTTTAAGTGGACATTTAAACCTTTAATTTTAAAATCCTATATCAGAATAGTCCAATATTACCCAGTGACAGTCTGGGATGTGTATGCTATCACCCTGACGTGAAATGAGTCTGGCTAAACAAGAGGTTTCGATGTTAGAGCAGCCTGAAAAAGAGTTAAAATATGTCTTTAATTAGCAGCCTGAAAAAGAGTTGAAATATAGCTTTGGGTGGACATTTAAACATTTAATTTTTAAATCCTATATCAGAATATTCCAATATTATCCATTGACAGTCTGGGATGTGTATACTATCACCCTGATGTGAAAGGAGTCTGGCTAAACAGGAGGTTTCGATGTTAGATCAGCCTGAAAAAGAGATACAATATGCCTTTAATTAGAAGCCAAAATATAGCCAAAATATAGATTTAATTGGACATTTAACAATTTAATTTTTAAATCCTGTATCAGAATAGTCCAATATTACCCAGTGACAGTGTGGGATGTGTATACTATCATCCTGATGTGAAATGAGTCTGGCTAAACAGGAGGTTTCGATGTTAGAGCAGCCTGAAAAAGAGTTACAATATGGCTTCAATTAGAAGCCTGAAAAAGAGTTGAAATATAGCTTTGGGTGGACATTTAAACCTTTAATTTTTAAATCCTATATCAGAATAGTCCAATATTACCCAGTGACAGTCTGGGATGTGTATACTATCACCCTGATGTGAAATGAGCCTGTCTAAACAGGAGGTTTCAATGTTACAGCAGCCTAAAAAAGAGTTACAATATGTCTTTAATTAGCAGCCTGAAAAAAAGTTGAAATATAGCTTTAAGTGGACATTTAAACCTTTAATTTTAAAATCCTATATCAGAATATTCCAATATTACCCAGTGACAGTCTGGGATGTGTATGCTATCACCCTGACGTGAAATGAGTCTGGCTAAACAGGAGGTTTCGATGTTAGATCAGCCTGAAAAAGAGATACAATATGCCTTTAATTAGAAGCCAAAATATAGCCAAAATATAGATTTAATTGGACATTTAACACTTTAATTTTTAAATCCTGTATCAGAATAGTCCAATATTACCCAGTGACAGTTTGGGATGTGTATACTATCATCCTGATGTGAAAGGAGTCTGGCTAAACAGGAGGTTTCGATGTTAGATCAGCCTGAAAAAGAGATACAATATGCCTTTAATTAGAAGCCAAAATATAGCCAAAATATAGATTTAATTGGACATTTAACACTTTAATTTTTAAATCCTGTATCAGAATAGTCCAATATTACCCAGTGACAGTCTGGGATGTGTATACTATCACCCTGATGTGAAATGAGTCTGGCTAAACAGGATATTTCGATGTTAGAGCAGCCTGAAAAAGAGTTACAATATGGCTTCAATTAGAAGCCTGAAAAAGAGTTGAAATATAGCTTTGGGTGGACATTTAAACCTTTAATTTTTAAATCCTATATAGGAATAGTCCAATAGTACCCAGTGACAGTCTGGGATGTGTATACTATCACCCTGATGTGAAATGAGTCTGGCTAAACAGGAGGTTTCGATGTTAGAGCAGCCTGAAAAAAAGTTACAATATGGCTTCAATTAGAAGCCTGAAAAAGAGTTGAAATATAGTTTTGGGTGGACAATTAAACCTTTAATTTTTAAATCCTATATCAGAATATTCCAATATTACCCAGTGACAGTCTGGGATGTGTATACTATCACCCTGATGTGACATGAGCCTGTCTAAACAGGAGGTTTCAATGTTACAGCAGCCTAAAAAAGAGTTACAATATGTCTTTAATTAGCAGCCTGAAAAAAAGTTGAAATATAGCTTTAAGTGGACATTTAAACCTTTAATTTTTAAATCCTATATCAGAATAGTCCAATATTACCCAGTGACAGTCTGGGATGTGTATACTATCACCCTCATGTGAAATGAGTCTGGCTAAACAGGAGGTTTCGATGTTAGAGCAGCCTGAAAAAAAGTTACAATATGGCTTCAATTAGAAGCCTGAAAAAGAGTTGAAATATAGTTTTGGGTGGACATTTAAACCTTTAATTTTTAAATCCTATATCAGAATAGTCCAATATTACCCAGTGACAGTCTGGAATGTGTATACTATCACCCTGATGTGAAATGAGCCTGTCTAAACAGGAGGTTTCAATGTTACAGCAGCCTAAAAAAGAGTTACAATATGTCTTTAATTAGCAGCCTGAAAAAGAGTTGAAATATAGCTTTGGGTGGACATTTAAACATTTAATTTTTAAATCCTATATCAGAATATTCCAATATTATCCAGTGACAGTCTGGGATGTGTATACTATCACCCTGATGTGAAAGGAGTCTGGCTAAACAGGAGGTTTCGATGTTAGATCAGCCTGAAAAAGAGATACAATATGCCTTTAATTAGAAGCCAAAATATAGCCATAATATAGATTTAATTGGACATTTAACAATTTAATTTTTAAATCCTGTATCAGAATAGTCCAATATTACCCAGTGACAGTCTGGGATGTGTATACTATCATCCTGATGTGAAATGAGTCTGGCTAAACAGGAGGTTTCGATGTTAGAGCAGCCTGAAAAAGAGTTACAATATGGCTTCAATTAGAAGCCTGAAAAAGAGTTGAAATATAGCTTTGGGTGAACATTTAAACCTTTAATTTTTAATTCCTATATCAGAATAGTCCAATATTACCCAGTGACAGTCTGGGATGTGTATACTATCACCCTGATGTGAAATGAGTCTGGCTAAACAAGAGGTTTCGATGTTAGAGCAGCCTGAAAAAGAGTTACAATATGTCTTTAATTAGCAGCCTGAAAAAAAGTTGAAATATAGCTTTAAGTGGACATTTAAACCTTTAATTTTAAAATCCTATATCAGAATAGTCCTATATTACCCAGTGACAGTCTGGGATGTGTATGCTATCACCCTGATGTGAAATGAGTCTGGCTAAACAAGAGGTTTCGATGTTAGAGCAGCCCGAAAAAGAGTTAAAATATGTCTTTAATTAGCAGCCTGAAAAAGAGTTGAAATATAGCTTTAAGTGGACATTTAAACCTTTAATTTTAAAATCCTATATCAGAATAGTCCAATATTACCCAGTGACAGTCTGGGATGTGGATGCTATCACCCTGATGTGAAATGAGTCTGGCTAAACAAGAGGTTTCGATGTTAGAGCAGCCTGAAAAAGAGTTAAAATATGTCTTTAATTAGCAGCCTGAAAAAGAGTTGAAATATAGCTTTGGGTGGACATTTAAACATTTAATTTTTAAATCCTATATCATAATATTCCAATATTACCCAGTGACAGTCTGGGATGTGTATACTATCACCCTGATGTGAAAGGAGTCTGGCTAAACAGGAGGTTTCGATGTTAGATCAGCCTGAAAAAGAGATACAATATGCCTTTAATTAGAAGCCAAAATATAGCCAAAATATAGATTTAATTGGACATTTAACAATTTAATTTTTAAATCCTGTATCAGAATAGTCCAATATTACCCAGTGACAGTCTGGGATGTGTATACTATCATCCTGATGTGAAATGAGTCTGGCTAAACAGGAGATTTCGATGTTAGAGCAGCCTGAAAAAGAGTTACAATATGGCTTCAATTAGAAGCCTGAAAAAGAGTTGAAATATAGCTTTGGGTGAACATTTAAACCTTTAATTTTTAATTCCTATATCAGAATAGTCCAATATTACCCAGTGACAGTCTGGGATGTGTATGCTATCACCCTGATGTGAAATGAGTCTGGCTAAACAAGAGGTTTCGATGTTAGAGCAGCCTGAAAAAGAGTTAAAATATGTCTTTAATTTGCAGCCTGAAAAAGAGTTGAAATATAGCTTTGGGTGGACATTTAAACATTTAATTTTTAAATCCTATATCAGAATATTCCAATATTACCCAGTGACAGTCTGGGATGTGTATACTATCACCCTGACGTGAAATGAGTCTGGCTAAACAGGAGGTTTCGATGTTAGATCAGCCTGAAAAAGAGATACAATATGCCTTTAATTAGAAGCCAAAATATAGCCAAAATATAAATTTAATTGGACATTTAACACTTTAATTTTTAAATCCTGTATCAGAATAGTCCAATATTACCTAGTGACAGTTTGGGATGTGTTTACTATCATCCTGATGTGAAAGGAGTCTGGCTAAACAGGAGGTTTCGATGTTAGATCAGCCTGAAAAAGAGATACAATATGCCTTTAATTAGAAGCCAAAATATAGCCAAAATATAGATTTAATTGGACATTTAACACTTTAATTTTTAAATCCTGTATCAGAATAGTCCAATATTACCCAGTGACAGTTTGGGATGTGTATACTATCACCCTGATGTGAAAGGAGTCTGGCTAAACAGGAGGTTTCGATGTTAGATCAGCCTGAAAAAGAGATACAATATGCCTTTAATTAGAAGCCAAAATATAGCCAAAATATAGATTTAATTGGACATTTAACAATTTAATTTTTAAATCCTGTATCAGAATAGTCCAATATTACCCAGTGACAGTTTGGGATGTGTATGATATCACCCTGACGTGAAATGAGTCTGGCTAAACAAGAGGTTTCGATGTTAGAGCAGCCTGAAAAAGAGTTAAAATATGTCTTCAATTAGAAGCCTGAAAAAGAGTTGAAATATAGTTTTGGGTGGACATTTAAACCTTTAATTTTTAAATCCTATATCAGAATAGTCCAATATTACCCAGTGACAGTCTGGGATGTGTATGCTATCACCGTGACGTGAAATGAGTCTGGCTAAACAAGAGGTTTCGATGTTAGAGCAGCCTGAAAAAGAGTTACAATATGGCTTCAATTAGAAGCCTGAAAAAGAGTTGAAATATAGCTTTGGGTGGACATTTAAACCTTTAATTTTTAAATCCTATATCAGAATATTCCAATATTACCCAGTGACAGTCTGGGATGTGTATACTATCACCCTGATGTGAAATGAGTCTGGCTAAACAGGAGGTTTCGATGTTAGATCAGCCTGAAAAAGAGATACAATATGCCTTTAATTAGAAGCCAAAATATAGCCAAAATATAGATTTAATTGGACATTTAACAATTTAATTTTTAAATCCTGTATCAGAATAGTCCAATATTACCCAGTGACAGTCTGGGATGTGTATACTTTCATCCTGATGTGAAATGAGTCTGGCTAAACAGGAGATTTCGATGTTAGAGCAGCCTGAAAAAGAGTTACAATATGGCTTCAATTAGAAGCCTGAAAAAGAGTTGAAATATAGCTTTGGGTGAACATTTAAACCTTTAATTTTTAATTCCTATATCAGAATAGTCCAATATTACCCAGTGACAGTCTGGGATGTGTATGCTATCACCCTGATGTGAAATGAGTCTGGCTAAACAAGAGGTTTCGATGTTAGAGCAGCCTGAAAAAGAGTTAAAATATGTCTTTAATTAGCAGCCTGAAAAAGAGTTGAAATATAGCTTTGGGTGGACATTTAAACATTTAATTTTTAAATCCTATATCAGAATATTCCAATATTACCCAGTGACAGTCTGGGATGTGTATACTATCACCCTGACGTGAAATGAGTCTGGCTAAACAGGAGGTTTCGATGTTAGATCAGCCTGAAAAAGAGATACAATATGCCTTTAATTAGAAGCCAAAATATAGCCAAAATATAGATTTAATTGGACATTTAACACTTTAATTTTTAAATCCTGTATCAGAATAGTCCAATATTACCTAGTGACAGTTTGGGATGTGTTTACTATCATCCTGATGTGAAAGGAGTCTGGCTAAACAGGAGGTTTCGATGTTAGATCAGCCTGAAAAAGAGATACAATATGCCTTTAATTAGAAGCCAAAATATAGCCAAAATATAGATTTAATTGGACATTTAACACTTTAATTTTTAAATCCTGTATCAGAATAGTCCAATATTACCCAGTGACAGTTTGGGATGTGTATACTATCATCCTGATGTGAAAGGAGTCTGGCTAAACAGGAGGTTTCGATGTTAGATCAGCCTGAAAAAGAGATACAATATGCATTTAATTAGAAGCCAAAATATAGCCAAAATATAGATTTAATTGGACATTTAACACTTTAATTTTTAAATCCTATATCAGAATAGTCCAATATTACCCAGTGACAGTTTGGGATGTGTTTACTATCACCCTGAGGTGAAATGAGTCTGGCTAAACAGGAGATTTCGATGTTAGAGCAGCCTGAAAAAGAGTTACAATATGGCTTCAATTAGAAGCCTGAAAAAGAGTTGAAATATAGCTTTGGGTGGACATTTAAACCTTTAATTTTTAAATCCTATATAAGAATAGTCTAATATTACCCAGTGACAGTCTGGGATGTGTATACTATCACCCTGATGTGAAATGAGTCTGGCTAAACAGGAGGTTTCGATGTTAGAGCAGCCTGAAAAAAAGTTACAATATGGCTTCAATTAGAAGCCTGAAAAAGAGTTGAAATATAGTTTTGGGTGGACATTTAAACCTTTAATTTTTAAATCCTATATCAGAATAGTCCAATATTACCCAGTGACAGTCTGGGATGTGTATACTATCACCCTGATGTGAAATGAGCCTGTCTAAACAGGAGGTTTCAATGTTACAGCAGCCTAAAAAAGAGTTACAATATGTCTTTAATTAACAGCCTGAAAAAAAGTTGAAATATAGCTTTAAGTGGACATTTAAACCTTTAATTTTAAAATCCTATATCAGAATAGTCCAATATTACCCAGTGACAGTCTGGGATGTGTTTAATATCACCCTGAAATGAAATGAGTCTGGCTAAACAGGAGGTTTTGATGTTAGAGCAGCCTGGAAAAGAGTTACAATATGGCTTCAATTAGAAGCCTGAAAAAGAGTTGAAATATAGCTTTGGGTGGACATTTAAACCTTTAATTTTTAAATCCTATATCAGAATAGTCCAATATTACCCAGTGACAGTCTGGGATGTGTATACTATAACCCTGATGTGAAATGAGTCTGGCTAAACAGGAGGTTTCGATGTTAGAGCAGCCTGAAAAAAGTTACAATATGGCTTCAATTAGAAGCCTGAAAAAGAGTTGAAATATAGTTTTGGGTGGACATTTAAACCTTTAATTTTTAAATCCTATATCAGAATAGTCCAATATTACCCAGTGACAGTCTGGGATGTGTATACTATCACCCTGATGTGAAATGAGTCTGGGTAAACAGGAGGTTTCGATGTTAGAGCAGCCTGGGAAAGAGTTACAATATGGCTTCAATTAGAAGCCTGAAAAAGAGTTGAAATATAGCTTTGGGTGAACATTTAAACCTTTAATTTTTAATTCCTATATCAGAATAGTCCAATATTACCCAGTGACAGTCTGGGATGTGTATACTATCACTCTGATGTGAAATGAGTCTGGCTAAACAAGAGGTTTCGATGTTAGAGCAGCCTGAAAAAGAGTTACAATATGTCTTTAATTAGCAGCCTGAAAAAAAGTTGAAATATAGCTTTAAGTGGACATTTAAACCTTTAATTTTAAAATCCTATATCAGAATAGTCCTATATTACCCAGTGACAGTCTGGGATGTGTATGCTATCACCCTGATGTGAAATGAGTCTGGCTATACAAGAGGTTTCGATGTTAGAGCAGCCTGAAAAAGAGTTAAAATATGTCTTTAATTAGCAGCCTGAAAAAGAGTTGAAATATAGCTTTGGGTGGACATTTAAACATTTAATTTTTAAATCCTATATCAGAATATTCCAATATTACCCAGTGACAGTCTGGGATGTGTATACTATCACCCTGACGTGAAATGAGTCTGGCTAAACAGGAGGTTTCGATGTTAGATCAGCCTGAAAAAGAGATACAATATGCCTTTAATTAGAAGCCAAAATATAGCCAAAATATAGATTTAATTGGACATTTAACACTTTAATTTTTAAGTCCTGTATCAGAATAGTCCAATATTACCTAGTGACAGTTTGGGATGTGTTTACTATCATCCTGATGTGAAAGGAGTCTGGCTAAACAGGAGGTTTCGATGTTAGATCAGCCTGAAAAAGAGATACAATATGCCTTTAATTAGAAGCCAAAATATAGCCAAAATATAGATTTAATTGGACATTTAACACTTTAATTTTTAAATCCTGTATCAGAATAGTCCAATATTACCCAGTGACAGTTTGGGATGTGTATACTATCATCCTGATGTGAAAGGAGTCTGGCTAAACAGGAGGTTTCAATGTTACAGCAGCTTAAAAAAGAGTTACAATGTCTTTAATTAGCAGCCTGAAAAAAAGTTGAAATATAGCTTTAAGTGGACATTTAAACCTTTAATTTTAAAATCCTATATCAGAATAGTCCAATATTACCCAGTGACAGTTTGGGATGTGTATGCTATCACCCTGACGTGAAATGAGTCTGGCTAAACAAGAGGTTTCGATGTTAGAGCAGCCTGAAAAAGAGTTACAATATGGCTTCAATTAGAAGCCTGAAAAAGAGTTGAAATATAGCTTTGGGTGGACATTTAAACCTTTAATTTTTAAATCCTATATCAGAATAGTCCAATATTACCCAGTGACAGTCTGGGATGTGTATACTATCACCCTGATGTGAAATGAGCCTGTCTAAACAGGAGGTTTCAATGTTACAGCAGCCTAAAAAAGAGTTACAATATGTCTTTAATTAGCAGCCTGAAAAAAAGTTGAAATATAGCTTTAAGTGGACATTTAAACCTTTAATTTTAAAATCCTATATCAGAATAGTCCAATATTACCCAGTGACAGTCTGGGATGTGTATGCTATCACCCTGACGTGAAATGAGTCTGGCTAAACAAGAGGTTTCGATGTTAGAGCAGCCTGAAAAAGAGTTAAAATATGTCTTTAATTAGCAGCCTGAAAAAGAGTTGAAATATAGCTTTGGGTGGATATTTAAACATTTACTTTTTAAATCCTATATCAGAATATTCCAATATTACCCAGTGACAGTCTGGGATGTGTATACTATCACCCTGACGTGAAATGAGTCTGGCTAAACAGGAGGTTTCGATGTTAGATCAGCCTGAAAAAGAGATACAAAATGCCTTTAATTAGAAGCCAAAATATAGCCAAAATATAGATTTAATTGGACATTTAACACTTTAATTTTTAAATCCTATATCAGAATAGTCCAATATTACCCAGTGACAGTTTGGGATGTGTTTACTATCACCCTGAGGTGAAATGAGTCTGGCTAAACAGGAGATTTCGATGTTAGAGCAGCCTGAAAAAGAGTTACAATATGGCTTCAATTAGAAGCCTGAAAAAGAGTTGAAATATAGCTTTGGGTGGACATTTAAACCTTTAATTTTTAAATCCTATATAAGAATAGTCTAATATTACCCAGTGACAGTCTGGGATGTGTATACTATCACCCTGATGTGAAATGAGTCTGGCTAAACAGGAGGTTTCGATGTTAGAGCAGCCTGAAAAAAAGTTACAATATGGCTTCAATTAGAAGCCTGAAAAAGAGTTGAAATATAGTTTTGGGTGGACATTTAAACCTTTAATTTTTAAATCCTATATCAGAATAGTCCAATATTACCCAGTGACAGTCTGGGATGTGTATACTATCACCCTGATGTGAAATGAGCCTGTCTAAACAGGAGGTTTCAATGTTACAGCAGCCTAAAAAAGAGTTACAATATGTCTTTAATTAGCAGCCTGAAAAAAAGTTGAAATATAGCTTTAAGTGGACATTTAAACCTTTAATTTTAAAATCCTATATCAGAATAGTCCAATATTACCCAGTGACAGTCTGGGATGTGTTTAATATCACCCTGAAATGAAATGAGTCTGGCTAAACAGGAGGTTTCGATGTTAGATCAGCCTGAAAAAGAGATACAATATGCCTTTAATTAGAAGCCAAAATATAGCCAAAATATAGATTTAATTGGACATTTAACACTTTAATTTTTAAATCCTGTATCAGAATAGTCCAATATTACCCAGTGACAGTTTGGGATGTGTATACTATCATCCTGATGTGAAAGGAGTCTGGCTAAACAGGAGGTTTCGATGTTAGATCAGCCTGAAAAAGAGATACAATATGCCTTTAATTAGAAGCCAAAATATAGCCAAAATATAGATTTAATTGGACATTTAACACTTTAATTTTTAAATCCTGTATCAGAATAGTCCAATATTACCCAGTGACAGTTTGGGATGTGTTTACTATCACCCTGAGGTGAAATGAGTCTGGCTAAACAGGAGATTTCGATGTTAGAGCAGCCTGAAAAAGAGTTACAATATGGCTTCAATTAGAAGCCTGAAAAAGAGTTGAAATATAGCTTTGGGTGGACATTTAAACCTTTATTTTTTAAATCCTATATCAGAATAGTCCAATATTACCCAGTGACAGTCTGGGATGTGTATACTATCACCCTGATGTGAAATGAGCCTGTCTAAACAGGAGGTTTCAATGTTACAGCAGCCTAAAAAAGAGTTACAATATGTCTTTAATTAGCAGCCTGAAAAAAAGTTGAAATATAGCTTTAAGTGGACATTTAAACCTTTAATTTTAAAATCCTATATCAGAATAGTCCAATATTACCCAGTGACAGTCTGGGATGTGTTTAATATCACCCTGAAATGAAATGAGTCTGGCTAAACAGGAGGTTTTGATGTTAGAGCAGCCTGGGAAAGAGTTACAATATGGCTTCAATTAGAAGCCTGAAAAAGAGTTGAAATATAGTTTTGGGTGAACATTTAAACCTTTAATTTTTAATTCCTATATCAGAATAGTCCAATATTACCCAGTGACAGTCTGGGATGTGTATACTATCACTCTGATGTGAAATGAGTCTGGCTAAACAAGAGGTTTCGATGTTAGAGCAGCCTGAAAAAGAGTTACAATATGTCTTTAATTAGCAGCCTGAAAAAAAGTTGAAATATAGCTTTAACTGGACATTTAAACCTTTAATTTTAAAATCCTATATCAGAATAGTCCTATATTACCCAGTGACAGTCTGGGATGTGTATGCTATCACCCTGATGTGAAATGAGTCTGGCTATACAAGAGGTTTCGATGTTAGAGCAGCCTGAAAAAGAGTTAAAATATGTCTTTAATTAGCAGCCTGAAAAAGAGTTGAAATATAGCTTTGGGTGGACATTTAAACATTTAATTTTTAAATCCTATATCAGAATATTCCAATATTACCCAGTGACAGTCTGGGATGTGTATACTATCACCCTGACGTGAAATGAGTCTGGCTAAACAGGAGGTTTCGATGTTAGATCAGCCTGAAAAAGAGATACAATATGCCTTTAATTAGAAGCCAAAATATAGCCAAAATATAGATTTAATTGGACATTTAACACTTTAATTTTTAAGTCCTGTATCAGAATAGTCCAATATTACCTAGTGACAGTTTGGGATGTGTTTACTATCATCGTGATGTGAAAGGAGTCTGGCTAAACAGGAGGTTTCGATGTTAGATCAGCCTGAAAAAGAGATACAATATGCCTTTAATTAGAAGCCAAAATATAGCCAAAATATAGATTTAATTGGACATTTAACACTTTAATTTTTAAATCCTGTATCAGAATAGTCCAATATTACCCAGTGACAGTTTGGGATGTGTATACTATCATCCTGATGTGAAAGGAGTCTGGCTAAACAGGAGGTTTCAATGTTACAGCAGCCTAAAAAAGAGTTACAATGTCTTTAATTAGCAGCCTGAAAAAAAGTTGAAATATAGCTTTAAGTGGACATTTAAACCTTTAATTTTAAAATCCTATATCAGAATAGTCCAATATTACCCAGTGACAGTCTGGGATGTGTATACTATCACCCTGATGTGAAATGAGTCTGGCTAAACAGGAGGTTTCGATGTTAGAGCAGCCTGAAAAAAAGTTACAATATGGCTTCAATTAGAAGCCTGAAAAAGAGTTGAAATATAGTTTTGGGTGGACATTTAAACCTTTAATTTTTAAATCCTATATCAGAATAGTCCAATATTACCCAGTGACAGTCTGGGATGTGTATACTATCACCCTGATGTGAAATGAGCCTGTCTAAACAGGAGGTTTCAATGTTACAGCAGCCTAAAAAAGAGTTACAATATGTCTTTAATTAGCAGCCTGAAAAAAAGTTGAAATATAGCTTTAAGTGGACATTTAAACCTTTAATTTTAAAATCCTATATCAGAATAGTCCAATATTACCCAGTGACAGTCTGGGATGTGTTTAATATCACCCTGAAATGAAATGAGTCTGGCTAAACAGGAGGTTTCGATGTTAGAGCAGCCTGGGAAAGAGTTACAATATGGCTTCAATTAGAAGCCTGAAAAAGAGTTGAAATATAGTTTTGGGTGAACATTTAAACCTTTAATTTTTAATTCCTATATCAGAATAGTCCAATATTACCCAGTGACAGTCTGGGATGTGTATACTATCACTCTGATGTGAAATGAGTCTGGCTAAACAAGAGGTTTCGATGTTAGAGCAGCCTGAAAAAAAGTTACAATATGGCTTCAATTAGAAGCCTGAAAAAGAGTTGAAATATAGTTTTGGGTGGACATTTAAACCTTTAATTTTTAAATCCTATATCAGAATAGTCCAATATTACCCAGTGACAGTCTGGGATGTGTATACTATCACCCTGATGTGAAATGAGCCTGTCTAAACAGGAGGTTTCAATATTACAGCAGCCTAAAAAAGAGTTACAATATGTCTTTAATTAGCAGCCTGAAAAAAAGTTGAAATATAGCTTTAAGTGGACATTTAAACCTTTAATTTTAAAATCCTATATCAGAATAGTCCAATATTACCCAGTGACAGTCTGGGATGTGTTTAATATCACCCTGAAATGAAATGAGTCTGGCTAAACAGGAGGTTTTGATGTTAGAGCAGCCTGGGAAAGAGTTACAATATGGCTTCAATTAGAAGCCTGAAAAAGAGTTGAAATATAGCTTTGGGTGGACATTTAAACCTTTAATTTTTAAATCCTATATCAGAATAGTCCAATATTACCCAGTGACAGTCTGGGATGTGTATACTATCACCCTGATGTGAAATGAGTCTGGCTAAACAGGAGGTTTCGATGTTAGAGCAGCCTGGGAAAGAGTTACAATATGGCTTCAATTAGAAGCCTGAAAAAGAGTTGAAATATAGTTTTGGGTGAACATTTAAACCTTTAATTTTTAATTCCTATATCAGAATAGTCCAATATTACCCAGTGACAGTCTGGGATGTGGATACTATCACTCTGATGTGAAATGAGTCTGGCTAAACAAGAGGTTTCGATGTTAGAGCAGCCTGAAAAAGAGTTACAATATGTCTTTAATTAGCAGCCTGAAAAAAAGTTGAAATATAGCTTTAAGTGGACATTTAAACCTTTAATTTTAAAATCCTATATCAGAATAGTCCTATATTACCCAGTGACAGTCTGGGATGTGTATGCTATCACCCTGATGTGAAATGAGTCTGGCTATACAAGAGGTTTCGATGTTAGAGCAGCCTGAAAAAGAGTTAAAATATGTCTTTAATTAGCAGCCTGAAAAAGAGTTGAAATATAGCTTTGGGTGGACATTTAAACATTTAATTTTTAAATCCTATATCAGAATATTCCAATATTACCCAGTGACAGTCTGGGATGTGTATACTATCACCCTGACGTGAAATGAGTCTGGCTAAACAGGAGGTTTCGATGTTAGATCAGCCTGAAAAAGAGATACAATATGCCTTTAATTAGAAGCCAAAATATAGCCAAAATATAGATTTAATTGGACATTTAACACTTTAATTTTTAAGTCCTGTATCAGAATAGTCCAATATTACCTAGTGACAGTTTGGGATGTGTTTACTATCATCCTGATGTGAAAGGAGTCTGGCTAAACAGGAGGTTTCGATGTTAGATCAGCCTGAAAAAGAGATACAATATGCCTTTAATTAGAAGCCAAAATATAGCCAAAATATAGATTTAATTGGACATTTAACACTTTAATTTTTAAATCCTGTATCAGAATAGTCCAATATTACCCAGTGACAGTTTGGGATGTGTATACTATCATCCTGATGTGAAAGGAGTCTGGCTAAACAGGAGGTTTCAATGTTACAGCAGCCTAAAAAAGAGTTACAATGTCTTTAATTAGCAGCCTGAAAAAAAGTTGAAATATAGCTTTAAGTGGACATTTAAACCTTTAATTTTAAAATCCTATATCAGAATAGTCCAATATTACCCAGTGACAGTTTGGGATGTGTATGCTATCACCCTGACGTGAAATGAGTCTGGCTAAACAAGAGGTTTCGATGTTAGAGCAGCCTGAAAAAGAGTTACAATATGGCTTCAATTAGAAGCCTGAAAAAGAGTTGAAATATAGCTTTGGGTGGACATTTAAACCTTTAATTTTTAAATCCTATATCAGAATAGTCCAATATTACCCAGTGACAGTCTGGGATGTGTATACTATCACCCTGATGTGAAATGAGCCTGTCTAAACAGGAGGTTTCAATGTTACAGCAGCCTAAAAAAGAGTTACAATATGTCTTTAATTAGCAGCCTGAAAAAAAGTTGAAATATAGCTTTAAGTGGACATTTAAACCTTTAATTTTAAAATCCTATATCAGAATAGTCCAATATTACCCAGTGACAGTCTGGGATGTGTATGCTATCACCCTGACGTGAAATGAGTCTGGCTAAACAAGAGGTTTCGATGTTAGAGCAGCCTGAAAAAGAGTTAAAATATGTCTTTAATTAGCAGCCTGAAAAAGAGTTGAAATATAGCTTTGGGTGGATATTTAAACATTTAATTTTTAAATCCTATATCAGAATATTCCAATATTACCCAGTGACAGTCTGGGATGTGTATACTATCACCCTGACGTGAAATGAGTCTGGCTAAACAGGAGGTTTCGATGTTAGATCAGCCTGAAAAAGAGATACAAAATGCCTTTAATTAGAAGCCAAAATATAGCCAAAATATAGATTTAATTGGACATTTAACACTTTAATTTTTAAATCCTGTATCAGAATAGTCCAATATTACCCAGTGACAGTTTGGGATGTGTATACTATCATCCTGATGTGAAAGGAGTCTGGCTAAACAGGAGGTTTCGATGTTAGATCAGCCTGAAAAAGAGATACAATATGCCTTTAATTAGAAGCCAAAATATAGCCAAAATATAGATTTAATTGGACATTTAACACTTTAATTTTTAAATCCTATATCAGAATAGTCCAATATTACCCAGTGACAGTTTGGGATGTGTTTACTATCACCCTGAGGTGAAATGAGTCTGGCTAAACAGGAGATTTCGATGTTAGAGCAGCCTGAAAAAGAGTTACAATATGGCTTCAATTAGAAGCCTGAAAAAGAGTTGAAATATAGCTTTGGGTGGACATTTAAACCTTTAATTTTTAAATCCTATATAAGAATAGTCTAATATTACCCAGTGACAGTCTGGGATGTGTATACTATCACCCTGATGTGAAATGAGTCTGGCTAAACAGGAGGTTTCGATGTTAGAGCAGCCTGAAAAAAAGTTACAATATGGCTTCAATTAGAAGCCTGAAAAAGAGTTGAAATATAGTTTTGGGTGGACATTTAAACCTTTAATTTTTAAATCCTATATCAGAATAGTCCAATATTACCCAGTGACAGTCTGGGATGTGTATACTATCACCCTGATGTGAAATGAGCCTGTCTAAACAGGAGGTTTCAATGTTACAGCAGCCTAAAAAAGAGTTACAATATGTCTTTAATTAGCAGCCTGAAAAAAAGTTGAAATATAGCTTTAAGTGGACATTTAAACCTTTAATTTTAAAATCCTATATCAGAATAGTCCAATATTACCCAGTGACAGTCTGGGATGTGTTTAATATCACCCTGAAATGAAATGAGTCTGGCTAAACAGGAGGTTTCGATGTTAGAGCAGCCTGGGAAAGAGTTACAATATGGCTTCAATTAGAAGCCTGAAAAAGAGTTGAAATATAGTTTTGGGTGAACATTTAAACCTTTAATTTTTAATTCCTATATCAGAATAGTCCAATATTACCCAGTGACAGTCTGGGATGTGTATACTATCACTCTGATGTGAAATGCGTCTGGCTAAACAAGAGGTTTCGATGTTAGAGCAGCCTGAAAAAGAGTTAAAATATGTCTTTAATTAGCAGCCTGAAAAAGAGTTGAAATATAGCTTTGGGTGGACATTTAAACATTTAATTTTTAAATCCTATATCAGAATATTCCAATATTACCCAGTGACAGTCTGGGATGTGTATACTATCACCCTGACGTGAAATGAGTCTGGCTAAACAGGAGGTTTCGATGTTAGATCAGCCTGAAAAAGAGATACAATATGCCTTTAATTAGAAGCCAAAATATAGCCAAAATATAGATTTAATTGGACATTTAACACTTTAATTTTTAAGTCCTGTATCAGAATAGTCCAATATTACCTAGTGACAGTTTGGGATGTGTTTACTATCATCCTGATGTGAAAGGAGTCTGGCTAAACAGGAGGTTTCGATGTTAGATCAGCCTGAAAAAGAGATACAATATGCCTTTAATTAGAAGCCAAAATATAGCCAAAATATAGATTTAATTGGACATTTAACACTTTAATTTTTAAATCCTGTATCAGAATAGTCCAATATTACCCAGTGACAGTTTGGGATGTGTATACTATCATCCTGATGTGAAAGGAGTCTGGCTAAACAGGAGGTTTCAATGTTACAGCAGCCTAAAAAAGAGTTACAATGTCTTTAATTAGCAGCCTGAAAAAAAGTTGAAATATAGCTTTAAGTGGACATTTAAACCTTTAATTTTAAAATCCTATATCAGAATAGTCCAATATTACCCAGTGACAGTTTGGGATGTGTATGCTATCACCCTGACGTGAAATGAGTCTGGCTAAACAAGAGGTTTCGATGTTAGAGCAGCCTGAAAAAGAGTTACAATATGGCTTCAATTAGAAGCCTGAAAAAGAGTTGAAATATAGCTTTGGGTGGACATTTAAACCTTTAATTTTTAAATCCTATATCAGAATAGTCCAATATTACCCAGTGACAGTCTGGGATGTGTATACTATCACCCTGATGTGAAATGAGCCTGTCTAAACAGGAGGTTTCAATGTTACAGCAGCCTAAAAAAGAGTTACAATATGTCTTTAATTAGCAGCCTGAAAAAAAGTTGAAATATAGCTTTAAGTGGACATTTAAACCTTTAATTTTAAAATCCTATATCAGAATAGTCCAATATTACCCAGTGACAGTCTGGGATGTGTATGCTATCACCCTGACGTGAAATGAGTCTGGCTAAACAAGAGGTTTCGATGTTAGAGCAGCCTGAAAAAGAGTTAAAATATGTCTTTAATTAGCAGCCTGAAAAAGAGTTGAAATATAGCTTTGGGTGGATATTTAAACATTTAATTTTTAAATCCTATATCAGAATATTCCAATATTACCCAGTGACAGTCTGGGATGTGTATACTATCACCCTGACGTGAAATGAGTCTGGCTAAACAGGAGGTTTCGATGTTAGATCAGCCTGAAAAAGAGATACAAAATGCCTTTAATTAGAAGCCAAAATATAGCCAAAATATAGATTTAATTGGACATTTAACACTTTAATTTTTAAATCCTGTATCAGAATAGTCCAATATTACCCAGTGACAGTTTGGGATGTGTATACTATCATCCTGATGTGAAAGGAGTCTGGCTAAACAGGAGGTTTCGATGTTAGATCAGCCTGAAAAAGAGATACAATATGCCTTTAATTAGAAGCCAAAATATAGCCAAAATATAGATTTAATTGGACATTTAACACTTTAATTTTTAAATCCTATATCAGAATAGTCCAATATTACCCAGTGACAGTTTGGGATGTGTTTACTATCACCCTGAGGTGAAATGAGTCTGGCTAAACAGGAGATTTCGATGTTAGAGCAGCCTGAAAAAGAGTTACAATATGGCTTCAATTAGAAGCTTGAAAAAGAGTTGAAATATAGCTTTGGGTGGACATTTAAACCTTTAATTTTTAAATCCTATATAAGAATAGTCTAATATTACCCAGTGACAGTCTGGGATGTGTATACTATCACCCTGATGTGAAATGAGTCTGGCTAAACAGGAGGTTTCGATGTTAGAGCAGCCTGAAAAAAAGTTACAATATGGCTTCAATTAGAAGCCTGAAAAAGAGTTGAAATATAGTTTTGGGTGGACATTTAAACCTTTAATTTTTAAATCCTATATCAGAATAGTCCAATATTACCCAGTGACAGTCTGGGATGTGTATACTATCACCCTGATGTGAAATGAGCCTGTCTAAACAGGAGGTTTCAATGTTACAGCAGCCTAAAAAAGAGTTACAATATGTCTTTAATTAGCAGCCTGAAAAAAAGTTGAAATATAGCTTTAAGTGGACATTTAAACCTTTAATTTTAAAATCCTATATCAGAATAGTCCAATATTACCCAGTGACAGTCTGGGATGTGTTTAATATCACCCTGAAATGAAATGAGTCTGGCTAAACAGGAGGTTTCGATGTTAGATCAGCCTGAAAAAGAGATACAATATGCCTTTAATTAGAAGCCAAAATATAGCCAAAATATAGATTTAATTGGACATTTAACACTTTAATTTTTAAATCCTGTATCAGAATAGTCCAATATTACCCAGTGACAGTTTGGGATGTGTATACTATCATCTTGATGTGAAAGGAGTCTGGCTAAACAGGAGGTTTCGATGTTAGATCAGCCTGAAAAAGAGATACAATATGCCTTTAATTAGAAGCCAAAATATAGCCAAAATATAGATTTAATTGGACATTTAACACTTTAATTTTTAAATCCTGTATCAGAATAGTCCAATATTACCCAGTGACAGTTTGGGATGTGTTTACTATCACCCTGATGTGAAATGAGTCTGGCTAAACAGGAGGTTTCGATGTTAGAGCAGCCTGAAAAAGAGTTACAATATGGCTTCAATTAGAAGCCTGAAAAAGAGTTGAAATATAGCTTTGGGTGGACATTTAAACCTTTAATTTTTAAATCCTATATCAGTATAGTCCAATATTACCCAGTGACAGTCTGGGATGTGTATACTATCACCCTGATGTGAAATGAGCCTGTCTAAACAGGAGGTTTCAATGTTACAGCAGCCTAAAAAAGAGTTACAATATGTCTTTAATTAGCAGCCTGAAAAAAAGTTGAAATATAGCTTTAAGTGGACATTTAAACCTTTAATTTTAAAATCCTATATCAGAATAGTCCAATATTACCCAGTGACAGTCTGGGATGTGTATGCTATCACCCTGACGTGAAATGAGTCTGGCTAAACAAGAGGTTTCGATGTTAGAGCAGCCTGAAAAAGAGTTACAATATGGCTTCAATTAGAAGCCTGAAAAAGAGTTGAAATATAGCTTTGGGTGGACATTTAAACCTTTAATTTTTAAATCCTGTATCAGAATAGTCCAATATTACCCAGTGACAGTCTGGGATGTGTATGCTATCACCCTGACGTGAAATGAGTCTGGCTAAACAAGAGGTTTCGATATTAGAGCAGCCTGAAAAAGAGATACAATATGCCTTTAATTAGAAGCCAAAATATAGCCAAAATATAGATTTAATTGGACATTTAACAATTTAATTTTAAAATCCTATATCAGAATAGTCCAATATTACCCAGTGACAGTCTGGGATGTGTATGCTATCACCCTGACGTGAAATGAGTCTGGCTAAACAAGAGGTTTCGATGTTAGAGCAGCCTGAAAAAGAGTTACAATATGTCTTTAATTAGCAGCCTGAAAAAAAGTTGAAATATAGCTTTAAGTGGACATTTAAACCTTTAATTTTAAAATCCTATATCAGAATAGTCCAATATTACCCAGTGACAGTTTGGCATGTGTTTACTATCACCCTGAGGTGAAATGAGTCTTGCTAAACAGGAGGTTTCGATGTTAGATCAGCCTGAAAAAGAGATACAATATGCCTTTAATTAGAAGCCAAAATATAGCCAAAATATAGATTTAATTGGACATTTAACACTTTAATTTTTAAATCCTGTATCAGAATAGTCCAATATTACCCAGTGACAGTTTGGGATGTGTATACTATCATCTTGATGTGAAAGGAGTCTGGCTAAACAGGAGGTTTCGATGTTAGATCAGCCTGAAAAAGAGATACAATATGCCTTTAATTAGAAGCCAAAATATAGCCAAAATATAGATTTAATTGGACATTTAACACTTTAATTTTTAAATCCTGTATCAGAATAGTCCAATATTACCCAGTGACAGTTTGGGATGTGTTTACTATCACCCTGATGTGAAATGAGTCTGGCTAAACAGGAGGTTTCGATGTTAGAGCAGCCTGAAAAAAGAGTTACAATATGGCTTCAATTAGAAGCCTGAAAAAGAGTTGAAATATAGCTTTGGGTGGACATTTAAACCTTTAATTTTTAAATCCTATATCAGAATAGTCCAATATTACGCAGTGACAGTCTGGGATGTGTATACTATCACCCTGATGTGAAATGAGCCTGTCTAAACAGGAGGTTTCAATGTTACAGCAGCCTAAAAAAGAGTTACAATATGTCTTTAATTAGAAGCCTGAAAAAAAGTTGAAATATAGCTTTAAGTGGACATTTAAACCTTTAATTTTAAAATCCTATATCAGAATAGTCCAATATTACCCAGTGACAGTCTGGGATGTGTATGCTATCACCCTGACGTGAAATGAGTCTGGCTAAACAAGAGGTTTCGATATTAGAGCAGCCTGAAAAAGAGTTAAAATATGTCTTTAATTAGCAGCCTGAAAAATAGTTGAAATATAGCTTTGGGTGGACATTTAAACATTTAATTTTTAAATCCTATATCAGAATATTCCAATATTACCCAGTGACAGTCTGGGATGTGTATACTATCACCCTGATGTGAAATGAGCCTGTCTAAACAGGAGGTTTCAATGTTACAGCACCCTAAAAAAGAGTTACAATATGTCTTTAATTAGCAGCCTGAAAAAAAGTTGAAATATAGCTTTAAGTGGACATTTAAACCTTTAATTTTAAAATCCTATATCAGAATAGTCCAATATTACCCAGTGACAGTCTGGGATGTGTATACTATCACCCTGACGTGAAATGAGTCTGGCTAAACAGGAGGTTTCGATGTTAGATCAGCCTGAAAAAGAGATACAATATGCCTTTAATTAGAAGCCAAAATATAGCCAAAATATAGATTTAATTGGACATTTAACACTTTAATTTTTAAATCCTGTATCAGAATAGTCCAATATTACCCAGTGACAGTTTGGGATGTGTATACTATCATCTTGATGTGAAAGGAGTCTGGCTAAACAGGAGGTTTCGATGTTAGATCAGCCTGAAAAAGAGATACAATATGCCTTTAATTAGATGCCAAAATATAGCCAAAATATAGATTTAATTGGACATTTAACACTTTAATTTTTAAATCCTGTATCAGAATAGTCCAATATTACCCAGTGACAGTTTGGGATGTGTTTACTATCACCCTGAGGTGAAATGAGTCTGGCTAAACAGGAGGTTTCGATGTTAGAGCAGCCTGAAAAAGAGTTACAATATGGCTTCAATTAGAAGCCTGAAAAAGAGTTGAAATATAGCTTTGGGTGGACATTTAAACCTTTAATTTTTAAATCCTATATCAGAATAGTCCAATATTACCCAGTGACAGTCTGGGATGTGTATACTATCACCCTGATGTGAAATGAGCCTGTCTAAACAGGAGGTTTCAATGTTACAGCAGCCTAAAAAAGAGTTACAATATGTCTTTAATTAGCAGCCTGAAAAAAAGTTGAAATATAGCTTTAAGTGGACATTTAAACCTTTAATTTTAAAATCCTATATCAGAATAGTCCAATATTACCCAGTGACAGTCTGGGATGTGTATGCTATCACCCTGACGTGAAATGAGTCTGGCTAAAAAAGAGGTTTCGATATTAGAGCAGCCTGAAAAAGAGTTAAAATATGTCTTTAATTAGCAGCCTGAAAAAGAGTTGAAATATAGCTTTGGGTGGACATTTAAACATTTAATTTTTAAATCCTATATCAGAATATTCCAATATTACCCAGTGACAGTCTGGGATGTGTATACTATCACCCTGATGTGAAAGGAGTCTGGCTAAACAGGAGGTTTCGATGTTAGATCAGCCTGAAAAAGAGATACAATATGCCTTTAATTAGAAGCCAAAATATAGCCAAAATATAGATTTAATTGGACATTTAACAATTTAATTTTTAAATCCTGTATCAGAATAGTCCAATATTACCCAGTGACAGTCTGGGATGTGTATACTATCATCCTGATGTGAAATGAGTCTGGCTAAACAGGAGATTTCGATGTTAGAGCAGCCTGAAAAAGAGTTACAATATGGCTTCAATTAGAAGCCTGAAAAAGAGTTGAAATATAGCTTTGGGTGAACATTTAAACCTTTAATTTTTAATTCCTATATCAGAATAGTCCAATATTACCCAGTGACAGTCTGGGATGTGTATACTATCACCCTGACGTGAAATGAGTCTGGCTAAACAAGAGGTTTCGATGTTAGAGCAGCTTGAAAAAGAGTTACAATATGCCTTTAATTAGAAGCCAAAATATAGCCAAAATATAGATTTAATTGGACATTTAACACTTTAATTTTTAAATCCTGTATCAGAATAGTCCAATATTACCCAGTGACAGTTTGGGATGTGTATACTATCATCTTGATGTGAAAGGAGTCTGGCTAAACAGGAGGTTTCGATGTTAGATCAGCCTGAAAAAGAGATACAATATGCCTTTAATTAGAAGCCAAAATATAGCCAAAATATAGATTTATTTGGACATTTAACACTTTAATTTTTAAATCCTGTATCAGAATAGTCCAATATTACACAGTGACAGTTTGGGATGTGTATACTATCATCTTGATGTGAAAGGAGTCTGGCTAAACAGGAGGTCTCGATGTTAGATCAGCCTGAAAAAGAGATACAATATGCCTTTAATTAGAAGCCAAATATAGCCAAAATATAGATTTAATTGGACATTTAACACTTTAATTTTTAAATCCTGTATCAGAATAGTCCAATATTACCCAGTGACAGTTTGGGATGTGTTTACTATCACCCTGATGTGAAATGAGTCTGGCTAAACAGGAGGTTTCGATGTTAGAGCAGCCTGAAAAAGAGTTACAATATGGCTTCAATTAGAAGCCTGAAAAAGAGTTGAAATATAGCTTTAAGTGGACATTTAAACATTTAATTTTTAAATCCTATATCAGAATATTCCAATATTACCCAGTGACAGTCTGGGATGTGTATACTATCACCCTGACGTGAAATGAGTCTGGCTAAACAGGAGGTTTCGATGTTAGATCAGCCTGAAAAAGAGATACAATATGCCTTTAATTAGAAGCCAAAATATAGCCAAAATATAGATTTAATTGGACATTTAACACTTTAATTTTTAAATCCTGTATCAGAATAGTCCAATATTACCCAGTGACAGTTTGGGATGTGTATACTATCATCTTGATGTGAAAGGAGTCTGGCTAAACAGGAGGTTTCGATGTTAGATCAGCCTGAAAAAGAGATACAATATGCCTTTAATTAGAAGCCAAAATATAGCCAAAATATAGATTTAATTGGACATTTAACACTTTAATTTTAAAATCCTGTATCAGAATAGTCCAATATTACCCAGTGACAGTTTGGGATGTGTTTACTATCACCCTGAGGTGAAATGAGTCTGGCTAAACAGGAGGTTTCGATGTTAGAGCAGCCTGAAAAAGAGTTACAATATGGCTTCAATTAGAAGCCTGAAAAAGAGTTGAAATATAGCTTTGGGTGGACATTTAAACCTTTAATTTTAAAATCCTATATCAGAATAGTCCAATATTACCCAGTGACAGTCTGGGATGTGTATGCTATCACCCTGACGTGAAATGAGTCTGGCTAAACAAGAGGTTTCGATATTAGAGCAGCCTGAAAAAGAGTTAAAATATGTCTTTAATTAGCAGCCTGAAAAAGAGTTGAAATATAGCTTTGGGTGGACATTTAAACATTTAATTTTTAAATCCTATATCAGAATATTCCAATATTACCCAGTGACAGTCTGGGATGTGTATACTATCACCCTGACGTGAAATGAGTCTGGCTAAACAAGAGGTTTCGATGTTAGAGCAGCTTGAAAAAGAGTTACAATATGTCTTTAATTAGCAGCCTGAAAAAAAGTTGAAATATAGCTTTAAGTGGACATTTAAACCTTTAATTTTAAAATCCTATATCAGAATAGTCCAATATTAACCAGTGACAGTTTGGGATGTGTTTACTATCACCCTGAGGTGAAATGAGTCTGGCTAAACAGGAGGTTTCGATGTTAGATCAGCCTGAAAAAGAGATACAATATGCCTTTAATTAGAAGCCAAAATATAGCCAAAATATAGATTTAATTGGACATTTAACACTTTAATTTTTAAATCCTGTATCAGAATAGTCCAATATTACCCAGTGACAGTTTGGGATGTGTATACTATCATCTTGATGTGAAAGAGTCTGGCTAAACAGGAGGTTTCGATGTTAGATCAGCCTGAAAAAGAGATACAATATGCCTTTAATTAGAAGCCAAAATATATCCAAAATATAGATTTAATTGGACATTTAACACTTTAATTTTTAAATCCTGTATCAGAATAGTCCAATATTACCCAGTGACAGTTTGGGATGTGTATACTATCAACTTGATGTGAAAGGAGTCTGGCTAAATAGGAGGTCTCGATGTTAGAGCAGCCTGAAAAAGAGTTACAATATGGCTTCAATTAGAAGCCTGAAAAAGAGTTGAAATATAGCTTTAAGTGGACATTTAAATATTTAATTTTTAAATCCTATATCAGAATATTCCAATATCACCCAGTGACAGTCTGGGATGTGTATACTATCACCCTGATGTGAAAGGAGTCTGGCTAAACAGGAGGTTTCGATGTTAGATCAGCCTGAAAAAGAGATACAATATGCCTTTAATTAGAAGCCAAAATATATCCAAAATATAGATTTAATTGGACATTTAACAATTTCATTTTTAAATCCTGTATCAGAATAGTCCAATATTACCCAGTGACAGTCTGGGATGTGTATGCTATCACCCTGACGTGAAATGAGTCTGGCTAAACAAGAGGTTTCGATATTAGAGCAGCCTGAAAAAGAGTTAAAATATGTCTTTAATTAGCAGCCTGAAAAAGAGTTGAAATATAGCTTTGGGTGGACATTTAAACATTTAATTTTTAAATCCTATATCAGAATATTCCAATATTACCCAGTGACAGTCTGGGATGTGTATACTATCACCCTGACGTGAAATGAGTCTGGCTAAACAAGAGGTTTCGATGTTAGAGCAGCTTGAAAAAGAGTTACAATATGTCTTTAATTAGCAGCCTGAAAAAAAGTTGAAATATAGCTTTAAGTGGACATTTAAACCTTTAATTTTAAAATCCTATATCAGAATAGTCCAATATTAACCAGTGACAGTTTGGGATGTGTTTACTATCACCCTGAGGTGAAATGAGTCTGGCTAAACAGGAGGTTTCGATGTTAGATCAGCCTGAAAAAGAGATACAATATGCCTTTAATTAGAAGCCAAAATATAGCCAAAATATAGATTTAATTGGACATTTAACACTTTAATTTTTAAATCCTGTATCAGAATAGTCCAATATTACCCAGTGACAGTTTGGGATGTGTATACTATCATCTTGATGTGAAAGAGTCTGGCTAAACAGGAGGTTTCGATGTTAGATCAGCCTGAAAAAGAGATACAATATGCCTTTAATTAGAAGCCAAAATATATCCAAAATATAGATTTAATTGGACATTTAACACTTTAATTTTTAAATCCTGTATCAGAATAGTCCAATATTACCCAGTGACAGTTTGGGATGTGTATACTATCAACTTGATGTGAAAGGAGTCTGGCTAAATAGGAGGTCTCGATGTTAGAGCAGCCTGAAAAAGAGTTACAATATGGCTTCAATTAGAAGCCTGAAAAAGAGTTGAAATATAGCTTTAAGTGGACATTTAAATATTTAATTTTTAAATCCTATATCAGAATATTCCAATATCACCCAGTGACAGTCTGGGATGTGTATACTATCACCCTGATGTGAAAGGAGTCTGGCTAAACAGGAGGTTTCGATGTTAGATCAGCCTGAAAAAGAGATACAATATGCCTTTAATTAGAAGCCAAAATATATCCAAAATATAGATTTAATTGGACATTTAACAATTTCATTTTTAAATCCTGTATCAGAATAGTCCAATATTACCCAGTGACAGTCTGGGATGTGTATACTATCATCCTGATGTGAAATGAGCCTGTCTAAACAGGAGGTTTCAATGTTACAGCAGCCTAAAAAAGAGTTACAATATGTCTTTAATTAGCAGCCTGAAAAAAAGTTGAAATATAGCTTTAAGTGGACATTTAAACCTTTAATTTTAAAATCCTATATCAGAATAGTCCAATATTACCCTGTGACAGTCTGGGATGTGTATGCTATCATCCTGATGTGAAATGAGTCTGGCTAAACAGGAGATTTCGATGTTAGAGCAGCCTGAAAAAGAGTTACAATATGGCTTCAATTAGAAGCCTGAAAAAGAGTTGAAATATAGCTTTGGGTGAACATTTAAACCTTTAATTTTTAATTCCTATATCAGAATAGTCCAATATTACCCAGTGACAGTTTGGGATGTGTATACTATCACCCTGATGTGAAAGGAGTCTGGCTAAACAGGAGGTTTCGATGTTAGATAAGCCTGAAAAAGAGATACAATATGCCTTTAATTAGAAGCCAAAATATAGCCAAAATATAGATTTTATTGGACATTTAACAATTTAATTTTTAAATCCTGTATCAGAATAGTCCAATATTACCCAGTGACAGTCTGGGATGTGTATACTATCATCCTGATGTGAAATGAGTCTGGCTAAACAGGAGATTTCGATGTTAGAGCAGCCTGAAAAAGAGTTACAATATGGCTTCAATTAGAAGCCTGAAAAAGAGTTGAAATATAGCTTTGTGTGAACATTTAAACCTTTAATTTTTAATTCCTATATCAGAATAGTCAAATATTACCCAGTGACAGTCTGGGATGTGTATACTATCACCCTGACGTGAAATGAGTCTGGCTAAACAAGAGGTTTCGATGTTAGAGCAGCTTGAAAAAGAGTTACAATATGTCTTTAATTAGCAGCCTGAAAAAAAGTTGAAATATAGCTTTAAGTGGACATTTAAACCTTTAATTTTAAAATCCTATATCAGAATAGTCCAATATTACCCAGTGACAGTTTGGGATGTGTTTACTATCACCCTGAGGTGAAATGAGTCTGGCTAAACAGGAGGTTTCGATGTTAGAACAGCCTGAAAAAGAGTTACAATATGGCTTCAATTAGAAGCCTGAAAAAGAGTTGAAATATAGCTTTGGGTGGACATTTAAACCTTTAATTTTTAAATCCTATATCAGAATAGTCCAATATTACCCAGTGACAGTCTGGGATGTGTATACTATCACCCTGATGTGAAATGAGCCTGTCTAAACAGGAGGTTTCAATGTTACAGCAGCCTAAAAAAGAGTTACAATATGTCTTTAATTAGCAGCCTGAAAAAAAGTTGAAATATAGCTTTAAGTGGACATTTAAATCTTTAATTTTAAAATCCTATATCAGAATAGTCCAATATTACCCAGTGACAGTCTGGGATGTGTATGCTATCACCCTGACGTGAAATGAGTCTGGCTAAACAAGAGGTTTCGATGTTAGAGCAGCCTGAAAAAGAGTTAAAATATGTCTTTAATTAGCAGCCTGAAAAAGAGTTGAAATATAGCTTTGGGTGGATATTTAAACATTTAATTTTTAAATCCTATATCAGAATATTCCAATATTACCCAGTGACAGTCTGGGATGTGTATACTATCACCCTGACGTGAAATGAGTCTGGCTAAACAGGAGGTTTCGATGTTAGATCAGCCTGAATAATAGATACAATATGCCTTTAATTAGAAGCCAAAATATAGCCAAAATATAGATTTAATTGGACATTTAACACTTTAATTTTTAAATCCTGTATCAGAATAGTCCAATATTACCCAGTGACAGTTTGGGATGTGTATACTATCATCCTGATGTGAAAGAAATCTGGCTAAACAGGAGGTTTCGATGTTAGATCAGCCTGAAAAAGAGATACAATATGCCTTTAATTAGAAGCCAAAATATAGCCAAAATATAGATTTAATTGGACATTTAACACTTTAATTTTTAAATCCTGTATCAGAATAGTCCAATATTACCCAGTGACAGTTTGGGATGTGTTTACTATCACCCTGAGGTGAAATGAGTCTGGCTAAACAGGAGATTTCGATGTTAGAGCAGCCTGAAAAAGAGTTACCATATGGCTTCAATTAGAAGCCTGAAAAAGAGTTGAAATATAGCTTTGGGTGGACATTTAAACCTTTAATTTTTAAATCCTATATCAGAATAGTCCAATATTACCCAGTGACAGTCTGGGATGTGTATACTATCACCCTGATATGAAATGAGCCTGTCTAAACAGGAGGTTTCAATGTTACAGCAGCCTAAAAAAGAGTTACAATATGTCTTTAATTAGCAGCCTGAAAAAAAGTTGAAATATAGCTTTAAGTGGACATTTAAATCTTTAATTTTAAAATCCTATATCAGAATAGTCCAATATTACCCAGTGACAGTCTGGGATGTGTATGCTATCACCCTGACGTGAAATGAGTCTGGCTAAACAAGAGGTTTCGATGTTAGAGCAGCCTGAAAAAGAGTTAAAATATGTCTTTAATTAGCATCCTGACAAAGAGTTGAAATATAGCTTTGGGTGGACATTTAAACATTTAATTTTTTAAATCCTATATCAGAATATTCCAATATTACCCAGTGACAGTCTGGGATGTGTATATTATCACCCTGATGTGAAAGGAGTCTGGCTAAACAGGAGGTTTCGATGTTAGATCAGCCTGAAAAAGAGATACAATATGCCTTTAATTAGAAGCCAAAATATAGCCAAAATATAGATTTAATTGGACATTTAACAATTTAATTTTTAAATTCTGTATCAGAATAGTCCAATATTACCCAGTGACAGTCTGGGATGTGTATACTATCATTCTGATGTGAAATGAGTCTGGCTAAACAGGAGGTTTCGATGTTAGAGCAGCCTTAAAAAGAGTTACAATATGGCTTCAATTAGAAGCCTGAAAAAGATTTGAAATATAGTTTTGGGTGGACATTTAAACCTTTAATTTTTAAATCCTATATCAGAATAGTCCAATATTACCCAGTGACAGTCTGGGATGTGTTTAATATCACCCTGAGGTGAAATGAGTCTGGCTAAACAGGAGGTTTTGATGTTAGAGCAGCCTGGAAAAGAGTTACATTATGGCTTCAATTAGAAGCCTGAAAAATAGTTGAAATATAGCTTTGTTGGACATTTAAACCTTTAATTTTTAAATCCTATATCAGAATAGTCCAATATTACCCAGTGACAGTCTGGGATGTGTATGCTATCACCCTGACGTGAAATGAGTCTGGCTAAACAAGAGGTTTCGATGTTAGAGCAGCCTGAAAAAGAGTTAAAATATGTCTTTAATTAGCAGCCTGAAAAATAGTTGAAATATAGCTTTGGGTGGATATTTAAACATTTAATTTTTAAATCCTATATCAGAATATTCCAATATTACCCAGTGACAGTCTGGGATGTGTATACTATCACCCTGACGTGAAATGAGTCTGGCTAAACAGGAGGTTTCGATGTTAGATCAGCCTGAAAAATAGATACAATATGCCTTTAATTAGAAGCCAAAATATAGCCAAAATATAGATTTAATTGGACATTTAACACTTTAATTTTTAAATCCTGTATCAGAATAGTCCAATATTACCCAGTGACAGTTTGGGATGTGTATACTATCATCCTGATGTGAAAGGAATCTGGCTAAACAGGAGGTTTCGATGTTAGATCAGCCTGAAAAAGAGATACAATATGCCTTTAATTAGAAGCCAAAATATAGCCAAAATATAGATTTAATTGGACATTTAACACTTTAATTTTTAAATCCTGTATCAGAATAGTCCAATATTACCCAGTGACAGTTTGGGATGTGTTTACTATCACCCTGAGGTGAAATGAGTCTGGCTAAACAGGTGATTTCGATGTTAGAGCAGCCTGAAAAAGAGTTACAATATGGCTTCAATTAGAAGCCTGAAAAAGAGTTGAAATATAGATTTGGGTGGACATTTAAACCTTTAATTTTTAAATCCTATATCAGAATAGTCCAATATTACCCAGTGACAGTCTGGGATGTGTATACTATCACCCTGATGTGAAATGAGTCTGGCTAAACAGGAGGTTTCGATGTTAGAGCAGCCTGAAAAAAAGTTACAATATGGCTTCAATTAGAAGCCTGAAAAAGAGTTGAAATATAGTTTTGGGTGGACATTTATACCTTTAATTTTTAAATCCTATATCAGAATAGTCCAATATTACCCAGTGACAGTCTGGGATGTGTTTAATATCACCCTGAGGTGAAATGAGTCTGGCTAAACAGGAGGTTTTGATGTTAGAGCAGCCTGGAAAAGAGTTACAATATGGCTTCAATTAGAAGCCTGAAAAATAGTTGAAATATAGCTTTGGGTGGACATTTAAACGTTTAATTTTTAAATCCTATATCAGAATAGTCCAATATTACCCAGTGACAGTCTGGGATGTGTATGCTATCACCCTGACGTGAAATGAGTCTGGCTAAACAAGAGGTTTCGATGTTAGAGCAGCCTGAAAAAGAGTTAAAATATGTCTTTAATTAGCAGCCTGAAAAATACTTGAAATATAGCTTTGGGTGGACATTTAAACATTTAATTTTTAAATCCTATATCAGAATATTCCAATATTACCCAGTGACAGTCTGGGATGTGTATACTATCACCCTGATGTGAAAGGAGTCTGGCTAAACAGGAGGTTTCGATGTTAGATCAGCCTGAAAAAGAGATACAACATGCCTTTAATTAGAAGCCAAAATATAGCCAAAATATAGATTTAATTGGACATTTAACAATTTAATTTTTAAATCCTGTATCAGAATAGTCCAATATTACCCAGTGACAGTCTGGGGTGTGTATACTATTATTCTGATGTGAAATGAGTCTGGCTAAACAGGAGGTTTCGATGTTAGAGCAGCCTGAAAAAGAGTTACAATATGGCTTCAATTAGAAGCCTGAAAAAGAGTTGAAATATAGCTTTGGGTGGACATTTAAACCTTTAATTTTTAAATCCTATATCAGAATAGTCCAATATTACCCAGTGACAGTCTGGGATGTGTATACTATCACCCTGATGTGAAATGAGCCTGTCTAAACAGGAGGTTTCAATGTTACAGCAGCCTAAAAAAGAGTTACAATATGTCTTTAATTAGCAGCCTGACAAAAAGTTGAAATATAGCTTTAAGTGGACATTTAAATCTTTAATTTTAAAATCCTATATCAGAATAGTCCAATATTACCCAGTGACAGTCTGGGATGTGTATGCTATCACCCTGACGTGAAATGAGTCTGGCTAAACAAGAGGTTTCGATGTTAGAGCAGCCTGAAAAAGAGTTAAAATATGTCTTTAATTAGCAGCCTGGAAAATACTTGAAATATAGCTTTGGGTGGACATTTAAACATTTAATTTTTAAATCCTATATCAGAATATTCCAATATTACCCAGTGACAGTCTGGGATGTGTATGCTATCACCCTGACGTGAAATGAGTCTGGCTAAACAAGAGGTTTCGATGTTAGAGCAGCCTGAAAAAGAGTTAAAATATGTCTTTAATTAGCAGCCTGAAAAATACTTGAAATATAGCTTTGGGTGGACATTTAAACATTTAATTTTTAAATCCTATATCAGAATATTCCAATATTACCCAGTGACAGTCTGGGATGTGTATACTATCACCCTGATGTGAAAGGAGTCTGGCTAAACAGGAGGTTTCGATGTTAGATCAGCCTGAAAAAGAGATACAATATGCCTTTAATTAGAAGCCAAAATATAGCCAAAATATAGATTTATTTGGACATTTAACAATTTAATTTTTAAATCCTGTATCAGAATAGTCCAATATTACCCAGTGACAGTTTGGGATGTGTATACTATCATCCTGATGTGAAAGGAATCTGGCTAAACAGGAGGTTTCGATGTTAGATCAGCCTGAAAAAGAGATACAATATGCCTTTAATTAGAAGCCAAAATATAGCCAAAATATAGATTTAATTGGACATTTAACAATTTAATTTTTAAATCCTGTATCAGAATAGTCCAATATTACCCAGTGACAGTCTGGGATGTTTATACTATCATTCTGATGTGAAATGAGTCTGGCTAAACAGGAGGTTTCGATGTTAGAGCAGCCTGAAAAAGAGTTACAATATGTCTTTAATTAGCAGCCTGAAAAATACTTGAAATATAGCTTTGGGTGGACATTTAAACATTTAATTTTTAAATCCTATATCAGAATATTCCAATATTACCCAGTGACAGTCTGGGATGTGTATACTATCACCCTGATGTGAAAGGAGTCTGGCTAAACAGGAGGTTTCGATGTTAGATCAGCCTGAAAAAGAGATACAATATGCCTTTAATTAGAAGCCAAAATATAGCCAAAATATAGATTTATTTGGACATTTAACAATTTAATTTTTAAATCCTGTATCAGAATAGTCCAATATTACCCAGTGACAGTCTGGGGTGTGTATACTATTATTCTGATGTGAAATGAGTCTGGCTAAACAGGAGGTTTCGATGTTAGAGCAGCCTGAAAAAGAGTTACAATATGGCTTCAATTAGAAGCCTGAAAAAGAGTTGAAATATAGCTTTGGGTGGACATTTAAACCTTTAATTTTTAAATCCTATATCAGAATAGTCCAATATTACCCAGTGACAGTCTGGGATGTGTAAACTATCACCCTGATGTGAAATGAGCCTGTCTAAACAGGAGGTTTCAATGTTACAGAAGCCTAAAAAAGAGTTACAATATGTCTTTAATTAGCAGCCTGAAAAAAAGTTGAAATATAGCTTTAAGTGGACATTTAAATCTTTAATTTTAAAATCCTATATCAGAATAGTCCAATATTACCCAGTGACAGTCTGGGATGTGTATGCTATCACCCTGACGTGAAATGAGTCTGGCTAAACAAGAGGTTTCGATGTTAGAGCAGCCTGAAAAAGAGTTAAAATATGTCTTTAATTAGCATCCTGACAAAGAGTTGAAATATAGCTTTGGGTGGACATTTAAACATTTAATTTTTTAAATCCTATATCAGAATATTCCAATATTACCCAGTGACAGTCTGGGATGTGTATATTATCACCCTGATGTGAAAGGAGTCTGGCTAAACAGGAGGTTTCGATGTTAGATCAGCCTGAAAAAGAGATACAATATGCCTTTAATTAGAAGCCAAAATATAGCCAAAATATAGATTTAATTGGACATTTAACAATTTAATTTTTAAATTCTGTATCAGAATAGTCCAATATTACCCAGTGACAGTCTGGGATGTGTATACTATCATTCTGATGTGAAATGAGTCTGGCTAAACAGGAGGTTTCGATGTTAGAGCAGCCTTAAAAAGAGTTACAATATGGCTTCAATTAGAAGCCTGAAAAAGATTTGAAATATAGTTTTGGGTGGACATTTAAACCTTTAATTTTTAAATCCTGTATCAGAATAGTCCAATATTACCCAGTGACAGTCTGGGATGTGTTTAATATCACCCTGAGGTGAAATGAGTCTGGCTAAACAGGAGGTTTTGATGTTAGAGCAGCCTGGAAAAGAGTTACAATATGGCTTCAATTAGAAGCCTGAAAAATTGTTGAAATATAGCTTTGTTGGACATTTAAACATTTAATTTTTAAATCCTATATCAGAATAGTCCAATATTACCCAGTGACAGTCTAGGATGTGTATGCTATCACCCTGACGTGAAATGAGTCTGGCTAAACAAGAGGTTTCGATGTTAGAGCAGCCTGAAAAAGAGTTAAAATATGTCTTTAATTAGCAGCCTGAAAAAGAGTTGAAATATAGCTTTGGGTGGATATTTAAACATTTAATTTTTAAATCCTATATCAGAATATTCCAATATTACCCAGTGACAGTCTGGGATGTGTATACTATCACCCTGACGTGAAATGAGTCTGGCTAAACAGGAGGTTTCGATGTTAGATCAGCCTGAAAAATAGATACAATATGCCTTTAATTAGAAGCCAAAATATAGCCAAAATATAGATTTAATTGGACATTTAACACTTTAATTTTTAAATCCTGTATCAGAATAGTCCAATATTACCCAGTGACAGTTTGGGATGTGTATACTATCATCCTGATGTGAAAGGAATCTGGCTAAACAGGAGGTTTCGATGTTAGATCAGCCTGAAAAAGAGATACAATATGCCTTTAATTAGAAGCCAAAATATAGCCAAAATATAGATTTAATTGGACATTTAACACTTTAATTTTTAAATCCTGTATCAGAATAGTCCAATATTACCCAGTGACAGTTTGGGATGTGTTTACTATCACCCTGAGGTGAAATGAGTCTGGCTAAACAGGTGATTTCGATGTTAGAGCAGCCTGAAAAAGAGTTACAATATGGCTTCAATTAGAAGCCTGAAAAAGAGTTGAAATATAGATTTGGGTGGACATTTAAACCTTTAATTTTTAAATCCTATATCAGAATAGTCCAATATTACCCAGTGACAGTCTGGGATGTGTATACTATCACCCTGATGTGAAATGAGTCTGGCTAAACAGGAGGTTTCGATGTTAGAGCAGCCTGAAAAAAAGTTACAATATGGCTTCAATTAGAAGCCTGAAAAAGAGTTGAAATATAGTTTTGGGTGGACATTTATACCTTTAATTTTTAAATCCTATATCAGAATAGTCCAATATTACCCAGTGACAGTCTGGGATGTGTTTAATATCACCCTGAGGTGAAATGAGTCTGGCTAAACAGGAGGTTTTGATGTTAGAGCAGCCTGGAAAAGAGTTACAATATGGCTTCAATTAGAAGCCTGAAAAATAGTTGAAATATAGCTTTGGGTGGACATTTAAACCTTTAATTTTTAAATCCTATATCAGAATAGTCCAATATTACCCAGTGACAGTCTGGGATGTGTATGCTATCACCCTGACGTGAAATGAGTCTGGCTAAACAAGAGGTTTCGATGTTAGAGCAGCCTGAAAAAGAGTTAAAATATGTCTTTAATTAGCAGCCTGAAAAATACTTGAAATATAGCTTTGGGTGGACATTTAAACATTTAATTTTTAAATCCTATATCAGAATATTCCAATATTACCCAGTGACAGTCTGGGATGTGTATACTATCACCCTGATGTGAAAGGAGTCTGGCTAAACAGGAGGTTTCGATGTTAGATCAGCCTGAAAAAGAGATACAATATGCCTTTAATTAGAAGCCAAAATATAGCCAAAATATAGATTTATTTGGACATTTAACAATTTAATTTTTAAATCCTGTATCAGAATAGTCCAATATTACCCAGTGACAGTCTGGGGTGTGTATACTATTATTCTGATGTGAAATGAGTCTGGCTAAACAGGAGGTTTCGATGTTAGAGCAGCCTGAAAAAGAGTTACAATATGGCTTCAATTAGAAGCCTGAAAAAGAGTTGAAATATAGCTTTGGGTGGACATTTAAACCTTTAATTTTTAAATCCTATATCAGAATAGTCCAATATTACCCAGTGACAGTCTGGGATGTGTATACTATCACCCTGATGTGAAATGAGCCTGTCTAAACAGGAGGTTTCAATGTTACAGAAGCCTAAAAAAGAGTTACAATATGTCTTTAATTAGCAGCCTGAAAAATACTTGAAATATAGCTTTGGGTGGACATTTAAACATTTAATTTTTAAATCCTATATCAGAATATTCCAATATTACCCAGTGACAGTCTGGGATGTGTATACTATCACCCTGATGTGAAAGGAGTCTGGCTAAACAGGAGGTTTCGATGTTAGATCAGCCTGAAAAAGAGATACAATATGCCTTTAATTAGAAGCCAAAATATAGCCAAAATATAGATTTATTTGGACATTTAACAATTTAATTTTTAAATCCTGTATCAGAATAGTCCAATATTACCCAGTGACAGTCTGGGGTGTGTATACTATTATTCTGATGTGAAATGAGTCTGGCTAAACAGGAGGTTTCGATGTTAGAGCAGCCTGAAAAAGAGTTACAATATGGCTTCAATTAGAAGCCTGAAAAAGAGTTGAAATATAGCTTTGGGTGGACATTTAAACCTTTAATTTTTAAATCCTATATCAGAATAGTCCAATATTACCCAGTGACAGTCTGGGATGTGTATACTATCACCCTGATGTGAAATGAGCCTGTCTAAACAGGAGGTTTCAATGTTACAGAAGCCTAAAAAAGAGTTACAATATGTCTTTAATTAGCAGCCTGAAAAAAAGTTGAAATATAGCTTTAAGTGGACATTTAAATCTTTAATTTTAAAATCCTATATCAGAATAGTCCAATATTACCCAGTGACAGTCTGGGATGTGTATGCTATCACCCTGACGTGAAATGAGTCTGGCTAAACAAGAGGTTTCGATGTTAGAGCAGCCTGAAAAAGAGTTAAAATATGTCTTTAATTAGCAGCCTGAAAAAGACTTGAAATATAGCTTTGGGTGGACATTTAAACATTTAATTTTTAAATCCTATATCAGAATATTCCAATATTACCCAGTGACAGTCTGGGATGTGTATACTATCACAATGATGTGAAAGGAGTCTGGCTAAACAGGAGGTTTCGATGTTAGATCAGCCTGAAAAAGAGATACAATATGCCTTTAATTAGAAGCCAAAATATAGCCAAAATATAGATTTAATTGGACATTTAACAATTTAATTTTTAAATCCTGTATCAGAATAGTCCAATATTACCCAGTGACAGTCTGGGATGTTTATACTATCATTCTGATGTGAAATGAGTCTGGCTAAACAGGAGGTTTCGATGTTAGAGCAGCCTGAAAAAGAGTTACAATATGTCTTTAATTAGCAGCCTGAAAAAAAGTTGAAATATAGCTTTACGTGGACATTTAAACCTTTAATTTTAAAATCCTATATCAGAATAGTCCAATATTACCCAGTGACAGTCTGGGATGTGTTTAATATCACCCTGAAATGAAATGAGTCTGGCTAAACAGGAGGTTTTGATGTTAGAGCAGCCTGGAAAAGAGTTACAATATGGCTTCAAATAGAAGCCTGAAAAAGAGTTGAAATATAGCTTTGGGTGGACATTTAAACCTTTAATTTTTAAATCCTATATCAGAATAGTCCAATATTACCCAGTGACAGTCTGGGATGTGTATACTATCACCCTGATGTGAAATGAGTCTGGCTAAACAGGAGGTTTCGATGTTAGAGCAGCCTGAAAAAAAGTTACAATATGGCTTCAATTAGAAGCCTGAAAAAGAGTTGAAATATAGTTTTGGGTGGACATTTAAACCTTTAATTTTTAAATCCTATATCAGAATAGTCCAATATTACCCAGTGACAGTCTGGGATGTGTTTAATATCACCCTGAGGTGAAATGAGTCTGGCTAAACAGGAGGTTTTGATGTTAGAGCAGCCTGGAAAAGAGTTACAATATGGCTTCAATTAGAAGCCTGAAAAATAGTTGAAATATAGCTTTGGGTGGACATTTAAACCTTTAATTTTAAAATCCTATATCAGAATATTCCAATATTACCCAGTGACAGTCTGGGATGAGAATACTATCACCCTGATGTGAAATGAGTCTGGCTAAACAGGAGGTTTCGATGTTAGAGCAGCCTGAAAAAGAGTTACAATATGGCTTCAATTAGAAGCCTGAAAAAGAGTTGAAATATAGATTTGGGTGGACATTTAAACCTTTTATTTTTAAATCCTATATCAGAATAGTCCAATATTACCCAGTGACAGTCTGGGATGTGTTTAATATCACCCTGAGGTGAAATGAGTCTGGCTAAACAGGAGGTTTCGATGTTAGAGCAGCCTGAAAAAGAGTTACAATATGGCTTCAATTAGAAGCCTGAAAAAGAGTTGAAATATAGCTTTGGGTGAACATTTAAACCTTTAATTTTTAAATCCTATATCAGAATAGTCCAATATTACCCAGTGACAGTCTGGGATGTGTATACTATCACCCTGATGTGAAATGAGCCTGTCTAAACAGGAGGTTTCAATGTTACAGCAGCCTAAAAAAGAGTTACAATATGTCTTTAATTAGCAGCCTGAAAAAAAGTTGAAATATAGCTTTAAGTGGACATTTAAATCTTTAATTTTAAAATCCTATATCAGAATAGTCCAATATTACCCAGTGACAGTCTGGGATGTGTATGCTATCACCCTGACGTGAAATGAGTCTGGCTAAACAAGAGGTTTCGATGTTAGAGCAGCCTGAAAAAAGAGTTAAAATATGTCTTTAATTAGCAGCCTGAAAAAGAGTTGAAATATAGCTTTGGGTGGACATTTAAACATTTAATTTTTAAATCCTATATCAGAATATTCCAATATTACCCAGTGACATTCTGGGATGTGTATATTATCACCCTGATGTGAAAGGAGTCTGGCTAAACAGGAGGTTTCGATGTTAGATCAGCCTGAAAAAGAGTTACAATATGCCTTTAATTAGAAGCCAAAATATAGCCAAAATATAGATTTAATTGGACATTTAACAATTTATTTTTTAAATCCTGTATCAGAATAGTCCAATATTACCCAGTGACAGTCTGGGATGTGTATACTATCATCCTGATGTGAAATGAGTCTGGCTAAACAGGAGATTTCGATGTTAGAGCAGCCTGAAAAAGAGTTACAATATGGCTTCAATTAGAAGCCTGAAAAAGAGTTGAAATATAGCTTTGGGTGAACATTTAAACCTTTAATTTTTAATTCCTGTATCAGAATAGTCCAATATTACCCAGTGACAGTCTGGGATGTGTATACTATCACCCTGACGTGAAATGAGTCTGGCTAAACAAGAGGTTTCGATGTTAGAGCAGCTTGAAAAAGAGTTACAATATGTCTTTAATTAGCAGCCTGAAAAATAGTTGAAATATAGCTTTAAGTGGACATTTAAACCTTTAATTTTAAAATCCTATATCAGAATAGTCCAATATTACCCAGTGACAGTTTGGGATGGGTTTACTATCACCCTGAGGTGAAATGAGTCTGGCTAAACAGGAGGTTTCGATGTTAGAGCAGCCTGAAAAAGAGTTACAATATGGCTTCAATTAGAAGCCTGAAAAAGAGTTGAAATATAGCTTTGGGTGGACATTTAAACCTTTAATTTTTAAATCCTATATCAGAATAGTCCAATATTACCCAGTGACAGTCTGGGATGTGTATACTATCACCCTGATGTGAAATGAGCCTGTCTAAACAGGAGGTTTCAATGTTACAGCAGCCTAAAAAAGAGTTACAATATGTCTTTAATTAGCAGCCTGAAAAAGAGTTGAAATATAGCTTTGGGTGGACATTTAAACATTTAATTTTTAAATCCTATATCAGAATATTCCAATATTACCCAGTGACATTCTGGGATGTGTATATTATCACCCTGATGTGAAAGGAGTCTGGCTAAACAGGAGGTTTCGATGTTAGATCAGCCTGAAAAAGAGTTACAATATGCCTTTAATTAGAAGCCAAAATATAGCCAAAATATAGATTTAATTGGACATTTAACAATTTATTTTTTAAATCCTGTATCAGAATAGTCCAATATTACCCAGTGACAGTCTGGGATGTGTATACTATCATCCTGATGTGAAATGAGTCTGGCTAAACAGGAGATTTCGATGTTAGAGCAGCCTGAAAAAGAGTTACAATATGGCTTCAATTAGAAGCCTGAAAAAGAGTTGAAATATAGCTTTGGGTGAACATTTAAACCTTTAATTTTTAATTCCTGTATCAGAATAGTCCAATATTACCCAGTGACAGTCTGGGATGTGTATACTATCACCCTGACGTGAAATGAGTCTGGCTAAACAAGAGGTTTCGATGTTAGAGCAGCTTGAAAAAGAGTTACAATATGTCTTTAATTAGCAGCCTGAAAAATAGTTGAAATATAGCTTTAAGTGGACATTTAAACCTTTAATTTTAAAATCCTATATCAGAATAGTCCAATATTACCCAGTGACAGTTTGGGATGGGTTTACTATCACCCTGAGGTGAAATGAGTCTGGCTAAACAGGAGGTTTCGATGTTAGAGCAGCCTGAAAAAGAGTTACAATATGGCTTCAATTAGAAGCCTGAAAAAGAGTTGAAATATAGCTTTGGGTGGACATTTAAACCTTTAATTTTTAAATCCTATATCAGAATAGTCCAATATTACCCAGTGACAGTCTGGGATGTGTATACTATCACCCTGATGTGAAATGAGCCTGTCTAAACAGGAGGTTTCAATGTTACAGCAGCCTAAAAAAGAGTTACAATATGTCTTTAATTAGCAGCCTGAAAAAAAGTTGAAATATAGCTTTAAGTGGACATTTAAATCTTTAATTTTAAAATCCTATATCAGAATAGTCCAATATTACCCAGTGACAGTCTGGGATGTGTTTAATATCACCCTGAGGTGAAATGAGTCTGGCTAAACAGGAGGTTTCGATGTTAGAGCAGCCTAAAAAAGATTTACAATATGTCTTTAATTAGCAGCCTGAAAAAAAGTTGAAATATAGCTTTAAGTGGACATTTAAACCTTTAATTTTAAAATCCTATATCAGAATAGTCCAATATTACCCAGTGACAGTCTGGGATGTGTATGCTATCACCCTGATGTGAAATGAGTCTGGCTAAACAAGAGGTTTCGATGTTAGAGCAGCCTGAAAAAGAGTTAAAATATGTTTTTAATAAGCAGCCTGAAAAAGAGTTGAAATATAGCTTTGGGTGGACATTTAAACATTTAATTTTTTAAATCCTATATCAGAATATTCCAATATTACCCAGTGACAGTCTGGGATGTGTATACTATCACCCTGATGTGAAAGGAGTCTGGCTAAACAGGAGGTTTCGATGTTAGATCAGCCTGAAAAAGAGATACAATATGCCTTTAATTAGAAGCCAAAATATAGCCAAAATATAGATTTAATTGGACATTTAACAATTTAATTTTTAAATCCTGTATCAGAATAGTCCAATATTACCCAGTGACAGTCTGGGATGTGTTTAATATCACCCTGAAATGAAATGAGTCTGGCTAAACAGGAGGTTTTGATGTTAGAGCAGCCTGGAAAAGAGTTACAATATGGCTTCAATTAGAAGCCTGAAAAAGAGTTGAAATATAGCTTTGGGTGGACATTTAAACCTTTAATTTTTAAATCCTGTATCAGAATAGTCCAATATTACCCAGTGACAGTCTGGGATGTGTATACTATCACCCTGATGTGAAATGAGTCTGGCTAAACAGGAGGTTTCGATGTTAGAGCAGCCTGAAAAAAAGTTACAATATGGCTTCAATTAGAAGCCTGAAAAAGAGTTGAAATATAGTTTTGGGTGGACATTTAAACCTTTAATTTTTAAATCCTATATCAGAATAGTCCAATATTACCCAGTGACAGTCTGGGATGTGTTTCATATCACCCTGAGGTGAAATGAGTCTGGCTAAACAGGAGGTTTTGATGTTAGAGCAGCCTGGAAAAGAGTTACAATATGGCTTCAATTAGAAGCCTGAAAAATAGTTGAAATATAGCTTTGGGTGGACATTTAAACCTTTAATTTTTAAATCCTGTATCAGAATAGTCCAATATTACCCAGTGACAGTCTGGGATGTGTATACTATCACCCTGATGTGAAATGAGTCTGGCTAAACAGGAGGTTTCGATGTTAGAGCAGCCTGAAAAAAAGTTACAATATGGCTTCAATTAGAAGCCTGAAAAAGAGTTGAAATATAGTTTTGGGTGGACATTTAAACCTTTAATTTTTAAATCCTATATCAGAATATTCCAATATTACCCAGTGACAGTCTGGGATGTGTATACTATCACCCTGACGTGAAATGAGTCTGGCTAAACAGGAGGTTTCGATGTTAGATCAGCCTGAAAAAGAGATACAATATGCCTTTAATTAGAAGCCAAAATATAGCCAAAATATAGATTTAATTGGACATTTAACAATTTAATTTTTAAATCCTGTATCAGAATAGTCCAATATTACCCAGTGACAGTCTGGGATGTGTATACTATCATCCTGATGTGAAATGAGTCTGGCTAAACAGGAGATTTCGATGTTAGAGCAGCCTGAAAAAGAGTTACAATATGGCTTCAATTAGAAGCCTGAAAAAGAGTTGAAATATAGCTTTGGGTGAACATTTAAACCTTTAATTTTTAATTCCTGTATCAGAATAGTCCAATATTACCCAGTGACAGTCTGGGATGTGTATACTATCACCCTGACGTGAAATGAGTCTGGCTAAACAAGAGGTTTCGATGTTAGAGCAGCCTGAAAAAGAGTTACAATATGGCTTCAATTAGAAGTCTGAAAAAGAGTTGAAATATAGCTTTGGGTGGACATTTAAACCTTTAATTTTTAAATCCTATATCAGAATAGTCCAATATTACCCAGTGACAGTCTGGGATGTGTATACTATCACCCTGATGTGAAATGAGCCTGTCTAAACAGGAGGTTTCAATGTTACAGCAGCCTAAAAAAGAGTTACAATATGTCTTTAATTAGCAGCCTGAAAAAAAGTTGAAATATAGCTTTAAGTGGACATTTAAATCTTTAATTTTAAAATCCTATATCAGAATAGTCCAATATTACCCAGTGACAGTCTGGGATGTGTATGCTATCACCCTGACGTGAAATGAGTCTGGCTAAACAAGAGGTTTCGATGTTAGAGCAGCCTGAAAAAAGAGTTAAAATATGTCTTTAATTAGCAGCCTGAAAAAGAGTTGAAATATAGCTTTGGGTGGACATTTAAACATTTAATTTTTAAATCCTATATCAGAATATTCCAATATTACCCAGTGACATACTGGGATGTGTATATTATCACCCTGATGTGAAAGGAGTCTGGCTAAACAGGAGGTTTCGATGTTAGATCAGCCTGAAAAAGAGTTACAATATGCCTTTAATTAGAAGCCAAAATATAGCCAAAATATAGATTTAATTGGACATTTAACAATTTATTTTTTAAATCCTGTATCAGAATAGTCCAATATTACCCAGTGACAGTCTGGGATGTGTATACTATCATCCTGATGTGAAATGAGTCTGGCTAAACAGGAGATTTCGATGTTAGAGCAGCCTGAAAAAGAGTTACAATATGGCTTCAATTAGAAGCCTGAAAAAGAGTTGAAATATAGCTTTGGGTGAACATTTAAACCTTAAATTTTTAATTCCTGTATCAGAATAGTCCAATATTACCCAGTGACAGTCTGGGATGTGTATACTATCACCCTGACGTGAAATGAGTCTGGCTAAACAAGAGGTTTCGATGTTAGAGCAGCTTGAAAAAGAGTTACAATATGTCTTTAATTAGCAGCCTGAAAAAAAGTTGAAATATAGCTTTAAGTGGACATTTAAACCTTTAATTTTAAAATCCTATATCAGAATAGTCCAATATTACCCAGTGACAGTTTGGGATGGGTTTACTATCACCCTGAGGTGAAATGAGTCTGGCTAAACAGGAGGTTTCGATGTTAGAGCAGCCTGAAAAAGAGTTACAATATGGCTTCAATTAGAAGCCTGAAAAAGAGTTGAAATATAGCTTTGGGTGGACATTTAAACCTTTAATTTTTAAATCCTATATCAGAATAGTCCAATATTACCCAGTGACAGTCTGGGATGTGTATACTATCACCCTGACGTGAAATGAGTCTGGCTAAACAAGAGGTTTCGATGTTAGAGCAGCTTGAAAAAGAGTTACAATATGTCTTTAATTAGCAGCCTGAAAAAAAGTTGAAATATAGCTTTAAGTGGACATTTAAACCTTTAATTTTAAAATCCTATATCAGAATAGTCCAATATTACCCAGTGACAGTTTAGGATGTGTTTACTATCACCCTGAGGTGAAATGAGTCTGGCTAAACAGGAGGTTTCGATGTTAGAGCAGCCTGAAAAAGAGTTACAATATGGCTTCAATTAGAAGCCTGAAAAAGAGTTGAAATATAGCTTTGGGTGGACATTTAAACCTTTAATTTTTAAATCCTATATCAGAATAGTCCAATATTACCCAGTGACAGTCTGGGATGTGTTTAATATCACCCTGAGGTGAAATGAGTCTGGCTAAACAGGAGGTTTTGATGTTAGAGCAGCCTGGAAAAGAGTTACAATATGGCTTCAATTAGAAGCCTGAAAAATAGTTGAAATATAGCTTTGGGTGGACATTTAAACCTTTAATTTTAAAATCCTATATCAGAATATTCCAATATTACCCAGTGACAGTCTGGGATGAGAATACTATCACCCTGATGTGAAATGAGTCTGGCTAAACAGGAGGTTTCGATGTTAGAGCAGCCTGAAAAAGAGTTACAATATGGCTTCAATTAGAAGCCTGAAAAAGAGTTGAAATATAGATTTGGGTGGACATTTAAACCTTTTATTTTTAAATCCTATATCAGAATAGTCCAATATTACCCAGTGACAGTCTGGGATGTGTTTAATATCACCCTGAGGTGAAATGAGTCTGGCTAAACAGGAGGTTTCGATGTTAGAGCAGCCTGAAAAAGAGTTACAATATGGCTTCAATTAGAAGCCTGAAAAAGAGTTGAAATATAGCTTTGGGTGAACATTTAAACCTTTAATTTTTAATTCCTATATCAGAATAGTCCAATATTACCCAGTGACAGTCTGGGATGTGTATACTATCACCCTGACGTGAAATGAGTCTGGCTAAACAAGAGGTTTCGATGTTAGAGCAGCTTGAAAAAGAGTTACAATATGTCTTTAATTAGCAGCCTGAAAAAAAGTTGAAATATAGCTTTAAGTGGACATTTAAACCTTTAATTTTAAAATCCTATATCAGAATATTCCAATATTACCCAGTGACAGTCTGGGATGAGTATACTATCACCCTGACGTGAAATGAGTCTGGCTAAACAAGAGGTTTCGATGTTAGAGCAGCTTGAAAAAGAGTTACAATATGTCTTTAATTAGCAGCCTGAAAAAAAGTTGAAATATAGCTTTAAGTGGACATTTAAACATTTAATTTTAAAATCCTATATCAGAATAGTCCAATATTACCCAGTGACAGTTTGGGATGTGTTTACTATCACCCTGACGTGAAATGAGTCTGGCTAAACAAGAGGTTTCGATGTTAGAGCAGCCTGAAAAAGAGTTAAAATATGTCTTTAATTAGCAGCCTGAAAAAGACTTGAAATATAGCTTTGGGTGGACATTTAAACATTTAATTTTTAAATCCTATATCAGAATAGTCCAATATTACCCAGTGACAGTCTGGGATGTGTTTAATATCACCCTGAAATGAAATGAGTCTGGCTAAACAGGAGGTTTTGATGTTAGAGCAGCCTGGAAAAGAGTTACAATATGGCTTCAATTAGAAGCCTGAAAAAGAGTTGAAATATAGCTTTGGGTGGACAATTAAACCTTTAATTTTTAAATCCTATATCAGAATAGTCCAATATTACCCAGTGACAGTCTGGGATGTGTATACTATCACCCTGATGTGAAATGAGTCTGGCTAAACAGGAGGTTTCGATGTTAGAGCAGCCTGAAAAAAAGTTACAATATGGCTTCAATTAGAAGCCTGAAAAAGAGTTGAAATATAGTTTTGGGTGGACATTTAAACCTTTAATTTTTAAATCCTATATCAGAATAGTCCAATATTACCCAGTGACAGTCTGGGATGTGTTTAATATCACCCTGAGGTGAAATGAGTCTGGCTAAACAGGAGGTTTTGATGTTAGAGCAGCCTGGAAAAGAGTTACAATATGGCTTCAATTAGAAGCCTGAAAAATAGTTGAAATATAGCTTTGGGTGGACATTTAAACCTGTAATTTTTAAATCCTATATCAGAATAGTCCAATATTACCCAGTGACAGTCTGGGATGTGTATACTATCACCCTGATGTGAAATGAGCCTGTCTAAACAGGAGGTTTCAATGTTACAGCAGCCTAAAAAAGAGTTACAATATTTCTTTAATTAGCAGCCTGAAAAAAAGTTGAAATATAGCTTTAAGTGGACATTTAAACATTTAATTTTAAAATCCTATATCAGAATAGTCCAATATTACCCAGTGACAGTTTGGGATGTGTTTACTATCACCCTGACGTGAAATGAGTCTGGCTAAACAAGAGGTTTCGATGTTAGAGCAGCCTGAAAAAGAGTTAAAATATGTCTTTAATTAGCAGCCTGAAAAAGACTTGAAATATAGCTTTGGGTGGACATTTAAACATTTAATTTTTAAATCCTATATCAGAATATTCCAATATTACCCAGTGACAGTCTGGGATGTGTATACTATCACCCTGATGTGAAAGGAGTCTGGCTAAACAGGAGGTTTCGATGTTAGATCAGCCTGAAAAAGAGATACAATATGCCTTTAATTAGAAGCCAAAATATAGCCAAAATATAGATTTAATTGGACATTTAACAATTTAATTTTTAAATCCTATATCAGAATAGTCCAATATTACCCAGTGACAGTCTGGGATGTGTATACTATCATTCTGATGTGAAATGAGTCTGGCTAAACAGGAGGTTTCGATGTTAGAGCAGCCTGAAAAAGAGTTACAATATGTCTTTAATTAGCAGCCTGAAAAAAAGTTGAAATATAGCTTTACGTGGACATTTAAACCTTTAATTTTAAAATCCTATATCAGAATAGTCCAATATTACCCAGTGACAGTCTGGGATGTGTATACTATCACCCTGACGTGAAATGAGTCTGGCTAAACAAGAGGTTTCGATGTTAGAGCAGCCTGAAAAAGAGTTACAATATGGCTTCAATTAGAAGTCTGAAAAAGAGTTGAAATATAGCTTTGGGTGGACATTTAAACCTTTAATTTTTAAATCCTATATCAGAATAGTCCAATATTACCCAGTGACAGTCTGGGATGTGTATACTATCACCCTGATGTGAAATGAGCCTGTCTAAACAGGAGGTTTCAATGTTACAGCAGCCTAAAAAAGAGTTACAATATGTCTTTAATTAGCAGCCTGAAAAAAAGTTGAAATATAGCTTTAAGTGGACATTTAAATCTTTAATTTTAAAATCCTATATCAGAATAGTCCAATATTACCCAGTGACAGTCTGGGATGTGTATGCTATCACCCTGACGTGAAATGAGTCTGGCTAAACAAGAGGTTTCGATGTTAGAGCAGCCTGAAAAAGAGTTACAATATGGCTTCAATTAGAAGCCTGAAAAAGAGTTGAAATATAGCTTTGGGTGGACATTTAAACCTTTAATTTTTAAATCCTATATCAGAATAGTCCAATATTACCCAGTGACAGTCTGGGATGTGTATACTATCACCCTGATGTGAAATGAGCCTGTCTAAACAGGAGGTTTCAATGTTACAGCAGCCTAAAAAAGAGTTACAATATGTCTTTAATTAGCAGCCTGAAAAAAAGTTGAAATATAGCTTTAAGTGGACATTTAAATCTTTAATTTTAAAATCCTATATCAGAATAGTCCAATATTACCCAGTGACAGTCTGGGATGTGTTTAATATCACCCTGAGGTGAAATGAGTCTGGCTAAACAGGAGGTTTCGATGTTAGAGCAGCCTAAAAAAGATTTACAATATGTCTTTAATTAGCAGCCTGAAAAAAAGTTGAAATATAGCTTTAAGTGGACATTTAAACCTTTAATTTTAAAATCCTATATCAGAATAGTCCAATATTACCCAGTGACAGTCTGGGATGTGTATGCTATCACCCTGACGTGAAATGAGTCTGGCTAAACAAGAGGTTTCGATGTTAGAGCAGCCTGAAAAAGAGTTAAAATATGTTTTTAATAAGCAGCCTGAAAAAGAGTTGAAATATAGCTTTGGGTGGACATTTAAACATTTAATTTTTTAAATCCTATATCAGAATATTCCAATATTACCCAGTGACAGTCTGGGATGTGTATACTATCACCCTGATGTGAAAGGAGTCTGGCTAAACAGGAGGTTTCGATGTTAGATCAGCCTGAAAAAGAGATACAATATGCCTTTAATTAGAAGCCAAAATATAGCCAAAATATAGATTTAATTGGACATTTAACAATTTAATTTTTAAATCCTGTATCAGAATAGTCCAATATTACCCAGTGACAGTCTGGGATGTGTTTAATATCACCCTGAAATGAAATGAGTCTGGCTAAACAGGAGGTTTTGATGTTAGAGCAGCCTGGAAAAGAGTTACAATATGGCTTCAATTAGAAGCCTGAAAAAGAGTTGAAATATAGCTTTGGGTGGACATTTAAACCTTTAATTTTTAAATCCTGTATCAGAATAGTCCAATATTACCCAGTGACAGTCTGGGATGTGTATACTATCACCCTGATGTGAAATGAGTCTGGCTAAACAGGAGGTTTCGATGTTAGAGCAGCCTGAAAAAAAGTTACAATATGGCTTCAATTAGAAGCCTGAAAAAGAGTTGAAATATAGTTTTGGGTGGACATTTAAACCTTTAATTTTTAAATCCTATATCAGAATAGTCCAATATTACCCAGTGACAGTCTGGGATGTGTTTCATATCACCCTGAGGTGAAATGAGTCTGGCTAAACAGGAGGTTTTGATGTTAGAGCAGCCTGGAAAAGAGTTACAATATGGCTTCAATTAGAAGCCTGAAAAATAGTTGAAATATAGCTTTGGGTGGACATTTAAACCTTTAATTTTTAAATCCTGTATCAGAATAGTCCAATATTACCCAGTGACAGTCTGGGATGTGTATACTATCACCCTGATGTGAAATGAGTCTGGCTAAACAGGAGGTTTCGATGTTAGAGCAGCCTGAAAAAGAGATACAATATGCCTTTAATTAGAAGCCAAAATATAGCCAAAATATAGATTTAATTGGACATTTAACAATTTAATTTTTAAATCCTGTATCAGAATAGTCCAATATTACCCAGTGACAGTCTGGGATGTGTTTAATATCACCCTGAAATGAAATGAGTCTGGCTAAACAGGAGGTTTTGATGTTAGAGCAGCCTGGAAAAGAGTTACAATATGGCTTCAATTAGAAGCCTGAAAAAGAGTTGAAATATAGCTTTGGGTGGACATTTAAACCTTTAATTTTTAAATCCTGTATCAGAATAGTCCAATATTACCCAGTGACAGTCTGGGATGTGTATACTATCACCCTGATGTGAAATGAGTCTGGCTAAACAGGAGGTTTCGATGTTAGAGCAGCCTGAAAAAAAGTTACAATATGGCTTCAATTAGAAGCCTGAAAAAGAGTTGAAATATAGTTTTGGGTGGACATTTAAACCTTTAATTTTTAAATCCTATATCAGAATAGTCCAATATTACCCAGTGACAGTCTGGGATGTGTTTCATATCACCCTGAGGTGAAATGAGTCTGGCTAAACAGGAGGTTTTGATGTTAGAGCAGCCTGGAAAAGAGTTACAATATGGCTTCAATTAGAAGCCTGAAAAATAGTTGAAATATAGCTTTGGGTGGACATTTAAACCTTTAATTTTTAAATCCTGTATCAGAATAGTCCAATATTACCCAGTGACAGTCTGGGATGTGTATACTATCACCCTGATGTGAAATGAGTCTGGCTAAACAGGAGGTTTCGATGTTAGAGCAGCCTGAAAAAAAGTTACAATATGGCTTCAATTAGAAGCCTGAAAAAGAGTTGAAATATAGTTTTGGGTGGACATTTAAACCTTTAATTTTTAAATCCTATATCAGAATAGTCCAATATTACCCAGTGACAGTCTGGGATGTGTTTCATATCACCCTGAGGTGAAATGAGTCTGGCTAAACAGGAGGTTTCGATGTTAGATCAGCCTGAAAAAGAGTTACAATATGCCTTTAATTAGAAGCCAAAATATAGCCAAAATATAGATTTAATTGGACATTTAACAATTTATTTTTTAAATCCTGTATCAGAATAGTCCAATATTACCCAGTGACAGTCTGGGATGTGTATACTATCATCCTGATGTGAAATGAGTCTGGCTAAACAGGAGATTTCGATGTTAGAGCAGCCTGAAAAAGAGTTACAATATGGCTTCAATTAGAAGCCTGAAAAAGAGTTGAAATATAGCTTTGGGTGAACATTTAAACCTTTAATTTTTAATTCCTATATCAGAATAGTCCAATATTACCCAGTGACAGTCTGGGATGTGTATACTATCACCCTGACGTGAAATGAGTCTGGCTAAACAAGAGGTTTCGATGTTAGAGCAGCTTGAAAAAGAGTTACAATATGTCTTTAATTAGCAGCCTGAAAAAAAGTTGAAATATAGCTTTAAGTGGACATTTAAACCTTTAATTTTAAAATCCTATATCAGAATAGTCCAATATTACCCAGTGACAGTTTAGGATGTGTTTACTATCACCCTGAGGTGAAATGAGTCTGGCTAAACAGGAGGTTTCGATGTTAGAGCAGCCTGAAAAAGAGTTACAATATGGCTTCAATTAGAAGCCTGAAAAAGAGTTGAAATATAGCTTTGGGTGGACATTTAAACCTTTAATTTTTAAATCCTATATCAGAATAGTCCAATATTACCCAGTGACAGTCTGGGATGTGTATACTATCACCCTGACGTGAAATGAGTCTGGCTAAACAAGAGATTTCGATGTTAGATCAGCCTGAAAAAGAGATACAATATGCCTTTAATTAGAAGCCAAAATATAGCCAAAATATAGATTTAATTGGACATTTAACAATTTAATTTTTAAATCCTGTATCAGAATAGTCCAATATTACCCAGTGACAGTCTGGGATGTGTTTAATATCACCCTGAAATGAAATGAGTCTGGCTAAACAGGAGGTTTTGATGTTAGAGCAGCCTGGAAAAGAGTTACAATATGGCTTCAATTAGAAGCCTGAAAAAGAATTGAAATATAGCTTTGGGTGGACATTTAAACCTTTAATTTTTAAATCCTGTATCAGAATAGTCCAATATTACCCAGTGACAGTCTGGGATGTGTATACTATCACCCTGATGTGAAATGAGTCTGGCTAAACAGGAGGTTTCGATGTTAGAGCAGCCTGAAAAAGAGTTACAATATGGCTTCAATTAGAAGCCTGAAAAAGAGTTGAAATATAGCTTTGGGTGGACATTTAAACCTTTAATTTTTAATTCCTGTATCAGAATAGTCCAATATTACCCAGTGACAGTCTGGGATGTGTATACTATCACCCTGACGTGAAATGAGTCTGGCTGAACAAGAGGTTTCGATGTTAGAGCAGCCTGAAAAAGAGTTACAATATGGCTTCAATTAGAAGTCTGAAAAAGAGTTGAAATATAGCTTTGGGTGGACATTTAAACCTTTAATTTTTAAATCCTATATCAGAATAGTCCAATATTACCCAGTGACAGTCTGGGATGTGTATACTATCACCCTGATGTGAAATGAGCCTGTCTAAACAGGAGGTTTCAATGTTACAGCAGCCTAAAAAAGAGTTACAATATGTCTTTAATTAGCAGCCTGAAAAAAAGTTGAAATATAGCTTTAAGTGGACATTTAAATCTTTAATTTTAAAATCCTATATCAGAATAGTCCAATATTACCCAGTGACAGTCTGGGATGTGTATGCTATCACCCTGACGTGAAATGAGTCTGGCTAAACAAGAGGTTTCGATGTTAGAGCAGCCTGAAAAAAGAGTTAAAATATGTCTTTAATTAGCAGCCTGAAAAAGAGTTGAAATATAGCTTTGGGTGGACATTTAAACATTTAATTTTTAAATCCTATATCAGAATATTCCAATATTACCCAGTGACATTCTGGGATGTGTATATTATCACCCTGATGTGAAAGGAGTCTGGCTAAACAGGAGGTTTCGATGTTAGATCAGCCTGAAAAAGAGTTACAATATGCCTTTAATTAGAAGCCAAAATATAGCCAAAATATAGATTTAATTGGACATTTAACAATTTATTTTTTAAATCCTGTATCAGAATAGTCCAATATTACCCAGTGACAGTCTGGGATGTGTATACTATCATCCTGATGTGAAATGAGTCTGGCTAAACAGGAGATTTCGATGTTAGAGCAGCCTGAAAAAGAGTTACAATATGGCTTCAATTAGAAGCCTGAAAAAGAGTTGAAATATAGCTTTGGGTGAACATTTAAACCTTTAATTTTTAATTCCTGTATCAGAATAGTCCAATATTACCCAGTGACAGTCTGGGATGTGTATACTATCACCCTGACGTGAAATGAGTCTGGCTAAACAAGAGGTTTCGATGTTAGAGCAGCTTGAAAAAGAGTTACAATATGTCTTTAATTAGCAGCCTGAAAAAAAGTTGAAATATAGCTTTAAGTGGACATTTAAACCTTTAATTTTAAAATCCTATATCAGAATAGTCCAATATTACCCAGTGACAGTTTGGGATGGGTTTACTATCACCCTGAGGTGAAATGAGTCTGGCTAAACAGGAGGTTTCGATGTTAGAGCAGCCTGAAAAAGAGTTACAATATGGCTTCAATTAGAAGCCTGAAAAAGAGTTGAAATATAGCTTTGGGTGGACATTTAAACCTTTAATTTTTAAATCCTATATCAGAATAGTCCAATATTACCCAGTGACAGTCTGGGATGTGTATACTATCACCCTGATGTGAAATGAGCCTGTCTAAACAGGAGGTTTCAATGTTACAGCAGCCTAAAAAAGAGTTACAATATGTCTTTAATTAGCAGCCTGAAAAAAAGTTGAAATATAGCTTTAAGTGGACATTTAAATCTTTAATTTTAAAATCCTATATCAGAATAGTCCAATATTACCCAGTGACAGTCTGGGATGTGTATGCTATCACCCTGACGTGAAATGAGTCTGGCTAAACAAGAGGTTTCGATGTTAGAGCAGCCTGAAAAAAGAGTTAAAATATGTCTTTAATTAGCAGCCTGAAAAAGAGTTGAAATATAGCTTTGGGTGGACATTTAAACATTTAATTTTTAAATCCTATATCAGAATATTCCAATATTACCCAGTGACATTCTGGGATGTGTATATTATCACCCTGATGTGAAAGGAGTCTGGCTAAACAGGAGGTTTCGATGTTAGATCAGCCTGAAAAAGAGTTACAATATGCCTTTAATTAGAAGCCAAAATATAGCCAAAATATAGATTTAATTGGACATTTAACAATTTATTTTTTAAATCCTGTATCAGAATAGTCCAATATTACCCAGTGACAGTCTGGGATGTGTATACTATCATCCTGATGTGAAATGAGTCTGGCTAAACAGGAGATTTCGATGTTAGAGCAGCCTGAAAAAGAGTTACAATATGGCTTCAATTAGAAGCCTGAAAAAGAGTTGAAATATAGCTTTGGGTGAACATTTAAACCTTTAATTTTTAATTCCTATATCAGAATAGTCCAATATTACCCAGTGACAGTCTGGGATGTGTATACTATCACCCTGACGTGAAATGAGTCTGGCTAAACAAGAGGTTTCGATGTTAGAGCAGCTTGAAAAAGAGTTACAATATGTCTTTAATTAGCAGCCTGAAAAAAAGTTGAAATATAGCTTTAAGTGGACATTTAAACCTTTAATTTTAAAATCCTATATCAGAATAGTCCAATATTACCCAGTGACAGTTTAGGATGTGTTTACTATCACCCTGAGGTGAAATGAGTCTGGCTAAACAGGAGGTTTCGATGTTAGAGCAGCCTGAAAAAGAGTTACAATATGGCTTCAATTAGAAACCTGAAAAAGAGTTGAAATATAGCTTTGGGTGGACATTTAAACCTTTAATTTTTAAATCCTATATCAGAATAGTCCAATATTACCCAGTGACAGTCTGGTATGTGTATACTATCACCCTGACGTGAAATGAGTCTGGCTAAACAAGAGATTTCGATGTTAGAGCAGCCTGAAAAAGAGTTACAATATGTCTTTAATTAGCAGCCTGAAAAAAAGTTGAAATATAGCTTTGGGTGGACATTTAAACATTTAATTTTTAAATCCTATATCAGAATATTCCAATATTACCCAGTGACATTCTGGGATGTGTATATTATCACCCTGATGTGAAAGGAGTCTGGCTAAACAGGAGGTTTCGATGTTAGATCAGCCTGAAAAAGAGATACAATATGCCTTTAATTAGAAGCCAAAATATAGCCAAAATATAGATTTAATTGGACATTTAACAATTTAATTTTTAAATCCTGTATCAGAATAGTCCAATATTACCCAGTGACAGTCTGGGATGTGTATACTATCATTCTGATGTGAAATGAGTCTGGCTAAACAGGAGGTTTCGATGTTAGAGCAGCTTGAAAAAGAGTTACAATATGTCTGTAATTAGCAGCCTGAAAAAAGTTGAACTATAGCTTTAAGTGGACATTTAAACCTTTAATTTTAAAATCCTATATCAGAATGTTCCAATATTACCCAGTGACAGTCTGGGATGAGTATACTATCACCCTGATGTGAAATGAGTCTTGCTAAACAGGAGGTTTCGATGTTAGAGCAGCCTGAAAAAGAGTTACAATATGGCTTCAATTAGAAGCCTGAAAAAGAGTTGAAATATAGATTTGGGTGGACATTTAAACCTTTTATTTTTAAATCCTATATCAGAATAGTCCAATATTACCCAGTCACAGTCTGGGATGTGTTTAATATCACCCTGAGGTGAAATGAGTCTGGCTAAACAGGAGGTTTCGATGTTAGAGCAGCCTGAAAAAGAGTTACAATATGGCTTCAATTAGAAGCCTGAAAAAGAGTTATAATATAGCTTTGGGTGGACATTTAAACCTTTAATTTTTAAATCCTATATCAGAATAGTCCAATATTACCCGGTGACAGTCTGGGATGTGTATACTATCACCCTGATGTGAAATGAGCCTGTCTAAACAGGAGGTTTCAATGTTACAGCAGCCTAAAAAATAGTTACAATATGTCTTTAATTAGCAGCCTGAAAAAAAGTTGAAATATAGCTTTAAGTGGACATTTAAACCTTTAATTTTAAAATCCTATATCAGAATAGTCCAATATTACCCAGTGACAGTCTGGGATGTGTATGCTATCAGCCTGACGTGAAATGAGTCTGGCTAAACAAGAGGTTTCGATGTTAGAGCAGCCTGAAAAAGAGTTAAAATATGTTTTTAATAAGCAGCCTGAAAAAAAGTTGAAATATAGCTTTGGGTGGACATTTAAACATTTAATTTTTTAAATCCTATATCAGAATATTCCAATATTACCCAGTGACAGTCTGGGATGTGTATACTATCACCCTGATGTGAAAGGAGTCTGGCTAAACAGGAGGTTTCGATGTTAGATCAGCCTGAAAAAGAGATACAATATGCCTTTATTTAGAAGCCAAAATATAGCCAAAATATAGATTTAATTGGACATTTAACAATTTAATTTTTAAATCCTGTATCAGAATAGTCCAATATTACCCAGTGACAGTCTGGGAAGTGTATACTATCATCCTGATGTGAAATGAGTCTGGCTAAACAGGAGGTTTCGATGTTAGAGCAGCCTGAAAAAGAGTTACAATATGGCTTCAATTAGAAGCCTGAAAAAGAGTTGAAATATAGCTTTGGGTGAACATTTAAACCTTTAATTTTTAATTCCTATATCAGAATAGTCCAATATTACCCAGTGACAGTCTGGGATGTGTATACTATCACCCTGACGTGAAATGAGTCTGGCTAAACAAGAGGTTTCGATGTTAGAGCAGCTTGAAAAAGAGTTACAATATGTCTTTAATTAGCAGCCTGAAAAAAAGTTGAAATATAGCTTTAAGTGGACATTTAAACCTTTAATTTTAAAATCCTATATCAGAATAGTCCAATATTACCCAGTGACAGTCTGGGATGTGTATGCTATCACCCTGACGTGAAATGAGTCTGGCTAAACAAGAGGTTTCGATGTTAGAGCAGCCTGAAAAAGAGTTAAAATATGTTTTTAATAAGCAGCCTGAAAAAGAGTTGAAATATAGCTTTGGGTGGACATTTAAACATTTAATTTTTTAAATCCTATATCAGAATATTCCAATATTACCCAGTGACAGTCTGGGATGTGTATACTATCACCCTGATGTGAAAGGAGTCTGGCTAAACAGGAGGTTCCGATGTTAGATCAGCCTGAAAAAGAGATACAATATGCCTTTAATTAGAAGCCAAAATATAGATTTAATTGGACATTTAACAATTTAATTTTTAAATCCTGTATCAGAATAGTCCAATATTACCCAGTGACAGTCTGGGATGTGTTTAATATCACCCTGAAATGAAATGAGTCTGGCTAAACAGCAGGTTTTGATGTTAGAGCAGCCTGGAAAAGAGTTACAATATGGCTTCAATTAGAAGCCTGAAAAAGAGTTGAAATATAGCTTTGGGTGGACATTTAAACCTTTAATTTTTAAATCCTATATCAGAATAGTCCAATATTACCCAGTGACAGTCTGGGATGTGTATACTATCACCCTGATGTGAAAGGAGTCTGGCTAAACAGGAGGTTTCGATGTTAGAGCAGCCTGAAAAAAAGTTACAATATGGCTTCAATTAGAAGCCTGAAAAAGAGTTGAAATATAGTTTTGGGTGGACATTTAAACCTTTAATTTTTAAATCCTATATCAGAATAGTCCAATATTACCCAGTGACAGTCTGGGATGTGTTTCATATCACCCTGAGGTGAAATGAGTCTGGCTAAACAGGAGGTTTTGATGTTAGAGCAGCCTGGAAAAGAGTTACAATATGTCTTTAATTAGCAGCCTGAAAAAAAGTTGAAATATAGCTTTAAGTGGACATTTAAACCTTTAATTTTAAAATCCTATATCAGAATAGTCCAATATTACCCAGTGACAGTCTGGGATGTGTATGCTATCACCCTGACGTGAAATGAGTCTGGCTAAACAAGAGGTTTCGATGTTAGAGCAGCATGAAAAATAGTTAAAATATGTCTTTAATTAGCAGCCTGAAAAAGAGTTGAAATATAGCTTTGGGTGGATATTTAAACATTTAATTTTTAAATCCTATATCAGAATAGTCCAATATTACCCAGTGACAGTCTGGGATGTGTATGCTATCACCCTGACGTGAAATGAGTCTGGCTAAACAAGAGGTTTCGATGTTAGAGCAGCCTGAAAAAAGAGTTAAAATATGTCTTTAATTAGCAGCCTGAAAAAGAGTTGAAATATAGCTTTGGGTGGACATTTAAACATTTAATTTTTAAATCCTATATCAGAATATTCCAATATTACCCAGTGACATTCTGGGATGTGTATATTATCACCCTGATGTGAAAGGAGTCTGGCTAAACAGGAGGTTTCGATGTTAGATCAGCCTGAAAAAGAGTTACAATATGCCTTTAATTAGAAGCCAAAATATAGCCAAAATATAGATTTAATTGGACATTTAACAATTTATTTTTTTAAATCCTGTATCAGAATAGTCCAATATTACCCAGTGACAGTCTGGGATGTGTATACTATCATCCGGATGTGAAATGAGTCTGGCTAAACAGGAGATTTCGATGTTAGAGCAGCCTGAAAAAGAGTTACAATATGGCTTCAATTAGAAGCCTGAAAAAGAGTTGAAATATAGCTTTGGGTGAACATTTAAACCTTTAATTTTTAATTCCTATATCAGAATAGTCCAATATTACCCAGTGACAGTCTGGGATGTGTATACTATCACCCTGATGTGAAATGAGTCTGGCTAAACAAGAGGTTTCGATGTTAGAGCAGCTTGAAAAAGAGTTACAATATGTCTTTAATTAGCAGCCTGAAAAAAAGTTGAAATATAGCTTTAAGTGGACATTTAAACCTTTAATTTTAAAATCCTATATCAGAATAGTCCAATATTACCCAGTGACAGTTTAGGATGTGTTTCCTATCACCCTGAGGTGAAATGAGTCTGGCTAAACAGGAGGTTTCGATGTTAGAGCAGCCTGAAAAAGAGTTACAATATGGCTTCAATTAGAAGCCTGAAAAAGAGTTGAAATATAGCTTTGGGTGGACATTTAAACCTTTAATTTTTAAATCCTATATCAGAATAGTCCAATATTACCCAGTGACAGTCTGGGATGTGTATACTATCACCCTGACGTGAAATGAGTCTGGCTAAACAAGAGATTTCGATGTTAGAGCAGCCTGAAAAAGAGTTAAAATATGTCTTTAATTAGAAGCCAAAATATAGCCAAAATATAGATTTAATTGGACATTTAACAATTTAATTTTTAAATCCTGTATCAGAATAGTCCAATATTACCCAGTGACAGTCTGGGATGTGTTTAATATCACCCTGAAATGAAATGAGTCTGTCTAAACAGGAGGTTTTGATGTTAGAGCAGCCTGGAAAAGAGTTACAATATGGCTTCAATTAGAAGCATGAAAAAGAGTTGAAATATAGCTTTGGGTGGACATTTAAACCTTTAATTTTTAAATCCTATATCAGAATAGTCCAATATTAACCAGTGACAGTCTGGGATGTGTATACTATCACCCTGATGTGAAATGAGTCTGGCTAAACAGGAGGTTTCGATGTTAGAGCAGCCTGAAAAAAAGTTACAATATGGCTTCAATTAGAAGCCTGAAAAAGAGTTGAAATATAGTTTTGGGTGGACATTTAAACCTTTAATTTTTAAATACTATATCAGAATAGTCCAATATTACCCAGTGACAGTCTGGGATGTGTTTCATATCACCCTGAGGTGAAATGAGTCTGGCTAAACAGGAGGTTTTGATGTTAGAGCAGCCTGGAAAAGAGTTACAATATGGCTTTAATTAGCAGCCTGAAAAAAAGTTGAAAAATAGCTTTAAGTGGACATTTAAATCTTTAATTTTAAAATCCTATATCATAATAGTCCAATATTACCCAGTGACAGTCTGGGATGTGTATGCTATCACCCTGACGTGAAATGAGTCTGGCTAAACAAGAGGTTTCGATGTTAGACCAGCCTGAAAAAAGAGTTAAAATATGTCTTTAATTAGCAGCCTGAAAAAGAGTTGAAATATAGCTTTGGGTGGACATTTAAACATTTAATTTTTAAATCCTATATCAGAATATTCCAATATTACCCAGTGACATTCTGGGATTTGTATATTATCACCCTGATGTGAAAGGAGTCTGGCTAAACAGGAGGTTTCGATGTTAGATCAGCCTGAAAAAGAGTTACAATATGCCTTTAATTAGAAGCCAAAATATAGCCAAAATATAGATTTAATTGGACATTTAACAATTTATTTTTTAAATCCTGTATCAGAATAGTCCAATATTACCCAGTGACAGTCTGGGATGTGTATACTATCATCCTGATGTGAAATGAGTCTGGCTAAACAGGAGATTTCGATGTTAGAGCAGCCTGAAAAAGAGTTACAATATGGCTTCAATTAGAAGCCTGAAAAAGAGTTGAAATATAGCTTTGGGTGAACATTTAAACCTTTAATTTTTAATTCCTATATCAGAATAGTCCAATATTACCCAGTGACAGTCTGGGATGTGTATACTATCACCCTGATGTGAAATGAGTCTGGCTAAACAAGAGGTTTCGATGTTAGAGCAGCTTGAAAAAGAGTTACAATATGTCTTTAATTAGCAGCCTGAAAAAAAGTTGAAATATAGCTTTAAGTGGACATTTAAACCTTTAATTTTAAAATCCTATATCAGAATAGTCCAATATTACCCAGTGACAGTTTAGGATGTGTTTCCTATCACCCTGAGGTGAAATGAGTCTGGTTAAACAGGAGGTTTCGATGTTAGAGCAGCCTGAAAAAGAGTTACAATATGCCTTTAATTAGAAGCCAAAATATAGCCAAAATATAGATTTAATTGGACATTTAACAATTTATTTTTAAAATCCTATATCAGAATAGTCCAATATTACCCAGTGACAGTCTGGGATGTGTATGCTATCAGCCTGACGTGAAATGAGTCTGGCTAAACAAGAGGTTTCGATGTTAGAGCAGCCTGAAAAAGAGTTAAAATATGTTTTTAATAAGCAGCCTGAAAAAAAGTTGAAATATAGCTTTGGGTGGACATTTAAACATTTAATTTTTTAAATCCTATATCAGAATATTCCAATATTACCCAGTGACAGTCTGGGATGTGTATACTATCACCCTGATGTGAAAGGAGTCTGGCTAAACAGGAGGTTTCGATGTTAGATCAGCCTGAAAAAGAGATACAATATGCCTTTATTTAGAAGCCAAAATATAGCCAAAATATAGATTTAATTGGACATTTAACAATTTAATTTTTAAATCCTGTATCAGAATAGTCCAATATTACCCAGTGACAGTCTGGGAAGTGTATACTATCATCCTGATGTGAAATGAGTCTGGCTAAACAGGAGGTTTCGATGTTAGAGCAGCCTGAAAAAGAGTTACAATATGGCTTCAATTAGAAGCCTGAAAAAGAGTTGAATTATAGCTTTGGGTGAACATTTAAACCTTTAATTTTTAATTCCTATATCAGAATAGTCCAATATTACCCAGTGACAGTCTGGGATGTGTATACTATCACCCTGACGTGAAATGAGTCTGGCTAAACAAGAGGTTTCGATGTTAGAGCAGCTTGAAAAAGAGTTACAATATGTCTTTAATTAGCAGCCTGAAAAAAAGTTGAAATATAGCTTTAAGTGGACATTTAAACCTTTAATTTTAAAATCCTATATCAGAATAGTCCAATATTACCCAGTGACAGTCTGGGATGTGTATGCTATCACCCTGACGTGAAATGAGTCTGGCTAAACAAGAGGTTTCGATGTTAGAGCAGCCTGAAAAAGAGTTAAAATATGTTTTTAATAAGCAGCCTGAAAAAGAGTTGAAATATAGCTTTGGGTGGACATTTAAACATTTAATTTTTTAAATCCTATATCAGAATATTCCAATATTACCCAGTGACAGTCTGGGATGTGTATACTATCACCCTGATGTGAAAGGAGTCTGGCTAAACAGGAGGTTCCGATGTTAGATCAGCCTGAAAAAGAGATACAATATGCCTTTAATTAGAAGCCAAAATATAGATTTAATTGGACATTTAACAATTTAATTTTTAAATCCTGTATCAGAATAGTCCAATATTACCCAGTGACAGTCTGGGATGTGTTTAATATCACCCTGAAATGAAATGAGTCTGGCTAAACAGCAGGTTTTGATGTTAGAGCAGCCTGGAAAAGAGTTACAATATGGCTTCAATTAGAAGCCTGAAAAAGAGTTGAAATATAGCTTTGGGTGGACATTTAAACCTTTAATTTTTAAATCCTATATCAGAATAGTCCAATATTACCCAGTGACAGTCTGGGATGTGTATACTATCACCCTGATGTGAAAGGAGTCTGGCTAAACAGGAGGTTTCGATGTTAGAGCAGCCTGAAAAAAAGTTACAATATGGCTTCAATTAGAAGCCTGAAAAAGAGTTGAAATATAGTTTTGGGTGGACATTTAAACCTTTAATTTTTAAATCCTATATCAGAATAGTCCAATATTACCCAGTGACAGTCTGGGATGTGTTTCATATCACCCTGAGGTGAAATGAGTCTGGCTAAACAGGAGGTTTTGATGTTAGAGCAGCCTGGAAAAGAGTTACAATATGTCTTTAATTAGCAGCCTGAAAAAAAGTTGAAATATAGCTTTAAGTGGACATTTAAACCTTTAATTTTAAAATCCTATATCAGAATAGTCCAATATTACCCAGTGACAGTCTGGGATGTGTATGCTATCACCCTGACGTGAAATGAGTCTGGCTAAACAAGAGGTTTCGATGTTAGAGCAGCATGAAAAATAGTTAAAATATGTCTTTAATTAGCAGCCTGAAAAAGAGTTGAAATATAGCTTTGGGTGGATATTTAAACATTTAATTTTTAAATCCTATATCAGAATAGTCCAATATTACCCAGTGACAGTCTGGGATGTGTATGCTATCACCCTGACGTGAAATGAGTCTGGCTAAACAAGAGGTTTCGATGTTAGAGCAGCCTGAAAAAAGAGTTAAAATATGTCTTTAATTAGCAGCCTGAAAAAGAGTTGAAATATAGCTTTGGGTGGACATTTAAACATTTAATTTTTAAATCCTATATCAGAATATTCCAATATTACCCAGTGACATTCTGGGATGTGTATATTATCACCCTGATGTGAAAGGAGTCTGGCTAAACAGGAGGTTTCGATGTTAGATCAGCCTGAAAAAGAGTTACAATATGCCTTTAATTAGAAGCCAAAATATAGCCAAAATATAGATTTAATTGGACATTTAACAATTTATTTTTTTAAATCCTGTATCAGAATAGTCCAATATTACCCAGTGACAGTCTGGGATGTGTATACTATCATCCGGATGTGAAATGAGTCTGGCTAAACAGGAGATTTCGATGTTAGAGCAGCCTGAAAAAGAGTTACAATATGGCTTCAATTAGAAGCCTGAAAAAGAGTTGAAATATAGCTTTGGGTGAACATTTAAACCTTTAATTTTTAATTCCTATATCAGAATAGTCCAATATTACCCAGTGACAGTCTGGGATGTGTATACTATCACCCTGATGTGAAATGAGTCTGGCTAAACAAGAGGTTTCGATGTTAGAGCAGCTTGAAAAAGAGTTACAATATGTCTTTAATTAGCAGCCTGAAAAAAAGTTGAAATATAGCTTTAAGTGGACATTTAAACCTTTAATTTTAAAATCCTATATCAGAATAGTCCAATATTACCCAGTGACAGTTTAGGATGTGTTTCCTATCACCCTGAGGTGAAATGAGTCTGGCTAAACAGGAGGTTTCGATGTTAGAGCAGCCTGAAAAAGAGTTACAATATGGCTTCAATTAGAAGCCTGAAAAAGAGTTGAAATATAGCTTTGGGTGGACATTTAAACCTTTAATTTTTAAATCCTATATCAGAATAGTCCAATATTACCCAGTGACAGTCTGGGATGTGTATACTATCACCCTGACGTGAAATGAGTCTGGCTAAACAAGAGATTTCGATGTTAGAGCAGCCTGAAAAAGAGTTAAAATATGTCTTTAATTAGAAGCCAAAATATAGCCAAAATATAGATTTAATTGGACATTTAACAATTTAATTTTTAAATCCTGTATCAGAATAGTCCAATATTACCCAGTGACAGTCTGGGATGTGTTTAATATCACCCTGAAATGAAATGAGTCTGTCTAAACAGGAGGTTTTGATGTTAGAGCAGCCTGGAAAAGAGTTACAATATGGCTTCAATTAGAAGCCTGAAAAAGAGTTGAAATATAGCTTTGGGTGGACATTTAAACCTTTAATTTTTAAATCCTATATCAGAATAGTCCAATATTAACCAGTGACAGTCTGGGATGTGTATACTATCACCCTGATGTGAAATGAGTCTGGCTAAACAGGAGGTTTCGATGTTAGAGCAGCCTGAAAAAAAGTTACAATATGGCTTCAATTAGAAGCCTGAAAAAGAGTTGAAATATAGTTTTGGGTGGACATTTAAACCTTTAATTTTTAAATACTATATCAGAATAGTCCAATATTACCCAGTGACAGTCTGGGATGTGTTTCATATCACCCTGAGGTGAAATGAGTCTGGCTAAACAGGAGGTTTTGATGTTAGAGCAGCCTGGAAAAGAGTTACAATATGGCTTTAATTAGCAGCCGGAAAAAAAGTTGAAATATAGCTTTAAGTGGACATTTAAATCTTTAATTTTAAAATCCTATATCATAATAGTCCAATATTACCCAGTGACAGTCTGGGATGTGTATGCTATCACCCTGACGTGAAATGAGTCTGGCTAAACAAGAGGTTTCGATGTTAGACCAGCCTGAAAAAAGAGTTAAAATATGTCTTTAATTAGCAGCCTGAAAAAGAGTTGAAATATAGCTTTGGGTGGACATTTAAACATTTAATTTTTAAATCCTATATCAGAATATTCCAATATTACCCAGTGACATTCTGGGATTTGTATATTATCACCCTGATGTGAAAGGAGTCTGGCTAAACAGGAGGTTTCGATGTTAGATCAGCCTGAAAAAGAGTTACAATATGCCTTTAATTAGAAGCCAAAATATAGCCAAAATATAGATTTAATTGGACATTTAACAATTTATTTTTTAAATCCTGTATCAGAATAGTCCAATATTACCCAGTGACAGTCTGGGATGTGTATACTATCATCCTGATGTGAAATGAGTCTGGCTAAACAGGAGATTTCGATGTTAGAGCAGCCTGAAAAAGAGTTACAATATGGCTTCAATTAGAAGCCTGAAAAAGAGTTGAAATATAGCTTTGGGTGAACATTTAAACCTTTAATTTTTAATTCCTATATCAGAATAGTCCAATATTACCCAGTGACAGTCTGGGATGTGTATACTATCACCCTGATGTGAAATGAGTCTGGCTAAACAAGAGGTTTCGATGTTAGAGCAGCTTGAAAAAGAGTTACAATATGTCTTTAATTAGCAGCCTGAAAAAAAGTTGAAATATAGCTTTAAGTGGACATTTAAACCTTTAATTTTAAAATCCTATATCAGAATAGTCCAATATTACCCAGTGACAGTTTAGGATGTGTTTCCTATCACCCTGAGGTGAAATGAGTCTGGTTAAACAGGAGGTTTCGATGTTAGAGCAGCCTGAAAAAGAGTTACAATATGGCTTCAATTAGAAGCCTGAAAAAGAGTTGAAATATAGCTTTGGGTGGACATTTAAACCTTTAATTTTTAAATCCTATATCGGAATAGTCCAATATTACCCAGTGACAGTCTGGGATGTGTATACTATCACCCTGACGTGAAATGAGTCTGGCTAAACAAGAGATTTCGATGTTAGAGCAGCCTGAAAAAGAGTTAAAATATGTCTTTAATTAGAAGCCAAAATATAGCCAAAATATAGATTTAATTGGACATTTAACAATTTAATTTTTAAATCCTGTATCAGAATAGTCCAATATTACCCAGTGACAGTCTGGGATGTGTTTAATATCACCCTGAAATGAAATGAGTCTGGCTAAACAGGAGGTTTTGATGTTAGAGCAGCCTGGAAAAGAGTTACAATATGGCTTCAATTAGAAGCCTGAAAAAGAGTTGAAATATAGCTTTGGGTGGACATTTAAACCTTTAATTTTTAAATCCTATATCAGAATAGTCCAATATTACCCAGTGACAGTCTGGGATGTGTATACTATCACCCTGATGTGAAATGAGTCTGGCTAAACAGGAGGTTTCGATGTTAGAGAAGCCTGAAAAAAAGTTACAATATGGCTTCAATTAGAAGCCTGAAAAAGAGTTGAAATATAGTTTTGGGTGGACATTTAAACCTTTAATTTTTAAATACTATATCAGAATAGTCCAATATTACCCAGTGACAGTCTGGGATGTGTTTCATATCACCCTGAGGTGAAATGAGTCTGGCTAAACAGGAGGTTTTGATGTTAGAGCAGCCTGGAAAAGAGTTACAATATGGCTTTAATTAGCAGCCTGAAAAAAAGTTGAAATATAGCTTTAAGTGGACATTTAAATCTTTAATTTTAAAATCCTATATCATAATAGTCCAATATTACCCAGTGACAGTCTGGGATGTGTATGCTATCACCCTGACGTGAAATGAGTCTGGCTAAACAAGAGGTTTCGATGTTAGAGCAGCCTGAAAAAAGAGTTAAAATATGTCTTTAATTAGCAGCCTGAAAAAGAGTTGAAATATAGCTTTGGGTGGACATTTAAACATTTAATTTTTAAATCCTATATCAGAATATTCCAATATTACCCAGTGACATTCTGGGATGTGTATATTATCACCCTGATGTGAAAGGAGTCTGGCTAAACAGGAGGTTTCGATGTTAGATCAGCCTGAAAAAGAGTTACAATATGCCTTTAATTAGAAGCCAAAATATAGCCAAAATATAGATTTAATTGGACATTTAACAATTTATTTTTTAAATCCTGTATCAGAATAGTCCAATATTACCCAGTGACAGTCTGGGATGTGTATACTATCACCCTGATGTGAAATGAGTCTGGCTAAACAAGAGGTTTCGATGTTAGAGCAGCTTGAAAAAGAGTTACAATATGTCTTTAATTAGCAGCCTGAAAAAAAATTGAAATATAGCTTTAAGTGGACATTTAAACCTTTAATTTTAAAATCCTATATCAGAATAGTCCAATATTACCCAGTGACAGTTTCGGATGTGTTTCCTATCACCCTGAGGTGAAATGAGTCTGGCTAAACAGGAGGTTTCGATGTTAGAGCAGCCTGAAAAAGAGTTACAATATGGCTTCAATTAGAAGCCTGAAAAAGAGTTGAAATATAGCTTTGGGTGGACATTTAAACCTTTAATTTTTAAATCCTATATCAGAATAGTCCAATATTACCCAGTGACAGTCTGGGATGTGTATACTATCACCCTGACGTGAAATGAGTCTGGCTAAACAAGAGATTTCGATGTTAGAGCAGCCTGAAAAAGAGTTAAAATATGTCTTTAATTAGCAGCCTGAAAAAGAGTTGAAATATAGCTTTGGGTGGACATTTAAACATTTAATTTTTAAATCCTATATCAGAATATTCCAATATTACCCAGTGACATTCTGGGATGTGTATATTATCACCCTGATGTGAAAGGAGTCTGGCTAAACAGGAGGTTTCGATGTTAGATCAGCCTGAAAAAGAGATACAATATGCCTTTAATTAGAAGCCAAAATATAGCCAAAATATAGATTTAATTGGACATTTAACAATTTAATTTTTAAATCCTGTATCAGAATAGTCCAATATTACCCAGTGACAGTCTGGGATGTGTATACTATCATTCTGATGTGAAATGAGTCTGGCTAAACAGGAGGTTTCGATGTTAGAGCAGCCTTAAAAAGAGTAACAATATGGCTTCAATTAGAAGCCTGAAAAAGAGTTGAAATATAGCTTTGGGTGAACATTTAAACCTTTAATTTTTAATTCCTATATCAGAATAGTCCAATATTACCCAGTGACAGTCTGGGATGTGTATATTATCACCCTGACGTGAAATGAGTCTGGCTAAACAAGAGTTTTCGATGTTAGAGCAGCTTGAAAAAGAGTTACAATATGTCTTTAATTAGCAGCCTGAAAAAAGTTGAACTATAGCTTTAAGTGGATATTTAAACCTTTAATTTTAAAATCCTATATCAGAATATTCCAATATTACCCCGTGACAGTCTGGGATGAGTATACTATCACCCTGATGTGAAATGAGTCTGGCTAAACAGGAGGTTTCGATGTTAGAGCAGCCTGAAAAAGAGTTACAATATGGCTTCAATTAGAAGCCTGAAAAAGAGTTGAAATATAGATTTGGGTGGACATTTAAACCTTTTATTTTTAAATCCTATATCAGAATAGTCCAATATTACCCAGTGACAGTCTGGGATGTGTATACTATCACCCTGACGTGAAATGAGTCTGGCTAAACAAGAGATTTCGATGTTAGAGCAGCCTGAAAAAGAGTTAAAATATGTCTTTAATTAGAAGCCAAAATATAGCCAAAATATAGATTTAATTGGACATTTAACAATTTAATTTTTAAATCCTGTATCAGAATAGTCCAATATTACCCAGTGACAGTCTGGGATGTGTTTCATATCACCCTGAGGTGAAATGAGTCTGGCTAAACAGGAGGTTTTGATGTTAGAGCAGCCTGGAAAAGAGTTACAATATGGCTTCAATTAGAAGCCTGAAAAATAGTTGAAATATAGCTTTGGGTGGACATTTAAACCTTTAATTTTTAAATCCTATATCAGAATAGTCCAATATTACCCAGTGACAGTCTGGGATGTGAATACTATCACCCTGATGTGAAATGAGCCTGTCTAAACAGGAGGTTTCAATGTTACAGCAGCCTAAAAAAGAGTTACAATATGTCTTTAATTAGCAGCCTGAAAAAAAGTTGAAATATAGCTTTAAGTGGACATTTAAATCTTTAATTTTAAAATCCTATATCATAATAGTCCAATATTACCCAGTGACAGTCTGGGATGTGTATGCTATCACCCTGACGTGAAATGAGTCTGGCTAAACAAGAGGTTTCGATGTTAGAGCAGCCTGAAAAAAGAGTTAAAATATGTCTTTAATTAGCAGCCTGAAAAAGAGTTGAAATATAGCTTTGGGTGGACATTTAAACATTTAATTTTTAAATCCTATATCAGAATATTCCAATATTACCCAGTGACATTCTGGGATGTGTATATTATCACCCTGATGTGAAAGGAGTCTGGCTAAACAGGAGGTTTCGATGTTAGATCAGCCTGAAAAAGAGTTACAATATGCCTTTAATTAGAAGCCAAAATATAGCCAAAATATAGATTTAATTGGACATTTAACAATTTATTTTTTAAATCCTGTATCAGAATAGTCCAATATTACCCAGTGACAGTCTGGGATGTGTATACTATCATCCTGATGTGAAATGAGTCTGGCTAAACAGGAGATTTCGATGTTAGAGCAGCCTGAAAAAGAGTTACAATATGGCTTCAATTAGAAGCCTGAAAAAGAGTTGAAATATAGCTTTGGGTGAACATTTAAACCTTTAATTTTTAATTCCTATATCAGAATAGTCCAATATTACCCAGTGACAGTCTGGGATGTGTATACTATCACCCTGATGTGAAATGAGTCTGGCTAAACAAGAGGTTTCGATGTTAGAGCAGCTTGAAAAAGAGTTACAATATGTCTTTAATTAGCAGCCTGAAAAAAAATTGAAATATAGCTTTAAGTGGACATTTAAACCTTTAATTTTAAAATCCTATATCAGAATAGTCCAATATTACCCAGTGACAGTTTAGGATGTGTTTCCTATCACCCTGAGGTGAAATGAGTCTGGCTAAACAGGAGGTTTCGATGTTAGAGCAGCCTGAAAAAGAGTTACAATATGGCTTCAATTAGAAGCCTGAAAAAGAGTTGAAATATAGCTTTGGGTGGACATTTAAACATTTAATTTTTAAATCCTATATCAGAATATTCCAATATTACCCAGTGACATTCTGGGATGTGTATATTATCACCCTGATGTGAAAGGAGTCTGGCTAAACAGGAGGTTTCGATGTTAGATCAGCCTGAAAAAGAGATACAATATGCCTTTAATTAGAAGCCAAAATATAGCCAAAATATAGATTTAATTGGACATTTAACAATTTAATTTTTAAATCCTGTATCAGAATAGTCCAATATTACCCAGTGACAGTCTGGGATGTGTATACTATCATTCTGATGTGAAATGAGTCTGGCTAAACAGGAGGTTTCGATGTTAGAGCAGCCTTAAAAAGAGTAACAATATGGCTTCAATTAGAAGCCTGAAAAAGAGTTGAAATATAGCTTTGGGTGAACATTTAAACCTTTAATTTTTAATTCCTATATCAGAATAGTCCAATATTACCCAGTGACAGTCTGGGATGTGTATATTATCACCCTGACGTGAAATGAGTCTGGCTAAACAAGAGTTTTCGATGTTAGAGCAGCTTGAAAAAGAGTTACAATATGTCTTTAATTAGCAGCCTGAAAAAAGTTGAACTATAGCTTTAAGTGGATATTTAAACCTTTAATTTTAAAATCCTATATCAGAATATTCCAATATTACCCCGTGACAGTCTGGGATGAGTATACTATCACCCTGATGTGAAATGAGTCTGGCTAAACAGGAGGTTTCGATGTTAGAGCAGCCTGAAAAAGAGTTACAATATGGCTTCAATTAGAAGCCTGAAAAAGAGTTGAAATATAGATTTGGGTGGACATTTAAACCTTTTATTTTTAAATCCTATATCAGAATAGTCCAATATTACCCAGTCACAGTCTGGGATGTGTTTAATATCACCCTGAGGTGAAATGAGTCTGGCTAAACAGGAGGTTTCGATGTTAGAGCAGCCTGAAAAAGAGTTACAATATGGCTTCAATTAGAAGCCTGAAAAAGAGTTGTAATATAGCTTTGGGTGGACATTTAAACCTTTAATTTTTAAATCCTGTATCAGAATAGTCCAATATTACCCGGTGACAGTCTGGGATGTGTATACTATCACCCTGATGTGAAATGAGCCTGTCTAAACAGGAGGTTTCAATGTTACAGCAGCCTAAAAAATAGTTACAATATGTCTTTAATTAGCAGCCTGAAAAAAGTTGAAATATAGCTTTAAGTGGACATTTAAAAATTTAATTTTTTAAATCCTATATCAGAATATTCCAATATTACCCAGTGACAGTCTGGGATGTGTATACTATCACCCTGATGTGAAAGGAGTCTGGCTAAACAGGAGGTTTCGATGTTAGATCAGCCTGAAAAAGAGATACAATATGCCTTTAATTAGAAGCCAAAATATAGCCAAAATATAGATTTAATTGGACATTTAACAATTTAATTTTTAAATCCTGTATCAGAATAGTCCAATATTACCCAGTGACAGTCTGGGATGTGTATACTATCATCCTGATGTGAAATTAGTCTGGCTAAACAGGAGGTTTCGATGTTAGAGCAGCCTGAAAAAGAGTTACAATATGGCTTCAATTAGAAGCCTGAAAAAGAGTTGAAATATAGCTTTGGGTGAACATTTAAACCTTTAATTTTTAATTCCTATATCAGAATAGTCCAATATTACCCAGTGACAGTCTGGGATGTGTATACTATCACCCTGACGTGAAATGAGTCTGGCTAAACAAGAGGTTTCGATGTTAGAGCAGCTTGAAAAAGAGTTACAATATGTCTTTAATTAGCAGCCTGAAAAAAAGTTGAAATATAGCTTTAAGTGGACATTTAAACATTTAATTTTAAAATCCTATATCAGAATAGTCCAATATTACCCAGTGACAGTCTGGGATGTGTTTACTATCACCCTGAGGTGAAATGAGTCTGGCTAAACAGGAGGTTTCGATGTTAGAGCAGCCTGAAAAAGAGTTACAATATGGCTTCAATTAGAAGCCTGAAAAAGAGTTGAAATAGAGCTTTGGGTGGACATTTAAACCTTTAATTCTTAAATCCTATATCAGAATAGTCCAATATTACCCAGTGACAGTCTGGGATGAGTATACTATCACCCTGATGTGAAATGAGCCTGTCTAAACGGGAGGTTTCAATGTTACAGCAGCCTAAAAAAGAGTTACAATATGTCTTTAATTAGCAGCCTGAAAAAAAGTTGAAATATAGCTTTAAGTGGACATTTAAACCTTTAATTTTAAAATCCTATATCAGAATAGTCCAATATTACCCAGTGACAGTCTGGGATGTGTATGCTATCACCCTGACATGAAATGAGTCTGGCTAAACAAGAGGTTTCGATGTTAGAGCAGCCTGAAAAAGAGTTAAAATATGTTTTTAATAAGCAGCCTGAAAAAGAGTTGAAATATAGCTTTGGGTGGACATTTAAACATTTAATTTTTTAAATCCTATATCAGAATATTCCAATATTACCCAGCGACAGTCTGGGATGTGTATACTATCACCCGGTTGTGAAAGGAGTCTGGCTAAACAGGAGGTTTCGATGTTAGATCAGCCTGAAAAAGAGATACAATATGCTTTTAATTAGAAGCCAAAATATAGCCAAAATATAGATTTAATTGGACATTTAACAATTTAATTTTTAAATCCTGTATCAGAATAGTCCAATATTACCCAGTGACAGTCTGGGATGTGTATACTATCATCCTGATGTGAAATGAGTCTGGCTAAACAGGAGATTTCGATGTTAGAGCAGCCTGAAAAAGAGTTACAATATGGCTTCAATTAGAAGCCTGAAAAAGAGTTGAAATATAGCTTTGGGTGAACATTTAAACCTTTAATTTTTAATTCCTATATCAGAATAGTCCAATATTACCCAGTGACAGTCTGGGATGTGTATACTATCACCCTGATGTGAAATGAGTCTGGCTAAACAAGAGGTTTCGATGTTAGAGCAGCTTGAAAAAGAGTTACAATATGTCTTTAATTAGCAGCCTGAAAAAAGTTGAAATATAGCTTTAAGTGGACATTTAAACCTTTAATTTTAAAATCCTATATCAGAATAGTCCAATATTACCCAGTGACAGTTTAGGATGTGTTTCCTATCACCCTGAGGTGAAATGAGTCTGGCTAAACAGGAGGTTTCGATGTTAGAGCAGCCTGAAAAAGAGTTACAATATGGCTTCAATTAGAAGCCTGAAAAAGAGTTGAAATATAGATTTGGGTGGACATTTAAACCTTTTATTTTTAAATCCTATATCAGAATAGTCCAATATTACCCAGTCACAGTCTGGGATGTGTTTAATATCACCCTGAGGTGAAATGAGTCTGGCTAAACAGGAGGTTTCGATGTTAGAGCAGCCTGAAAAAGAGTTACAATATGGCTTCAATTAGAAGCCTGAAAAAGAGTTGTAATATAGCTTTGGGTGGACATTTAAACCTTTAATTTTTAAATCCTGTATCAGAATAGTCCAATATTACCCGGTGACAGTCTGGGATGTGTATACTATCACCCTGATGTGAAATGAGCCTGTCTAAACAGGAGGTTTCAATGTTACAGCAGCCTAAAAAATAGTTACAATATGTCTTTAATTAGCAGCCTGAAAAAAGTTGAAATATAGCTTTAAGTGGACATTTAAACCTTTAATTTTAAAATCCTATATCAGAATAGTCCAATATTACCCAGTGAAAGTCTGGGATGTGTATGCTATCACCCTGACGTGAAATGAGTCTGGCTAAACAAGAGGTTTCGATGTTAGAGCAGCCTGAAAAAGAGTTAAAATATGTTTTTAATAAGCAGCCTGAAAAAGAGTTGAAATATAGCTTTGGGTGGACATTTAAACATTTAATTTTTTAAATCCTATATCAGAATATTCCAATATTACCCAGTGACAGTCTGGGATGTGTATACTATCACCCTGATGTGAAAGGAGTCTGGCTAAACAGGAGGTTTCGATGTTAGATCAGCCTGAAAAAGAGATACAATATGCCTTTAATTAGAAGCCAAAATATAGCCAAAATATAGATTTAATTGGACATTTAACAATTTAATTTTTAAATCCTGTATCAGAATAGTCCAATATTACCCAGTGACAGTCTGGGATGTGTATACTATCATCCTGATGTGAAATTAGTCTGGCTAAACAGGAGGTTTCGATGTTAGAGCAGCCTGAAAAAGAGTTACAATATGGCTTCAATTAGAAGCCTGAAAAAGAGTTGAAATATAGCTTTGGGTGAACATTTAAACCTTTAATTTTTAATTCCTATATCAGAATAGTCCAATATTACCCAGTGACAGTCTGGGATGTGTATACTATCACCCTGACGTGAAATGAGTCTGGCTAAACAAGAGGTTTCGATGTTAGAGCAGCTTGAAAAAGAGTTACAATATGTCTTTAATTAGCAGCCTGAAAAAAAGTTGAAATATAGCTTTAAGTGGACATTTAAACATTTAATTTTAAAATCTTATATCAGAATAGTCCAATATTACCCAGTGACAGTCTGGGATGTGTTTACTATCACCCTGAGGTGAAATGAGTCTGGCTAAACAGGAGGTTTCGATGTTAGAGCAGCCTGAAAAAGAGTTACAATATGGCTTCAATTAGAAGCCTGAAAAAGAGTTGAAATATAGCTTTGGGTGGACATTTAAACCTTTAATTCTTAAATCCTATATCAGAATAGTCCAATATTACCCAGTGACAGTCTGGGATGAGTATACTATCACCCTGATGTGAAATGAGCCTGTCTAAACGGGAGGTTTCAATGTTACAGCAGCCTAAAAAAGAGTTACAATATGTCTTTAATTAGCAGCCTGAAAAAAAGTTGAAATATAGCTTTAAGTGGACATTTAAACCTTTAATTTTAAAATCCTATATCAGAATAGTCCAATATTACCCAGTGACAGTCTGGGATGTGTATGCTATCACCCTGACATGAAATGAGTCTGGCTAAACAAGAGGTTTCGATGTTAGAGCAGCCTGAAAAAGAGTTAAAATATGTTTTTAATAAGCAGCCTGAAAAAGAGTTGAAATATAGCTTTGGGTGGACATTTAAACATTTAATTTTTTAAATCCTATATCAGAATATTCCAATATTACCCAGCGACAGTCTGGGATGTGTATACTATCACCCGGTTGTGAAAGGAGTCTGGCTAAACAGGAGGTTTCGATGTTAGATCAGCCTGAAAAAGAGATACAATATGCTTTTAATTAGAAGCCAAAATATAGCCAAAATATAGATTTAATTGGACATTTAACAATTTAATTTTTAAATCCTGTATCAGAATAGTCCAATATTACCCAGTGACAGTCTGGGATGTGTATACTATCATTCTGATGTGAAATGAGTCTGGCTAAACAGGAGGTTTCGATGTTAGAGCAGCCTGAAAAAGAGTTACAATATGGCTTCAATTAGAAGCCTGAAAAAGAGTTGAAATATAGCTTTGGGTGGACATTTAAACCTTTAATTCTTAAATCCTATATCAGAATAGTCCAATATTACCCAGTGACAGTCTGGGATGAGTATACTATCACCCTGATGTGAAATGAGCCTGTCTAAACGGGAGGTTTCAATGTTACAGCAGCCTAAAAAAGAGTTACAATATGTCTTTAATTAGCAGCCTGAAAAAAAGTTGAAATATAGCTTTAAGTGGACATTTAAACCTTTAATTTTTAAATCCTATATCAGAATAGTCCAATATTACCCAGTGACAGTCTGGGATGTGTATGCTATCACCCTGACGTGAAATGAGTCTGGCTAAACAAGAGGTTTCGATGTTAGAGCAGCCTGAAAAAGAGTTAAAATATGTTTTTAATAAGCAGCCTGAAAACGAGTTGAAATATAGCTTTGGGTGGACATTTAAACATTTAATTTTTTAAATCCTATATCAGAATATTCCAATATTACCCAGCGACAGTCTGGGATGTGTATACTATCACCCTGATGTGAAAGGAGTCTGGCTAAACAGGAGGTTTCGATGTTAGATCAGCCTGAAAAAGAGATACAATATGCCTTTAATTAGAAGCCAAAATATAGCCAAAATATAGATTTAATTGGACATTTAACAATTTAATTTTTAAATCCTGTATCAGAATAGTCCAATATTACCCAGTGACAGTCTGGGATGTGTATACTATCATTCTGATGTGAAATGAGTCTGGCTAAACAGGAGGTTTCGATGTTAGAGCAGCCTGAAAAAGAGTTACAATATGTCTTTAATTAGCAGCCTGAAAAAAAGTTGAAATATAGCTTTACATGGACATTTAAACCTTTAATTTTAAAATCCTATATCAGAATATTCCAATATTACCCAGTGACAGTCTGGGATGTGTATACTATCACCCTGATGTGAAATGAGCCTGTCTAAACAGGAGGTTTCAATGTTACAGCAGCCTAAAAAAGAGTTACAATATGTCTTTAATTAGCAGCCTGAAAAAAAGTTGAAATATAGCTTTAAGTGGACATTTAAACGTTTAATTTTTAATTCCTATATCAGAATAGTCCAATATTACCCAGTGACAGTCTGGGATGTGTATACTATCACCCTGACGTGAAATGAGTCTGGCTAAACAAGAGGTTTCGATGTTAGAGCAGCTTGAAAAAGAGTTACAATATGTCTTTAATTAGCAGCCTGAAAAAAAGTTGAAATATAGCTTTAAGTGGACATTTAAACCTTTAATTTTAAAATCCTATATCAGAATAGTCCAATATTACCCAGTGACAGTCTGGGATGTGTATGCTATCACCCTGACATGAAATGAGTCTGGCTAAACAAGAGGTTTCGATGTTAGAGCAGCCTGAAAAAGAGTTAAAATATGTTTTTAATAAGCAGCCTGAAAAAGAGTTGAAATATAGCTTTGGGTGGACATTTAAACATTTAATTTTTTAAATCCTATATCAGAATATTCCAATATTACCCAGCGACAGTCTGGGATGTGTATACTATCACCCGGTTGTGAAAGGAGTCTGGCTAAACAGGAGGTTTCGATGTTAGATCAGCCTGAAAAAGAGATACAATATGCTTTTAATTAGAAGCCAAAATATAGCCAAAATATAGATTTAATTGGACATTTAACAATTTAATTTTTAAATCCTGTATCAGAATAGTCCAATATTACCCAGTGACAGTCTGGGATGTGTATACTATCATTCTGATGTGAAATGAGTCTGGCTAAACAGGAGGTTTCGATGTTAGAGCAGCCTGAAAAAGAGTTACAATATGTCTTTAATTAGCAGCCTGAAAAAAAGTTGAAATATAGCTTTACATGGACATTTAAACCTTTAATTTTAAAATCCTATATCAGAATATTCCAATATTACCCAGTGACAGTCTGGGATGTGTATACTATCACCCTGATGTGAAATGAGTCTGGCTAAACAGGAGGTTTCGATGTTAGAGCAGCCTGAAAAAGAGTTACAATATAGCTTCAATTAGAAGCCTGAAAAAGAGTTGAAATATAGTTTTGGGTGGACATTTAAACATTTAATTTTTTAAATCCTATATCAGAATATTCCAATATTACCCAGCGACAGTCTGGGATGTGTATACTATCACCCGGTTGTGAAAGGAGTCTGGCTAAACAGGAGGTTTCGATGTTAGATCAGCCTGAAAAAGAGATACAATATGCTTTTAATTAGAAGCCAAAATATAGCCAAAATATAGATTTAATTGGACATTTAACAATTTAATTTTTAAATCCTGTATCAGAATAGTCCAATATTACCCAGTGACAGTCTGGGATGTGTATACTATCATTCTGATGTGAAATGAGTCTGGCTAAACAGGAGGTTTCGATGTTAGAGCAGCCTGAAAAAGAGTTACAATATGTCTTTAATTAGCAGCCTGAAAAAAAGTTGAAATATAGCTTTACATGGACATTTAAACCTTTAATTTTAAAATCCTATATCAGAATATTCCAATATTACCCAGTGACAGTCTGGGATGTGTATACTATCACCCTGATGTGAAATGAGTCTGGCTAAACAGGAGGTTTCGATGTTAGAGCAGCCTGAAAAAGAGTTACAATATAGCTTCAATTAGAAGCCTGAAAAAGAGTTGAAATATAGTTTTGGGTGGACATTTAAACCTTTAATTTTTAAATCCTATATCAGAATAGTCCAATATTACCCAGTGACAGTCTGGGATGTGTTTAATATCACCCTGAGGTGAAATGAGTCTGGCTAAACAGGAGGTTTCGATGTTAGAGCAGCCTGAAAAAGAGTTACAATATGGCTTCAATTAGAAGCCTGAAAAAGAGTTGAAATATAGCTTTGGGTGGACATTTAAACCTTTAATTCTTAAATCCTATATCAGAATAGTCCAATATTACCCAGTGACAGTCTGGGATGTGTATACTATCACCCTGATGTGAAATGAGCCTGTCTAAACAGGAGGTTTCAATGTTACAGCAGCCTAAACAAGAGTTACAATATATCTTTAATTAGCAGCCTGAAAAAAAGTTGAAATATAGCTTTAAGTGGACATTTAAACCTTTAATTTTTAATTCCTATATCAGAATAGTCCAATATTACCCAGTGACAGTCTGGGATGTGTATACTATCACCCTGACGTGAAATGAGTCTGGCTAAACAAGAGGTTTCGATGTTAGAGCAGCTTGAAAAAGAGTTACAATATGTCTTTAATTAGCAGCCTGAAAAAAAAAGTTGAAATATAGCTTTAAGTGGACATTTAAACATTTAATTTTAAAATCCTATATCAGAATAGTCCAATATTACCCAGTGACAGTCTGGGATGTGTTTACTATCACCCTGAGGTGAAATGAGTCTGGCTAAACAGGAGGTTTCGATGTTAGAGCAGCCTGAAAAAGAGTTACAATATGGCTTCAATTAGAAGCCTGAAAAAGAGTTGAAATATAGCTTTGGGTGGACATTTAAACCTTTAATTCTTAAATCCTATATCAGAATAGTCCAATATTACCCAGTGACAGTCTGGGATGTGTATACTATCACCCTGATGTGAAATGAGCCTGTCTAAACAGGAGGTTTCAATGTTACAGCAGCCTAAAAAAGAGTTACAATATATCTTTAATTAGCAGCCTGAAAAAAAGTTGAAATATAGCTTTAAGTGGACATTTAAACCTTTAATTTTTAATTCCTATATCAGAATAGTCCAATATTACCCAGTGACAGTCTGGGATGTGTATACTATCACCCTGACGTGAAATGAGTCTGGCTAAACAAGAGGTTTCGATGTTAGAGCAGCTTGAAAAAGAGTTACAATATGTCTTTAATTAGCAGCCTGAAAAAAAGTTGAAATATAGCTTTAAGTGGACATTTAAACATTTAATTTTAAAATCCTATATCAGAATAGTCCAATATTACCCAGTGACAGTCAGGGATGTGTTTACTATCACCCTGAGGTGAAATGAGTCTGGCTAAACAGGAGGTTTCGATGTTAGAGCAGCCTGAAAAAGAGTTACAATATGGCTTCAATTAGAAGCCTGAAAAAGAGTTGAAATATAGCTTTGGGTGGACATTTAAACCTTTAATTCTTAAATCCTATATCAGAATAGTCCAATATTACCCAGTGACAGTCTGGGATGAGTATACTATCACCCTGATGTGAAATGAGCCTGTCTAAACGGGAGGTTTCAATGTTACAGCAGCCTAAAAAAGAGTTACAATATGTCTTTAATTAGCAGCCTGAAAAAAAGTTGAAATATAGCTTTAAGTGGACATTTAAACCTTTAATTTTTAAATCCTATATCAGAATAGTCCAATATTACCCAGTGACAGTCTGGGATGTGTATGCTATCACCCTGACGTGAAATGAGTCTGGCTAAACAAGAGGTTTCGATGTTAGAGCAGCCTGAAAAAGAGTTAAAATATGTTTTTAATAAGCAGCCTGAAAACGAGTTGAAATATAGCTTTGGGTGGACATTTAAACATTTAATTTTTTAAATCCTATATCAGAATATTCCAATATTACCCAGCGACAGTCTGGGATGTGTATACTATCACCCTGATGTGAAAGGAGTCTGGCTAAACAGGAGGTTTCGATGTTAGATCAGCCTGAAAAAGAGATACAATATGCCTTTAATTAGAAGCCAAAATATAGCCAAAATATAGATTTAATTGGACATTTAACAATTTAATTTTTAAATCCTGTATCAGAATAGTCCAATATTACCCAGTGACAGTCTGGGATGTGTATACTATCATTCTGATGTGAAATGAGTCTGGCTAAACAGGAGGTTTCGATGTTAGAGCAGCCTGAAAAAGAGTTACAATATGTCTTTAATTAGCAGCCTGAAAAAAAGTTGAAATATAGCTTTACATGGACATTTAAACCTTTAATTTTAAAATCCTATATCAGAATATTCCAATATTACCCAGTGACAGTCTGGGATGTGTATACTATCACCCTGATGTGAAATGAGTCTGGCTAAACAGGAGGTTTCGATGTTAGAGCAGCCTGAAAAGAGTTACAATATAGCTTCAATTAGAAGCCTGAAAAAGAGTTGAAATATAGTTTTGGGTGGACATTTAAACCTTTAATTTTTAAATCCTATATCAGAATAGTCCAATATTACCCAGTGACAGTCTGGGATGTGTTTAATATCACCCTGAGGTGAAATGAGTCTGGCTAAACAGGAGGTTTCGATGTTAGAGCAGCCTGAAAAAGAGTTACAATATGGCTTCAATTAGAAGCCTGAAAAAGAGTTGAAATATAGCTTTGGGTGGACATTTAAACCTTTAATTCTTAAATCCTATATCAGAATAGTCCAATATTACCCAGTGACAGTCTGGGATGTGTATACTATCACCCTGATGTGAAATGAGCCTGTCTAAACAGGAGGTTTCGATGTTACAGCAGCCTAAAAAAGAGTTACAATATGTCTTTAATTAGCAGCCTGAAAAAAAGTTGAAATATAGCTTTAAGTGGACATTTAAACCTTTAATTTTTAATTCCTATATCAGAATAGTCCAATATTACCCAGTGACAGTCTGGGATGTGTATACTATCACCCTGACGTGAAATGAGTCTGGCTAAACAAGAGGTTTCGATGTTAGAGCAGCTTGAAAAAGAGTTACAATATGTCTTTAATTAGCAGCCTGAAAAAAAGTTGAAATATAGCTTTAAGTGGACATTTAAACCTTTAATTTTAAAATCCTATATCAGAATAGTCCAATATTACCCAGTGACAGTCTGGGATGTGTATGCTATCACCCTGACGTGAAATGAGTCTGGCTAAACAAGAGGTTTCGATGTTAGAGCAGCCTGAAAAAGAGTTAAAATATGTTTTTAATAAGCAGCCTGAAAAAGAGTTGAAATATAGCTTTGGGTGGACATTTAAACATTTAATTTTTTAAATCCTATATCAGAATATTCCAATATTACCCAGCGACAGTCTGGGATGTGTATACTATCACCCTGATGTGAAAGGAGTCTGGCTAAACAGGAGGTTTCGATGTTAGATCAGCCTGAAAAAGAGATACAATATGCCTTTAATTAGAAGCCAAAATATAGCCAAAATATAGATTTAATTGGACATTTAACAATTTAATTTTTAAATCCTGTATCAGAATAGTCCAATATTACCCAGTGACAGTCTGGGATGTGTATACTATCATTCTGATGTGAAATGAGTCTGGCTAAACAGGAGGTTTCGATGTTAGAGCAGCCTGAAAAAGAGTTACAATATGTCTTTAATTAGCAGCCTGAAAAAAAGTTGAAATATAGCTTTACATGGACATTTAAACCTTTAATTTTAAAATCCTATATCAGAATATTCCAATATTACCCAGTGACAGTCTGGGATGTGTATACTATCACCCTGATGTGAAATGAGTCTGGCTAAACAGGAGGTTTCGATGTTAGAGCAGCCTGAAAAAGAGTTACAATATGGCTTCAATTAGAAGCCTGAAAAAGAGTTGAAATATAGTTTTGGGTGGACATTTAAACCTTTAATTTTTAAATCCTATATCAGAATAGTCCAATATTACCCAGTGACAGTCTGGGATGTGTTTAATATCACCCTGAGGTGAAATGAGTCTGGCTAAACAGGAGGTTTCGATGTTAGAGCAGCTTGAAAAAGAGTTACAATATGTCTTTAATTAGCAGCCTGAAAAAAGTTGAAATATAGCTTTAAGTGGACATTTAAACCTTTAATTTTAAAATCCTATATCAGAATAGTCCAATATTACCCAGTGACAGTTTAGGATGTGTTTCCTATCACCCTGAGGTGAAATGAGTCTGGCTAAACAGGAGGTTTCGATGTTAGAGCAGCCTGAAAAAGAGTTACAATATGGCTTCAATTAGAAGCCTGAAAAAGAGTTGAAATATAGATTTGGGTGGACATTTAAACCTTTTATTTTTAAATCCTATATCAGAATAGTCCAATATTACCCAGTCACAGTCTGGGATGTGTTTAATATCACCCTGAGGTGAAATGAGTCTGGCTAAACAGGAGGTTTCGATGTTAGAGCAGCCTGAAAAAGAGTTACAATATGGCTTCAATTAGAAGCCTGAAAAAGAGTTGTAATATAGCTTTGGGTGGACATTTAAACCTTTAATTTTTAAATCCTGTATCAGAATAGTCCAATATTACCCGGTGACAGTCTGGGATGTGTATACTATCACCCTGATGTGAAATGAGCCTGTCTAAACAGGAGGTTTCAATGTTACAGCAGCCTAAAAAATAGTTACAATATGTCTTTAATTAGCAGCCTGAAAAAAGTTGAAATATAGCTTTAAGTGGACATTTAAACCTTTAATTTTAAAATCCTATATCAGAATAGTCCAATATTACCCAGTGAAAGTCTGGGATGTGTATGCTATCACCCTGACGTGAAATGAGTCTGGCTAAACAAGAGGTTTCGATGTTAGAGCAGCCTGAAAAAGAGTTAAAATATGTTTTTAATAAGCAGCCTGAAAAAGAGTTGAAATATAGCTTTGGGTGGACATTTAAACATTTAATTTTTTAAATCCTATATCAGAATATTCCAATATTACCCAGTGACAGTCTGGGATGTGTATACTATCACCCTGATGTGAAAGGAGTCTGGCTAAACAGGAGGTTTCGATGTTAGATCAGCCTGAAAAAGAGATACAATATGCCTTTAATTAGAAGCCAAAATATAGCCAAAATATAGATTTAATTGGACATTTAACAATTTAATTTTTAAATCCTGTATCAGAATAGTCCAATATTACCCAGTGACAGTCTGGGATGTGTATACTATCATCCTGATGTGAAATTAGTCTGGCTAAACAGGAGGTTTCGATGTTAGAGCAGCCTGAAAAAGAGTTACAATATGGCTTCAATTAGAAGCCTGAAAAAGAGTTGAAATATAGCTTTGGGTGAACATTTAAACCTTTAATTTTTAATTCCTATATCAGAATAGTCCAATATTACCCAGTGACAGTCTGGGATGTGTATACTATCACCCTGACGTGAAATGAGTCTGGCTAAACAAGAGGTTTCGATGTTAGAGCAGCTTGAAAAAGAGTTACAATATGTCTTTAATTAGCAGCCTGAAAAAAAGTTGAAATATAGCTTTAAGTGGACATTTAAACATTTAATTTTAAAATCTTATATCAGAATAGTCCAATATTACCCAGTGACAGTCTGGGATGTGTTTACTATCACCCTGAGGTGAAATGAGTCTGGCTAAACAGGAGGTTTCGATGTTAGAGCAGCCTGAAAAAGAGTTACAATATGGCTTCAATTAGAAGCCTGAAAAAGAGTTGAAATATAGCTTTGGGTGGACATTTAAACCTTTAATTCTTAAATCCTATATCAGAATAGTCCAATATTACCCAGTGACAGTCTGGGATGAGTATACTATCACCCTGATGTGAAATGAGCCTGTCTAAACGGGAGGTTTCAATGTTACAGCAGCCTAAAAAAGAGTTACAATATGTCTTTAATTAGCAGCCTGAAAAAAAGTTGAAATATAGCTTTAAGTGGACATTTAAACCTTTAATTTTAAAATCCTATATCAGAATAGTCCAATATTACCCAGTGACAGTCTGGGATGTGTATGCTATCACCCTGACATGAAATGAGTCTGGCTAAACAAGAGGTTTCGATGTTAGAGCAGCCTGAAAAAGAGTTAAAATATGTTTTTAATAAGCAGCCTGAAAAAGAGTTGAAATATAGCTTTGGGTGGACATTTAAACATTTAATTTTTTAAATCCTATATCAGAATATTCCAATATTACCCAGCGACAGTCTGGGATGTGTATACTATCACCCGGTTGTGAAAGGAGTCTGGCTAAACAGGAGGTTTCGATGTTAGATCAGCCTGAAAAAGAGATACAATATGCTTTTAATTAGAAGCCAAAATATAGCCAAAATATAGATTTAATTGGACATTTAACAATTTAATTTTTAAATCCTGTATCAGAATAGTCCAATATTACCCAGTGACAGTCTGGGATGTGTATACTATCATTCTGATGTGAAATGAGTCTGGCTAAACAGGAGGTTTCGATGTTAGAGCAGCCTGAAAAAGAGTTACAATATGGCTTCAATTAGAAGCCTGAAAAAGAGTTGAAATATAGCTTTGGGTGGACATTTAAACCTTTAATTCTTAAATCCTATATCAGAATAGTCCAATATTACCCAGTGACAGTCTGGGATGAGTATACTATCACCCTGATGTGAAATGAGCCTGTCTAAACGGGAGGTTTCAATGTTACAGCAGCCTAAAAAAGAGTTACAATATGTCTTTAATTAGCAGCCTGAAAAAAAGTTGAAATATAGCTTTAAGTGGACATTTAAACCTTTAATTTTTAAATCCTATATCAGAATAGTCCAATATTACCCAGTGACAGTCTGGGATGTGTATGCTATCACCCTGACGTGAAATGAGTCTGGCTAAACAAGAGGTTTCGATGTTAGAGCAGCCTGAAAAAGAGTTAAAATATGTTTTTAATAAGCAGCCTGAAAACGAGTTGAAATATAGCTTTGGGTGGACATTTAAACATTTAATTTTTTAAATCCTATATCAGAATATTCCAATATTACCCAGCGACAGTCTGGGATGTGTATACTATCACCCTGATGTGAAAGGAGTCTGGCTAAACAGGAGGTTTCGATGTTAGATCAGCCTGAAAAAGAGATACAATATGCCTTTAATTAGAAGCCAAAATATAGCCAAAATATAGATTTAATTGGACATTTAACAATTTAATTTTTAAATCCTGTATCAGAATAGTCCAATATTACCCAGTGACAGTCTGGGATGTGTATACTATCATTCTGATGTGAAATGAGTCTGGCTAAACAGGAGGTTTCGATGTTAGAGCAGCCTGAAAAAGAGTTACAATATGTCTTTAATTAGCAGCCTGAAAAAAAGTTGAAATATAGCTTTACATGGACATTTAAACCTTTAATTTTAAAATCCTATATCAGAATATTCCAATATTACCCAGTGACAGTCTGGGATGTGTATACTATCACCCTGATGTGAAATGAGCCTGTCTAAACAGGAGGTTTCAATGTTACAGCAGCCTAAAAAAGAGTTACAATATGTCTTTAATTAGCAGCCTGAAAAAAAGTTGAAATATAGCTTTAAGTGGACATTTAAACGTTTAATTTTTAATTCCTATATCAGAATAGTCCAATATTACCCAGTGACAGTCTGGGATGTGTATACTATCACCCTGACGTGAAATGAGTCTGGCTAAACAAGAGGTTTCGATGTTAGAGCAGCTTGAAAAAGAGTTACAATATGTCTTTAATTAGCAGCCTGAAAAAAAGTTGAAATATAGCTTTAAGTGGACATTTAAACCTTTAATTTTAAAATCCTATATCAGAATAGTCCAATATTACCCAGTGACAGTCTGGGATGTGTATGCTATCACCCTGACATGAAATGAGTCTGGCTAAACAAGAGGTTTCGATGTTAGAGCAGCCTGAAAAAGAGTTAAAATATGTTTTTAATAAGCAGCCTGAAAAAGAGTTGAAATATAGCTTTGGGTGGACATTTAAACATTTAATTTTTTAAATCCTATATCAGAATATTCCAATATTACCCAGCGACAGTCTGGGATGTGTATACTATCACCCGGTTGTGAAAGGAGTCTGGCTAAACAGGAGGTTTCGATGTTAGATCAGCCTGAAAAAGAGATACAATATGCTTTTAATTAGAAGCCAAAATATAGCCAAAATATAGATTTAATTGGACATTTAACAATTTAATTTTTAAATCCTGTATCAGAATAGTCCAATATTACCCAGTGACAGTCTGGGATGTGTATACTATCATTCTGATGTGAAATGAGTCTGGCTAAACAGGAGGTTTCGATGTTAGAGCAGCCTGAAAAAGAGTTACAATATGTCTTTAATTAGCAGCCTGAAAAAAAGTTGAAATATAGCTTTACATGGACATTTAAACCTTTAATTTTAAAATCCTATATCAGAATATTCCAATATTACCCAGTGACAGTCTGGGATGTGTATACTATCACCCTGATGTGAAATGAGTCTGGCTAAACAGGAGGTTTCGATGTTAGAGCAGCCTGAAAAAGAGTTACAATATAGCTTCAATTAGAAGCCTGAAAAAGAGTTGAAATATAGTTTTGGGTGGACATTTAAACATTTAATTTTTTAAATCCTATATCAGAATATTCCAATATTACCCAGCGACAGTCTGGGATGTGTATACTATCACCCGGTTGTGAAAGGAGTCTGGCTAAACAGGAGGTTTCGATGTTAGATCAGCCTGAAAAAGAGATACAATATGCTTTTAATTAGAAGCCAAAATATAGCCAAAATATAGATTTAATTGGACATTTAACAATTTAATTTTTAAATCCTGTATCAGAATAGTCCAATATTACCCAGTGACAGTCTGGGATGTGTATACTATCATTCTGATGTGAAATGAGTCTGGCTAAACAGGAGGTTTCGATGTTAGAGCAGCCTGAAAAAGAGTTACAATATGTCTTTAATTAGCAGCCTGAAAAAAAGTTGAAATATAGCTTTACATGGACATTTAAACCTTTAATTTTAAAATCCTATATCAGAATATTCCAATATTACCCAGTGACAGTCTGGGATGTGTATACTATCACCCTGATGTGAAATGAGTCTGGCTAAACAGGAGGTTTCGATGTTAGAGCAGCCTGAAAAAGAGTTACAATATAGCTTCAATTAGAAGCCTGAAAAAGAGTTGAAATATAGTTTTGGGTGGACATTTAAACCTTTAATTTTTAAATCCTATATCAGAATAGTCCAATATTACCCAGTGACAGTCTGGGATGTGTTTAATATCACCCTGAGGTGAAATGAGTCTGGCTAAACAGGAGGTTTCGATGTTAGAGCAGCCTGAAAAAGAGTTACAATATGGCTTCAATTAGAAGCCTGAAAAAGAGTTGAAATATAGCTTTGGGTGGACATTTAAACCTTTAATTCTTAAATCCTATATCAGAATAGTCCAATATTACCCAGTGACAGTCTGGGATGTGTATACTATCACCCTGATGTGAAATGAGCCTGTCTAAACAGGAGGTTTCAATGTTACAGCAGCCTAAACAAGAGTTACAATATATCTTTAATTAGCAGCCTGAAAAAAAGTTGAAATATAGCTTTAAGTGGACATTTAAACCTTTAATTTTTAATTCCTATATCAGAATAGTCCAATATTACCCAGTGACAGTCTGGGATGTGTATACTATCACCCTGACGTGAAATGAGTCTGGCTAAACAAGAGGTTTCGATGTTAGAGCAGCTTGAAAAAGAGTTACAATATGTCTTTAATTAGCAGCCTGAAAAAAAAAGTTGAAATATAGCTTTAAGTGGACATTTAAACATTTAATTTTAAAATCCTATATCAGAATAGTCCAATATTACCCAGTGACAGTCTGGGATGTGTTTACTATCACCCTGAGGTGAAATGAGTCTGGCTAAACAGGAGGTTTCGATGTTAGAGCAGCCTGAAAAAGAGTTACAATATGGCTTCAATTAGAAGCCTGAAAAAGAGTTGAAATATAGCTTTGGGTGGACATTTAAACCTTTAATTCTTAAATCCTATATCAGAATAGTCCAATATTACCCAGTGACAGTCTGGGATGTGTATACTATCACCCTGATGTGAAATGAGCCTGTCTAAACAGGAGGTTTCAATGTTACAGCAGCCTAAAAAAGAGTTACAATATATCTTTAATTAGCAGCCTGAAAAAAAGTTGAAATATAGCTTTAAGTGGACATTTAAACCTTTAATTTTTAATTCCTATATCAGAATAGTCCAATATTACCCAGTGACAGTCTGGGATGTGTATACTATCACCCTGACGTGAAATGAGTCTGGCTAAACAAGAGGTTTCGATGTTAGAGCAGCTTGAAAAAGAGTTACAATATGTCTTTAATTAGCAGCCTGAAAAAAAGTTGAAATATAGCTTTAAGTGGACATTTAAACATTTAATTTTAAAATCCTATATCAGAATAGTCCAATATTACCCAGTGACAGTCAGGGATGTGTTTACTATCACCCTGAGGTGAAATGAGTCTGGCTAAACAGGAGGTTTCGATGTTAGAGCAGCCTGAAAAAGAGTTACAATATGGCTTCAATTAGAAGCCTGAAAAAGAGTTGAAATATAGCTTTGGGTGGACATTTAAACCTTTAATTCTTAAATCCTATATCAGAATAGTCCAATATTACCCAGTGACAGTCTGGGATGAGTATACTATCACCCTGATGTGAAATGAGCCTGTCTAAACGGGAGGTTTCAATGTTACAGCAGCCTAAAAAAGAGTTACAATATGTCTTTAATTAGCAGCCTGAAAAAAAGTTGAAATATAGCTTTAAGTGGACATTTAAACCTTTAATTTTTAAATCCTATATCAGAATAGTCCAATATTACCCAGTGACAGTCTGGGATGTGTATGCTATCACCCTGACGTGAAATGAGTCTGGCTAAACAAGAGGTTTCGATGTTAGAGCAGCCTGAAAAAGAGTTAAAATATGTTTTTAATAAGCAGCCTGAAAACGAGTTGAAATATAGCTTTGGGTGGACATTTAAACATTTAATTTTTTAAATCCTATATCAGAATATTCCAATATTACCCAGCGACAGTCTGGGATGTGTATTCTATCACCCTGATGTGAAAGGAGTCTGGCTAAACAGGAGGTTTCGATGTTAGATCAGCCTGAAAAAGAGATACAATATGCCTTTAATTAGAAGCCAAAATATAGCCAAAATATAGATTTAATTGGACATTTAACAATTTAATTTTTAAATCCTGTATCAGAATAGTCCAATATTACCCAGTGACAGTCTGGGATGTGTATACTATCATTCTGATGTGAAATGAGTCTGGCTAAACAGGAGGTTTCGATGTTAGAGCAGCCTGAAAAAGAGTTACAATATGTCTTTAATTAGCAGCCTGAAAAAAAGTTGAAATATAGCTTTACATGGACATTTAAACCTTTAATTTTAAAATCCTATATCAGAATATTCCAATATTACCCAGTGACAGTCTGGGATGTGTATACTATCACCCTGATGTGAAATGAGTCTGGCTAAACAGGAGGTTTCGATGTTAGAGCAGCCTGAAAAGAGTTACAATATAGCTTCAATTAGAAGCCTGAAAAAGAGTTGAAATATAGTTTTGGGTGGACATTTAAACCTTTAATTTTTAAATCCTATATCAGAATAGTCCAATATTACCCAGTGACAGTCTGGGATGTGTTTAATATCACCCTGAGGTGAAATGAGTCTGGCTAAACAGGAGGTTTCGATGTTAGAGCAGCCTGAAAAAGAGTTACAATATGGCTTCAATTAGAAGCCTGAAAAAGAGTTGAAATATAGCTTTGGGTGGACATTTAAACCTTTAATTCTTAAATCCTATATCAGAATAGTCCAATATTACCCAGTGACAGTCTGGGATGTGTATACTATCACCCTGATGTGAAATGAGCCTGTCTAAACAGGAGGTTTCGATGTTACAGCAGCCTAAAAAAGAGTTACAATATGTCTTTAATTAGCAGCCTGAAAAAAAGTTGAAATATAGCTTTAAGTGGACATTTAAACCTTTAATTTTTAATTCCTATATCAGAATAGTCCAATATTACCCAGTGACAGTCTGGGATGTGTATACTATCACCCTGACGTGAAATGAGTCTGGCTAAACAAGAGGTTTCGATGTTAGAGCAGCTTGAAAAAGAGTTACAATATGTCTTTAATTAGCAGCCTGAAAAAAAGTTGAAATATAGCTTTAAGTGGACATTTAAACCTTTAATTTTAAAATCCTATATCAGAATAGTCCAATATTACCCAGTGACAGTCTGGGATGTGTATGCTATCACCCTGACGTGAAATGAGTCTGGCTAAACAAGAGGTTTCGATGTTAGAGCAGCCTGAAAAAGAGTTAAAATATGTTTTTAATAAGCAGCCTGAAAAAGAGTTGAAATATAGCTTTGGGTGGACATTTAAACATTTAATTTTTTAAATCCTATATCAGAATATTCCAATATTACCCAGCGACAGTCTGGGATGTGTATACTATCACCCTGATGTGAAAGGAGTCTGGCTAAACAGGAGGTTTCGATGTTAGATCAGCCTGAAAAAGAGATACAATATGCCTTTAATTAGAAGCCAAAATATAGCCAAAATATAGATTTAATTGGACATTTAACAATTTAATTTTTAAATCCTGTATCAGAATAGTCCAATATTACCCAGTGACAGTCTGGGATGTGTATACTATCATTCTGATGTGAAATGAGTCTGGCTAAACAGGAGGTTTCGATGTTAGAGCAGCCTGAAAAAGAGTTACAATATGTCTTTAATTAGCAGCCTGAAAAAAAGTTGAAATATAGCTTTACATGGACATTTAAACCTTTAATTTTAAAATCCTATATCAGAATATTCCAATATTACCCAGTGACAGTCTGGGATGTGTATACTATCACCCTGATGTGAAATGAGTCTGGCTAAACAGGAGGTTTCGATGTTAGAGCAGCCTGAAAAAGAGTTACAATATGGCTTCAATTAGAAGCCTGAAAAAGAGTTGAAATATAGTTTTGGGTGGACATTTAAACCTTTAATTTTTAAATCCTATATCAGAATAGTCCAATATTACCCAGTGACAGTCTGGGATGTGTTTAATATCACCCTGAGGTGAAATGAGTCTGGCTAAACAGGAGGTTTTGATGTTAGAGCAGCCTGAAAAAGAGTTACAATATGGCTTCAATTAGAAGCCTGAAAAAGAGTTGAAATATAGCTTTGGGTGGACATTTAAACCTTTAATTCTTAAATCCTGTATCAGAATAGTCCAATATTACCCAGTGACAGTCTGGGATGTGTATACTATCACCCTGATGTGAAATGAGCCTGTCTAAACAGGAGGTTTCAATGTTACAGCAGCCTAAAAAAGAGTTACAATATGTTTTTAATAAGCAGCCTGAAAAAGAGTTGAAATATAGCTTTGGGTGGACATTTAAACATTTAATTTTTTAAATCCTATATCAGAATATTCCAATATTACCCAGTGACAGTCTGGGATGTGTATACTATCACCCTGATGTGAAAGGAGTCTGGCTAAACAGGAGGTTTCGATGTTAGATCAGCCTGAAAAAGAGATACAATATGCCTTTAATTAGAAGCCAAAATATAGCCAAAATATAGATTTAATTGGACATTTAACAATTTAATTTTTAAATCCTGTATCAGAATAGTCCAATATTACCCAGTGACAGTCTGGGATGTGTATACTATCATCCTGATGTGAAATGAGTCTGGCTAAATAGGAGGTTTCGATGTTAGAGCAGCCTGAAAAAGAGTTACAATATGGCTTCAATTAGAAGCCTGAAAAAGAGTTGAAATATAGCTTTGGGTGAACATTTAAACCTTTAATTTTTAATTCCTATATCAGAATAGTCCAATATTACCCAGTGACAGTCTGGGATGTGTATACTATCACCCTGACGTGAAATGAGTCTGGCTAAACAAGAGGTTTCAATGTTAGAGCAGCTTGAAAAAGAGTTACAATATGTCTTTAATTAGCAGCCTGAAAAAAAGTTGAAATATAGCTTTAAGTGGACATTTAAACATTTAATTTTAAAATCCTATATCAGAATAGTCCAATATTACCCAGTGACAGTCTGGGATGTGTTTACTATCACCCTGAGGTGAAATGAGTATGGCTAAACAGGAGGTTTCGATGTTAGAGCAGCCTGAAAAATAGTTACAATATGGCTTCAATTAGAAGCCTGAAAAAGAGTTGAAATATAGCTTTGGGTGGACATTTAAACCTTTAATTCTTAAATCCTATATCAGAATAGTCCAATATTACCCAGTGACAGTCTGGGATGTGTATGCTATCAGCCTGACATGAAATGAGTCTGGCTAAACAAGAGGTTTCGATGTTAGAGCAGCCTGAAAAAGAGTTAAAATATGTTTTTAATAAGCAGCCTGAAAAAGAGTTGAAATATAGCTTTGGGTGGACATTTAAACATTTAATTTTTTAAATCCTATATCAGAATATTCCAATATTACCCAGCGACAGTCTGGGATGTGTATACTATCACCCTGATGTGAAAGGAGTCTGGCTAAACAGGAGGTTTCGATGTTAGATCAGCCTGAAAAAGAGATACAATATGCCTTTAATTAGAAGCCAAAATATAGCCAAAATATAGATTTAATTGGACATTTAACAATTTAATTTTTAAATCCTGTATCAGAATAGTCCAATATTACCCAGTGACAGTCTGGGATGTGTATACTATCATTCTGATGTGAAATGAGTATGGCTAAACAGGAGGTTTCGATGTTAGAGCAGCCTGAAAAAGAGTTACAATATGTCTTTAATTAGCAGCCTGAACAAAAGTTGAAATATAGCTTTACATGGACATTTAAACCTTTAATTTTAAAATCCTATATCAGAATATTCCAATATTACGCAGTGACAGTCTGGGATGTGTATACTATCACCCTGATGTGAAATGAGTCTGGCTAAACAGGAGGTTTCGATGTTAGAGCAGCCTGAAAAAGAGTTACAATATGGCTTCAATTAGAAGCCTGAAAAAGAGTTGAAATATAGTTTTGGGTGGACATTTAAACCTTTAATTCTTAAATCCTATATCAGAATAGTCCAATATTACCCAGTGACAGTCTGGGATGTGTTTAATATCACCCTGAGGTGAAATGAGTCTGGCTAAACAGGAGGTTTCGATGTTAGAGCAGCCTGAAAAAGAGTTACAATATGGCTTCAATTAGAAGCCTGAAAAAGAGTTGAAATATAGCTTTGGGTGGACATTTAAACCTTTAATTCTTAAATCCTGTATCAGAATAGTCCAATATTACCCAGTGACAGTCTGGGATGTGTATTCTATCACCCTGATGTGAAATGAGCCTGTCTAAACAGGAGGTTTCAATGTTACAGCAGCCTAAAAAAGAGTTACAATATGTTTTTAATAAGCAGCCTGAAAAAGAGTTGAAATATAGCTTTGGGTGGACATTTAAACATTTAATTTTTTAAATCCTATATCAGAATATTCCAATATTACCCAGTGACAGTCTGGGATGTGTATACTATCACCCTGATGTGAAAGGAGTCTGGCTAAACAGGAGGTTTCGATGTTAGAGCAGCCTGAAAAAGAGTTACAATATGGCTTCAATTAGAAGCCTGAAAAAGAGTTGAAATATAGCTTTGGGTGAACATTTAAACCTTTCATTTTTAATTCCTATATCAGAATAGTCCAATATTACCCAGTGACAGTCTGGGATGTGTATACTATCACCCTGACGTGAAATGAGTCTGGCTAAACAAGAGGTTTCGATGTTAGAGCAGCTTGAAAAAGAGTTACAATATGTCTTTAATTAGCAGCCTGAAAAAAAGTTGAAATATAGCTTTAAGTGGACATTTAAACATTTAATTTTAAAATCCTATATCAGAATAGTCCAATATTACCCAGTGACAGTCTGGGATGTGTTTACTATCACCCTGAGGTGAAATGAGTCTGGCTAAACATGAGGTTTCGATGTTAGAGCAGCCTGAAAAAGAGTTACAATATGGCTTCAATTAGCAGCCTGAAAAAAAGTTGAAATATAGCTTTGGGTGGACATTTAAACCTTTAATTTTGAAATACTATATCAGAATAGTCCAATATTACCCAGTGACAGTCTGGGATGTGTATGCTATCACCCTGACATGAAATGAGTCTGGCTAAACAAGAGGTTTCGATGTTAGAGCAGCCTGAAAAAGAGTTAAAATATGTTTTTAATAAGCAGCCTGAAAAAGAGTTGAAATATAGCTTTGGGTGGACATTTAAACATTTAATTTTTTAAATCCTATATCAGAATATTCCAATATTACCCAGCGACAGTCTGGGATGTGTATACTATCACCCTGATGTGAAAGGAGTCTGGCTAAACAGGAGGTTTCGATGTTAGATCAGCCTGAAAAAGAGATACAATATGCTTTTAATTAGAAGCCAAAATATAGCTAAAATATAGATTTAATTGGACATTTAACAATTTAATTTTTAAATCCTGTATCAGAATAGTCCAATATTACCCAGTGACAGTCTGGGATGTGTATACTATCATTCTGATGTGAAATGAGTCTGGCTAAACAGGAGGTTTCGATGTTAGAGCAGCCTGAAAAAGAGTTACAATATGTCTTTAATTAGCAGCCTGAAAAAAAGTTGAAATATAGCTTTACATGGACATTTAAACCTTTAATTTTAAAATCCTATATCAGAATATTCCAATATTACCCAGTGACAGTCTGGGATGTGTATACTATCACCCTGATGTGAAATGAGTCTGGCTAAACAGGAGGTTTCGATGTTAGAGCAGCCTGAAAAAGAGTTACAATATAGCTTCAATTAGAAGCCTGAAAAAGAGTTGAAATATAGTTTTGGGTGGACATTTAAACCTTTAATTTTTAAATCCTATATCAGAATATTCCAATATTACCCAGTGACAGTCTGGGATGTGTTTAATATCACCCTGAGGTGAAATGAGTCTGGCTAAACAGGAGGTTTCGATGTTAGAGCAGCCTGAAAAAGAGTTACAATATGGCTTCAATTAGAAGCCTGAAAAAGAGTTGAAATATAGCTTTGGGTGGACATTTAAACCTTTAATTCTTAAATCCTATATCAGAATAGTCCAATATTACCCAGTGACAGTCTGGGATGGGAATACTATCACCCTGATGTGAAATGAGCCTGTCTAAACAGGAGGTTTCAATGTTAGAGCAGCTTGAAAAAGAGTTACAATATGTCTTTAATTAGCAGCCTGACAAAAAGTTGAAATATAGCTTTAAGTGGACATTTAAACATTTAATTTTAAAATCCTATATCAGAATAGTCCAATATTACCCAGTGACAGTCTGGGATGTGTTTACTATCACCCTGAGGTGAAATGAGTCTGGCTAAACAGGAGGTTTCGATGTTAGAGCAGCCTGAAAAAGAGTTACAATATGGCTTCAATTAGAAGCCTGAAAAAGAGTTGAAATATAGCTTTGGGTGGACATTTAAACCTTTAATTCTTAAATCCTATATCAGAATAGTCCAATATTACCCAGTGACAGTCTGGGATGAGTATACTATCACCCTGATGTGAAATGAGCCTGTCTAAACGGGAGGTTTCAATGTTACAGCAGCCTAAAAAAGAGTTACAATATGTCTTTAATTAGCAGCCTGAAAAAAAGTTGAAATATAGCTTTAAGTGGACATTTAAACCTTTAATTTTTAAATCCTATATCAGAATAGTCCAATATTACCCAGTGACAGTCTGGGATGTGTATGCTATCACCCTGACGTGAAATGAGTCTGGCTAAACAAGAGGTTTCGATGTTAGAGCAGCCTGAAAAAGAGTTAAAATATGTTTTTAATAAGCAGCCTGAAAACGAGTTGAAATATAGCTTTGGGTGGACATTTAAACATTTAATTTTTTAAATCCTATATCAGAATATTCCAATATTACCCAGCGACAGTCTGGGATGTGTATACTATCACCCTGATGTGAAAGGAGTCTGGCTAAACAGGAGGTTTCGATGTTAGATCAGCCTGAAAAAGAGATACAATATGCCTTTAATTAGAAGCCAAAATATAGCCAAAATATAGATTTAATTGGACATTTAACAATTTAATTTTTAAATCCTGTATCAGAATAGTCCAATATTACCCAGTGACAGTCTGGGATGTGTATACTATCATTCTGATGTGAAATGAGTCTGGCTAAACAGGAGGTTTCGATGTTAGAGCAGCCTGAAAAAGAGTTACAATATGTCTTTAATTAGCAGCCTGAAAAAAAGTTGAAATATAGCTTTACATGGACATTTAAACCTTTAATTTTAAAATCCTATATCAGAATATTCCAATATTACCCAGTGACAGTCTGGGATGTGTATACTATCACCCTGATGTGAAATGAGCCTGTCTAAACAGGAGGTTTCAATGTTACAGCAGCCTAAAAAAGAGTTACAATATGTCTTTAATTAGCAGCCTGAAAAAAAGTTGAAATATAGCTTTAAGTGGACATTTAAACGTTTAATTTTTAATTCCTATATCAGAATAGTCCAATATTACCCAGTGACAGTCTGGGATGTGTATACTATCACCCTGACGTGAAATGAGTCTGGCTAAACAAGAGGTTTCGATGTTAGAGCAGCTTGAAAAAGAGTTACAATATGTCTTTAATTAGCAGCCTGAAAAAAAGTTGAAATATAGCTTTAAGTGGACATTTAAACATTTAATTTTAAAATCCTATATCAGAATAGTCCAATATTACCCAGTGACAGTCTGGGATGTGTTTACTATCACCCTGAGGTGAAATGAGTCTGGCTAAACAGGAGGTTTCGATGTTAGAGCAGCCTGAAAAAGAGTTACAATATGGCTTCAATTAGAAGCCTGAAAAAGAGTTGAAATATAGCTTTGGGTGGACATTTAAACCTTTAATTCTTAAATCCTATATCAGAATAGTCCAATATTACCCAGTGACAGTCTGGGATGTGTATGCTATCAGCCTGACATGAAATGAGTCTGGCTAAACAAGAGGTTTCGATGTTAGAGCAGCCTGAAAAAGAGTTAAAATATGTTTTTAATAAGCAGCCTGAAAAAGAGTTGAAATATAGCTTTGGGTGGACATTTAAACATTTAATTTTTTAAATCCTATATCAGAATATTCCAATATTACCCAGCGACAGTCTGGGATGTGTATACTATCACCCTGATGTGAAAGGAGTCTGGCTAAACAGGAGGTTTCGATGTTAGATCAGCCTGAAAAAGAGATACAATATGCCTTTAATTAGAAGCCAAAATATAGCCAAAATATAGATTTAATTGGACATTTAACAATTTAATTTTTAAATCCTGTATCAGAATAGTCCAATATTACCCAGTGACAGTCTGGGATGTGTATACTATCATTCTGATGTGAAATGAGTATGGCTAAACAGGAGGTTTCGATGTTAGAGCAGCCTGAAAAAGAGTTACAATATGTCTTTAATTAGCAGCCTGAACAAAAGTTGAAATATAGCTTTACATGGACATTTAAACCTTTAATTTTAAAATCCTATATCAGAATATTCCAATATTACGCAGTGACAGTCTGGGATGTGTATACTATCACCCTGATGTGAAATGAGTCTGGCTAAACAGGAGGTTTCGATGTTAGAGCAGCCTGAAAAAGAGTTACAATATGGCTTCAATTAGAAGCCTGAAAAAGAGTTGAAATATAGTTTTGGGTGGACATTTAAACCTTTAATTTTTAAATCCTATATCAGAATAGTCCAATATTACCCAGTGACAGTCTGGGATGTGTTTAATATCACCCTGAGGTGAAATGAGTCTGGCTAAACAGGAGGTTTCGATGTTAGAGCAGCCTGAAAAAGAGTTACAATATGGCTTCAATTAGAAGCCTGAAAAAGAGTTGAAATATAGCTTTGGGTGGACATTTAAACCTTTAATTCTTAAATCCTGTATCAGAATAGTCCAATATTACCCAGTGACAGTCTGGGATGTGTATTCTATCACCCTGATGTGAAATGAGCCTGTCTAAACAGGAGGTTTCAATGTTACAGCAGCCTAAAAAAGAGTTACAATATGTTTTTAATAAGCAGCCTGAAAAAGAGTTGAAATATAGCTTTGGGTGGACATTTAAACATTTAATTTTTTAAATCCTATATCAGAATATTCCAATATTACCCAGTGACAGTCTGGGATGTGTATACTATCACCCTGATGTGAAAGGAGTCTGGCTAAACAGGAGGTTTCGATGTTAGAGCAGCCTGAAAAAGAGTTACAATATGGCTTCAATTAGAAGCCTGAAAAAGAGTTGAAATATAGCTTTGGGTGAACATTTAAACCTTTCATTTTTAATTCCTATATCAGAATAGTCCAATATTACCCAGTGACAGTCTGGGATGTGTATACTATCACCCTGACGTGAAATGAGTCTGGCTAAACAAGAGGTTTCGATGTTAGAGCAGCTTGAAAAAGAGTTACAATATGTCTTTAATTAGCAGCCTGAAAAAAAGTTGAAATATAGCTTTAAGTGGACATTTAAACATTTAATTTTAAAATCCTATATCAGAATAGTCCAATATTACCCAGTGACAGTCTGGGATGTGTTTACTATCACCCTGAGGTGAAATGAGTCTGGCTAAACATGAGGTTTCGATGTTAGAGCAGCCTGAAAAAGAGTTACAATATGGCTTCAATTAGCAGCCTGAAAAAAAGTTGAAATATAGCTTTGGGTGGACATTTAAACCTTTAATTTTGAAATACTATATCAGAATAGTCCAATATTACCCAGTGACAGTCTGGGATGTGTATGCTATCACCCTGACATGAAATGAGTCTGGCTAAACAAGAGGTTTCGATGTTAGAGCAGCCTGAAAAAGAGTTAAAATATGTTTTTAATAAGCAGCCTGAAAAAGAGTTGAAATATAGCTTTGGGTGGACATTTAAACATTTAATTTTTTAAATCCTATATCAGAATATTCCAATATTACCCAGCGACAGTCTGGGATGTGTATACTATCACCCTGATGTGAAAGGAGTCTGGCTAAACAGGAGGTTTCGATGTTAGATCAGCCTGAAAAAGAGATACAATATGCTTTTAATTAGAAGCCAAAATATAGCTAAAATATAGATTTAATTGGACATTTAACAATTTAATTTTTAAATCCTGTATCAGAATAGTCCAATATTACCCAGTGACAGTCTGGGATGTGTATACTATCATTCTGATGTGAAATGAGTCTGGCTAAACAGGAGGTTTCGATGTTAGAGCAGCCTGAAAAAGAGTTACAATATGTCTTTAATTAGCAGCCTGAAAAAAAGTTGAAATATAGCTTTACATGGACATTTAAACCTTTAATTTTAAAATCCTATATCAGAATATTCCAATATTACCCAGTGACAGTCTGGGATGTGTATACTATCACCCTGATGTGAAATGAGTCTGGCTAAACAGGAGGTTTCGATGTTAGAGCAGCCTGAAAAAGAGTTACAATATAGCTTCAATTAGAAGCCTGAAAAAGAGTTGAAATATAGTTTTGGGTGGACATTTAAACCTTTAATTTTTAAATCCTATATCAGAATATTCCAATATTACCCAGTGACAGTCTGGGATGTGTTTAATATCACCCTGAGGTGAAATGAGTCTGGCTAAACAGGAGGTTTCGATGTTAGAGCAGCCTGAAAAAGAGTTACAATATGGCTTCAATTAGAAGCCTGAAAAAGAGTTGAAATATAGCTTTGGGTGGACATTTAAACCTTTAATTCTTAAATCCTATATCAGAATAGTCCAATATTACCCAGTGACAGTCTGGGATGGGAATACTATCACCCTGATGTGAAATGAGCCTGTCTAAACAGGAGGTTTCAATGTTAGAGCAGCTTGAAAAAGAGTTACAATATGTCTTTAATTAGCAGCCTGACAAAAAGTTGAAATATAGCTTTAAGTGGACATTTAAACATTTAATTTTAAAATCCTATATCAGAATAGTCCAATATTACCCAGTGACAGTCTGGGATGTGTTTACTATCACCCTGAGGTGAAATGAGTCTGGCTAAACAGGAGGTTTCGATGTTAGAGCAGCCTGAAAAAGAGTTACAATATGGCTTCAATTAGAAGCCTGAAAAAGAGTTGAAATATAGCTTTGGGTGGACATTTAAACCTTTAATTCTTAAATCCTATATCAGAATAGTCCAATATTACCCAGTGACAGTCTGGGATGAGTATACTATCACCCTGATGTGAAATGAGCCTGTCTAAACGGGAGGTTTCAATGTTACAGCAGCCTAAAAAAGAGTTACAATATGTCTTTAATTAGCAGCCTGAAAAAAAGTTGAAATATAGCTTTAAGTGGACATTTAAACCTTTAATTTTTAAATCCTATATCAGAATAGTCCAATATTACCCAGTGACAGTCTGGGATGTGTATGCTATCACCCTGACGTGAAATGAGTCTGGCTAAACAAGAGGTTTCGATGTTAGAGCAGCCTGAAAAAGAGTTAAAATATGTTTTTAATAAGCAGCCTGAAAACGAGTTGAAATATAGCTTTGGGTGGACATTTAAACATTTAATTTTTTAAATCCTATATCAGAATATTCCAATATTACCCAGCGACAGTCTGGGATGTGTATACTATCACCCTGATGTGAAAGGAGTCTGGCTAAACAGGAGGTTTCGATGTTAGATCAGCCTGAAAAAGAGATACAATATGCCTTTAATTAGAAGCCAAAATATAGCCAAAATATAGATTTAATTGGACATTTAACAATTTAATTTTTAAATCCTGTATCAGAATAGTCCAATATTACCCAGTGACAGTCTGGGATGTGTATACTATCATTCTGATGTGAAATGAGTCTGGCTAAACAGGAGGTTTCGATGTTAGAGCAGCCTGAAAAAGAGTTACAATATGTCTTTAATTAGCAGCCTGAAAAAAAGTTGAAATATAGCTTTACATGGACATTTAAACCTTTAATTTTAAAATCCTATATCAGAATATTCCAATATTACCCAGTGACAGTCTGGGATGTGTATACTATCACCCTGATGTGAAATGAGCCTGTCTAAACAGGAGGTTTCAATGTTACAGCAGCCTAAAAAAGAGTTACAATATGTCTTTAATTAGCAGCCTGAAAAAAAGTTGAAATATAGCTTTAAGTGGACATTTAAACGTTTAATTTTTAATTCCTATATCAGAATAGTCCAATATTACCCAGTGACAGTCTGGGATGTGTATACTATCACCCTGACGTGAAATGAGTCTGGCTAAACAAGAGGTTTCGATGTTAGAGCAGCTTGAAAAAGAGTTACAATATGTCTTTAATTAGCAGCCTGAAAAAAAGTTGAAATATAGCTTTAAGTGGACATTTAAACATTTAATTTTAAAATCCTATATCAGAATAGTCCAATATTACCCAGTGACAGTCTGGGATGTGTTTACTATCACCCTGAGGTGAAATGAGTCTGGCTAAACAGGAGGTTTCGATGTTAGAGCAGCCTGAAAAAGAGTTACAATATGGCTTCAATTAGAAGCCTGAAAAAGAGTTGAAATATAGCTTTGGGTGGACATTTAAACCTTTAATTCTTAAATCCTATATCAGAATAGTCCAATATTACCCAGTGACAGTCTGGGATGAGTATACTATCACCCTGATGTGAAATGAGCCTGTCTAAACGGGAGGTTTCAATGTTACAGCAGCCTAAAAAAGAGTTACAATATGCCTTTAATTAGCAGCCTGAAAAAAAGTTGAAATATAGCTTTAAGTGGACATTTAAACCTTTAATTTTAAAATCCTATATCAGAATAGTCCAATATTACCCAGTGACAGTCTGGGATGTGTATGCTATCACCCTGACGTGAAATGAGTCTGGCTAAACAAGAGGTTTCGATGTTAGAGCAGCCTGAAAAAGAGTTAAAATATGTTTTTAATAAGCAGCCTGAAAAAGAGTTGAAATATAGCTTTGGGTGGACATTTAAACATTTAATTTTTTAAATCCTATATCAGAATATTCCAATATTACCCAGCAACAGTCTGGGATGTGTATACTATCACCCTGATGTGAAAGGAGTCTGGCTAAACAGGAGGTTTCGATGTTAGATCAGCCTGAAAAAGAGATACAATATGCCTTTAATTAGAAGCCAAAATATAGCCAAAATATAGATTTAATTGGACATTTAACAATTTCATTTTTAAATCCTGTATCAGAATAGTCCAATATTACCCAGTGACAGTCTGGGATGTGTATACTATCATTCTGATGTGAAATGAGTCTGGCTAAACAGGAGGTTTCGATGTTAGAGCAGCCTGAAAAAGAGTTACAATATGTCTTTAATTAGCAGCCTGAAAAAAAGTTGAAATATAGCTTTACATGGACATTTAAACCTTTAATTTTAAAATCCTATATCAGAATATTCCAATATTACCCAGTGACAGTCTGGGATGTGTATACTATCACCCTGATGTGAAATGAGTCTGGCTAAACAGGAGGTTTCGAAGTTAGAGCAGCCTGAAAAAGAGTTACAATATGGCTTCAATTAGAAGCCTGAAAAAGAGTTGAAATATAGCTTTGGGTGGACATTTAAACCTTTAATTTTAAAATACTATATCAGAATAGTCCAATATTACCCAGTGACAGTCTGGGATGTGTATGCTATCACCCTGACATGAAATGAGTCTGGCTAAACAAGAGGTTTCGATGTTAGAGCAGCCTGAAAAAGAGTTAAAATATGTTTTTAATAAGCAGCCTGAAAAAGAGTTGAAATATAGCTTTGGGTGGACATTTAAACATTTAATTTTTTAAATCCTATATCAGAATATTCCAATATTACCCAGCGACAGTCTGGGATGTGTATACTATCACCCTGATGTGAAAGGAGTCTGGCTAAACAGGAGGTTTCGATGTTAGATCAGCCTGAAAAAGAGATACAATATGCTTTTAATTAGAAGCCAAAATATAGCCAAAATATAGATTTAATTGGACATTTAACAATTTAATTTTTAAATCCTGTATCAGAATAGTCCAATATTACCCAGTGACAGTCTGGGATGTGTATACTATCATTCTGATGTGAAATGAGTCTGGCTAAACAGGATGTTTCGATGTTAGAGCAGCCTGAAAAAGAGTTACAATATGTCTTTAATTAGCAGCCTGAAAAAAAGTTGAAATATAGCTTTACATGGACATTTAAACCTTTAATTTTAAAATCCTATATCAGAATATTCCAATATTACCCAGTGACAGTCTGGGATGTGTATACTATCACCCTGATGTGAAATGAGTCTGGCTAAACAGGAGGTTTCGATGTTAGAGCAGCCTGAAAAAGAGTTACAATATAGCTTCAATTAGAAGCCTGAAAAAGAGTTGAAATATAGTTTTGGGTGGACATTTAAACCTTTAATTTTTAAATCCTATATCAGAATATTCCAATATTACCCAGTGACAGTCTGGGATGTGTTTAATATCACCCTGAGGTGAAATGAGTCTGGCTAAACAGGAGGTTTCGATGTTAGAGCAGCCTGAAAAAGAGTTACAATATGGCTTCAATTAGAAGCCTGAAAAAGAGTTGAAATATAGCTTTGGGTGGACATTTAAACCTTTAATTCTTAAATCCTATATCAGAATAGTCCAATATTACCCAGTGACAGTCTGGGATGTGAATACTATCACCCTGATGTGAAATGAGCCTGTCTAAACAGGAGGTTTCAATGTTAGAGCAGCTTGAAAAAGAGTTACAATATGTCTTTAATTAGCAGCCTGACAAAAAGTTGAAATATAGCTTTAAGTGGACATTTAAACATTTAATTTTAAAATCCTATATCAGAATAGTCCAATATTACCCAGTGACAGTCTGGGATGTGTTTACTATCACCCTGAGGTGAAATGAGTCTGGCTAAACAGGAGGTTTCGATGTTAGAGCAGCCTGAAAAAGAGTTACAATATGGCTTCAATTAGAAGCCTGAAAAAGAGTTGAAATATAGCTTTGGGTGGACATTTAAACCTTTAATTCTTAAATCCTATATCAGAATAGTCCAATATTACCCAGTGACAGTCTGGGATGAGTATACTATCACCCTGATGTGAAATGAGCCTGTCTAAACGGGAGGTTTCAATGTTACAGCAGCCTAAAAAAGAGTTACAATATGTCTTTAATTAGCAGCCTGAAAAAAAGTTGAAATATAGCTTTAAGTGGACATTTAAACCTTTAATTTTTAAATCCTATATCAGAATAGTCCAATATTACCCAGTGACAGTCTGGGATGTGTATGCTATCACCCTGACGTGAAATGAGTCTGGCTAAACAAGAGGTTTCGATGTTAGAGCAGCCTGAAAAAGAGTTAAAATATGTTTTTAATAAGCAGCCTGAAAACGAGTTGAAATATAGCTTTGGGTGGACATTTAAACATTTAATTTTTTAAATCCTATATCAGAATATTCCAATATTACCCAGCGACAGTCTGGGATGTGTATACTATCACCCTGATGTGAAAGGAGTCTGGCTAAACAGGAGGTTTCGATGTTAGATCAGCCTGAAAAAGAGATACAATATGCCTTTAATTAGAAGCCAAAATATAGCCAAAATATAGATTTAATTGGACATTTAACAATTTAATTTTTAAATCCTGTATCAGAATAGTCCAATATTACCCAGTGACAGTCTGGGATGTGTATACTATCATTCTGATGTGAAATGAGTCTGGCTAAACAGGAGGTTTCGATGTTAGAGCAGCCTGAAAAAGAGTTACAATATGTCTTTAATTAGCAGCCTGAAAAAAAGTTGAAATATAGCTTTACATGGACATTTAAACCTTTAATTTTAAAATCCTATATCAGAATATTCCAATATTACCCAGTGACAGTCTGGGATGTGTATACTATCACCCTGATGTGAAATGAGCCTGTCTAAACAGGAGGTTTCAATGTTACAGCAGCCTAAAAAAGAGTTACAATATGTCTTTAATTAGCAGCCTGAAAAAAAGTTGAAATATAGCTTTAAGTGGACATTTAAACGTTTAATTTTTAATTCCTATATCAGAATAGTCCAATATTACCCAGTGACAGTCTGGGATGTGTATACTATCACCCTGACGTGAAATGAGTCTGGCTAAACAAGAGGTTTCGATGTTAGAGCAGCTTGAAAAAGAGTTACAATATGTCTTTAATTAGCAGCCTGAAAAAAAGTTGAAATATAGCTTTAAGTGGACATTTAAACATTTAATTTTAAAATCCTATATCAGAATAGTCCAATATTACCCAGTGACAGTCTGGGATGTGTTTACTATCACCCTGAGGTGAAATGAGTCTGGCTAAACAGGAGGTTTCGATGTTAGAGCAGCCTGAAAAAGAGTTACAATATGGCTTCAATTAGAAGCCTGAAAAAGAGTTGAAATATAGCTTTGGGTGGACATTTAAACCTTTAATTCTTAAATCCTATATCAGAATAGTCCAATATTACCCAGTGACAGTCTGGGATGAGTATACTATCACCCTGATGTGAAATGAGCCTGTCTAAACGGGAGGTTTCAATGTTACAGCAGCCTAAAAAAGAGTTACAATATGCCTTTAATTAGCAGCCTGAAAAAAAGTTGAAATATAGCTTTAAGTGGACATTTAAACCTTTAATTTTAAAATCCTATATCAGAATAGTCCAATATTACCCAGTGACAGTCTGGGATGTGTATGCTATCACCCTGACGTGAAATGAGTCTGGCTAAACAAGAGGTTTCGATGTTAGAGCAGCCTGAAAAAGAGTTAAAATATGTTTTTAATAAGCAGCCTGAAAAAGAGTTGAAATATAGCTTTGGGTGGACATTTAAACATTTAATTTTTTAAATCCTATATCAGAATATTCCAATATTACCCAGCAACAGTCTGGGATGTGTATACTATCACCCTGATGTGAAAGGAGTCTGGCTAAACAGGAGGTTTCGATGTTAGATCAGCCTGAAAAAGAGATACAATATGCCTTTAATTAGAAGCCAAAATATAGCCAAAATATAGATTTAATTGGACATTTAACAATTTAATTTTTAAATCCTGTATCAGAATAGTCCAATATTACCCAGTGACAGTCTGGGATGTGTATACTATCATTCTGATGTGAAATGAGTCTGGCTAAACAGGAGGTTTCGATGTTAGAGCAGCCTGAAAAAGAGTTACAATATGTCTTTAATTAGCAGCCTGAAAAAAAGTTGAAATATAGCTTTACATGGACATTTAAACCTTTAATTTTAAAATCCTATATCAGAATATTCCAATATTACCCAGTGACAGTCTGGGATGTGTATACTATCACCCTGATGTGAAATGAGTCTGGCTAAACAGGAGGTTTCGAAGTTAGAGCAGCCTGAAAAAGAGTTACAATATGGCTTCAATTAGAAGCCTGAAAAAGAGTTGAAATATAGTTTTGGGTGGACATTTAAACCTTTAATTTTTAAATCCTATATCAGAAAAGTCCAATATTACCCAGTGACAGTCTGGGATGTGTTTAATATCACCCTGAGGTGAAATTAGTCTGGCTAAACAGGAGGTTTCGATGTTAGATCAGCCTGAAAAAGAGATACAATATGCCTTTAATTAGAAGCCAAAATATAGCCAAAATATAGATTTAATTGGACATTTAACAATTTAATTTTTAAATCCTGTATCAGAATAGTCCAATATTACCCAGTGACAGTCTGGGATGTGTATACTATCATTCTGATGTGAAATGAGTCTGGCTAAACAGGAGGTTTCGATGTTAGAGCAGCCTGAAAAAGAGTTACAATATGGCTTCAATTAGAAGCCTGAAAAAGAGTTGAAATATAGCTTTGGGTGGACATTTAAACCTTTAATTCTTAAATCCTATATCAGAATAGTCCAATATTACCCAGTGACAGTCTGGGATGAGTATACTATCACCCTGATGTGAAATGAGCCTGTCTAAACGGGAGGTTTCAATGTTACAGCAGCCTAAAAAAGAGTTACAATATGTCTTTAATTAGCAGCCTGAAAAAAAGTTGAAATATAGCTTTAAGTGGACATTTTAACCTTTAATTTTAAAATCCTATATCAGAATAGTCTAATATTACCCAGTGACAGTCTGGGATGTGTATGCTATCACCCTGACGTGAAATGAGTCTGGCTAAACAAGAGGTTTCGATGTTAGAGCAGCCTGAAAAAGAGTTAAAATATGTTTTTAATAAGCAGCCTGAAAAAGAGTTGAAATATAGCTTTGGGTGGACATTTAAACATTTAATTTTTTAAATCCTATATCAGAATATTCCAATATTACCCAGCGACAGTCTGGGATGTGTATACTATCACCCTGATGTGAAAGGAGTCTGGCTAAACAGGAGGTTTCGATGTTAGATCAGCCTGAAAAAGAGATACAATATGCCTTTAATTAGAAGCCAAAATATAGCCAAAATATAGATTTAATTGGACATTTAACAATTTAATTTTTAAATCCTGTATCAGAATAGTCCAATATTACCCAGTGACAGTCTGGGATGTGTATACTATCATTCTGATGTGAAATGAGTCTGGCTAAACAGGAGGTTTCGATGTTAGAGCAGCCTGAAAAAGAGTTACAATATGGCTTCAATTAGAAGCCTGAAAAAAAGTTGAAATATAGCTTTAAGTGGACATTTAAACCTTTAATTTTTAATTCCTATATCAGAATAGTCCAATATTACCCAGTGACAGTCTGGGATGTGTATACTATCACCCTGACGTGAAATGAGTCTGGCTAAACAAGAGGTTTCGATGTTAGAGCAGCTTGAAAAAGAGTTACAATATGTCTTTAATTAGCAGCCTGAAAAAAAGTTGAAATATAGCTTTAAGTGGACATTTAAACATTTAATTTTAAAATCCTATATCAGAATAGTCCAATATTACCCAGTGACAGTCTGGGATGTGTTTACTATCACCCTGAGGTGAAATGAGTCTGGCTAAACAGGAGGTTTCGATGTTAGAGCAGCCTGAAAAAGAGTTACAATATGGCTTCAATTAGAAGCCTGAAAAAGAGTTGAAATATAGCTTTGGGTGGACATTTAAACCTTTAATTCTTAAATCCTATATCAGAATAGTCCAATATTACCCAGTGACAGTCTGGGATGAGTATACTATCACCCTGATGTGAAATGAGCCTGTCTAAACGGGAGGTTTCAATGTTACAGCAGCCTAAAAAAGAGTTACAATATGTCTTTAATTAGCAGCCTGAAAAAAAGTTGAAATATAGCTTTGGGTGGACATTTAAACCTTTAATTTTTAAATCCTATATCAGAATAGTCCAATATTACCCGGTGACAGTCTGGGATGTGTATGCTATCACCCTGACGTGAAATGAGTCTGGCTAAACAAGAGGTTTCGATGTTAGAGCAGCCTGAAAAAGAGTTAAAATATGCCTTTAATTAGAAGCCAAAATATAGCCAAAATATAGATTTAATTGGACATTTAACAATTTAATTTTTAAATCCTGTATCAGAATAGTCCAATATTACCCAGTGACAGTCTGGGATGTGTATACTATCATTCTGATGTGAAATGAGTCTGGCTAAACAGGAGGTTTCGATGTTAGAGCAGCCTGAAAAAGAGTTACAATATGTCTTTAATTAGCAGCCTGAAAACAAGTTGAAATATAGCTTTACATGGACATTTAAACCTTTAATTTTAAAATCCTATATCAGAATATTCCAATATTACCCAGTGACAGTCTGGGATGTGTATACTATCACCCTGATGTGAAATGAGTCTGGCTAAACAGGAGGTTTCGATGTTAGAGCAGCCTGAAAAAGAGTTACAATATGGCTTCAATTAGAAGCCTGAAAAAGAGTTGAAATATAGTTTTGGGTGGACATTTAAACCTTTAATTTTTAAATCCTATATCAGAATAGTCCAATATTACCCAGTGACAGTCTGGGATGTGTTTAATATCACCCTGAGGTGAAATGAGTCTGGCTAAACAGGAGGTTTCGATGTTAGAGCAGCCTGAAAAAGAGTTACAATATGTCTTTAATTAGCAGCCTGAAAAAAAGTTGAAATATAGCTTTAAGTGGACATTTAAACCTTTAATTTTTAATTCCTATATCAGAATAGTCCAATATTACCCAGTGACAGTCTGGGATGTGTATACTATCATTCTGATGTGAAATGAGTCTGGCTAAACAGGAGGTTTCGATGTTAGATCAGCCTGAAAAAGAGATACAATATGCCTTTAATTAGAAGCCAAAATATAGCCAAAATATAGATTTAATTGGACATTTAACAATTTAATTTTTAAATCCTGTATCAGAATAGTCCAATATTACCCAGTGACAGTCTGGGATGTGTATACTATCATCCTGATGTGAAATGAGTCTGGCTAAACAGGAGGTTTCGATGTTAGAGCAGCCTGAAAAAGAGTTACAATATGGCTTCAATTAGAAGCCTGAAAAAGAGTTGAAATATAGCTTTGGGTGAACATTTAAACCTTTAATTTTTAATTCCTATATCAGAATAGTCCAATATTACCCAGTGACAGTTTGGGATGTGTTTACTATCACCCTGAGGTGAAATAAGTCTGGCTAAACAGGAGGTTTCGATGTTAGAGCAGCCTGAAAAAGAGTTACAATATGGCTTCAATTAGAAGCCTGAAAAAGAGTTGAAATATAGCTTTGGGTGAACATTTAAACCTTTAATTTTTAATTCCTATATCAGAATAGTCCAATATTACCCAGTGACAGTTTGGGATGTGTTTACTATCACCCTGAGGTGAAATAAGTCTGGCTAAACAGGAGGTTTCGATGTTAGAGCAGCCTGAAAAAGAGTTAAAATATGTCTTTAATTAGCAGCCTGAAAAATACTTGAAATATAGCTTTGGGTGGACATTTAAACATTTAATTTTTAAATCCTATATCAGAATATTCCAATATTACCCAGTGACAGTCTGGGATGTGTATACCATCACCCTGATGTGAAAGGAGTCTGGCTAAACAGGAGGTTTCGATGTTAGATCAGCCTGAAAAAGAGATACAACATGCCTTTAATTAGAAGCCAAAATATAGCCAAAATATAGATTTAATTGGACATTTAACAATTTAATTTTTAAATCCTGTATCAGAATAGTCCAATATTACCCAGTGACAGTCTGGGATGTGTATACTATCACTCTGATGTGAAATGAGTCTGGCTAAACAGGAGGTTTCGATGTTAGAGCAGCCTGAAAAAGAGTTACAATATGGCTTCAATTAGAAGCCTGAAAAAGAGTTGAAATATAGCTTTGGGTGGACATTTAAACCTTTAATTCTTAAATCCTGTATCAGAATAGTCCAATATTACCCAGTGACAGTCTGGGATGTGTATACTATCACGCTGATGTGAAATGAGCCTGTCTAAACAGGAGGTTTCAATGTTACAGCAGCCTAAAAAAGAGTTACAATATGTCTTTAATTAGCAGCCTGAAAAACAGTTGAAATATAGCTTTAAGTGGACATTTAAACCTTTAATTTTTAATTCCTATATCAGAATAGTCCAATATTACCCAGTGACAGTCTAGGATGTGTTTAATATCACCCTGAGGTGAAATAGGTCTGGCTAAACATGAGGTTTCGATGTTAGAGCAGCCTGAAAAAGAGTTACAATATGGCTTCAATTAGAAGCCTGAAAAAGAGTTGAAATATAGCTTTGGGTGGACATTTAAACCTTTAATTTTTAAATCCTATATCAGAATAGTCCAATATTACCCGGTGACAGTCTGGGATGTGTATACTATCACCCTGATGTGAAATGAGCCTGTCTAAACAGGAGGTTTCAATGTTACAGCAGCCTAAAAAAGAGTTACAATATGTCTTTAATTAGCAGCCTGAAAAAAAGTTGAAATATAGCTTTAAGTGGACATTTAAACCTTTAATTTTAAAATCCTATATCAGAATAGTCCAATATTACCCAGTGACAGTCTGGGATGTGTATACTATCACCCTGACGTGAAATGAGTCTGGCTAAACAAGAGGTTTCGATGTTAGAGCAGCCTGAAAAAGAGTTAAAATATGTTTTTAATAAGCAGCCTGAAAAAGAGTTGAAATATAGCTTTGGGTGGACATTTAAACATTTAATTTTTTAAATCCTATATCAGAATATTCCAATATTACCCAGTGACAGTCTGGGATGTGTATACTATCACCCTGATGTGAAAGGAGTCTGGCTAAACAGGAGGTTTCGATGTTAGATCAGCCTGAAAAAGAGATACAATATGCCTTTAATTAGAAGCCAAAATATAGCCAAAATATAGATTTAATTGGACATTTAACAATTTAATTTTTAAATCCTGTATCAGAATAGTCCAATATTACCCAGTGACAGTCTGGGATGTGTATACTATCATCCTGATGTGAAATGAGTCTGGCTAAACAGGAGGTTTCGATGTTAGAGCAGCCTGAAAAAGAGTTACAATATGGCTTCAATTAGAAGCCTTAAAAAGAGTTGAAATATAGCTTTGGGTGAACATTTAAACCTTTAATTTTTAATTCCTATATCAGAATAGTCCAATATTACCCAGTGACAGTCTGGGATGTGTATACTATCACCCTGACGTGAAATGAGTCTGGCTAAACAAGAGGTTTCGATGTTAGAGCAGCCTGAAAAAGAGTTACAATATGGCTTCAATTAGAAGCCTGAAAAAGAGTTGAAATATAGCTTTGGGTGGACATTTAAACCTTTAATTTTTAAATCCTATATCAGAATAGTCCAATATTACCCAGTGACAGTCTGGGATGTGTATCCTATCACCCTGATGTGAAATGAGTCTGGCTAAACAGGAGGTTTCGATGTTAGAGCAGCCTGAAAAAGAGTTACAATATGGCTTCAATTAGAAGCCTGAAAAAGAGTTGAAATATAGCTTTGGGTGGACATTTAAACCTTTAATTCTTAAATCCTGTATCAGAATAGTCCAATATTACCCAGTGACAGTCTGGGATGTGTATACTATCACGCTGATGTGAAATGAGCCTGTCTAAACAGGAGGTTTCAATGTTACAGCAGCCTAAAAAAGAGTTACAATATGTCTTTAATTAGCAGCCTGAAAAAAAGTTGAAATATAGCTTTAAGTGGACATTTAAACCTTTAATTTTTAATTCCTATATCAGAATAGTCCAATATTACCCAGTGACAGTCTAGGATGTGTTTAATATCACCCTGAGGTGAAATAGGTCTGGCTAAACATGAGGTTTCGATGTTAGAGCAGCCTGAAAAAGAGTTACAATATGGCTTCAATTAGAAGCCTGAAAAAGAGTTGAAATATAGCTTTGGGTGGACATTTAAACCTTTAATTTTTAAATCCTATATCAGAATAGTCCAATATTACCCGGTGACAGTCTGGGATGTGTATACTATCACCCTGATGTGAAATGAGCCTGTCTAAACAGGAGGTTTCAATGTTACAGCAGCCTAAAAAAGAGTTACAATATGTCTTTAATTAGCAGCCTGAAAAAAAGTTGAAATATAGCTTTAAGTGGACATTTAAACCTTTAATTTTAAAATCCTATATCAGAATAGTCCAATATTACCCAGTGACAGTCTGGGATGTGTATACTATCACCCTGACGTGAAATGAGTCTGGCTAAACAAGAGGTTTCGATGTTAGAGCAGCCTGAAAAAGAGTTAAAATATGTTTTTAATAAGCAGCCTGAAAAAGAGTTGAAATATAGCTTTGGGTGGACATTTAAACATTTAATTTTTTAAATCCTATATCAGAATATTCCAATATTACCCAGTGACAGTCTGGGATGTGTATACTATCACCCTGATGTGAAAGGAGTCTGGCTAAACAGGAGGTTTCGATGTTAGATCAGCCTGAAAAAGAGATACAATATGCCTTTAATTAGAAGCCAAAATATAGCCAAAATATAGATTTAACTGGACATTTAACAATTTAATTTTTAAATCCTGTATCAGAATAGTCCAATATTACCCAGTGACAGTCTGGGATGTGTATACTATCATCCTGATGTGAAATGAGTCTGGCTAAACAGGAGGTTTCGATGTTAGAGCAGCCTGAAAAAGAGTTACAATATGGCTTCAATTAGAAGCCTGAAAAAGAGTTGAAATATAGCTTTGGGTGAACATGTAAACCTTTAATTTTTAATTCCTATATCAGAATAGTCCAATATTACCCAGTGACAGTCTGGGATGTGTATACTATCACCCTGACGTGAAATGAGTCTGGCTAAACAAGAGGTTTCGATGTTAGAGCAGCCTGAAAAAGAGTTACAATATGGCTTCAATTAGAAGCCTGAAAAAGAGTTGAAATATAGCTTTGGGTGGACATTTAAACCTTTAATTTTTAAATCCTATATCAGAATAGTCCAATATTACCCAGTGACAGTCTGGGATGTGTATACTATCACCCTGATGTGAAATGAGCCTGTCTAAACAGGAGGTTTCAATGTTACAGCAGCCTAAAAAAGAGTTACAATATGTCTTTAATTAGCAGCCTGAAAAAAAGTTGAAATATAGCTTTAAGTGGACATTTAAATTTTTAATTTTAAAATCCTATATCAGAATAGTCCAATATTCCCAGTGACAGTCTGGGATGTGTATGCTATCACCCTGACGTGAAATGAGTCTGGCTAAACAAGAGGTTTCGATGTTAGAGCAGCCTGAAAAAGAGTTAAAATATGTCTTTAATTAGCAGCCTGAAAAAGACTTGAAATATAGCTTTGGGTGGACATTTAAACATTTAATTTTTAAATCCTATATCAGAATATTCCAATATTACCCAGTGACAGTCTGGGATGTGGATACTATCACCCTGATGTGAAAGGAGTCTGGCTAAACAGGAGGTTTCGATGTTAGATCAGCCTGAAAAAGAGATACAATATGCCTTTAATTAGAAGCCAAAATATAGCCAAAATATAGATTTAATTGGACATTTAACAATTTAATTTTTAAATCCTGTATCAGAATAGTCCAATATTACCCAGTGACAGTCTGGGATGTGTATACTATCATTCTGATGTGAAATGAGTCTGGCTAAACAGGAGGTTTCGATGTTAGAGCAGCCTGAAAAAGAGTTACAATATGTCTTTAATTAGCAGCCTGAAAAAAAGTTGAAATATAGCTTTACGTGGACATTTAAACCTTTAATTTTAAAATCCTATATCAGAATATTCCAATATTACCCAGTGACAGTCTGGGATGTGTATGCTATCACCCTGACGTGAAATGAGTCTGGCTAAACAAGAGGTTTCGATGTTAGAGCAGCCTGAAAAAGAGTTAAAATATGTCTTTAATTAGCAGCCTGAAAAATACTTGAAATATAGCTTTGGGTTGACATTTAAACATTTCATTTTTAAATCCTATATCAGAATATTCCAATATTACCCAGTGACAGTCTGGGATGTGTATACTATCACCCTGATGTGAAAGGAGTCTGGCTAAACAGGAGGTTTCGATGTTAGATCAGCCTGAAAAAGAGATACAATATGCCTTTAATTAGAAGCCAAAATATAGCCAAAATATAGATTTAATTGGACATTTAACAATTTAATTTTTAAATCCTGTATCAGAATAGTCCAATATTACCCAGTGACAGTCTGGGATGTGTATACTATCACTCTGATGTGAAATGAGTCTGGCTAAACAGGAGGTTTCGATGTTAGAGCAGCCTGAAAAAGAGTTACAATATGGCTTCAATTAGAAGCCTGAAAAAGAGTTGAAATATAGCTTTGGGTGGACATTTAAACCTTTAATTTTTAAATCCTTTATCAGAATAGTCCAATATTACCCAGTGACAGTCTGGGATGTGTGTACTATCACCCTGATGTGAAATGAGTCTGGCTAAACAGGAGGTTTCGATGTTAGAGCAGCCTGAAAAAGAGTTACAATATGGCTTCAATTAGAAGCCTGAAAAAGAGTTAAAATATAGCTTTGGGTGGACATTTAAACCTTTAATTCTTAAATCCTGTATCAGAATAGTCCAATATTACCCAGTGACAGTCTGGGATGTGTATACTATCACGCTGATGTGAAATGAGCCTGTCTAAACAGGAGGTTTCAATGTTACAGCAGCCTAAAAAAGAGTTACAATATGTCTTTAATTAGCAGCCTGAAAAAAAGTTGAAATATAGCTTTAAGTGGACATTTAAACCTTTAATATTTAATTCCTATATCAGAATAGTCCAATATTACCCAGTGACAGTCTAGGATGTGTTTAATATCACCCTGAGGTGAAATAGGTCTGGCTAAACATGAGGTTTCGATGTTAGAGCAGCCTGAAAAAGAGTTACAATATGGCTTCAATTAGAAGCCTGAAAAAGAGTTGAAATATAGCTTTGGGTGGACATTTAAACCTTTAATTTTTAAATCCTATATCAGAATAGTCCAATATTACCCGGTGACAGTCTGGGATGTGTATACTATCACCCTGATGTGAAATGAGCCTGTCTAAACAGGAGGTTTCAATGTTACAGCAGCCTAAAAAAGAGTTACAATATGTCTTTAATTAGCAGCCTGAAAAAAAGTTGAAATATAGCTTTAAGTGGACATTTAAACCTTTAATTTTAAAATCCTATATCAGAATAGTCCAATATTACCCAGTGACAGTCTGGGATGTGTATACTATCACCCTGACGTGAAATGAGTCTGGCTAAACAAGAGGTTTCGATGTTAGAGCAGCCTGAAAAAGAGTTAAAATATGTTTTTAATAAGCAGCCTGAAAAAGAGTTGAAATATAGCTTTGGGTGGACATTTAAACATTTAATTTTTTAAATCCTATATCAGAATATTCCAATATTACCCAGTGACAGTCTGGGATGTGTATACTATCACCCTGATGTGAAAGGAGTCTGGCTAAACAGGAGGTTTCGATGTTAGATCAGCCTGAAAAAGAGATACAATATGCCTTTAATTAGAAGCCAAAATATAGCCAAAATATAGATTTAACTGGACATTTAACAATTTAATTTTTAAATCCTGTATCAGAATAGTCCAATATTACCCAGTGACAGTCTGGGATGTGTATACTATCATCCTGATGTGAAATGAGTCTGGCTAAACAGGAGGTTTCGATGTTAGAGCAGCCTGAAAAAGAGTTACAATATGGCTTCAATTAGAAGCCTGAAAAAGAGTTGAAATATAGCTTTGGGTGAACATGTAAACCTTTAATTTTTAATTCCTATATCAGAATAGTCCAATATTACCCAGTGACAGTCTGGGATGTGTATACTATCACCCTGACGTGAAATGAGTCTGGCTAAACAGGAGGTTTCAATGTTACAGCAGCCTAAAAAAGAGTTACAATATGTCTTTAATTAGCAGCCTGAAAAAAAGTTGAAATATAGCTTTAAGTGGACATTTAAATTTTTAATTTTAAAATCCTATATCAGAATAGTCCAATATTCCCAGTGACAGTCTGGGATGTGTATACTATCATCCTGATGTGAAATGAGTCTGGCTAAACAGGAGGTTTCGATGTTAGAGCAGCCTGAAAAAGAGTTACAATATGGCTTCAATTAGAAGCCTGAAAAAGAGTTGAAATATAGCTTTGGGTGAACATGTAAACCTTTAATTTTTAATTCCTATATCAGAATAGTCCAATATTACCCAGTGACAGTCTGGGATGTGTATACTATCACCCTGACGTGAAATGAGTCTGGCTAAACAGGAGGTTTCAATGTTACAGCAGCCTAAAAAAGAGTTACAATATGTCTTTAATTAGCAGCCTGAAAAAAAGTTGAAATATAGCTTTAAGTGGACATTTAAATTTTTAATTTTAAAATCCTATATCAGAATAGTCCAATATTCCCAGTGACAGTCTGGGATGTGTATGCTATCACCCTGACGTGAAATGAGTCTGGCTAAACAAGAGGTTTCGATGTTAGAGCAGCCTGAAAAAGAGTTAAAATATGTCTTTAATTAGCAGCCTGAAAAAGACTTGAAATATAGCTTTGGGTGGACATTTAAACATTTAATTTTTAAATCCTATATCAGAATATTCCAATATTACCCAGTGACAGTCTGGGATGTGTATACTATCACCCTGATGTGAAAGGAGTCTGGCTAAACAGGAGGTTTCGATGTTAGATCAGCCTGAAAAAGAGATACAATATGCCTTTAATTAGAAGCCAAAATATAGCCAAAATATAGATTTAATTGGACATTTAACAATTTAATTTTTAAATCCTGTATCAGAATAGTCCAATATTACCCAGTGACAGTCTGGGATGTGTATACTATCACTCTGATGTGAAATGAGTCTGGCTAAACAGGAGGTTTCGATGTTAGAGCAGCCTGAAAAAGAGTTACAATATGGCTTCAATTAGAAGCCTGAAAAAGAGTTGAAATATAGCTTTGGGTGGACATTTAAACCTTTAATTTTTAAATCCTTTATCAGAATAGTCCAATATTACCCAGTGACAGTCTGGGATGTGTGTACTATCACCCTGATGTGAAATGAGTCTGGCTAAACAGGAGGTTTCGATGTTAGAGCAGCCTGAAAAAGAGTTACAATATGGCTTCAATTAGAAGCCTGAAAAAGAGTTGAAATATAGCTTTGGGTGGACATTTAAACCTTTAATTCTTAAATCCTATATCAGAATAGTCCAATATTACCCAGTGACAGTCTGGGATGTGTATACTATCACGCTGATGTGAAATGAGCCTGTCTAAACAGGAGGTTTCAATGTTACAGCAGCCTAAAAAAGAGTTACAATATGTATTTAATTAGCAGCCTGAAAAAAAGTTGAAATATAGCTTTAAGTGGACATTTAAACCTTTAATTTTTAATTCCTATATCAGAATAGTCCAATATTACCCAGTGACAGTCTGGGATGTGTTTAATATCACCCTGAGGTGAAATGAGTCTGGCTAAACAGGAGGTTTCGATGTTAGAGCAGCCTGAAAAAGAGTTACAATATGGCTTCAATTAGAAGCCTGAAAAAGAGTTGAAATATAGCTTTGGGTGGACATTTAAACCTTTAATTTTTAAATCCTATATCAGAATAGTCCAATATTACCCAGTGACAGTCTGGGATGTGTATACTATCACCCTGATGTGAAATGAGTCTGGCTAAACAGGAGGTTTCGATGTTAGAGCAGCCTGAAAAAGAGTTACAATATGATTTCAATTAGAAGCCTGAAAAAGAGTTGAAATATAGTTTTGGGTGGCCATTTAAACCTTTAATTTTTTAATCCTATATCAGAATAGTCCAATATTACCCAGTGACAGTCTGGGATGTGTATGCTATCACCCTGATGTGAAATGAGTCTGGCTAAACAAGAGGTTTCGATGTTAGAGCAGCCTGAAAAAGAGTTAAAATATGTCTTTAATTAGCAGCCTGAAAAATACTTGAAATATAGCTTTGGGTGGACATTTAAACATTTAATTTTTAAATCCTATATCAGAATATTCCAATATTACCCAGTGACAGTCTGGGATGTGTATACTATCACCCTGATGTGAAAGGAGTCTGGCTAAACAGGAGGTTTCGATGTTAGATCAGCCTGAAAAAGAGATACAATATGCCTTTAATTAGAAGCCAAAATTTAGCCAAAATATAGATTTAATTGGACATTTAAAAATTTAATTTTTAAATCCTGTATCAGAATAGTCCAATATTACCCAGTGACAGTCTGGGATGTGTATACTATCACTCTGATGTGAAATGAGTCTGGCTAAACAGGAGGTTTCGATGTTAGAGCAGCCTGAAAAAGAGTTACAATATGGTTTCAATTAGAAGCCTGAAAAAGAGTTGAAATATAGCTTTGGGTGGACATTTAAACCTTTAATTTTTAAATCCTATATCAGAATAGTCCAATATTACCCAGTGACAGTCTGGGATGTGTATACTATCACCCTGATGTGAAATGAGTCTGGCTAAACAGGAGGTTTCGATGTTAGAGCAGCCTGAAAAAGAGTTACAATATGGCTTCAATTAGAAGCCTGAAAAAGAGTTGAAATATAGCTTTGGGTGGACATTTAAACCTTTAATTCTTAAATCCTATATCAGAATAGTCCAATATTACCCAGTGACAGTCTGGGATGTGTATACTATCACGCTGATGTGAAATGAGCCTGTCTAAACAGGAGGTTTCAATGTTACAGCAGCCTAAAAAAGAGTTACAATATGTCTTTAATTAGCAGCCTGAAAAAAAGTTGAAATATAGCTTTAAGTGGACATTTAAACCTTTAATTTTAAAATCCTATATCAGAATAGTCCAATATTACCCAGTGACAGTCTGGGATGTGTATGCTATCACCCTGACGTGAAATGAGTCTGGCTAAACAAGAGGTTTCGATGTTAGAGCAGCCTGAAAAATAGTTAAAATATGTCTTTAATTAGCAGCCTGAAAAAGACTTGAAATATAGCTTTGGGTGGACATTTAAACATTTAATTTTTAAATCCTATATCAGAATATTCCAATATTACCCAGTGACAGTCTGGGATGTGGATACTATCACCCTGATGTGAAAGGAGTCTGGCTAAACAGGAGGTTTCGATGTTAGATCAGCCTGAAAAAGAGATACAATATGCCTTTAATTAGAAGCCAAAATATAGCCAAAATATAGATTTAATTGGACATTTAACAATTTAATTTTTAAATCCTGTATCAGAATAGTCCAATATTACCCAGTGACAGTCTGGGATGTGTATACTATCATTCTGATGTGAAATGAGTCTGGCTAAACAGGAGGTTTCGATGTTAGAGCAGCCTGAAAAAGAGTTACAATATGTCTTTAATTAGCAGCCTGAAAAAAAGTTGAAATATAGCTTTACGTGGACATTTAAACCTTTAATTTTTAAATCCTATATCAGAATAGTCCAATATTACCCAGTGACAGTCTGGGATGTGTTTACTATCACCCTGAGGTGAAATGAGTCTGGCTAAGCAGGAGGTTTCAATGTTACAGCAGCCTAAAAAAGAGTTACAATATGTCTTTAATTAGCAGCCTGAAAAAAAGTTGAAATATAGCTTTAAGTGGACATTTAAACCTTTAATTTTTAATTCCTATATCAGAATAGTCCAATATTACCCAGTGACAGTCTGGGATGTGTATACTATCACCCTGATGTGAAATGAGTCTGGCTAAACAAGAGGTTTCGATGTTAGAGCAGCCTGAAAAAGAGTTACAATATGGCTTCAATTAGAAGCCTGAAAAAGAGTTGAAATATAGCTTTGGGTGGACATTTGAACCTTTAATTTTTAAATCCTATATCAGAATATTCCAATATTACCCAGTGACAGTCTGGGATGTGTTTAATATCACCCTGAGGTGAAATGAGTCTGGCTAAACAGGAGGTTTCGATGTTAGAGCAGCCTGAAAAAGAGTTACAATATGGCTTCAATTAGAAGCCTGAAAAAGAGTTGAAATATAGATTTGGGTGGACATTTAAACCTTTTATTTTTAAATCCTATATCAGAATAGTCCAATATTACCCAGTGACAGTCTGGGATGTGTTTAATATCACCCTGAGGTGAAATGAGTCTGGCTAAACAGGAGGTTTCGATGTTAGAGCAGCCTGAAAAAGAGTTAAAATATGTTTTTAATAAGCAGCCTGAAAAATAGTTGAAATATAGCTTTGGGTGGACATTTAAACATTTAATTTTTTAAATCCTATATCAGAATATTCCAATATTACCCAGTGACAGTCTGGGATGTGTATACTATCACACTGATGTGAAAGGAGTCTGGCTAAACAGGAGGTTTCGATGTTAGATCAGCCTGAAAAAGAGATACAATATGCCTTTAATTAGAAGCCAAAATATAGCCAAAATATAGATTTAATTGGACATTTAACAATTTAGTTTTTAAATCCTGTATCAGAATAGTCCAATATTACCCAGTGACAGTCTGGGATGTGTTTAATATCACCCTGAGGTGAAATGAGTCTGGCTAAACAGGAGGTTTCGATGTTAGAGCAGCCTGAAAAAGAGTTACAATATGGCTTCAATTAGAAGCCTGAAAAAGAGTTGAAATATAGTTTTGGGTGGACATTTAAACCTTTAATTTTTAAATCCTATATCAGAATAGTCCAATCTTACCCGGTGACAGTCTGGGATGTGTATACTATCACCCTGATGTGAAATGAGCCTGTCTAAACAGGAGGTTTCAATGTTACAGCAGCCTAAAAAAGAGTTACAATATGTCTTTAATTAGCAGCCTGAAAAAGACTTGAAATATAGCTTTGGGTGGACATTTAAACATTTAATTTTTAAATCCTATATCAGAATAGTCCAATATTACCCGGTGACAGTCTGGGATGTGTATACTATCACCCTGATGTGAAATGAGCCTGTCTAAACAGGAGGTTTCAATGTTACAGCAGCCTAAAAAAGAGATACAATATGCCTTTAATTAGAAGCCAAAATATAGCCAAAATATAGATTTAATTGGACATTTAACAATTTAATTTTTAAATCCTGTATCAAAATAGTCCAATATTACCCAGTGACAGTCTGGGATGTGTATACTATCATTCTGATGTGAAATGAGTCTGGCTAAACAGGAGGTTTCGATGTTAGAGCAGCCTGAAAAAGAGTTACAATATGGCTTCAATTAGAAGCCTGAAAAAGAGTTGAAATATAGCTTTGGGTGAACATTTAAACCTTTAATTTTTAATTCCTATATCAGAATAGTCCAATATTACCCAGTGACAGTCTGGGATGTGTATACTATCACCCTGACGTGAAATGAGTCTGGCTTAACAAGAGGTTTCGATGTTAGAGCAGCTTGAAAAAGAGTTACAATATGTCTTTAATTAGCAGCCTGAAAAACAGTTGAAATATAGCTTTAAGTGGACATTTAAACATTTAATTTTAAAATCCTATATCAGAATAGTCCAATATTACCCAGTGACAGTTTGGGATGTGTTTACTATCACCCTGAGGTGAAATGAGTCTGGCTAAACAGGAGGTTTCGATGTTAGAGCAGCCTGAAAAAGAGTTACAATATGGCTTTAATTAGCAGCCTGAAAAAAAGTTGAAATATAGCTTTATGTGGACATTTAAATCTTTAATTTTAAAATCCTATATCAGAATAGTCCAATATTACCCAGCGACAGTCTGGGATGTGTATACTATCACCGTGATGTGAAATGAGTCTGGCTAAACAAGAGGTTTCGATGTTAGAGCAGCCTGAAAAAGAGTTACAATATGGCTTCAATTAGAAGCCTGAAAAAGAGTTGAAATATAGCTTTGGGTGGACATTTGAACCTTTAATTTTTAAATACTATATCAGAATAGTCCAATATTACCCAGTGACAGTCTGGGATGTGTATACTATCACCATGATGTGAAATGAGTCTGGCTAAACAGGAGGTTTCGATGTTAGAGCAGCCTGAAAAAGAGTTACAATATGGCTTCAATTAGAAGCCTGAAAAAGAGTTGAAATGTAGCTTTGGGTGGACATTTAAACCTTTAATTTTTAAATCCTATATCAGAATAGTCCAATATTACCCAGTGACAGTCTGGGATGTGTATACTATCACCCTGATGTGAAATGAGCCTGTCTAAACAGGAGGTTTCAATGTTACAGCAGCCTAAAAAAGAGTTACAATATGTCTTTAATTAGCAGCCTGAAAAAAAGTTGAAATATAGCTTTAAGTGGACATTTAAATCTTTAATTTTAAAATCCTATATCAGAATAGTCCAATATTACCTAGTGACAGTCTGGGATGTGTATGCTATCACCCTGACGTGAAATGAGTCTGGCTAAACAAGAGGTTTCGATGTTAGAGCAGCCTGAAAAAGAGTTAAAATATGTCTTTAATTAGCAGCCTGAAAAAGACTTGAAATATAGCTTTGGGTGGACATTTAAACATTTAATTTTTAAATCCTATATCAGAATAGTCCAATATTACCCAGTGACAGTCTGGGATGTGTATGCTATCACCCTGACGTGAAATGAGTCTGGCTAAACAGGAGGTTTCGATGTTAGATCAGCCTGAAAAAGAGATACAATATGCCTTTAATTAGAAGCCAAAATATAGCCAAAATATAGATTTAATTGGACATTTAACAATTTAATTTTTAAATCCTGTATCAGAATAGTCCAATATTACCCAGTGACAGTCTGGGATGTGTATACTATCATTCTGATGTGAAATGATTCTGGCTAAACAGGAGGTTTCGATGTTAGAGCAGCCTGAAAAAGAGTTACAATATGGCTTCAATTAGAAGCCTGAAAAAGAGTTGAAATATAGCTTTGGGTGAACATTTAAACCTTTAATTTTTAATTCATATATCAGAATAGTCCAATATTACCCAGTGACAGTCTGGGATGTGTATACTATCACCCTGACGTGAAATGAGTCTGGCTTAACAAGAGGTTTCGATGTTAGAGCAGCTTGAAAAAGAGTTACAATATGTCTTTAATTAGCAGCCTGAAAAAGAGTTGAAATATAGCTTTGGGTGGACATTTAAACCTTTAATTTTTAAATCCTATATCAGAATAGTCCAATATTACCCGGTGACAGTCTGGGATGTGTATACTATCACCCTGATGTGAAATGAGCCTGTCTAAACAGGAGGTTTCAATGTTACAGCAGCCTAAAAAAGAGTTACAATATGTCTTTAATTAGCAGCCTGAAAAAAAGTTGAAATATAGCTTTAAGTGGACATTTAAACCTTTAATTTTAAAATCCTATATCAGAATAGTCCAATATTACCCAGTGACAGTCTGTGATGTGTATGCTATCACCCTGACGTGAAATGAGTCTGGCTAAACAAGAGGTTTCGATGTTAGAGCAGCCTGAAAAATAGTTAAAATATGTCTTTAATTAGCAGCCTGAAAAAGACTTGAAATATAGCTTTGGGTGGACATTTAAACATTTAATTTTTAAATCCTATATCAGAATATTCCAATATTACCCAGTGACAGTCTGGGATGTGGATACTATCACCCTGATGTGAAAGGAGTCTGGCTAAACAGGAGGTTTCGATGTTAGATCAGCCTGAAAAAGAGATACAATATGCCTTTAATTAGAAGCCAAAATATAGCCAAAATATAGATTTAATTGGACATTTAACAATTTAATTTTTAAATCCTGTATCAGAATAGTCCAATATTACCCAGTGACAGTCTGGGATGTGTATACTATCATTCTGATGTGAAATGAGTCTGGCTAAACAGGAGGTTTCGATGTTAGAGCAGCCTGAAAAAGAGTTACAATATGTCTTTAATTAGCAGCCTGAAAAAAAGTTGAAATATAGCTTTACGTGGACATTTAAACCTTTAATTTTTAAATCCTATATCAGAATAGTCCAATATTACCCAGTGACAGTCTGGGATGTGTTTACTATCACCCTGAGGTGAAATGAGTCTGGCTAAGCAGGAGGTTTCAATGTTACAGCAGCCTAAAAAAGAGTTACAATATGTCTTTAATTAGCAGCCTGAAAAAAAGTTGAAATATAGCTTTAAGTGGACATTTAAACCTTTAATTTTTAATTCCTATATCAGAATAGTCCAATATTACCCAGTGACAGTCTGGGATGTGTATACTATCACCCTGATGTGAAATGAGTCTGGCTAAACAAGAGGTTTCGATGTTAGAGCAGCCTGAAAAAGAGTTACAATATGGCTTCAATTAGAAGCCTGAAAAAGAGTTGAAATATAGCTTTGGGTGGACATTTGAACCTTTAATTTTTAAATCCTATATCAGAATATTCCAATATTACCCAGTGACAGTCTGGGATGTGTTTAATATCACCCTGAGGTGAAATGAGTCTGGCTAAACAGGAGGTTTCGATGTTAGAGCAGCCTGAAAAAGAGTTACAATATGGCTTCAATTAGAAGCCTGAAAAAGAGTTGAAATATAGATTTGGGTGGACATTTAAACCTTTTATTTTTAAATCCTATATCAGAATAGTCCAATATTACCCAGTGACAGTCTGGGATGTGTTTAATATCACCCTGAGGTGAAATGAGTCTGGCTAAACAGGAGGTTTCGATGTTAGAGCAGCCTGAAAAAGAGTTAAAATATGTTTTTAATAAGCAGCCTGAAAAATAGTTGAAATATAGCTTTGGGTGGACATTTAAACATTTAATTTTTTAAATCCTATATCAGAATATTCCAATATTACCCAGTGACAGTCTGGGATGTGTATACTATCACCCTGATGTGAAAGGAGTCTGGCTAAACAGGAGGTTTCGATGTTAGATCAGCCTGAAAAAGAGATACAATATGCCTTTAATTAGAAGCCAAAATATAGCCAAAATATAGATTTAATTGGACATTTAACAATTTAGTTTTTAAATCCTGTATCAGAATAGTCCAATATTACCCAGTGACAGTCTGGGATGTGTTTAATATCACCCTGAGGTGAAATGAGTCTGGCTAAACAGGAGGTTTCGATGTTAGAGCAGCCTGAAAAAGAGTTACAATATGGCTTCAATTAGAAGCCTGAAAAAGAGTTGAAATATAGTTTTGGGTGGACATTTAAACCTTTAATTTTTAAATCCTATATCAGAATAGTCCAATATTACCCGGTGACAGTCTGGGATGTGTATACTATCACCCTGATGTGAAATGAGCCTGTCTAAACAGGAGGTTTCAATGTTACAGCAGCCTAAAAAAGAGATACAATATGCCTTTAATTAGAAGCCAAAATATAGCCAAAATATAGATTTAATTGGACATTTAACAATTTAATTTTTAAATCCTGTATCAAAATAGTCCAATATTACCCAGTGACAGTCTGGGATGTGTATACTATCATTCTGATGTGAAATGAGTCTGGCTAAACAGGAGGTTTCGATGTTAGAGCAGCCTGAAAAAGAGTTACAATATGGCTTCAATTAGAAGCCTGAAAAAGAGTTGAAATATAGCTTTGGGTGAACATTTAAACCTTTAATTTTTAATTCCTATATCAGAATAGTCCAATATTACCCAGTGACAGTCTGGGATGTGTATACTATCACCCTGACGTGAAATGAGTCTGGCTTAACAAGAGGTTTCGATGTTAGAGCAGCTTGAAAAAGAGTTACAATATGTCTTTAATTAGCAGCCTGAAAAACAGTTGAAATATAGCTTTAAGTGGACATTTAAACATTTAATTTTAAAATCCTATATCAGAATAGTCCAATATTACCCAGTGACAGTTTGGGATGTGTTTACTATCACCCTGAGGTGAAATGAGTCTGGCTAAACAGGAGGTTTCGATGTTAGAGCAGCCTGAAAAAGAGTTAAAATATGGCTTTAATTAGCAGCCTGAAAAAAAGTTGAAATATAGCTTTATGTGGACATTTAAATCTTTAATTTTAAAATCCTATATCAGAATAGTCCAATATTACCCAGCGACAGTCTGGGATGTGTATACTATCACCGTGATGTGAAATGAGTCTGGCTAAACAAGAGGTTTCGATGTTAGAGCAGCCTGAAAAAGAGTTACAATATGGCTTCAATTAGAAGCCTGAAAAAGAGTTGAAATATAGCTTTGGGTGGACATTTGAACCTTTAATTTTTAAATACTATATCAGAATAGTCCAATATTACCCAGTGACAGTCTGGGATGTGTATACTATCACCATGATGTGAAATGAGTCTGGCTAAACAGGAGGTTTCGATGTTAGAGCAGCCTGAAAAAGAGTTACAATATGGCTTCAATTAGAAGCCTGAAAAAGAGTTGAAATATAGCTTTGGGTGGACATTTGAACCTTTAATTTTTAAATACTATATCAGAATAGTCCAATATTACCCAGTGACAGTCTGGGATGTGTTTACTATCACCCTGAGGTGAAATGAGTCTGGCTAAGCAGGAGGTTTCAATGTTACAGCAGCCTAAAAAAGAGTTACAATATGTCTTTAATTAGCAGCCTGAAAAAAAGTTGAAATATAGCTTTAAGTGGACATTTAAACCTTTAATTTTTAATTCCTATATCAGAATAGTCCAATATTACCCAGTGACAGTCTGGGATGTGTATACTATCACCCTGATGTGAAATGAGTCTGGCTAAACAAGAGGTTTCGATGTTAGAGCAGCCTGAAAAAGAGTTACAATATGGCTTCAATTAGAAGCCTGAAAAAGAGTTGAAATATAGCTTTGGGTGGACATTTGAACCTTTAATTTTTAAATCCTATATCAGAATATTCCAATATTACCCAGTGACAGTCTGGGATGTGTTTAATATCACCCTGAGGTGAAATGAGTCTGGCTAAACAGGAGGTTTCGATGTTAGAGCAGCCTGAAAAAGAGTTACAATATGGCTTCAATTAGAAGCCTGAAAAAGAGTTGAAATATAGATTTGGGTGGACATTTAAACCTTTTATTTTTAAATCCTATATCAGAATAGTCCAATATTACCCAGTGACAGTCTGGGATGTGTTTAATATCACCCTGAGGTGAAATGAGTCTGGCTAAACAGGAGGTTTCGATGTTAGAGCAGCCTGAAAAAGAGTTAAAATATGTTTTTAATAAGCAGCCTGAAAAATAGTTGAAATATAGCTTTGGGTGGACATTTAAACATTTAATTTTTTAAATCCTATATCAGAATATTCCAATATTACCCAGTGACAGTCTGGGATGTGTATACTATCACCCTGATGTGAAAGGAGTCTGGCTAAACAGGAGGTTTCGATGTTAGATCAGCCTGAAAAAGAGATACAATATGCCTTTAATTAGAAGCCAAAATATAGCCAAAATATAGATTTAATTGGACATTTAACAATTTAGTTTTTAAATCCTGTATCAGAATAGTCCAATATTACCCAGTGACAGTCTGGGATGTGTTTAATATCACCCTGAGGTGAAATGAGTCTGGCTAAACAGGAGGTTTCGATGTTAGAGCAGCCTGAAAAAGAGTTACAATATGGCTTCAATTAGAAGCCTGAAAAAGAGTTGAAATATAGTTTTGGGTGGACATTTAAACCTTTAATTTTTAAATCCTATATCAGAATAGTCCAATATTACCCGGTGACAGTCTGGGATGTGTATACTATCACCCTGATGTGAAATGAGCCTGTCTAAACAGGAGGTTTCAATGTTACAGCAGCCTAAAAAAGAGATACAATATGCCTTTAATTAGAAGCCAAAATATAGCCAAAATATAGATTTAATTGGACATTTAACAATTTAATTTTTAAATCCTGTATCAAAATAGTCCAATATTACCCAGTGACAGTCTGGGATGTGTATACTATCATTCTGATGTGAAATGAGTCTGGCTAAACAGGAGGTTTCGATGTTAGAGCAGCCTGAAAAAGAGTTACAATATGGCTTCAATTAGAAGCCTGAAAAAGAGTTGAAATATAGCTTTGGGTGAACATTTAAACCTTTAATTTTTAATTCCTATATCAGAATAGTCCAATATTACCCAGTGACAGTCTGGGATGTGTATACTATCACCCTGACGTGAAATGAGTCTGGCTTAACAAGAGGTTTCGATGTTAGAGCAGCTTGAAAAAGAGTTACAATATGTCTTTAATTAGCAGCCTGAAAAACAGTTGAAATATAGCTTTAAGTGGACATTTAAATATTTAATTTTAAAATCCTATATCAGAATAGTCCAATATTACCCAGTGACAGTTTGGGATGTGTTTACTATCACCCTGAGGTGAAATGAGTCTGGCTAAACAGGAGGTTTCGATGTTAGAGCAGCCTGAAAAAGAGTTACAATATGGCTTTAATTAGCAGCCTGAAAAAAAGTTGAAATATAGCTTTATGTGGACATTTAAATCTTTAATTTTAAAATCCTATATCAGAATAGTCCAATATTACCCAGCGACAGTCTGGGATGTGTATACTATCACCGTGATGTGAAATGAGTCTGGCTAAACAAGAGGTTTCGATGTTAGAGCAGCCTGAAAAAGAGTTACAATATGGCTTCAATTAGAAGCCTGAAAAAGAGTTGAAATATAGCTTTGGGTGGACATTTGAACCTTTAATTTTTAAATACTATATCAGAATAGTCCAATATTACCCAGTGACAGTCTGGGATGTGTATACTATCACCATGATGTGAAATGAGTCTGGCTAAACAGGAGGTTTCGATGTTAGAGCAGCCTGAAAAAGAGTTACAATATGGCTTCAATTAGAAGCCTGAAAAAGAGTTGAAATGTAGCTTTGGGTGGACATTTAAACCTTTAATTTTTAAATCCTATATCAGAATAGTCCAATATTACCCAGTGACAGTCTGGGATGTGTATACTATCACCCTGATGTGAAATGAGCCTGTCTAAACAGGAGGTTTCAATGTTACAGCAGCCTAAAAAAGAGTTACAATATGTCTTTAATTAGCAGCCTGAAAAAAAGTTGAAATATAGCTTTAAGTGGACATTTAAATCTTTAATTTTAAAATCCTATATCAGAATAGTCCAATATTACCTAGTGACAGTCTGGGATGTGTATGCTATCACCCTGACGTGAAATGAGTCTGGCTAAACAAGAGGTTTCGATGTTAGAGCAGCCTGAAAAAGAGTTAAAATATGTCTTTAATTAGCAGCCTGAAAAAGACTTGAAATATAGCTTTGGGTGGACATTTAAACATTTAATTTTTAAATCCTATATCAGAATAGTCCAATATTACCCAGTGACAGTCTGGGATGTGTATGCTATCACCCTGACGTGAAATGAGTCTGGCTAAACAGGAGGTTTCGATGTTAGATCAGCCTGAAAAAGAGATACAATATGCCTTTAATTAGAAGCCAAAATATAGCCAAAATATAGATTTAATTGGACATTTAACAATTTAATTTTTAAATCCTGTATCAGAATAGTCCAATATTACCCAGTGACAGTCTGGGATGTGTATACTATCATTCTGATGTGAAATGATTCTGGCTAAACAGGAGGTTTCGATGTTAGAGCAGCCTGAAAAAGAGTTACAATATGGCTTCAATTAGAAGCCTGAAAAAGAGTTGAAATATAGCTTTGGGTGAACATTTAAACCTTTAATTTTTAATTCATATATCAGAATAGTCCAATATTACCCAGTGACAGTCTGGGATGTGTATACTATCACCCTGACGTGAAATGAGTCTGGCTTAACAAGAGGTTTCGATGTTAGAGCAGCTTGAAAAAGAGTTACAATATGTCTTTAATTAGCAGCCTGAAAAAAAGTTGAAATATAGCTTTAAGTGGACATTTAAACATTTAATTTTAAAATCCTATATCAGAATAGTCCAATATTACCCAGTGACAGTTTGGGATGTGTTTACTATCACCCTGAGGTGAAATGAGTCTGGCTAAACAGGAGGTTTCGATGTTAGAGCAGCCTGAAAAAGAGTTACAATATGGCTTTAATTAGCAGCCTGAAAAAAAGTTGAAATATAGCTTTAAGTGGACATTTAAATCTTTAATTTTAAAATCCTATATCAGAATAGTCCAATATTACCCAGTGACAGTCTGGGATGTGTATACTATCACCGTGATGTGAAATGAGTCTGGCTAAACAAGAGGTTTCGATGTTAGAGCAGCCTGAAAAAGAGTTACAATATGGCTTCAATTAGAAGCCTGAAAAAGAGTTGAAATATAGCGTTGGGTGGACATTTGAACCTTTAATTTTTAAATACTATATCAGAATAGTCCAATATTACCCAGTGACAGTCTGGGATGTGTATACTATCACCATGATGTGAAATGAGTCTGGCTAAACAGGAGGTTTCGATGTTAGAGCAGCCTGAAAAAGAGTTACAATATGGCTTCAATTAGAAGCCTGAAAAAGAGTTGAAATATAGCTTTGGGTGGACATTTAAACCTTTAATTTTTAAATCCTATATCAGAATAGTCCAATATTACCCAGTGACAGTCTGGGATGTGTATACTATCACCCTGATGTGAAATGAGCCTGTCTAAACAGGAGGTTTCAATGTTACAGCAGCCTAAAAAAGAGTTACAATATGTCTTTAATTAGCAGCCTGAAAAAAAGTTGAAATATAGCTTTAAGTGGACATTTAAATCTTTAATTTTAAAATCCTATATCAGAATAGTCCAATATTACCCAGTGACAGTCTGGGATGTGTATGCTATCACTCTGACGTGAAATGAGTCTGGCTAAACAAGAGGTTTCGATGTTAGAGCAGCCTGAAAAAGCGATACAATATGTATTTAATTAGAAGCCAAAATATAGACGAAATATAGATTTAATTGGACATTTAACAATTTAATTTTTAAATCCTGTATCAGAATAGTCCAATATTACCCAGTGACAGTCTGAGATGTGTATACTATCATTCTGATGTGAAATGAGTCTGGCTAAACAGGAGGTTTCGATGTTAGAGCAGCCTGAAAAAGAGTTACAATATGTCTTTAATTAGCAGCCTGAAAAAAAGTTGAAATATAGCTTTACGTGGACATTTAAACCTTTAATTTTAAAATCCTATATCAGAATATTCCAATATTACCCAATGACAGTCTGGGATGTGTATACTATCACCCTGATGTGAAATGAGTCTGGCTAAACAGGAGGTTTCGATGTTAGAGCAGCCTGAAAAAGAGTGACAATATGATTTCAATTAGAAGCCTGAAAAAGAGTTGAAATATAGTTTTGGGTGACCATTTAAACCTTTAGTTTTTAAATCCTATATCAGAATAGTCCAATATTACCCAGTGACAGTCTGGGATGTGTTTAATATCACCCTGAGGTGAAATGAGTCTGGCTAAACAGGAGATTTCGATGTTAGAGCAGCCTGAAAAAGAGTTACAATATGGCTTCAATTAGAAGCCTGAAAAAGAGTTGAAATATAGCATTGGGTGGACATTTAAACCTTTAATTCTTAAATCCTATATCAGAATAGTCCAATATTACCCAGTGACAGTCTGGGATGTGTATACTATCACCCTGATGTGAAATGAGCCTGTCTAAACAGGAGGTTTCAATGTTACAGCAGCCTAAAAAAAGAGTTACAATATGTCTTTAATTAGCAGCCTGAAAAAAAGTTGAAATATAGCTTTAAGTGGACATTTAAACCTTTAATTTTTAATTCCTATATCAGAATAGTCCAATATTACCCAGTGACAGTCTGGGATGTGTATACTATCACCCTGATGTGAAATGAGTCTGGCTAAACAAGAGGTTTCGATGTTAGAGCAGCCTGAAAAAGAGTTACAATATGGCTTCAATTAGAAGCCTGAAAAAGAGTTGAAATATAGCTTTGGGTGGACATTTGAACCTTTAATTTGTAAATCCTATATCAGAATATTCCAATATTACCCAGTGACAGTCTGGGATGAGTATACTATCACCCTGATGTGAAATGAGTCTGGCTAAACAGGAGGTTTCGATGTTAGAGCAGCCTGAAAAAGAGTTACAATATGGCTTCAATTAGAAGCCTGAAAAAGAGTTGAAATATAGATTTGGGTGGACATTTAAACCTTTTATTTTTAAATCCTATATCAGAATAGTCCAATATTAACGAGTGACAGTCTGGGATGTGTTTAATATCACCCTGAGGTGAAATGAGTCTGGCTAAACAGGAGGTTTCGATGTTAGAGCAGCCTGAAAAAGAGTTAAAATATGTTTTTAATAAGCAGCCTGAAAAATAGTTGAAATATAGCTTTGGGTGGACATTTAACAATTTAATTTTTAAATCCTGTATCAGAATAGTCCAATATTACCCAGTGACAGTCTGGGATGTGTATACTATCATCCTGATGTGAAATGAGTCTGGCTAAACAGGAGGTTTCGATGTTAGAGCAGCCTGAAAAAGAGTTACAATATGGCTTTAATTAGCAGCCTGAAAAAAAGTTGAAATATAGCTTTAAGTGGACATTTAAATCTTTAATTTTAAAATACTATATCAGAATAGTCCAATATTACCCAGTGACAGTCTGGGATGTGTATACTATCACCGTGATGTGAAATGAGTCTGGCTAAACAAGAGGTTTCGATGTTAGAGCAGCCTGAAAAAGAGTTACAATATGGCTTCAATTAGAAGCCTGAAAAAGAGTTGAAATATAGCTTTGGGTGGACATTTAAACCTTTAATTTTTAATTCCTATATCAGAATAGTCCAATATTACCCAGTGACAGTCTGGGATGTGTTTAATATCACCCTGAGGTGAAATGAGTCTGGCTAAACAGGAGGTTTCGATGTTAGAGCAACCTGAAAAAGAGTTACAATATGGCTTCAATTAGAAGCCTGAAAAAGAGTTGAAATATAGCTTTGGGTGGACATTTAAACCTTTAATTTTTAAATCCTATATCAGAATAGTCCAATATTACCCGGTGACAGTCTGGGATGTGTATACTATCACCCTGATGTGAAATGAGCCTGTCTAAACAGGAGGTTTCAATGTTACAGCAGCCTAAAAAAGAGTTACAATATGTCTTTAATTAGCAGCCTGAAAAAAAGTTGAAATATAGCTTTAAGTGGACATTTAAACCTTTAATTTTAAAATCCTATATCAGAATAGTCCAATATTACCCAGTGACAGTCTGGGATGTGTATGCTATCACCCTGACGTGAAATGAGTCTGGCTAAACAAGAGGTTTCGATGTTAGAGCAGCCTGAAAAAGAGTTAAAATATGTCTTTAATTAGCAGCCTGAAAAAGACTTGAAATATAGCTTTGGGTGGACATTTAAACATTTAATTTTTAAATCCTATATCAGAATATTCCAATATTACCCAGTGACAGTCTGGGATGTGGATACTATCACCCTGATGTGAAAGGAGTCTGGCTAAACAGGAGGTTTCGATGTTAGATCAGCCTGAAAAAGAGATACAATATGCCTTTAATTAGAAGCCAAAATATAGCCAAAATATAGATTTAATTGGACATTTAACAATTTAATTTTTAAATCCTGTATCAGAATAGTCCAATATTACCCAGTGACAGTCTGGGATGTGTATACTATCATTCTGATGTGAAATGAGTCTGGCTAAACAGGAGGTTTCGATGTTAGAGCAGCCTGAAAAAGAGTTACAATATGTCTTTAATTAGCAGCCTGAAAAAAAGTTGAAATATAGCTTTACGTGGACATTTAAACCTTTAATTTTTAAATCCTATATCAGAATAGTCCAATATTACCCAGTGACAGTCTGGGATGTGTTTACTATCACCCTGAGGTGAAATGAGTCTGGCTAAGCAGGAGGTTTCAATGTTACAGCAGCCTAAAAAAGAGTTACAATATGTCTTTAATTAGCAGCCTGAAAAAAAGTTGAAATATAGCTTTAAGTGGACATTTAAACCTTTAATTTTTAATTCCTATATCAGAATAGTCCAATATTACCCAGTGACAGTCTGGGATGTGTATACTATCACCCTGATGTGAAATGAGTCTGGCTAAACAAGAGGTTTCGATGTTAGAGCAGCCTGAAAAAGAGTTACAATATGGCTTCAATTAGAAGCCTGAAAAAGAGTTGAAATATAGCTTTGGGTGGACATTTGAACCTTTAATTTTTAAATCCTATATCAGAATATTCCAATATTACCCAGTGACAGTCTGGGATGTGTTTAATATCACCCTGAGGTGAAATGAGTCTGGCTAAACAGGAGGTTTCGATGTTAGAGCAGCCTGAAAAAGAGTTACAATATGGCTTCAATTAGAAGCCTGAAAAAGAGTTGAAATATAGATTTGGGTGGACATTTAAACCTTTTATTTTTAAATCCTATATCAGAATAGTCCAATATTACCCAGTGACAGTCTGGGATGTGTTTAATATCACCCTGAGGTGAAATGAGTCTGGCTAAACAGGAGGTTTCGATGTTAGAGCAGCCTGAAAAAGAGTTAAAATATGTTTTTAATAAGCAGCCTGAAAAATAGTTGAAATATAGCTTTGGGTGGACATTTAAACATTTAATTTTTTAAATCCTATATCAGAATATTCCAATATTACCCAGTGACAGTCTGGGATGTGTATACTATCACCCTGATGTGAAAGGAGTCTGGCTAAACAGGAGGTTTCGATGTTAGATCAGCCTGAAAAAGAGATACAATATGCCTTTAATTAGAAGCCAAAATATAGCCAAAATATAGATTTAATTGGACATTTAACAATTTAGTTTTTAAATCCTGTATCAGAATAGTCCAATATTACCCAGTGACAGTCTGGGATGTGTATACTATCACCCTGATGTGAAATTAGCCTGTCTAAACAGGAGGTTTCAATGTTACAGCAGCCTAAAAAAGAGTTACAATATGTCTTTAATTAGCAGCCTAAAAAAAAGTTGAAATATAGCTTTAAGTGGACATTTAAATCTTTAATTTTAAAATCCTATATCAGAATAGTCCAATATTCCCAGTGACAGTCTGGGATGTGTATACTATCACGCTGATGTGAAATGAGCCTGTCTAAACAGGAGGTTTCAATGTTACAGCAGCCTAAAAAAGAGTTACAATATGTCTTTAATTAGCAGCCTGAAAAAAAGTTGAAATATAGCTTTAAGTGGACATTTAAACCTTTAATTTTTAATTCCTATATCAGAATAGTCCAATATTACCCAGTGACAGTCTGGGATGTGTTTAATATCACCCTGAGGTGAAATGAGTCTGGCTAAACAGGAGGTTTCGATGTTAGAGCAGCCTGAAAAAGAGTTAAAATATGTTTTTAATAAGCAGCCTGAAAAATAGTTGAAATATAGCTTTGGGTGGACATTTAAACATTTAATTTTTTAAATCCTATATCAGAATATTCCAATATTACCCAGTGACAGTCTGGGATGTGTATACTATCACCCTGATGTGAAAGGAGTCTGGCTAAACAGGAGGTTTCGATGTTACAGCAGCCTGAAAAAGAGATACAATATGCCTTTAATTAGAAGCCAAAATATATCCAAAATATAGATTTAATTGGACATTTAACAATTTAATTTTTAAATCCTGTATCAAAATAGTCCAATATTACCCAGTGACAGTCTGGGATGTGTATACTATCATTCTGATGTGAAATGAGTCTGGCTAAACAGGAGGTTTCGATGTTAGAGCAGCCTGAAAAAGAGTTACAATATGGCTTCAATTAGAAGCCTGAAAAAGAGTTGAAATATAGCTTTGGGTGAACATTTAAACCTTTAATTTTTAATTCCTATATCAGAATAGTCCAATATTACCCAGTGACAGTCTGGGATGTGTATACTATCACCCTGACGTGAAATGAGTCTGGCTTAACAAGAGGTTTCGATGTTAGAGCAGCTTGAAAAAGAGTTACAATATGTCTTTAATTAGCAGCCTGAAAAAAAGTTGAAATATAGCTTTAAGTGGACATTTAAACATTTAATTTTAAAATCCTATATCAGAATAGTCCAATATTACCCAGTGACAGTTTGGGATGTGTTTACTATCACCCTGAGGTGAAATGAGTCTGGCTAAACAGGAGGTTTCGATGTTAGAGCAGCCTGAAAAAGAGTTACAATATGGCTTTAATTAGCAGCCTGAAAAAAAGTTGAAATATAGCTTTATGTGGACATTTAAATCTTTAATTTTAAAATCCTATATCAGAATAGTCCAATATTACCCAGCGACAGTCTGGGATGTGTATACTATCACCGTGATGTGAAATGAGTCTGGCTAAACAAGAGGTTTCGATGTTAGAGCAGCCTGAAAAAGAGTTACAATATGGCTTCAATTAGAAGCCTGAAAAAGAGTTGAAATATAGCTTTAAGTGGACATTTAAACCTTTAATTTTTAATTCCTATATCAGAATAGTCCAATATTACCCAGTGACAGTCTGGGATGTGTATACTATCACCCTGATGTGAAATGAGTCTGGCTAAACAAGAGGTTTCGATGTTAGAGCAGCCTGAAAAAGAGTTACAATATGGCTTCAATTAGAAGCCTGAAAAAGAGTTGAAATATAGCTTTGGGTGGAGATTTGAACCTTTAATTTTTAAATCCTATATCAGAATATTCCAATATTACCCAGTGACAGTCTGGGATGTGTTTAATATCACCCTGAGGTGAAATGAGTCTGGCTAAACAGGAGGTTTCGATGTTAGAGCAGCCTGAAAAAGAGTTACAATATGGCTTCAATTAGAAGCCTGAAAAAGAGTTGAAATATAGATTTGGGTGGACATTTAAACCTTTTATTTTTAAATCCTATATCAGAATAGTCCAATATTACCCAGTGACAGTCTGGGATGTGTTTAATATCACCCTGAGGTGAAATGAGTCTGGCTAAACAGGAGGTTTCGATGTTAGAGCAGCCTGAAAAAGAGTTAAAATATGTTTTTAATAAGCAGCCTGAAAAATAGTTGAAATATAGCTTTGGGTGGACATTTAAACATTTAATTTTTTAAATCCTATATCAGAATATTCCAATATTACCCAGTGACAGTCTGGGATGTGTATACTATCACCCTGATGTGAAAGGAGTCTGGCTAAACAGGAGGTTTCGATGTTAGATCAGCCTGAAAAAGAGATACAATATGCCTTTAATTAGAAGCCAAAATATAGCCAAAATATAGATTTAATTGGACATTTAACAATTTAGTTTTTAAATCCTGTATCAGAATAGTCCAATATTACCCAGTGACAGTCTGGGATGTGTATACTATCACCCTGATGTGAAATGAGCCTGTCTAAACAGGAGGTTTCAATGTTACAGCAGCCTAAAAAAGAGTTACAATATGTCTTTAATTAGCAGCCTAAAAGAAAGTTGAAATATAGCTTTAAGTGGACATTTAAATCTTTAATTTTAAAATCCTATATCAGAATAGTCCAATATTCCCAGTGACAGTCTGGGATGTGTATACTATCACGCTGATGTGAAATGAGCCTGTCTAAACAGGAGGTTTCAATGTTACAGCAGCCTAAAAAAGAGTTACAATATGTCTTTAATTAGCAGCCTGAAAAAAAGTTGAAATATAGCTTTAAGTGGACATTTAAACCTTTAATTTTTAATTCCTATATCAGAATAGTCCAATATTACCCAGTGACAGTCTGGGATGTGTTTAATATCACCCTGAGGTGAAATGAGTCTGGCTAAACAGGAGGTTTCGATGTTAGAGCAGCCTGAAAAAGAGTTACAATATGGCTTCAATTAGAAGCCTGAAAAAGAGTTGAAATATAGTTTTGGGTGGACATTTAAACCTTTAATTTTTAAATCCTATATCAGAATAGTCCAATATTACCCGGTGACAGTCTGGGATGTGTATACTATCACCCTGATGTGAAATGAGCCTGTCTAAACAGGAGGTTTCAATGTTACAGCAGCCTAAAAAAGAGTTACAATATGTCTTTAATTAGCAGCCTGAAAAAGACTTGAAATATAGCTTTGGGTGGACATTTAAACATTTAATTTTTAAATCCTATATCAGAATAGTCCAATATTACCCGGTGACAGTCTGGGATGTGTATACTATCACCCTGACGTGAAATGAGTCTGGCTTAACAAGAGGTTTCGATGTTAGAGCAGCTTGAAAAAGAGTTACAATATGTCTTTAATTAGCAGCCTGAAAAAAAGTTGAAATATAGCTTTAAGTGGACATTTAAACATTTAATTTTAAAATCCTATATCAGAATAGTCCAATATTACCCAGTGACAGTTTGGGATGTGTTTACTATCACCCTGAGGTGAAATGAGTCTGGCTAAACAGGAGGTTTCGATGTTAGAGCAGCCTGAAAAAGAGTTACAATATGGCTTCAATTAGAAGCCTGAAAAAGAGTTGAAATATAGCTTTGGGTGGACATTTGAACCTTTAATTTTTAAATACTATATCAGAATAGTCCAATATTACCCAGTGACAGTCTGGGATGTGTATACTATCACCATGATGTGAAATGAGTCTGGCTAAACAGGAGGTTTCGATGTTAGAGCAGCCTGAAAAAGAGTTACAATATGGCTTCAATTAGAAGCCTGAAAAAGAGTTGAAATGTAGCTTTGGGTGGACATTTAAACCTTTAATTTTTAAATCCTATATCAGAATAGTCCAATATTACCCAGTGACAGTCTGGGATGTGTATACTATCACCCTGATGTGAAATGAGCCTGTCTAAACAGGAGGTTTCAATGTTACAGCAGCCTAAAAAAGAGTTACAATATGTCTTTAATTAGCAGCCTAAAAGAAAGTTGAAATATAGCTTTAAGTGGACATTTAAATCTTTAATTTTAAAATCCTATATCAGAATAGTCCAATATTCCCAGTGACAGTCTGGGATGTGTATACTATCACGCTGATGTGAAATGAGCCTGTCTAAACAGGAGGTTTCAATGTTACAGCAGCCTAAAAAAGAGTTACAATATGTCTTTAATTAGCAGCCTGAAAAAAAGTTGAAATATAGCTTTAAGTGGACATTTAAACCTTTAATTTTTAATTCCTATATCAGAATAGTCCAATATTACCCAGTGACAGTCTGGGATGTGTTTAATATCACCCTGAGGTGAAATGAGTCTGGCTAAACAGGAGGTTTCGATGTTAGAGCAGCCTGAAAAAGAGTTACAATATGGCTTCAATTAGAAGCCTGAAAAAGAGTTGAAATATAGTTTTGGGTGGACATTTAAACCTTTAATTTTTAAATCCTATATCAGAATAGTCCAATATTACCCGGTGACAGTCTGGGATGTGTATACTATCACCCTGATGTGAAATGAGCCTGTCTAAACAGGAGGTTTCAATGTTACAGCAGCCTAAAAAAGAGTTACAATATGTCTTTAATTAGCAGCCTGAAAAAGACTTGAAATATAGCTTTGGGTGGACATTTAAACATTTAATTTTTAAATCCTATATCAGAATAGTCCAATATTACCCGGTGACAGTCTGGGATGTGTATACTATCACCCTGACGTGAAATGAGTCTGGCTTAACAAGAGGTTTCGATGTTAGAGCAGCTTGAAAAAGAGTTACAATATGTCTTTAATTAGCAGCCTGAAAAAAAGTTGAAATATAGCTTTAAGTGGACATTTAAACATTTAATTTTAAAATCCTATATCAGAATAGTCCAATATTACCCAGTGACAGTTTGGGATGTGTTTACTATCACCCTGAGGTGAAATGAGTCTGGCTAAACAGGAGGTTTCGATGTTAGAGCAGCCTGAAAAAGAGTTACAATATGGCTTCAATTAGAAGCCTGAAAAAGAGTTGAAATATAGCTTTGGGTGGACATTTGAACCTTTAATTTTTAAATACTATATCAGAATAGTCCAATATTACCCAGTGACAGTCTGGGATGTGTATACTATCACCATGATGTGAAATGAGTCTGGCTAAACAGGAGGTTTCGATGTTAGAGCAGCCTGAAAAAGAGTTACAATATGGCTTCAATTAGAAGCCTGAAAAAGAGTTGAAATGTAGCTTTGGGTGGACATTTAAACCTTTAATTTTTAAATCCTATATCAGAATAGTCCAATATTACCCAGTGACAGTCTGGGATGTGTATACTATCACCCTGATGTGAAATGAGCCTGTCTAAACAGGAGGTTTCAATGTTACAGCAGCCTAAAAAAGAGTTACAATATGTCTTTAATTAGCAGCCTGAAAAAAAGTTGAAATATAGCTTTAAGTGGACATTTAAATCTTTAATTTTAAAATCCTATATCAGAATAGTCCAATATTACCCAGTGACAGTCTGGGATGTGTATGCTATCACCCTGACGTGAAATGAGTCTGGCTAAACAAGAGGTTTCGATGTTAGAGCAGCCTGAAAAAGAGTTAAAATATGTCTTTAATTAGCAGCCTGAAAAAGACTTGAAATACAGCTTTGGGTGGACATTTAAACATTTAATTTTTAAATCCTATATCAGAATAGTCCAATATTACCCAGTGACAGTCTGGGATGTGTATGCTATCACCCTGACGTGAAATGAGTCTGGCTAAACAGGAGGTTTCGATGTTAGATCAGCCTGAAAAAGAGATACAATATGCCTTTAATTAGAAGCCAAAATATAGCCAAAATATAGATTTAATTGGACATTTAACAATTTAATTTTTAAATCCTGTATCAGAATAGTCCAATATTACCCAGTGACAGTCTGGGATGTGTATACTATCATTCTGATGTGAAATGATTCTGGCTAAACAGGAGGTTTCGATGTTAGAGCAGCCTGAAAAAGAGTTACAATATGGCTTCAATTAGAAGCCTGAAAAAGAGTTGAAATATAGCTTTGGGTGAACATTTAAACCTTTAATTTTTAATTCATATATCAGAATAGTCCAATATTACCCAGTGACAGTCTGGGATGTGTATACTATCACCCTGACGTGAAATGAGTCTGGCTTAACAAGAGGTTTCGATGTTAGAGCAGCTTGAAAAAGAGTTACAATATGTCTTTAATTAGCAGCCTGAAAAAAAGTTGAAATATAGCTTTAAGTGGACATTTAAACATTTAATTTTAAAATCCTATATCAGAATAGTCCAATATTACCCAGTGACAGTTTGGGATGTGTTTACTATCACCCTGAGGTGAAATGAGTCTGGCTAAACAGGAGGTTTCGATGTTAGAGCAGCCTGAAAAAGAGTTACAATATGGCTTTAATTAGCAGCCTGAAAAAAAGTTGAAATATAGCTTTGGGTGGACATTTAAACCTTTAATTTTTAAATCCTATATCAGAATAGTCCAATATTCCCAGTGACAGTCTGGGATGTGTATGCTATCACCCTGACGTGAAATGAGTCTGGCTAAACAAGAGGTTTCGATGTTAGAGCAGCCTGAAAAAGAGTTAAAATATGTCTTTAATTAGCAGCCTGAAAAAGACTTGAAATATAGCTTTGGGTGGACATTTAAACATTTAATTTTTAAATCCTATATCAGAATATTCCAATATTACCCAGTGACAGTCTGGGATGTGGATACTATCACCCTGATGTGAAAGGAGTCTGGCTAAACAGGAGGTTTCGATGTTAGATCAGCCTGAAAAAGAGTTACAATATGGCTTCAATTAGAAGCCTGAAAAAGAGTTGAAATATAGCTTTGGGTGGACATTTAAACCTTTAATTTTTAAATCCTATATCAGAATATTCCAATATTACCCAGTGACAGTCTGGGATGTGTATACTATCACCGTGATGTGAAATGAGTCTGGCTAAACAGGAGGTTTCGATTTTAGAGCAGCCTGAAAAAGCGATACAATATGTATTTAATTAGAAGCCAAAATATAGACGAAATATAGATTTAATTGGACATTTAAACCTTTAATTTTAAAATCCTATATCAGAATATTCCAATATTACCCAGTGACAGTCTGGGATGTGTTTAATATCACCCTGAGGTGAAATGAGTCTGGCTAAACAGGAGGTTTCGATGTTAGAGCAGCCTGAAAAAGAGTTACAATATGGCTTCAATTAGAAGCCTGAAAAAGAGTTGAAATATAGTTTTGGGTGGACATTTAAACCTTTAATTTTTAAATCCTATATCAGAATAGTCCAATATTACCCAGTGACAGTCTGGGATGTGTTTACTATCACCCTGAGGTGAAATGAGTCTGGCTAAACAGGAGATTTCGATGTTAGAGCAGCCTGAAAAAGAGTTACAATATGGCTTCAATTAGAAGCCTGAAAAAGAGTTGAAATATAGCTTTGGGTGGACATTTAAACCTTTAATTTTTAAATCCTATATCAGAATAGTCCAATATTACCCAGTGACAGTCTGGGATGTGTTTAATATCACCCTGAGGTGAAATGAGTCTGGCTAAACAGGAGGTTTCGATGTTAGAGCAGCCTGAAAAAGAGTTACAATATGGCTTCAATTAGAAGTCGGAAAAAGAGTTGAAATATAGCTTTGGGTGGACATTTAAACCTTTAATTTTTAAATCCTATATCAGAATAGTCCAATATTACCCAGTGACAGTCTGGGATGTGTTTACTATCACCCTGAGGTGAAATGAGTCTGGCTAAACAGGAGGTTTCGATGTTAGAGCAGCCTGAAAAAGAGTTACAATATGGCTTCAACTAGAAGCCTGAAAAAGAGTTGAAATATAGCTTTGGGTGGACATTTAAACCTTTAATTTTTAAATCCTATATCAGAATAGTCCAATATTACCCAGTGACAGTCTGGGATGTGTATACTATCACCCTGATGTGAAATGAGTCTGGCTAAACAAGAGGTTTCGATGTTAGAGCAGCCTGAAAAAGAGTTACAATATGGCTTCAATTAGAAGCCTGAAAAAGAGTTGAAATATAGCTTTGGGTGGACATTTGAACCTTTAATTTTTAAATCCTATATCAGAATATTCCAATATTACCCAGTGACAGTCTGGGATGAGTATACTATCACCCTGATGTGAAATGAGTCTGGCTAAACAGGAGGTTTCGATGTTAGAGCAGCCTGAAAAAGAGTTACAATATGGCTTCAATTAGAAGCCTGAAAAAGAGTTGAAATATAGATTTGGGTGGACATTTAAACCTTTTATTTTTAAATCCTATATCAGAATAGTCCAATATTAACAAGTGACAGTCTGGGATGTGTTTAATATCACCCTGAGGTGAAATGAGTCTGGCTAAACAGGAGGTTTCGATGTTAGAGCAGCCTGAAAAAGAGTTACAATATGGCTTCAATTAGAAGCCTGAAAAAGAGTTGAAATATAGCTTTGGGTGGACATTTAAACCTTTAATTTTTAAATCCTATATCAGAATAGTCCAATATTACCCGGTGACAGTCTGGGATGTGTATACTATCACCCTGATGTGAAATGAGCCTGTCTAAACAGGAGGTTTCGATGTTAGAGCAGCCTGAAAAAGAGTTACAATATGGCTTCAATTAGAAGCCTGAAAAAGAGTTGAAATATAGCTTTGGGTGGACATTTAAACCTTTAATTTTTAAATCCTATATCAGAATAGTCCAATATTACCCAGTGACAGTCTGGGATGTGTATACTATCACCCTGATGTGAAATGAGCCTGTCTAAACAGGAGGTTTCAATGTTACAGCAGCCTAAAAAAGAGTTACAATATGTCTTTAATTAGCAGCCTGAAAAAAAGTTGAAATATAGCTTTAAGTGGACATTTAAATCTTTAATTTTAAAATCCTATATCAGAATAGTCCAATATTACCCAGTGACAGTCTGGGATGTGTATGCTATCACTCTGACGTGAAATGAGTCTGGCTAAACAAGAGGTTTCGATGTTAGAGCAGCCTGAAAAAGAGTTAAAATATGTCTTTAATTAGCAGCCTGAAAAAGACTTGAAATATAGCTTTGGGTGGACATTTAAACATTTAATTTTTAAATCCTATATCAGAATATTCCAATATTACCCAGTGACAGTCTGGGATGTGTATACTATCACCCTGATGTGAAAGGAGTCTGGCTAAACAGGAGGTTTCGATGTTAGATCAGCCTGAAAAAGAGATACAATATGCCTTTAATTAGAAGCCAAAATATAGCCAAAATATAGATTTAATTGGACATTTAACAATTTAATTTTTAAATCCTGTATCAGAATAGTCCAATATTACCCAGTGACAGTCTGAGATGTGTATACTATCATTCTGATGTGAAATGAGTCTGGCTAAACAGGAGGTTTCGATGTTAGAGCAGCCTGAAAAAGAGTTACAATATGATTTCAATTAGAAGCCTGAAAAAGAGTTGAAATATAGCTTTACGTGGACATTTAAACCTTTAGTTTTTAAATCCTATATCAGAATAGTCCAATATTACCCAGTGACAGTCTGGGATGTGTTTAATATCACCCTGAGGTGAAATGAGTCTGGCTAAACAGGAGATTTCGATGTTAGAGCAGCCTGAAAAAGAGTTACAATATGGCTTCAATTAGAAGCCTGAAAAAGAGTTGAAATATAGCTTTGGGTGGACATTTAAACCTTTAATTCTTAAATCCTATATCAGAATAGTCCAATATTACCCAGTGACAGTCTGGGATGTGTATACTATCACCCTGATGTGAAATGAGCCTGTCTAAACAGGAGGTTTCAATGTTACAGCAGCCTAAAAAAAGAGTTACAATATGTCTTTAATTAGCAGCCTGAAAAAAAGTTGAAATATAGCTTTAAGTGGACATTTAAACCTTTAATTCTTAAATCCTATATCAGAATAGTCCAATATTACCCAGTGACAGTCTGGGATGTGTATACTATCACCCTGATGTGAAATGAGTCTGGCTAAACAAGAGGTTTCGATGTTAGAGCAGCCTGAAAAAGAGTTACAATATGGCTTCAATTAGAAGCCTGAAAAAGAGTTGAAATATAGCTTTGGGTGGACATTTGAACCTTTAATTTGTAAATCCTATATCAGAATATTCCAATATTACCCAGTGACAGTCTGGGATGAGTATACTATCACCCTGATGTGAAATGAGTCTGGCTAAACAGGAGGTTTCGATGTTAGAGCAGCCTGAAAAAGAGTTACAATATGGCTTCAATTAGAAGCCTGAAAAAGAGTTGAAATATAGATTTGGGTGGACATTTAAACCTTTTATTTTTAAATCCTATATCAGAATAGTCCAATATTAACGAGTGACAGTCTGGGATGTGTTTAATATCACCCTGAGGTGAAATGAGTCTGGCTAAACAGGAGGTTTCGATGTTAGAGCAGCCTGAAAAAGAGTTACAATATGGCTTCAATTAGAAGCCTGAAAAAGAGTTGAAATATAGCTTTGGGTGGACATTTAAACCTTTAATTTTTAAATCCTATATCAGAATAGTCCAATATTACCCGGTGACAGTCTGGGATGTGTATACTATCACCCTGATGTGAAATGAGCCTGTCTAAACAGGAGGTTTCGATGTTAGAGCAGCCTGAAAAAGAGTTAAAATATGTTTTTAATAAGCAGCCTGAAAAATAGTTGAAATATAGCTTTAAGTGGACATTTAAATCTTTAATTTTAAAATACTATATCAGAATAGTCCAATATTACCCAGTGACAGTCTGGGATGTGTATACTATCACCGTGATGTGAAATGAGTCTGGCTAAACAAGAGGTTTCGATGTTAGAGCAGCCTGAAAAAGAGTTACAATATGGCTTCAATTAGAAGCCTGAAAAAGAGTTGAAATATAGCTTTGGGTGGACATTTAAACCTTTAATTTTTAAATCCTATATCAGAATAGTCCAATATTACCCAGTGACAGTCTGGGATGTGTATACTATCACCCTGATGTGAAATGAGCCTGTCTAAACAGGAGGTTTCAATGTTACAGCAGCCTAAAAAAGAGTTACAATATGTCTTTAATTAGCAGCCTGAAAAAGACTTGAAATATAGCTTTGGGTGGACATTTAAACATTTAATTTTTAAATCCTATATCAGAATATTCCAATATTACCCAGTGACAGTCTGGGATGTGTATACTATCACCCTGATGTGAAAGGAGTCTGGCTAAACAGGAGGTTTCGATGTTAGATCAGCCTGAAAAAGAGATACAATATGCCTTTAATTAGAAGCCAAAATATAGCCAAAATATAGATTTAATTGGACATTTAACAATTTAATTTTTAAATCCTGTATCAGAATAGTCCAATATTACCCAGTGACAGTCTGGGATGTGTATACTATCATTCTGATGTGAAATGAGTCTGGCTAAACAGGAGGTTTCGATGTTAGAGCAGCCTGAAAAAGAGTTACAATATGTCTTTAATTAGCAGCCTGAAAAAAAGTTGAAATATAGCTTTACGTGGACATTTAAACCTTTAGTTTTTAAATCCTATATCAGAATAGTCCAATATTACCCAGTGACAGTCTGGGATGTGTTTAATATCACCCTGAGGTGAAATGAGTCTGGCTAAACAGGAGATTTCGATGTTAGAGCAGCCTGAAAAAGAGTTACAATATGGCTTCAATTAGAAGCCTGAAAAAGAGTTGAAATATAGATTTGGGTGGACATTTAAACCTTTTATTTTTAAATCCTATATCAGAATAGTCCAATATTAACAAGTGACAGTCTGGGATGTGTTTAATATCACCCTGAGGTGAAATGAGTCTGGCTAAACAGGAGATTTCGATGTTAGAGCAGCCTGAAAAAGAGTTACAATATGGCTTCAATTAGAAGCCTGAAAAAGAGTTGAAATATAGATTTGGGTGGACATTTAAACCTTTTATTTTTAAATCCTATATCAGAATAGTCCAATATTAACAAGTGACAGTCTGGGATGTGTTTAATATCACCCTGAGGTGAAATGAGTCTGGCTAAACAGGAGGTTTCGATGTTAGAGCAGCCTGAAAAAGAGTTACAATATGGCTTCAATTAGAAGCCTGAAAAAGAGTTGAAATATAGCTTTGGGTGGACATTTAAACCTTTAATTTTTAAATCCTATATCAGAATAGTCCAATATTACCCGGTGACAGTCTGGGATGTGTATACTATCACCCTGATGTGAAATGAGCCTGTCTAAACAGGAGGTTTCGATGTTAGAGCAGCCTGAAAAAGAGTTAAAATATGTTTTTAATAAGCAGCCTGAAAAATAGTTGAAATATAGCTTTGGGTGGACATTTAACAATTTAATTTTTAAATCCTGTATCAGAATAGTCCAATATTACCCAGTGACAGTCTGGGATGTGTTTAATATCACCCTGAGGTGAAATGAGTCTGGCTAAACAGGAGGTTTCGATGTTAGAGCAGCCTGAAAAAGAGTTACAATATGGCTTCAATTAGAAGCCTGAAAAAGAGTTGAAATATAGTTTTGGGTGGACATTTAAACCTTTAATTTTTAAATCCTATATCAGAATAGTCCAATATTACCCAGTGACAGTCTGGGATGTGTTTACTATCACCCTGAGGTGAAATGAGTCTGGCTAAACAGGAGGTTTCGATGTTAGAGCAGCCTGAAAAAGAGTTACAATATGGCTTCAATTAGAAGCCTGAAAAAGAGTTGAAATATAGCTTTGGGTGGACATTTAAACCTTTAATTTTTAAATCCTATATCAGAATAGTCCAATATTACCCAGTGACAGTCTGGGATGTGTTTAATATCACCATGAGGTGAAATGAGTCTGGCTAAACAGGAGGTTTCGATGTTAGAGCAGCCTGAAAAAGAGTTACAATATGGCTTCAATTAAAAGCCTGAAAAAGAGTTGAAATATAGCTTTGGGTGGACATTTAAACCTTTATTTTTTAAATCCTATATCAGAATAGTCCAATATTACCCAGTGACAGTCTGGGATGTGTATACTATCATCCTGATGTGAAATGAGTCTGGCTAAACAACAGGTTTCGATGTTAGAGCAGCCTGAAAAAGAGTTACAATATGTCTTTAATTAGCAGCCTGAAAAAGAGTTGAAATATAGCTTTGGTTGGACATTTAAACCTTTAATTTTTAAATCCTGTATCAGAATAGTACAATATTACCCAGTGACAGTTTGGGATGTGTATACTATCATCCGGATGTGAAAGGAGTCTGGCTAAACAGGAGGTTTCGATGTTAGATCAGCCTGAAAAAGAGATATAATATGCCTTTAATTAGAAGCCAAAATATAGCCAAAATATAGATTTAATTGGACATTTAACAATTTAATTTTTAAATCCTGTATCAGAATAGTCCAATATTACCCAGTGACAGACTGGGATGTGTATACCATCACCCTGACGTGAAATGAGTCTGGCTAAACAAGAGGTTTCGATGTTAGAGCAGCCTGAAAAAGAGTTACAATATGTCTTTAATTAGCAGCCTGAAAAAAAGTTGAAATATAGCTTTAAGTGGACATTTAAACCTTTAATTTTAAAATCATATATCAGAATATTCCAATATTACCCAGTGACAGTCTGGGATGTGTATACTATCACCCTGACGTGAAATGAGTCTGGCTAAAGAAGAGGTTTCGATGTTAGAGCAGCCTGAAAAAGAGTTACAATATGGCTTCAATTAGAAGCCTGTAAAATAGTTGAAATATAGCTTTTGGTGGACATTTGAACCTTTAATTTTTAAATCCTATATCAGAATAGTCCAATATTACCCAGTGACAGTCTGGGATGTGTATACTATCACCCTGATGTGAAATGAGTCTGGCTAAACAGGAGGTTTCGATGTTAGAGCAGCCTGAAAAAGAGTTACAATATGGCTTCAATTAGAAGCCTTAAAAAGAGTTGAAATATAGTTTTGGGTGGACATTTAAACCTTTAATTTTTAAATCCTATATCAGAATAGTCCAATATTACCCAGTGACAGTCTGGGATGTGTTTACTATCACCATGAGGTGAAATGAGTCTGGCTAAACAGGAGGTTTCGATGTTAGAGCAGCCTGAAAAAGAGTTACAATATGGCTTCAATTAGAAGCCTGAAAAAGAGTTGAAATATAGCTTTGGGTGGACATTTAAACCTTTAATTTTTAAATCCTGTATCAGAATATTCCAATATTACCCAGTGACAGTCTGGGATGTGTATACTATCACCGTGATGTGAAATGAGTCTGGCTAAACAGGAGGTTTCGATTTTAGAGCAGCCTGAAAAAGCGATACAATATGTATTTAATTAGAAGCCAAAATATAGACGAAATATAGATTTAATTGGACATTTAAACCTTTAATTTTAAAATCCTATATCAGAATATTCCAATATTACCCAGTGACAGTCTGGGATGTGTTTAATATCACCCTGAGGTGAAATGAGTCTGGCTAAACAGGAGGTTTCGATGTTAGAGCAGCCTGAAAAAGAGTTACAATATGGCTTCAATTAGAAGCCTGAAAAAGAGTTGCAATATAGTTTTGGGTGGACATTTAAACCTTTAATTTTTAAATCCTATATCAGAATAGTCCAATATTACCCAGTGACAGTCTGGGATGTGTTTACTATCACCCTGAGGTGAAATGAGTCTGGCTAAACAGGAGATTTCGATGTTAGAGCAGCCTGAAAAAGAGTTACAATATGGCTTCAATTAGAAGCCTGAAAAAGAGTTGAAATATAGCTTTGGGTGGACATTTAAACCTTTAATTTTTAAATCCTATATCAGAATAGTCCAATATTACCCAGTGACAGTCTGGGATGTGTTTAATATCACCCTGAGGTGAAATGAGTCTGGCTAAACAGGAGGTTTCGATGTTAGAGCAGCCTGAAAAAGAGTTACAATATGGCTTCAATTAGAAGTCGGAAAAAGAGTTGAAATATAGCTTTGGGTGGACATTTAAACCTTTAATTTTTAAATCCTATATCAGAATAGTCCAATATTACCCAGTGACAGTCTGGGATGTGTTTACTATCACCCTGAGGTGAAATGAGTCTGGCTAAACAGGAGGTTTCGATGTTAGAGCAGCCTGAAAAAGAGTTACAATATGGCTTCAACTAGAAGCCTGAAAAAGAGTTGAAATATAGCTTTGGGTGGACATTTAAACCTTTAATTTTTAAATCCTATATCAGAATAGTCCAATATTACCCAGTGACAGTCTGGGATGTGTATACTATCACCCTGATGTGAAATGAGTCTGGCTAAACAAGAGGTTTCGATGTTAGAGCAGCCTGAAAAAGAGTTACAATATGGCTTCAATTAGAAGCCTGAAAAAGAGTTGAAATATAGCTTTGGGTGGACATTTGAACCTTTAATTTTTAAATCCTATATCAGAATATTCCAATATTACCCAGTGACAGTCTGGGATGAGTATACTATCACCCTGATGTGAAATGAGTCTGGCTAAACAGGAGGTTTCGATGTTAGAGCAGCCTGAAAAAGAGTTACAATATGGCTTCAATTAGAAGCCTGAAAAAGAGTTGAAATATAGATTTGGGTGGACATTTAAACCTTTTATTTTTAAATCCTATATCAGAATAGTCCAATATTAACAAGTGACAGTCTGGGATGTGTTTAATATCACCCTGAGGTGAAATGAGTCTGGCTAAACAGGAGGTTTCGATGTTAGAGCAGCCTGAAAAAGAGTTACAATATGGCTTCAATTAGAAGCCTGAAAAAGAGTTGAAATATAGCTTTGGGTGGACATTTAAACCTTTAATTTTTAAATCCTATATCAGAATAGTCCAATATTACCCGGTGACAGTCTGGGATGTGTATACTATCACCCTGATGTGAAATGAGCCTGTCTAAACAGGAGGTTTCGATGTTAGAGCAGCCTGAAAAAGAGTTAAAATATGTTTTTAATAAGCAGCCTGAAAAATAGTTGAAATATAGCTTTGGGTGGACATTTAACAATTTAATTTTTAAATCCTGTATCAGAATAGTCCAATATTACCCAGTGACAGTCTGGGATGTGTTTAATATCACCCTGAGGTGAAATGAGTCTGGCTAAACAGGAGGTTTCGATGTTAGAGCAGCCTGAAAAAGAGTTACAATATGGCTTCAATTAGAAGCCTGAAAAAGAGTTGAAATATAGTTTTGGGTGGACATTTAAACCTTTAATTTTTAAATCCTATATCAGAATAGTCCAATATTACCCAGTGACAGTCTGGGATGTGTTTACTATCACCCTGAGGTGAAATGAGTCTGGCTAAACAGGAGGTTTCGATGTTAGAGCAGCCTGAAAAAGAGTTACAATATGGCTTCAATTAGAAGCCTGAAAAAGAGTTGAAATATAGCTTTGGGTGGACATTTAAACCTTTAATTTTTAAATCCTATATCAGAATAGTCCAATATTACCCAGTGACAGTCTGGGATGTGTTTAATATCACCCTGAGGTGAAATGAGTCTGGCTAAACAGGAGGTTTCGATGTTAGAGCAGCCTGAAAAAGAGTTACAATATGGCTTCAATTAAAAGCCTGAAAAAGAGTTGAAATATAGCTTTGGGTGGACATTTAAACCTTTATTTTTTAAATCCTATATCAGAATAGTCCAATATTACCCAGTGACAGTCTGGGATGTGTATACTATCATCCTGATGTGAAATGAGTCTGGCTAAACAAGAGGTTTCGATGTTAGAGCAGCCTGAAAAAGAGTTACAATATGTCTTTAATTAGCAGCCTGAAAAAGAGTTGAAATATAGCTTTGGTTGGACATTTAAACCTTTAATTTTTAAATCCTGTATCAGAATAGTACAATATTACCCAGTGACAGTTTGGGATGTGTATACTATCATCCGGATGTGAAAGGAGTCTGGCTAAACAGGAGGTTTCGATGTTAGATCAGCCTGAAAAAGAGATACAATATGCCTTTAATTAGAAGCCAAAATATAGCCAAAATATAGATTTAATTGGACATTTAACAATTTAATTTTTAAATCCTGTATCAGAATAGTCCAATATTACCCAGTGACAGTCTGGGGTGTGTATACCATCACCCTGACGTGAAATGAGTCTGGCTAAACAAGAGGTTTCGATGTTAGAGCAGCCTGAAAAAGAGTTACAATATGTCTTTAATTAGCAGCCTGAAAAAAAGTTGAAATATAGCTTTAAGTGGACATTTAAACCTTTAATTTTAAAATCATATATCAGAATATTCCAATATTACCCAGTGACAGTCTGGGATGTGTATACTATCACCCTGACGTGAAATGAGTCTGGCTAAAGAAGAGGTTTCGATGTTAGAGCAGCCTGAAAAAGAGTTACAATATGGCTTCAATTAAAAGCCTGAAAAAGAGTTGAAATATAGCTTTGGGTGGACATTTAAACCTTTATTTTTTAAATCCTATATCAGAATAGTCCAATATTACCCAGTGACAGTCTGGGATGTGTATACTATCATCCTGATGTGAAATGAGTCTGGCTAAACAAGAGGTTTCGATGTTAGAGCAGCCTGAAAAAGAGTTACAATATGTCTTTAATTAGCAGCCTGAAAAAGAGTTGAAATATAGCTTTGGTTGGACATTTAAACCTTTAATTTTTAAATCCTGTATCAGAATAGTACAATATTACCCAGTGACAGTTTGGGATGTGTATACTATCATCCGGATGTGAAAGGAGTCTGGCTAAACAGGAGGTTTCGATGTTAGATCAGCCTGAAAAAGAGATACAATATGCCTTTAATTAGAAGCCAAAATATAGCCAAAATATAGATTTAATTGGACATTTAACAATTTAATTTTTAAATCCTGTATCAGAATAGTCCAATATTACCCAGTGACAGTCTGGGATGTGTATACTATCACCCTGACGTGAAATGAGTCTGGCTAAAGAAGAGGTTTCGATGTTAGAGCAGCCTGAAAAAGAGTTACAATATGGCTTCAATTAGAAGCCTGTAAAATAGTTGAAATATAGCTTTTGGTGGACATTTGAACCTTTAATTTTTAAATCCTATATCAGAATAGTCCAATATTACCCAGTGACAGTCTGGGATGTGTATACTATCACCCTGATGTGAAATGAGTCTGGCTAAACAGGAGGTTTCGATGTTAGAGCAGCCTGAAAAAGAGTTAAAATATGGCTTCAATTAGAAGCCTTAAAAAGAGTTGAAATATAGTTTTGGGTGGACATTTAAACCTTTAATTTTTAAATCCTATATCAGAATAGTCCAATATTACCCAGTGACAGTCTGGGATGTGTTTACTATCACCATGAGGTGAAATGAGTCTGGCTAAACAGGAGGTTTCGATGTTAGAGCAGCCTGAAAAAGAGTTACAATATGGCTTCAATTAGAAGCCTGAAAAAGAGTTGAAATATAGCTTTGGGTGGACATTTAAACCTTTAATTTTTAAATCCTATATCAGAATATTCCAATATTACCCAGTGACAGTCTGGGATGTGTATACTATCACCGTGATGTGAAATGAGTCTGGCTAAACAGGAGGTTTCGATTTTAGAGCAGCCTGAAAAAGCGATACAATATGTATTTAATTAGAAGCCAAAATATAGACGAAATATAGATTTAATTGGACATTTAAACCTTTAATTTTAAAATCCTATATCAGAATATTCCAATATTACCCAGTGACAGTCAGGGATGTGTTTAATATCACCCTGAGGTGAAATGAGTCTGGCTAAACAGGAGGTTTCGATGTTAGAGCAGCCTGAAAAAGAGTTACAATATGGCTTCAATTAGAAGCCTGAAAAAGAGTTGAAATATAGTTTTGGGTGGACATTTAAACCTTTAATTTTTAAATCCTATATCAGAATAGTCCAATATTACCCAGTGACAGTCTGGGATGTGTTTACTATCACCCTGAGGTGAAATGAGTCTGGCTAAACAGGAGATTTCGATGTTAGAGCAGCCTGAAAAAGAGTTACAATATGGCTTCAATTAGAAGCCTGAAAAAGAGTTGAAATATAGCTTTGGGTGGACATTTAAACCTTTAATTTTTAAATCCTATATCAGAATAGTCCAATATTACCCAGTGACAGTCTGGGATGTGTTTAATATCACCCTGAGGTGAAATGAGTCTGGCTAAACAGGAGGTTTCGATGTTAGAGCAGCCTGAAAAAGAGTTACAATATGGCTTCAATTAGAAGTCGGAAAAAGAGTTGAAATATAGCTTTGGGTGGACATTTAAACCTTTAATTTTTAAATCCTATATCAGAATAGTCCAATATTACCCAGTGACAGTCTGGGATGTGTTTACTATCACCCTGAGGTGAAATGAGTCTGGCTAAACAGGAGGTTTCGATGTTAGAGCAGCCTGAAAAAGAGTTACAATATGGCTTCAACTAGAAGCCTGAAAAAGAGTTGAAATATAGCTTTGGGTGGACATTTAAACCTTTAATTTTTAAATCCTATATCAGAATAGTCCAATATTACCCAGTGACAGTCTGGGATGTGTATACTATCATCCTGATGTGAAATGAGTCTGGCTAAACAAGAGGTTTCGATGTTAGAGCAGCCTGAAAAAGAGTTACAATATGTCTTTAATTAGCAGCCTGAAAAAGAGTTGAAATATAGCTTTGGTTGGACATTTAAACCTTTAATTTTTAAATCCTGTATCAGAATAGTACAATATTACCCAGTGACAGTTTGGGATGTGTATACTATCATCCGGATGTGAAAGGAGTCTGGCTAAACAGGAGGTTTCGATGTTAGATCAGCCTGAAAAAGAGATACAATATGCCTTTAATTAGAAGCCAAAATATAGCCAAAATATAGATTTAATTGGACATTTAACAATTTAATTTTTAAATCCTGTATCAGAATAGTCCAATATTACCCAGTGACAGTCTGGGATGTGTATACCATCACCCTGACGTGAAATGAGTCTGGCTAAACAAGAGGTTTCGATGTTAGAGCAGCCTGAAAAAGAGTTACAATATGTCTTTAATTAGCAGCCTGAAAAAAAGTTGAAATATAGCTTTAAGTGGACATTTAAACCTTTAATTTTAAAATCCTATATCAGAATATTCCAATATTACCCAGTGACAGTCTGGGATGTGTTTACTATCACCCTGGTGTGAAATGAGTCTGGCTAAACAAGAGGTTTCGATGTTAGAGCAGCCTGAAAAAGAGTTACAATATGGCTTCAATTAAAAGCCTGAAAAAGAGTTGAAATATAGCTTTGGGTGGACATTTAAACCTTTAATTTTTAAATCCTATATCAGAATAGTCCAATATTACCCAGTGACAGTCTGGGATGTGTATACTATCATCCTGATGTGAAATGAGTCTGGCTAAACAAGAGGTTTCGATGTTAGAGCAGCCTGAAAAAGAGTTACAATATGGCTTTAATTAGCAGCCTGAAAAAAAGTTGAAATATAGCTTTAAGTGGACATTTAAATCTTTAATTTTAAAATCCTATATCAGAATAGTCCAATATTACCCAGTGACAGTCTGGGATGTGTATACTATCACCCTGATGTGAAATGAGTCTGGCTAAACAAGAGGTTTCGTTGTTAGAGCAGCCTGAAAAAGAGTTACAATATGGCTTCAATTAGAAGCCTGAAAAAGAGTTGAAATATAGCTTTGGGTGGACATTTGAACCTTTAATTTTTAAATCCTATATCAGAATAGTCCAATATTACCCAGTGACAGTCTGGGATGTGTTTACTATCACCCTGAGGTGAAATGAGTCTGGCTAAACAGGAGGTTTCGATGTTAGAGCAGCCTGAAAAAGAGTTACAATATGGCTTCAATTAGAAGCCTGAAAAAGAGTTGAAATATAGCTTTGGGTGGACATTTAAACCTTTAATTTTTAAATCCTATATCAGAATAGTCCAATATTACCCAGTGACAGTCTGGGATGTGTTTAATATCACCCTGAGGTGAAATGAGTCTGGCTAAACAGGAGGTTTCGATGTTAGAGCAGCCTGAAAAAGAGTTACAATATGGCTTCAATTAGAAGCCGGAAAAAGAGTTGAAATATAGCTTTGGGTGGACATTTAAACCTTTAATTTTTAAATCCTATATCAGAATAGTCCAATATTACCCAGTGACAGTCTGGGATGTGTTTACTATCACCCTGAGGTGAAATGAGTCTGGCTAAACAGGAGGTTTCGATGTTAGAGCAGCCTGAAAAAGAGTTACAATATGGCTTCAACTAGAAGCCTGAAAAAGAGTTGAAATATAGCTTTAAGTGGACATTTAAACCTTTAATTTTAAAATCCTATATCAGAATATTCCAATATTACCCAGTGACAGTCTGGGATGTGTATACTATCACCCTGACGTGAAATGAGTCTGGTTAAACAGGAGGTTTCGATGTTAGATCAGCCTGAAAAAGAGATACAATATGCCTTTAATTAGAAGCCAAAATATAGCCAAAATATAGATTTAATTGGACATGTAACGCTTTAATTTTTAAATCCTGTATCAGAATAGTCCAATATTACCCAGTGACAGTTTGGGATGTGTATACTATCATCCTGATGTGAAATGAGTCTGGCTAAACAGGAGGTTTCGATGTTAGAGCAGCCTGAAAAAGAGTTACAATATGGCTTCAATTAGAAGCCTGAAAAAGAGTTGAAATATAGCTTTGGGTGAACATTTAAACCTTTAGTTTTTAATTCCTATATCAGAATAGTCCAATATTACCCAGTGACAGTCTGGGATGTGTATACTATCACCCTGACGTGAAATGAGTCTGGCTAAACAAGAGGTTTCGATGTTAGAGCAGCCTGAAAAAGAGTTACAATATGTCTTTAATTAGCAGCCTGAAAAAAAGTTGAAATATAGCTTTAAGTGGACATTTAAACCTTTAATTTTAAAATCATGTATCAGAATATTCCAATATTACCCAGTGACAGTCTGGGATGTGTATACTATCACCCTGATTTGAAATGACTCTGGCTAAACAGGAGGTTTCGATGTTAGAGCAGCCTGAAAAAGAGTTACAATATGGCTTCAATTAGCAGCCTGAAAAAGAGTTGAAATATAGTTTTGGGTGGACATTTAAACCTTTAATTTTTAAATCCTATATCAGAATAGTCCAATATTACCCAGTGACAGTCTGGGATGTGTATACTATCACCTTGATGTGAAATGAGTCTGGCTAAACAGGAGGTTTCGATGTTAGATCAGCCTGAAAAAGAGATACAATATGCCTTTAATTAGAAGCCAAAATATAGCCAAAATATAGATTTAATTGGACATTTAACAATTTAATTTTTAAATCCTGTATCAGAATAGTCCAATATTACCCAGTGACAGTCTGGGATGTGTTTACTATCACCCTGAGGTGAAATTAGTCTGGCTAAACAGGAGGTTTCGATGTTAGAGCAGCCTGAAAAAGAGTTACAATATGGCTTCAATTAGAAGCCTGAAAAAGAGTTGAAATATAGCTTTGGGTGGACATTTAAACCTTTAATTTTTAAATCCTATATCAGAATAGTCCAATATTACCCAGTGACAGTCTGGGATGTGTATACTATCACCCTGATGTGAAATGAGCCTGTCTAAACAGGAGGTTTAATGTTACAGCAGCCTAAAAAAAAGTTACAATATGTCTTTAATTAGCAGCCTGAAAAAAAGTTGAAATATAGCTTTAGGTGGACATTTAAACCTTTAATTTTAAAATCATATATCAGAATAGTCCAATATTACCCAGTGACAGTCTGGGATGTGTATACTATCACCCTGATGTGAAATGAGTCTGGCTAAACAGGAGGTTTCGATGTTAGATCAGCCTGAACAAGAGATACAATATGCCTTTAATTAGAAGCCAAAATATAGCCAAAATATAGCTTTAAGTGGACATTTAAACCTTTAATCTTAAAATCCTATATCAGAATAGTCCAATATTACACAGTGACAGTCTGGGATGTGAATGCTATCACCCTGACGTGAAATGAGTCTGGCTAAACAAGAGGATTCGATGTTAGAGCAGCCTGAAAAAGAGTTAAAATATGTCTTTAATTAGCAGCCTGAAAAAGAGTTGAAACATAGCTTTGGGTGGACATTTAAACATTTAATTTTTAATTCCTGTATCAGAATAGTCCAATATTACCCAGTGACAGTCTGGGATGTGTTTAGTATCACGCTGACGTGAAATGAGTCTGGCTAAACAAGAGGTTTCGATGTTAGAGCAGCCTGAAAAAGAGTTACAATATGTCTTTAATTAGCAGCCTGAAAAAAAGTTGAAATATAGCTTTAAGTGGACATTTAAACCTTTAATTTTAAAATCCTATATCAGAATATTCCAATATTACCCAGTGACAGTCTGGGATGTGTATACTATCACCCTGATGTGAAATGAGTCTGGCTAAACAAGAGGTTTCGATTTTAGAGCAGCCTGAAAAAGAGTTACAATATGGCTTCAATTAGAAGCCTGAAAAAGAGTTGAAATATAGCTTTGGGTGGACATTTGAACCTTTAATTTTTAAATCCTATATCAGAATAGTCCAATATTACCCAGTGACAGTCTGGGATGTGTTTACTATCACCCTGAGGTGAAATGAGTCTGGCTAAACAGGAGGTTTCGATGTTAGAGCAGCCTGAAAAAGAGTTACAATATGGCTTCAATTAGAAGCCTAAAAAAGAGTTGAAATATAGCTTTGGGTGGACATTTAAACCTTTAATTTTTAAATCCTATATCAGAATAGTCCAATATTACCCAGTGACAGTCTGGGATGTGTTTAATATCACCCTGAGGTGAAATGAGTCTGGCTAAACAGGAGGTTTCGATGTTAGAGCAGCCTGAAAAAGAGTTACAATATGGCTTCAATTAGAAGCCGGAAAAAGAGTTGAAATATAGGTTTGGGTGGACATTTAAACCTTTACTTTTTAAATCCTATATCAGAATAGTCCAATATTACCCAGTGACAGTCTGGGATGTGTTTACTATCACCCTGAGGTGAAATGAGTCTGGCTAAACAGGAGGTTTCGATGTTAGAGCAGCCTGAAAAAGAGTTACAATATGGCTTCAACTAGAAGCCTGAAAAAGAGTTGAAATATAGCTTTAAGTGGACATTTAAACCTTTAATTTTAAAATCCTATATCAGAATATTCCAATATTACCCAGTGACAGTCTGGGATGTGTATACTATCACCCTGACGTGAAATGAGTCTGGCTAAACAGGAGGTTTCGATGTTAGATCAGCCTGAAAAAGAGATACAATATGCCTTTAATTAGAAGCCAAAATATAGCCAAAATATAGATTTAATTGGACATTTAACGCTTTAATTTTTAAATCCTGTATCAGAATAGTCCAATATTACCCAGTGACAGTTTGGGATGTGTATACTATCATCCTGATGTGAAATGAGTCTGGCTAAACAGGAGGTTTCGATGTTAGAGCAGCCTGAAAAAGAGTTACAATATGGCTTCAATTAGAAGCCTGAAAAAGAGTTGAAATATAGCTTTGGGTGAACATTTAAACCTTTAGTTTTTAATTCCTATATCAGAATAGTCCAATATTACCCAGTGACAGTCTGGGATGTGTATACTATCACCCTGACGTGAAATGAGTCTGGCTAAACAAGAGGTTTCGATGTTAGAGCAACCTGAAAAAGAGTTACAATATGTCTTTAATTAGCAGCCTGAAAAAGAGTTGAAATATAGCTTTGGTTGGACATTTAAACCTTTAATTTTTAAATCCTATATCAGAATAGTCCAATATTACCCAGTGACAGTCTGGGATGTGTTTAGTATCACGCTGACGTGAAATGAGTCTGGCTAAACAAGAGGTTTCGATGTTAGAGCAGCCTGAAAAAGAGTTACAATATGTCTTTAATTAGCAGCCTGAAAAAAAGTTGAAATATAGCTTTAAGTGGACATTTAAACCTTTAATTTTAAAATCCTGTATCAGAATATTCCAATATTACCCAGTGACAGTCTGGGATGTGTATACTATCACCCTGATGTGAAATGAGTCTGGCTAAACAGGAGGTTTCGATTTTAGAGCAGCCTGAAAAAGCGATACAATATGTATTTAATTAGAAGCCAAAATATAGACGAAATATAGATTTAATTGGACATTTAAGACTTTAATTTTAAAATCCTACATCAGAATAGTCCAATATTACCCAGTGACAGTCTGGGATGTGTATACTATCACCCTGACGTGAAATGAGTCTGGCTAAACAAGAGGTTTCGATGTTAGAGCAGCCTGAAAAAGAGTTACAATATGTCTTTAATTAGCAGCCTGAAAAAAAGTTGAAATATAGCTTTAAGTGGACATTTAAACCTTTAATTTTAAAATCATGTATCAGAATATTCCAATATTACCCAGTGACAGTCTGGGATGTGTATACTATCACCCTGATGTGAAATGACTCTGGCTAAACAGGAGGTTTCGATGTTAGAGCAGCCTGAAAAAGAGTTACAATATGGCTTCAATTAGCAGCCTGAAAAAGAGTTGAAATATAGTTTTGGGTGGACATTTAAACCTTTAATTTTTAAATCCTATATCAGAATAGTCCAATATTACCCAGTGACAGTCTGGGATGTGTATACTATCACCTTGATGTGAAATGAGTCTGGCTAAACAGGAGGTTTCGATGTTAGATCAGCCTGAAAAAGAGATACAATATGCCTTTAATTAGAAGCCAAAATATAGCCAAAATATAGATTTAATTGGACATTTAACAATTTAATTTTTAAATCCTGTATCAGAATAGTCCAATATTACCCAGTGACAGTCTGGGATGTGTATACTATCATCCTGATGTGAAATGATTCTGGCTAAACAAGAGGTTTCGATGTTAAAGCAGCCTGAAAAAGAGTTACAATATGTATTTAATTAGAAGCCAAAATATAGACGAAATATAGATTTAATTGGACATTTAAGACTTTAATTTTAAAATCCTATATCAGAATATTCCAATATTACCCAGTGACAGTCTGGGATGTGTATACCATCACCCTGATGTGAAATGACTCTGGCTAAACAGGAGGTTTCGATGTTAGAGCAGCCTGAAAAAGAGTTACAATATGGCTTCAATTAGAATCCTGAAAAAGAGTTGAAATATAGTTTTGGGTGGACATTTAAACCTTTAATTTTTAAATCCTATATCAGAATAGTCCAATATTACCCAGTGACAGTCTGGGATGTGTATACTATCACCCTGATGTGAAATGAGTCTGGCTAAACAGGAGGTTTCGATGTTAGATCAGCCTGAAAAAGAGATACAATATGCCTTTAATTAGAAGCCAAAATATAGCCAAAATATAGATTTAATTGGACATTTAACAATTTAATTTTTAAATCCTGTATCAGAATAGTCCAATATTACCCAGTGACAGTCTGGGATGTGTATACTATCATCCTGATGTGAAATGATTCTGGCTAAACAAGAGGTTTCGATGTTAAAGCAGCCTGAAAAAGAGTTACAATATGGCTTCAATTAGAAGCCTGAAAAAGAGTTGAAATATAGCTTTGGGTGGACATTTGAACCTTTAATTTTTAAATCCTATATCAGAATAGTCCAATATTACCCAGTGACAGTCTGGGATGTGTACACTATCACCCTGATGTGAAATGAGTCTGGCTAAACAGGAGCTTTCGATGTTAGAGCAGCCTGAAAAAGAGTTACAATATGGCTTCAATTAGAAGCCTGAAAAAGAGTTGAAATATAGTTTTGGGTGGACATTTAAACCTTTAATTTTTAAATCCTGTATCAGAATAGTCCAATATTACCCAGTGACAGTCTGGGATGTGTTTACTATCACCCTGAGGTGAAATTAGTCTGGCTAAACAGGAGGTTTCGATGTTAGAGCAGCCTGAAAAAGAGTTACAATATGGCTTCAATTAGAAGCCTGAAAAAGAGTTGAAATATAGCTTTGGGTGGACATTTAAACCTTTAATTTTTAAATCCTATATCAAAATAGTCCAATATTACCCAGTGACAGTCTGGGATGTGTATACTATCACCCTGATGTGAAATGAGTCTGGCTAAACAGGAGGTTTCGATGTTAGATCAGCCTGAACAAGAGATACAATATGCCTTTAATTAGAAGCCAAAATATAGCCAAAATATAGCTTTAAGTGGACATTTAAACCTTTAATCTTAAAATCCTATATCAGAATAGTCCAATATTACCCAGTGACAGTCTGGGATGTGTATGCTATCACCCTGACGTGAAATGAGTCTGGCTAAACAAGAGGTTTCGATGTTAGAGCAGCCTGAAAAAGAGTTGAAACATAGCTTTGGGTGGACATTTAAACATTTAATTTTTAAATCCTTTATCAGAATATTCCAATATTACCCAGTGACAGTCTGGGATGTGTATACTATCACCCTGATGTGAAATGAGTCTGGCTAAACAGGAGGTTTCGATTTTAGAGCAGCCTGAAAAAGCGATACAATATGTATTTAATTAGAAGCCAAAATATAGACGAAATATAGATTTAATTGGACATTTAAGACTTTAATTTTAAAATCCTATATCAGAATAGTCCAATATTACCCAGTGACAGTCTGGGATGTGTATACTATCACCCTGACGTGAAATGAGTCTGGCTAAACAAGAGGTTTCGATGTTAGAGCAGCCTGAAAAAGAGTTACAATATGTCTTTAATTAGCAGCCTGAAAAAAAGTTGAAATATAGCTTTAAGTGGACATTTAAACCTTTAATTTTAAAATCATACATCAGAATATTCCAATATTACCCAGTGCCAGTCTGGGATGTGTATACTATCACCCTGATGTGAAATGAGTCTGGCTAAACAGGAGGTTTCGATGTTAGAGCAGCCTGAAAAAGAGTTAAAATATAGTTTTGGGTGGACATTTAAACCTTTAATTTTTAAATCCTATATCAGAATAGTCCAATATTACCCAGTGACAGTCTGGGATGTGTTTACTATCACCCTGAGGTGAAATGAGTCTGGCTAAACAGGAGGTTTCGATGTTAGAGCAGCCTGAAAAAGAGTTACAATATGGCTTCAATTAGAAGCCTGAAAAAGAGTTGAAATATAGCTTTGGGTGGACATTTAAACCTTTAATTTTTAAATCCTATATCAGAATAGTCCAATATTACCCAGTGACAGTCTGGGATGTGTATACTATCACCCTGATGTGAAATGAGTCTGGCTAAACAGGAGCTTTCGATGTTAGAGCAGCCTGAAAAAGAGTTACAATATGGCTTCAATTAGAAGCCTGAAAAAGAGTTGAAATATAGTTTTGGGTGGACATTTAAACCTTTAATTTTTAAATCCTGTATCAGAATAGTCCAATATTACCCAGTGACAGTCTGGGATGTGTTTACTATCACCCTGAGGTGAAATTAGTCTGGCTAAACAGGAGGTTTCGATGTTAGAGCAGCCTGAAAAAGAGTTACAATATGGCTTCAATTAGAAGCCTGAAAAAGAGTTGAAATATAGCTTTGGGTGGACATTTAAACCTTTAATTTTTAAATCCTATATCAAAATAGTCCAATATTACCCAGTGACAGTCTGGGATGTGTATACTATCACCCTGATGTGAAATGAGTCTGGCTAAACAGGAGGTTTCGATGTTAGATCAGCCTGAACAAGAGATACAATATGCCTTTAATTAGAAGCCAAAATATAGCCAAAATATAGCTTTAAGTGGACATTTAAACCTTTAATCTTAAAATCCTATATCAGAATAGTCCAATATTACCCAGTGACAGTCTGGGATGTGTATGCTATCACCCTGACGTGAAATGAGTCTGGCTAAACAAGAGGTTTCGATGTTAGAGCAGCCTGAAAAAGAGTTGAAACATAGCTTTGGGTGGACATTTAAACATTTAATTTTTAAATCCTTTATCAGAATATTCCAATATTACCCAGTGACAGTCTGGGATGTGTATACTATCACCCTGATGTGAAATGAGTCTGGCTAAACAGGAGGTTTCGATTTTAGAGCAGCCTGAAAAAGCGATACAATATGTATTTAATTAGAAGCCAAAATATAGACGAAATATAGATTTAATTGGACATTTAAGACTTTAATTTTAAAATCCTATATCAGAATAGTCCAATATTACCCAGTGACAGTCTGGGATGTGTATACTATCACCCTGACGTGAAATGAGTCTGGCTAAACAAGAGGTTTCGATGTTAGAGCAGCCTGAAAAAGAGTTACAATATGTCTTTAATTAGCAGCCTGAAAAAAAGTTGAAATATAGCTTTAAGTGGACATTTAAACCTTTAATTTTAAAATCATACATCAGAATATTCCAATATTACCCAGTGCCAGTCTGGGATGTGTATACTATCACCCTGATGTGAAATGAGTCTGGCTAAACAGGAGGTTTCGATGTTAGAGCAGCCTGAAAAAGAGTTAAAATATAGTTTTGGGTGGACATTTAAACCTTTAATTTTTAAATCCTATATCAGAATAGTCCAATATTACCCAGTGACAGTCTGGGATGTGTTTACTATCACCCTGAGGTGAAATGAGTCTGGCTAAACAGGAGGTTTCGATGTTAGAGCAGCCTGAAAAAGAGTTACAATATGGCTTCAATTAGAAGCCTGAAAAAGAGTTGAAATATAGCTTTGGGTGGACATTTAAACCTTTAATTTTTAAATCCTATATCAGAATAGTCCAATATTACCCAGTGACAGTCTGGGATGTGTATACTATCATCCTGATGTGAAATGAGTCTGGCTAAACAGGAGGTTTCGATGTTAGAGCAGCCTGAAAAAGAGTTACAATATGGCTTCAATTAGAAGCCTGAAAAAGAGTTGAAATATAGTTTTGGGTGGACAATTAAACCTTTAATTTTTAAATCCTATATCAGAATAGTCCATTATTACCCAGTGACAGTCTGGGATGTGTTTACTATCACCCTGAGGTGAAATGAGTCTGGCTAAACAGGAGGTTTCGATGTTAGAGCAGCCTGAAAAAGAGTTACAATATGGCTTCAATTAGAAGCCTGAAAAAGAGTTGAAATATAGTTTTGGGTGGACATTTAAACCTTTAATTTTTAAATCCTATATCAGAATAGTCCAATATTACCCAGTGACAGTCTGGGATGTGTTTACTATCACCCTGAGGTGAAATGAGTCTGGCTAAACAGGAGGTTTCGATGTTAGAGCAGCCTGAAAAAGAGTTACAATATGGCTTCAATTAGAAGCCTGAAAAAGAGTTGAAATATAGCTTTGGGTGGACATTTAAACCTTTAATTTTTAAATCCTATATCAGAATAGTCCAATATTACCCAGTGACAGTCTGGGATGTGTCTACTATCACCCTGATGTGAAATGAGCCTGTCTAAACAGGAGGTTTCAATGTTATAGCAGCCTAAAAAAAGAGTTAAAATATGTCTTTAATTAGCAGCCTGAAAAAGAGTTGAAATATAGCTTTGGGTGGACATTTAAACATTTAATTTTTAAGTCCTATATCAGAATATTCCAATATTACCCAGTGACAGTCTGGGATGTGTATACTATCACCCTGATGTGAAAGGAGTCTGGCTAAACAGGAGGTTTCGATGTTAGAGCAGCCTGAAAAAGAGTTACAATATGTCTTTAATTAGCAGCCTGAAAAAAAGTTGAAATATAGCTTTAAGTGGACATTTAAACCTTTAATTTTAGAATCATATATCAGAATAGTCCAATATTACCCAGTGACAGTCTGGCATGTGTATACTATCACCCTGATGTGAAATGAGTCTGGCTAAACAGGAGGTTTCGATGTTAGATCAGCCTGAACAAGAGATACAATATGCCTTTAATTAGAAGCCAAAATATAGCCAAAATATAGCTTTAAGTGGACATTTAAACCTTTAATCTTAAAATCCTATATCAGAATAGTCCAATATTACCCAGTGACAGTCTGGGATGTGTATACTATCACCCTGACGTGAAATGAGTCTGGCTAAACAGGAGGTTTCGATGTTAGATCAGCCTGAAAAAGAGTTACAATATGTCTTTAATTAGCAGCCTGAAAAAGAGTTGAAATATAGCTTTGGTTGGACATTTAAACCTTTAATTTTTAAATCCTATATCAGAATAGTCCAATATTACCCAGTGACAGTCTGGGATGTGTTTACTATCAAGCTGACGTGAAATGAGTCTGGCTAAACAAGAGGTTTCGATGTTAGAGCAGCCTGAAAAAGAGTTACAATATGTCTTTAATTAGCATCCTGAAAAAAAGTTGAAATATAGCTTTAAGTGGACATTTAAACCTTTAATTTTAAAATCCTATATCAGAATATTCCAATATTACCCAGTGACAGTCTGGGATGTGTATACTATCACCCTGATGTGAAATGAGTCTGGCTAAACAGGAGGTTTCGATTTTAGAGCAGCCTGAAAAAGCGATACAATATGTATTTAATTAGAAGCCAAAATATAGCCAAAATATAGCTTTAAGTGGACATTTAAACCTTTAATCTTAAAATCCTATATCAGAATAGTCCAATATTACCCAGTGACAGTCTGGGATGTGTATACTATCACCCTGACGTGAAATGAGTCTGGCTAAACAGGAGGTTTCGATGTTAGATCAGCCTGAAAAAGAGTTACAATATGTCTTTAATTAGCAGCCTGAAAAAGAGTTGAAATATAGCTTTGGTTGGACATTTAAACCTTTAATTTTTTAATCCTATATCAGAATAGTCCAATATTACCCAGTGACAGTCTGGGATGTGTTTACTATCACGGTGACGTGAAATGAGTCTGGCTAAACAAGAGGTTTCGATGTTAGAGCAGCCTGAAAAAGAGTTACAATATGTCTTTAATTAGCAGCCTGAAAAAAAGTTGAAATATAGCTTTAAGTGGACATTTAAACCTTTAATTTTAAAATCCTATATCAGAATATTCCAATATTACCCAGTGACAGTCTGGGATGTGTATACTATCACCCTGATGTGAAATGAGTCTGGCTAAACAGGAGGTTTCGATTTTAGAGCAGCCTGAAAAAGCGATACAATATGGCTTCAATTAGAAGCCTGAAAAAGAGTTGAAATATAGCTTTGGGTGGACATTTAAACCTTTAATTTTTAAATCCTATATCAGAATAGTCCAATATTACCCAGTGACAGTCTGGGATGTGTATACTATCACCCTGATGTGAAATGAGCCTGTCTAAACAGGAGGTTTCAATGTTATAGCAGCCTAAAAAAGAGTTAAAATATGTCTTTAATTAGCAGCCTGAAAAAGAGTTGAAATATAGCTTTGGGTGGACATTTAAACATTTAATTTTTAAGTCCTATATCAGAATATTCCAATATTACCCAGTGACAGTCTGGGATGTGTATACTATCACCCTGATGTGAAAGGAGTCTGGCTATACAGGAGGTTTTGATGTTAGATCAGCCTGAAAAATAGATACAATATGCCTTTAATTAGAAGCCAAAATATAGCCAAAATATAGATTTAATTGGACATTTAACAATTTAATTTTTAAATCCTGTATCAGAATAGTCCAATATTACCCAGTGACAGTCTGGGATGTGTATACTATCATCCTGATGTGAAATGAGTCTGGCTAAACAGGAGGTTTCGATGTTAGAGCAGCCTGAAAAAGAGTTACAATATGGCTTCAATTAGAAGCCTGAAAAAGAGTTGAAATATAGTTTTGGGTGGACAATTAAACCTTTAATTTTTAAATCCTATATCAGAATAGTCCATTATTACCCAGTGACAGTCTGGGATGTGTTTACTATCACCCTGAGGTGAAATGACTCTGGCTAAACAGGAGGTTTCGATGTTAGAGCAGCCTGAAAAAGAGTTACAATATGGCTTCAATTAGAAGCCTGAAAAAGAGTTGAAATATAGTTTTGGGTGGACATTTAAACCTTTAATTTTTAAATCCTATATCAGAATAGTCCAATATTACCGAGTGACAGTCTGGGATGTGTTTACTATCACCCTGAGGTGAAATGAGTCTGGCTAAACAGGAGGTTTCGATGTTAGAGCAGCCTGAAAAAGAGTTACAATATGGCTTCAATTAGAAGCCTGAAAAAGAGTTGAAATATAGCTTTGGGTGGACATTTAAACCTTTAATTTTTAAATCCTATATCAGAATAGTCCAATATTACCCAGTGACAGTCTGGGATGTGTCTACTATCACCCTGATGTGAAATGAGCCTGTCTAAACAGGAGGTTTCAATGTTATAGCAGCCTAAAAAAAGAGTTAAAATATGTCTTTAATTAGCAGCCTGAAAAAGAGTTGAAATATAGCTTTGGGTGGACATTTAAACATTTAATTTTTAAGTCCTATATCAGAATATTCCAATATTACCCAGTGACAGTCTGGGATGTGTATACTATCACCCTGATGTGAAAGGAGTCTGGCTAAACAGGAGGTTTCGATGTTAGAGCAGCCTGAAAAAGAGTTACAATATGTCTTTAATTAGCAGCCTGAAAAAAAGTTGAAATATAGCTTTAAGTGGACATTTAAACCTTTAATCTTAAAATCCTATATCAGAATAGTCCAATATTACCCAGTGACAGTCTGGGATGTGTATACTATCACCCTGACGTGAAATGAGTCTGGCTAAACAGGAGGTTTCGATGTTAGATCAGCCTGAAAAAGAGTTACAATATGTCTTTAATTAGCAGCCTGAAAAAGAGTTGAAATATAGCTTTGGTTGGACATTTAAACCTTTAATTTTTTAATCCTATATCAGAATAGTCCAATATTACCCAGTGACAGTCTGGGATGTGTTTACTATCACGCTGACGTGAAATGAGTCTGGCTAAACAAGAGGTTTCGATGTTAGAGCAGCCTGAAAAAGAGTTACAATATGTCTTTAATTAGCAGCCTGAAAAAAAGTTGAAATATAGCTTTAAGTGGACATTTAAACCTTTAATTTTAAAATCCTATATCAGAATATTCCAATATTACCCAGTGACAGTCTGGGATGTGTATACTATCACCCTGATGTGAAATGAGTCTGGCTAAACAGGAGGTTTCGATTTTAGAGCAGCCTGAAAAAGCGATACAATATGTATTTAATTAGAAGCCAAAATATAGACGAAATATAGATTTAATTGGACATTTAAGACTTTAATTTTAAAATCCTATATCAGAATAGTCCAATATTACCCAGTGACAGTCTGGGATGTGTATACTATCACCCTGACGTGAAATGAGTCTGGCTAAACAAGAGGTTCCGATGTTAGAGCAGCCTGAAAAAGAGTTACAATATGTCTTTAATTAGCAGCCTGAAAAAAAGTTGAAATATAGCTTTAAGTGGACAATTAAACCTTTAATTTTTAAATCCTATATCAGAATAGTCCATTATTACCCAGTGACAGTCTGGGATGTGTTTACTATCACCCTGAGGTGAAATGAGTCTGGCTAAACAGGAGGTTTCGATGTTAGATCAGCCTGAAAAAGAGATACAATATGCCTTTAATTAGAAGCCAAAATATAGCCAAAATATAGATTTAATTGGACATTTAACAATTTAATTTTTAAATCCAGTATCAGAATAGTCCAATATTACCCAGTGACAGTCTGGGATGTGTATACTATCATCCTGATGTGAAATGAGTCTGGCTAAACAGGAGGTTTCGATGTTAGAGCAGCCTGAAAAAGAGTTACAATATGGCTTCAATTAGAAGCCTGAAAAAGAATTGAAATATAGTTTTGGGTGGACATTTAAACCTTTAATTTTTAAATCCTATATCAGAATAGTCCAATATTACCCAGTGACAGTCTGGGATGTGTTTACTATCACGCTGACGTGAAATGAGTCTGGCTAAACAAGAGGTTTCGATGTTAGAGCAGCCTGAAAAAGAGTTACAATATGTCTTTAATTAGCAGCCTGAAAAAAAGTTGAAATATAGCTTTAAGTGGACATTTAAACCTTTAATTTAAAAATCCTATATCAGAATATTCCAATATTACCCAGTGACAGTCTGGGATGTGTATACTATCACCCTGAGGTGAAATGAGTCTGGCTAAACAGGAGGTTTCGATGTTAGATCAGCCTGAAAAAGAGATACAATATGCCTTTAATTAGAAGCCAAAATATAGCCAAAATATAGATTTAATTGGACATTTAACAATTTAATTTTTAAATCCAGTATCAGAATAGTCCAATATTACCCAGTGACAGTCTGGGATGTGTATACTATCATCCTGATGTGAAATGAGTCTGGCTAAACAGGAGGTTTCGATGTTAGAGCAGCCTGAAAAAGAGTTACAATATGGCTTCAATTAGAAGCCTGAAAAAGAATTGAAATATAGTTTTGGGTGGACATTTAAACCTTTAATTTTTAAATCCTATATCAGAATAGTCCAATATTACCCAGTGACAGTCTGGGATGTGTATACTATCACCCTGATGTGAAATGAGCCTGTCTAAACAGGAGGTTTCAATGTTACAGCAGCCTAAAAAGAGTTACAATATGTCTTTAATTAGCAGCCTGAAAAAAAGTTGAAATATAGCTTTAAGTGGACATTTAAACCTTTAATTTTAGAATCATATATCAGAATAGTCCAATATTACCCAGTGACAGTCTGGGATGTGTATACTATCACCCTGATGTGAAATGAGCCTGTCTAAACAGGAGGTTTCAATGTTACAGCAGCCTAAAAAGAGTTACAATATGTCTTTAATTAGCAGCCTGAAAAAAAGTTGAAATATAGCTTTAAGTGGACATTTAAACCTTTAATTTTAGAATCATATATCAGAATAGTCCAATATTACCCAGTGACAGTCTGGGATGTGTATACTATCACCCTGATGTGAAATGAGTCTGGCTAAACAGGAGGTTTCGATGTTAGATCAGCCTGAACAAGAAATACAATATGCCTTTAATTAGAAGCCAAAATATAGCCAAAATATAGCTTTAAGTGGACATTTAAACCTTTAATCTTAAAATCCTATATCGGAATAGTCCAATATTACCCAGTGACAGTCTGGGATGTGTATACTATCACCCTGACGTGAAATGATTCTGGCTAAACAGGAGGTTTCGATGTTAGATCAGCCTGAAAAAGAGTTACAATATGGCTTCAATTAGAAGCCTGAAAAAGAGTTGAAATATAGTTTTGGGTGGACATTTAAACCTTTAATGTTTAAGTCCTATATCAGAATAGTCCAATATTACCCAGTGACAGTCTGGGATGTGTTTACTATCACCCTGAGGTGAAATGAGTCTGGCTAAACAGGAGGTTTTGATGTTAGAGAAGCCTGAAAAAGAGTTACAATATGGTTTCAATTAAAAGCCTAAAAAAGAGTTGAAATATAGCTTTGGGTGGACATTTAAACCTTTAATTTTTAAATCCTATATCAGAATAGTCCAATATTACCCAGTGACAGTCTGGGATGTGTATACTATCACCCTGATGTGAAATGAGCCTGTCTAAACAGGAGGTTTCAATGTTAGATCAGCCTGAACAAGAGATACAATATGCCTTTAATTAGAAGCCAAAATATAGCCAAAATATAGCTTTAAGTGGACATTTAAACCTTTAATCTTAAAATCCTATATCAGAATAGTCCAATATTACCCAGTGACAGTCTGGGATGTGTATACTATCACCCTGACGTGAAATGAGTCTGGCTAAACAGGAGGTTTCGATGTTAGATCAGCCTGAAAAAGAGTTACAATATGTCTTTAATTAGCAGCCTGAAAAAGAGTTGAAATATAGCTTTGGTTGGACATTTAAACCTTTAATTTTAAAATCCTATATCAGAATATTCCAATATTACCCAGTGACAGTCTGGGATGTGTATACTATCACCCTGATGTGAAATGAGTCTGGCTAAACAGGAGGTTTCGATTTTAGAGCAGCCTGAAAAAGCGATACAATATGTATTTAATTAGAAGCCAAAATATAGCCAAAATATAGCTTTAAGTGGACATTTAAACCTTTAATCTTAAAATCCTATATCAGAATAGTCCAATATTACCCAGTGACAGTCTGGGATGTGTATACTATCACCCTGATGTGAAATGAGTCTGGCTAAACAGGAGGTTTCGATGTTAGATCAGCCTGAAAAAGAGTTACAATATGTCTTTAATTAGCAGCCTGAAAAAGAGTTGAAATATAGCTTTGGTTGGACATTTAAACCTTTAATTTTTTAATCCTATATCAGAATAGTCCAATATTACCCAGTGACAGTCTGGGATGTGTTTACTATCACGCTGACGTGAAATGAGTCTGGCTAAACAAGAGGTTTCGATGTTAGAGCAGCCTGAAAAAGAGTTACAATATGTCTTTAATTAGCAGCCTGAAAAAAAGTTGAAATATAGCTTTAAGTGGACAATTAAACCTTTAATTTTTAAATCCTATATCAGAATAGTCCATTATTACCCAGTGACAGTCTGGGATGTGTTTACTATCACCCTGAGGTGAAATGAGTCTGGCTAAACAGGAGGTTTCGATGTTAGATCAGCCTGAAAAAGAGATACAATATGCCTTTAATTAGAAGCCAAAATATAGCCAAAATATAGATTTAATTGGACATTTAACAATTTAATTTTTAAATCCAGTATCAGAATAGTCCAATATTACCCAGTGACAGTCTGGGATGTGTATACTATCATCCTGATGTGAAATGAGTCTGGCTAAACAGGAGGTTTCGATGTTAGAGCAGCCTGAAAAAGAGTTACAATATGGCTTCAATTAGAAGCCTGAAAAAGAATTGAAATATAGTTTTGGGTGGACATTTAAACCTTTAATTTTTAAATCCTATATCAGAATAGTCCAATATTACCCAGTGACAGTCTGGGATGTGTTTACTATCACGCTGACGTGAAATGAGTCTGGCTAAACAAGAGGTTTCGATGTTAGAGCAGCCTGAAAAAGAGTTACAATATGTCTTTAATTAGCAGCCTGAAAAAAAGTTGAAATATAGCTTTAAGTGGACATTTAAACCTTTAATTTAAAAATCCTATATCAGAATATTCCAATATTACCCAGTGACAGTCTGGGATGTGTATACTATCACCCTGAGGTGAAATGAGTCTGGCTAAACAGGAGGTTTCGATGTTAGATCAGCCTGAAAAAGAGATACAATATGCCTTTAATTAGAAGCCAAAATATAGCCAAAATATAGATTTAATTGGACATTTAACAATTTAATTTTTAAATCCAGTATCAGAATAGTCCAATATTACCCAGTGACAGTCTGGGATGTGTATACTATCATCCTGATGTGAAATGAGTCTGGCTAAACAGGAGGTTTCGATGTTAGAGCAGCCTGAAAAAGAGTTACAATATGGCTTCAATTAGAAGCCTGAAAAAGAATTGAAATATAGTTTTGGGTGGACATTTAAACCTTTAATTTTTAAATCCTATATCAGAATAGTCCAATATTACCCAGTGACAGTCTGGGATGTGTATACTATCACCCTGATGTGAAATGAGCCTGTCTAAACAGGAGGTTTCAATGTTACAGCAGCCTAAAAAGAGTTACAATATGTCTTTAATTAGCAGCCTGAAAAAAAGTTGAAATATAGCTTTAAGTGGACATTTAAACCTTTAATTTTAGAATCATATATCAGAATAGTCCAATATTACCCAGTGACAGTCTGGGATGTGTATACTATCACCCTGATGTGAAATGAGCCTGTCTAAACAGGAGGTTTCAATGTTACAGCAGCCTAAAAAGAGTTACAATATGTCTTTAATTAGCAGCCTGAAAAAAAGTTGAAATATAGCTTTAAGTGGACATTTAAACCTTTAATTTTAGAATCATATATCAGAATAGTCCAATATTACCCAGTGACAGTCTGGGATGTGTATACTATCACCCTGATGTGAAATGAGTCTGGCTAAACAGGAGGTTTCGATGTTAGATCAGCCTGAACAAGAAATACAATATGCCTTTAATTAGAAGCCAAAATATAGCCAAAATATAGCTTTAAGTGGACATTTAAACCTTTAATCTTAAAATCCTATATCGGAATAGTCCAATATTACCCAGTGACAGTCTGGGATGTGTATACTATCACCCTGACGTGAAATGATTCTGGCTAAACAGGAGGTTTCGATGTTAGATCAGCCTGAAAAAGAGTTACAATATGGCTTCAATTAGAAGCCTGAAAAAGAGTTGAAATATAGTTTTGGGTGGACATTTAAACCTTTAATGTTTAAGTCCTATATCAGAATAGTCCAATATTACCCAGTGACAGTCTGGGATGTGTTTACTATCACCCTGAGGTGAAATGAGTCTGGCTAAACAGGAGGTTTTGATGTTAGAGAAGCCTGAAAAAGAGTTACAATATGGTTTCAATTAAAAGCCTAAAAAAGAGTTGAAATATAGCTTTGGGTGGACATTTAAACCTTTAATTTTTAAATCCTATATCAGAATAGTCCAATATTACCCAGTGACAGTCTGGGATGTGTATACTATCACCCTGATGTGAAATGAGCCTGTCTAAACAGGAGGTTTCAATGTTAGATCAGCCTGAACAAGAGATACAATATGCCTTTAATTAGAAGCCAAAATATAGCCAAAATATAGCTTTAAGTGGACATTTAAACCTTTAATCTTAAAATCCTATATCAGAATAGTCCAATATTACCCAGTGACAGTCTGGGATGTGTATACTATCACCCTGACGTGAAATGAGTCTGGCTAAACAGGAGGTTTCGATGTTAGATCAGCCTGAAAAAGAGTTACAATATGTCTTTAATTAGCAGCCTGAAAAAGAGTTGAAATATAGCTTTGGTTGGACATTTAAACCTTTAATTTTAAAATCCTATATCAGAATATTCCAATATTACCCAGTGACAGTCTGGGATGTGTATACTATCACCCTGATGTGAAATGAGTCTGGCTAAACAGGAGGTTTCGATTTTAGAGCAGCCTGAAAAAGCGATACAATATGTATTTAATTAGAAGCCAAAATATAGCCAAAATATAGCTTTAAGTGGACATTTAAACCTTTAATCTTAAAATCCTATATCAGAATAGTCCAATATTACCCAGTGACAGTCTGGGATGTGTATACTATCACCCTGATGTGAAATGAGTCTGGCTAAACAGGAGGTTTCGATGTTAGATCAGCCTGAAAAAGAGTTACAATATGTCTTTAATTAGCAGCCTGAAAAAGAGTTGAAATATAGCTTTGGTTGGACATTTAAACCTTTAATTTTTTAATCCTATATCAGAATAGTCCAATATTACCCAGTGACAGTCTGGGATGTGTTTACTATCACGCTGACGTGAAATGAGTCTGGCTAAACAAGAGGTTTCGATGTTAGAGCAGCCTGAAAAAGAGTTACAATATGTCTTTAATTAGCAGCCTGAAAAAAAGTTGAAATATAGCTTTAAGTGGACAATTAAACCTTTAATTTTTAAATCCTATATCAGAATAGTCCATTATTACCCAGTGACAGTCTGGGATGTGTTTACTATCACCCTGAGGTGAAATGAGTCTGGCTAAACAGGAGGTTTCGATGTTAGATCAGCCTGAAAAAGAGATACAATATGCCTTTAATTAGAAGCCAAAATATAGCCAAAATATAGATTTAATTGGACATTTAACAATTTAATTTTTAAATCCAGTATCAGAATAGTCCAATATTACCCAGTGACAGTCTGGGATGTGTATACTATCATCCTGATGTGAAATGAGTCTGGCTAAACAGGAGGTTTCGATGTTAGAGCAGCCTGAAAAAGAGTTACAATATGGCTTCAATTAGAAGCCTGAAAAAGAATTGAAATATAGTTTTGGGTGGACATTTAAACCTTTAATTTTTAAATCCTATATCAGAATAGTCCAATATTACCCAGTGACAGTCTGGGATGTGTTTACTATCACCCTGAGGTGAAATGAGTCTGGCTAAACAGGAGGTTTCGATGTTAGAGCAGCCTGAAAAAGAGTTACAATATGGCTTCAATTAAAAGCCTGAAAAAGAGTTGAAATATAGCTTTGGGTGGACATTTAAACCTTTAATTTTTAAATCCTATATCAGAATAGTCCAATATTACCCAGTGACAGTCTGGGATGTGTATACTATCACCCTGATGTGAAATGAGCCTGTCTAAACAGGAGGTTTCAATGTTACAGCAGCCTAAAAAGAGTTACAATATGTCTTTAATTAGCAGCCTGAAAAAAAGTTGAAATATAGCTTTAAGTGGACATTTAAACCTTTAATTTTAGAATCATATATCAGAATAGTCCAATATTACCCAGTGACAGTCTGGGATGTGTATACTATCACCCTGATGTGAAATGAGTCTGGCTAAACAAGAGGTTTCGATGTTAGATCAGCCTGAACAAGAGATACAATATGCCTTTAATTAGAAGCCAAAATATAGCCAAAATATAGCTTTAAGTGGACATTTAAACCTTTAATCTTAAAATCCTATATCGGAATAGTCCAATATTACCCAGTGACAGTCTGGGATGTGTATACTATCACCCTGACGTGAAATGAGTCTGGCTAAACAGGAGGTTTCGATGTTAGATCAGCCTGAAAAAGAGTTACAATATGTCTTTAATTAGCAGCCTGAAAAAAAGTTGAAATATAGCTTTAAGTGGACAATTAAACCTTTAATTTTTAAATCCTATATCAGAATAGTCCATTATTACCCAGTGACAGTCTGGGATGTGTTTACTATCACCCTGAGGTGAAGTGAGTCTGGCTAAACAGGAGGTTTCGATGTTAGATCAGCCTGAAAAAGAGATACAATATGCCTTTAATTAGAAGCCAAAATATAGCCAAAATATAGATTTAATTGGACATTTAACAATTTAATTTTTAAATCCAGTATCAGAATAGTCCAATATTACCCAGTGACAGTCTGGGATGTGTATACTATCATCCTGATGTGAAATGAGTCTGGCTAAACAGGAGGTTTCGATGTTAGAGCAGCCTGAAAAAGAGTTACAATATGGCTTCAATTAAAAGCCTGAAAAAGAGTTGAAATATAGCTTTGGGTGGACATTTAAACCTTTAATTTTTAAATCCTATATCAGAATAGTCCAATATTACCCAGTGACAGTCTGGGATGTGTATACTATCACCCTGATGTGAAATGAGCCTGTCTAAACAGGAGGTTTCAATGTTACAGCAGCCTAAAAAGAGTTACAATATGTCTTTAATTAGCAGCCTGAAAAAAAGTTGAAATATAGCTTTAAGTGGACATTTAAACCTTTAATTTTAGAATCATATATCAGAATAGTCCAATATTACCCAGTGACAGTCTGGGATGTGTATACTATCACCCTGATGTGAAATGAGTCTGGCTAAACAGGAGGTTTCGATGTTAGATCAGCCTGAAAAAGAGATACAATATGCCTTTAATTAGAAGCCAAAATATAGCCAAAATATAGATTTAATTGGACATTTAACAATTTAATTTTTAAATCCAGTATCAGAATAGTCCAATATTACCCAGTGACAGTCTGGGATGTGTATACTATCATCCTGATGTGAAATGAGTCTGGCTAAACAGGAGGTTTCGATGTTAGAGCAGCCTGAAAAAGAGTTACAATATGGCTTCAATTAGAAGCCTGAAAAAGAATTGAAATATAGTTTTGGGTGGACATTTAAACCTTTAATTTTTAAATCCTATATCAGAATAGTCCAATATTACCCAGTGACAGTCTGGGATGTGTTTACTATCACGCTGACGTGAAATGAGTCTGGCTAAACAAGAGGTTTCGATGTTAGAGCAGCCTGAAAAAGAGTTACAATATGTCTTTAATTAGCAGCCTGAAAAAAAGTTGAAATATAGCTTTAAGTGGACATTTAAACCTTTAATTTAAAAATCCTATATCAGAATATTCCAATATTACCCAGTGACAGTCTGGGATGTGTATACTATCACCCTGAGGTGAAATGAGTCTGGCTAAACAGGAGGTTTCGATGTTAGATCAGCCTGAAAAAGAGATACAATATGCCTTTAATTAGAAGCCAAAATATAGCCAAAATATAGATTTAATTGGACATTTAACAATTTAATTTTTAAATCCAGTATCAGAATAGTCCAATATTACCCAGTGACAGTCTGGGATGTGTATACTATCATCCTGATGTGAAATGAGTCTGGCTAAACAGGAGGTTTCGATGTTAGAGCAGCCTGAAAAAGAGTTACAATATGGCTTCAATTAGAAGCCTGAAAAAGAATTGAAATATAGTTTTGGGTGGACATTTAAACCTTTAATTTTTAAATCCTATATCAGAATAGTCCAATATTACCCAGTGACAGTCTGGGATGTGTTTACTATCACGCTGACGTGAAATGAGTCTGGCTAAACAAGAGGTTTCGATGTTAGAGCAGCCTGAAAAAGAGTTACAATATGTCTTTAATTAGCAGCCTGAAAAAAAGTTGAAATATAGCTTTAAGTGGACATTTAAACCTTTAATTTAAAAATCCTATATCAGAATATTCCAATATTACCCAGTGACAGTCTGGGATGTGTATACTATCACCCTGAGGTGAAATGAGTCTGGCTAAACAGGAGGTTTCGATGTTAGATCAGCCTGAAAAAGAGATACAATATGCCTTTAATTAGAAGCCAAAATATAGCCAAAATATAGATTTAATTGGACATTTAACAATTTAATTTTTAAATCCAGTATCAGAATAGTCCAATATTACCCAGTGACAGTCTGGGATGTGTATACTATCATCCTGATGTGAAATGAGTCTGGCTAAACAGGAGGTTTCGATGTTAGAGCAGCCTGAAAAAGAGTTACAATATGGCTTCAATTAGAAGCCTGAAAAAGAATTGAAATATAGTTTTGGGTGGACATTTAAACCTTTAATTTTTAAATCCTATATCAGAATAGTCCAATATTACCCAGTGACAGTCTGGGATGTGTATACTATCACCCTGATGTGAAATGAGCCTGTCTAAACAGGAGGTTTCAATGTTACAGCAGCCTAAAAAGAGTTACAATATGTCTTTAATTAGCAGCCTGAAAAAAAGTTGAAATATAGCTTTAAGTGGACATTTAAACCTTTAATTTTAGAATCATATATCAGAATAGTCCAATATTACCCAGTGACAGTCTGGGATGTGTATACTATCACCCTGATGTGAAATGAGCCTGTCTAAACAGGAGGTTTCAATGTTACAGCAGCCTAAAAAGAGTTACAATATGTCTTTAATTAGCAGCCTGAAAAAAAGTTGAAATATAGCTTTAAGTGGACATTTAAACCTTTAATTTTAGAATCATATATCAGAATAGTCCAATATTACCCAGTGACAGTCTGGGATGTGTATACTATCACCCTGATGTGAAATGAGTCTGGCTAAACAGGAGGTTTCGATGTTAGATCAGCCTGAACAAGAAATACAATATGCCTTTAATTAGAAGCCAAAATATAGCCAAAATATAGCTTTAAGTGGACATTTAAACCTTTAATCTTAAAATCCTATATCGGAATAGTCCAATATTACCCAGTGACAGTCTGGGATGTGTATACTATCACCCTGACGTGAAATGATTCTGGCTAAACAGGAGGTTTCGATGTTAGATCAGCCTGAAAAAGAGTTACAATATGGCTTCAATTAGAAGCCTGAAAAAGAGTTGAAATATAGTTTTGGGTGGACATTTAAACCTTTAATGTTTAAGTCCTATATCAGAATAGTCCAATATTACCCAGTGACAGTCTGGGATGTGTTTACTATCACCCTGAGGTGAAATGAGTCTGGCTAAACAGGAGGTTTTGATGTTAGAGAAGCCTGAAAAAGAGTTACAATATGGTTTCAATTAAAAGCCTAAAAAAGAGTTGAAATATAGCTTTGGGTGGACATTTAAACCTTTAATTTTTAAATCCTATATCAGAATAGTCCAATATTACCCAGTGACAGTCTGGGATGTGTATACTATCACCCTGATGTGAAATGAGCCTGTCTAAACAGGAGGTTTCAATGTTAGATCAGCCTGAACAAGAGATACAATATGCCTTTAATTAGAAGCCAAAATATAGCCAAAATATAGCTTTAAGTGGACATTTAAACCTTTAATCTTAAAATCCTATATCAGAATAGTCCAATATTACCCAGTGACAGTCTGGGATGTGTATACTATCACCCTGACGTGAAATGAGTCTGGCTAAACAGGAGGTTTCGATGTTAGATCAGCCTGAAAAAGAGTTACAATATGTCTTTAATTAGCAGCCTGAAAAAGAGTTGAAATATAGCTTTGGTTGGACATTTAAACCTTTAATTTTAAAATCCTATATCAGAATATTCCAATATTACCCAGTGACAGTCTGGGATGTGTATACTATCACCCTGATGTGAAATGAGTCTGGCTAAACAGGAGGTTTCGATTTTAGAGCAGCCTGAAAAAGCGATACAATATGTATTTAATTAGAAGCCAAAATATAGCCAAAATATAGCTTTAAGTGGACATTTAAACCTTTAATCTTAAAATCCTATATCAGAATAGTCCAATATTACCCAGTGACAGTCTGGGATGTGTATACTATCACCCTGACGTGAAATGAGTCTGGCTAAACAGGAGGTTTCGATTTTAGATCAGCCTGAAAAAGAGTTACAATATGTCTTTAATTAGCAGCCTGAAAAAGAGTTGAAATATAGCTTTGGTTGGACATTTAAACCTTTAATTTTTTAATCCTATATCAGAATAGTCCAATATTACCCAGTGACAGTCTGGGATGTGTTTACTATCACGCTGACGTGAAATGAGTCTGGCTAAACAAGAGGTTTCGATGTTAGAGCAGCCTGAAAAAGAGTTACAATATGTCTTTAATTAGCAGCCTGAAAAAAAGTTGAAATATAGCTTTAAGTGGACAATTAAACCTTTAATTTTTAAATCCTATATCAGAATAGTCCATTATTACCCAGTGACAGTCTGGGATGTGTTTACTATCACCCTGAGGTGAAATGAGTCTGGCTAAACAGGAGGTTTCGATGTTAGATCAGCCTGAAAAAGAGATACAATATGCCTTTAATTAGAAGCCAAAATATAGCCAAAATATAGATTTAATTGGACATTTAACAATTAAATTTTTAAATCCAGTATCAGAATAGTCCAATATTACCCAGTGACAGTCTGGGATGTGTATACTATCATGCTGATGTGAAATGAGTCTGGCTAAACAGGAGGTTTCGATGTTAGATCAGCCTGAAAAAGAGTTACAATATGGCTTCAATTAGAAGCCTGAAAAAGAGTTGAAATATAGTTTTGGGTGGACATTTAAACCTTTAATGTTTAAGTCCTATATCAGAATAGTCCAATATTACCCAGTGACAGTCTGGGATGTGTTTACTATCACCCTGAGGTGAAATGAGTCTGGCTAAACAGGAGGTTTTGATGTTAGAGAAGCCTGAAAAAGAGTTACAATATGGTTTCAATTAAAAGCCTAAAAAAGAGTTGAAATATAGCTTTGGGTGGACATTTAAACCTTTAATTTTTAAATCCTATATCAGAATAGTCCAATATTACCCAGTGACAGTCTGGGATGTGTATACTATCACCCTGATGTGAAATGAGCCTGTCTAAACAGGAGGTTTCAATGTTAGATCAGCCTGAACAAGAGATACAATATGCCTTTAATTAGAAGCCAAAATATAGCCAAAATATAGCTTTAAGTGGACATTTAAACCTTTAATCTTAAAATCCTATATCAGAATAGTCCAATATTACCCAGTGACAGTCTGGGATGTGTATACTATCACCCTGACGTGAAATGAGTCTGGCTAAACAGGAGGTTTCGATGTTAGATCAGCCTGAAAAAGAGTTACAATATGTCTTTAATTAGCAGCCTGAAAAAGATTTGAAATATAGCTTTGGTTGGACATTTAAACCTTTAATTTTAAAATCCTATATCAGATTATTCCAATATTACCCAGTGACAGTCTGGGATGTGTATACTATCACCCTGATGTGAAATGAGTCTGGCTAAACAGGAGGTTTCGATTTTAGAGCAGCCTGAAAAAGCGATACAATATGTATTTAATTAGAAGCCAAAATATAGCCAAAATATAGCTTTAAGTGGACATTTAAACCTTTAATCTTAAAATCCTATATCAGAATAGTCCAATATTACCCAGTGACAGTCTGGGATGTGTATACTATCACCCTGACGTGAAATGAGTCTGGCTAAACAGGAGGTTTCGATGTTAGATCAGCCTGAAAAAGAGTTACAATATGTCTTTAATTAGCAGCCTGAAAAAGAGTTGAAATATAGCTTTGGTTGGACATTTAAACCTTTAATTTTTTAATCCTATATCAGAATAGTCCAATATTACCCAGTGACAGTCTGGGATGTGTTTACTATCACGCTGACGTGAAATGAGTCTGGCTAAACAAGAGGTTTCATTGTTAGAGCAGCCTGAAAAAGAGTTACAATATGTCTTTAATTAGCAGCCTGAAAAAAAGTTGAAATATAGCTTTAAGTGGACAATTAAACCTTTAATTTTTAAATCCTATATCAGAATAGTCCATTATTACCCAGTGACAGTCTGGGATGTGTTTACTATCACCCTGAGGTGAAATGAGTCTGGCTAAACAGGAGGTTTCGATGTTAGATCAGCCTGAAAAAGAGATACAATATGCCTTTAATTAGAAGCCAAAATATAGCCAAAATATAGATTTAATTGGACATTTAACAATTTAATTTTTAAATCCAGTATCAGAATAGTCCAATATTACCCAGTGACAGTCTGGGATGTGTATACTATCATCCTGATGTGAAATGAGTCTGGCTAAACAGGAGGTTTCGATGTTAGAGCAGCCTGAAAAAGAGTTACAATATGGCTTCAATTAGAAGCCTGAAAAACAATTGAAATATAGTTTTGGGTGGAGATTTAAACCTTTAATTTTTAAATCCTATATCAGAATAGTCCAATATTACCCAGTGACAGTCTGGGATGTGTTTACTATCACGCTGACGTGAAATGAGTCTGGCTAAACAAGAGGTTTCGATGTTAGAGCAGCCTGAAAAAGAGTTACAATATGTCTTTAATTAGCAGCCTGAAAAAAAGTTGAAATATAGCTTTAAGTGGACATTTAAACCTTTAATTTAAAAATCCTATATCAGAATATTCCAATATTACCCAGTGACAGTCTGGGATGTGTATACTATCACCCTGAGGTGAAATGAGTCTGGCTAAACAGGAGGTTTCGATGTTAGATCAGCCTGAAAAAGAGATACAATATGCCTTTAATTAGAAGCCAAAATATAGCCAAAATATAGATTTAATTGGACATTTAACAATTTAATTTTTAAATCCAGTATCTGAATAGTCCAATATTACCCAGTGACAGTCTGGGATGTGTATACTATCATCCTGATGTGAAATGAGTCTGGCTAAACAGGAGGTTTCGATGTTAGAGCAGCCTGAAAAAGAGTTACAATATGGCTTCAATTAGAAGCCTGAAAAAGAATTGAAATATAGTTTTGGGTGGACATTTAAACCTTTAATTTTTAAATCCTATATCAGAATAGTCCAATATTACCCAGTGACAGTCTGGGATGTGTTTACTATCACGCTGACGTGAAATGAGTCTGGCTAAACAAGAGGTTTCGATGTTAGAGCAGCCTGAAAAAGAGTTACAATATGTCTTTAATTAGCAGCCTGAAAAAAAGTTGAAATATAGCTTTAAGTGGACATTTAAACCTTTAATTTAAAAATCCTATATCAGAATATTCCAATATTACCCAGTGACAGTCTGGGATGTGTATACTATCACCCTGAGGTGAAATGAGTCTGGCTAAACAGGAGGTTTCGATGTTAGATCAGCCTGAAAAAGAGATACAATATGCCTTTAATTAGAAGCCAAAATATAGCCAAAATATAGATTTAATTGGACATTTAACAATTTAATTTTTAAATCCAGTATCAGAATAGTCCAATATTACCCAGTGACAGTCTGGGATGTGTATACTATCATCCTGATGTGAAATGAGTCTGGCTAAACAGGAGGTTTCGATGTTAGAGCAGCCTGAAAAAGAGTTACAATATGGCTTCAATTAGAAGCCTGAAAAAGAATTGAAATATAGTTTTGGGTGGACATTTAAACCTTTAATTTTTAAATCCTATATCAGAATAGTCCAATATTACCCAGTGACAGTCTGGGATGTGTATACTATCACCCTGATGTGAAATGAGCCTGTCTAAACAGGAGGTTTCAATGTTACAGCAGCCTAAAAAGAGTTACAATATGTCTTTAATTAGCAGCCTGAAAAAAAGTTGAAATATAGCTTTAAGTGGACATTTAAACCTTTAATTTTAGAATCATATATCAGAATAGTCCAATATTACCCAGTGACAGTCTGGGATGTGTATACTATCACCCTGATGTGAAATGAGCCTGTCTAAACAGGAGGTTTCAATGTTACAGCAGCCTAAAAAGAGTTACAATATGTCTTTAATTAGCAGCCTGAAAAAAAGTTGAAATATAGCTTTAAGTGGACATTTAAACCTTTAATTTTAGAATCATATATCAGAATAGTCCAATATTACCCAGTGACAGTCTGGGATGTGTATACTATCACCCTGATGTGAAATGAGTCTGGCTAAACAGGAGGTTTCGATGTTAGATCAGCCTGAACAAGAAATACAATATGCCTTTAATTAGAAGCCAAAATATAGCCAAAATATAGCTTTAAGTGGACATTTAAACCTTTAATCTTAAAATCCTATATCGGAATAGTCCAATATTACCCAGTGACAGTCTGGGATGTGTATACTATCATCCTGATGTGAAATGAGTCTGGCTAAACAGGAGGTTTCGATGTTAGATCAGCCTGAAAAAGAGTTACAATATGGCTTCAATTAGAAGCCTGAAAAAGAGTTGAAATATAGTTTTGGGTGGACATTTAAACCTTTAATGTTTAAGTCCTATATCAGAATAGTCCAATATTACCCAGTGACAGTCTGGGATGTGTTTACTATCACCCTGAGGTGAAATGAGTCTGGCTAAACAGGAGGTTTTGATGTTAGAGAAGCCTGAAAAAGAGTTACAATATGGTTTCAATTAAAAGCCTAAAAAAGAGTTGAAATATAGCTTTGGGTGGACATTTAAACTTTTAATTTTTAAATCCTATATCAGAATAGTCCAATATTACCCAGTGACAGTCTGGGATGTGTATACTATCACCCTGATGTGAAATGAGCCTGTCTAAACAGGAGGTTTCAATGTTAGATCAGCCTGAACAAGAGATACAATATGCCTTTAATTAGAAGCCAAAATATAGCCAAAATATAGCTTTAAGTGGACATTTAAACCTTTAATCTTAAAATCCTATATCAGAATAGTCCAATATTACCCAGTGACAGTCTGGGATGTGTATACTATCACCCTGACGTGAAATGAGTCTGGCTAAACAGGAGGTTTCGATGTTAGATCAGCCTGAAAAAGAGTTACAATATGTCTTTAATTAGCAGCCTGAAAAAGATTTGAAATATAGCTTTGGTTGGACATTTAAACCTTTAATTTTAAAATCCTATATCAGAATATTCCAATATTACCCAGTGACAGTCTGGGATGTGTATACTATCACCCTGATGTGAAATGAGTCTGGCTAAACAGGAGGTTTCGATTTTAGAGCAGCCTGAAAAAGCGATACAATATGTATTTAATTAGAAGCCAAAATATAGCCAAAATATAGCTTTAAGTGGACATTTAAACCTTTAATCTTAAAATCCTATATCAGAATAGTCCAATATTACCCAGTGACAGTCTGGGATGTGTATACTATCACCCTGACGTGAAATGAGTCTGGCTAAACAGGAGGTTTCGATGTTAGATCAGCCTGAAAAAGAGTTACAATATGTCTTTAATTAGCAGCCTGAAAAAGAGTTGAAATATAGCTTTGGTTGGACATTTAAACCTTTAATTTTTTAATCCTATATCAGAATAGTCCAATATTACCCAGTGACAGTCTGGGATGTGTTTACTATCACGCTGACGTGAAATGAGTCTGGCTAAACAAGAGGTTTCATTGTTAGAGCAGCCTGAAAAAGAGTTACAATATGTCTTTAATTAGCAGCCTGAAAAAAAGTTGAAATATAGCTTTAAGTGGACAATTAAACCTTTAATTTTTAAATCCTATATCAGAATAGTCCATTATTACCCAGTGACAGTCTGGGATGTGTTTACTATCACCCTGAGGTGAAATGAGTCTGGCTAAACAGGAGGTTTCGATGTTAGATCAGCCTGAAAAAGAGATACAATATGCCTTTAATTAGAAGCCAAAATATAGCCAAAATATAGATTTAATTGGACATTTAACAATTTAATTTTTAAATCCAGTATCAGAATAGTCCAATATTACCCAGTGACAGTCTGGGATGTGTATACTATCATCCTGATGTGAAATGAGTCTGGCTAAACAGGAGGTTTCGATGTTAGAGCAGCCTGAAAAAGAGTTACAATATGGCTTCAATTAGAAGCCTGAAAAAGAATTGAAATATAGTTTTGGGTGGACATTTAAACCTTTAATTTTTAAATCCTATATCAGAATAGTCCAATATTACCCAGTGACAGTCTGGGATGTGTTTACTATCACCCTGATGTGAAATGAGCCTGTCTAAACAGGAGGTTTCAATGTTACAGCAGCCTAAAAAGAGTTACAATATGTCTTTAATTAGCAGCCTGAAAAAAAGTTGAAATATAGCTTTAAGTGGACATTTAAACCTTTAATTTTAGAATCATATATCAGAATAGTCCAATATTACCCAGTGACAGTCTGGGATGTGTATACTATCACCCTGATGTGAAATGAGTCTGGCTAAACAGGAGGTTTCGATGTTAGATCAGCCTGAACAAGAAATACAATATGCCTTTAATTAGAAGCCAAAATATAGCCAAAATATAGCTTGAAGTGGACATTTAAACCTTTAATCTTAAAATCCTATATCGGAATAGTCCAATATTACCCAGTGACAGTCTGGGATGTGTATACTATCATCCTGATGTGAAATGAGTCTGGCTAAACATGAGGTTTCGATGTTAGAGCAGCCTGAAAAAGAGTTACAATATGGCTTCAATTAGAAGCCTGAAAAAGAATTGAAATATAGTTTTGGGTGGACATTTAAACCTTTAATGTTTAAGTCCTATATCAGAATAGTCCAATATTACCCAGTGACAGTCTGGGATGTGTTTACTATCACCCTGAGGTGAAATGAGTCTGGCTAAACAGGAGGTTTCGATGTTAGAGCAGCCTGAAAAAGAGTTACAATATGGTTTCAATTAAAAGCCTGAAAAAGAGTTGAAATATAGCTTTGGGTGGACATTTAAACCTTTAATTTTTAAATCCTATATCAGAATAGTCCAATATTACCCAGTGACAGTCTGGGATGTGTATACTATCACCCTGATGTGAAATGACCCTGTCTAAACAGGAGGTTTCAATGTTACAGCAGCCTAAAAAAGAGTTAAAATATGTCTTTAATTAGCAGCCTGAAAAAAAGTTGAAATATAGCTTTAAGTGGACATTTAAACCTTTAATTTTAAAATCCTATATCAGAATATTCCAATATTACCCAGTGACAGTCTGGGATGTGTATACTATCACCCTGTTGTGAAATGAGTCTGGCTAAACAGGAGGTTTCGATTTTAGAGCAGCCTGAAAAAGCGATACAATATGTATTTAATTAGAAGCCAAAATATAGCCAAAATATAGCTTTAAGTGGACATTTAAACCTTTAATCTTAAAATCCTATATCAGAATAGTCCAATATTACCCAGTGACAGTCTGGGATGTGTATACTATCACCCTGACGTGAAATGAGTCTGGCTAAACAGGAGGTTTCGATGTTAGATCAGCCTGAAAAAGAGTTACAATATGTCTTTAATTAGCAGCCTGAAAAAGAGTTGAAATATAGCTTTGGTTGGACATTTAAACCTTTAATTTTTTAATCCTATATCAGAATAGTCCAATATTACCCAGTGACAGTCTGGGATGTGTTTACTATCACGCTGACGTGAAATGAGTCTGGCTAAACAAGAGGTTTCGATGTTAGAGCAGCCTGAAAAAGAGTTACAATATGTCTTTAATTAGCAGCCTGAAAAAAAGTTGAAATATAGCTTTAAGTGGACAATTAAACCTTTAATTTTTAAATCCTATATCAGAATAGTCCATTATTACCCAGTGACAGTCTGGGATGTGTTTACCATCACCCTGAGGTGAAATGAGTCTGGCTAAACAGGAGGTTTCGATGTTAGATCAGCCTGAAAAAGAGATACAATATGCCTTTAATTAGAAGCCTGAAAAAGAATTGAAATATAGTTTTGGGTGGACATTTAAACCTTTAATTTTTAAATCCTATATCAGAATAGTCCAATATTACCCAGTGACAGTCTGGGATGTGTTTACTATCACCCTGAGGTGAAATGAGTCTGGCTAAACAGGAGGTTTCGATGTTAGAGCAGCCTGAAAAAGAGTTACAATATGGCTTCAATTAAAAGCCTGAAAAAGAGTTGAAATATAGCTTTGGGTGGACATTTAAACCTTTAATTTTTAAATCCTATATCAGAATAGTCCAATATTACCCAGTGACAGTCTGGGATGTGTATACTATCACCCTGATGTGAAATGAGCCTGTCTAAACAGGAGGTTTCAATGTTACAGCAGCCTAAAAAGAGTTACAATATGTCTTTAATTAGCAGCCTGAAAAAAAGTTGAAATATAGCTTTAAGTGGACATTTAAACCTTTAATTTTAGAATCATATATCAGAATAGTCCAATATTACCCAGTGACAGTCTGGGATGTGTATACTATCACCCTGATGTGAAATGAGTCTGGCTAAACAGGAGGTTTCGATGTTAGATCAGCCTGAACAAGAGATACAATATGCCTTTAATTAGAAGCCAAAATATAGCCAAAATATAGCTTTAAGTGGACATTTAAACCTTTAATCTTAAAATCCTATATCGGAATAGTCCAATATTACCCAGTGACAGTCTGGGATGTGTATACTATCACCCTGACGTGAAATGAGTCTGGCTAAACAGGAGGTTTCGATGTTAGATCAGCCTGAAAAAGAGTTACAATATGTCTTTAATTAGCAGCCTGAAAAAAAGTTGAAATATAGCTTTAAGTGGACAATTAAACCTTTAATTTTTAAATCCTATATCAGAATAGTCCATTATTACCCAGTGACAGTCTGGGATGTGTTTACTATCACCCTGAGGTGAAATGAGTCTGGCTAAACAGGAGGTTTCGATGTTAGATCAGCCTGAAAAAGAGATACAATATGCCTTTAATTAGAAGCCAAAATATAGCCAAAATATAGATTTAATTGGACATTTAACAATTTAATTTTTAAATCCAGTATCAGAATAGTCCAATATTACCCAGTGACAGTCTGGGATGTGTATACTATCATCCTGATGTGAAATGAGTCTGGCTAAACAGGAGGTTTCGATGTTAGAGCAGCCTGAAAAAGAGTTACAATATGGCTTCAATTAGAAGCCTGAAAAAGAATTGAAATATAGTTTTGGGTGGACATTTAAACCTTTAATTTTTAAATCCTATATCAGAATAGTCCAATATTACCCAGTGACAGTCTGGGATGTGTTTACTATCACCCTGAGGTGAAATGAGTCTGGCTAAACAGGAGGTTTCGATGTTAGAGCAGCCTGAAAAAGAGTTACAATATGGCTTCAATTAAAAGCCTGAAAAAGAGTTGAAATATAGCTTTGGGTGGACATTTAAACCTTTAATTTTTAAATCCTATATCAGAATAGTCCAATATTACCCAGTGACAGTCTGGGATGTGTATATTATCACCCTGATGTGAAATGAGCCTGTCTAAACAGGAGGTTTCAATGTTACAGCAGCCTAAAAAGAGTTACAATATGTCTTTAATTAGCAGCCTGAAAAAAAGTTGAAATATAGCTTTAAGTGGACATTTAAACCTTTAATTTTAGAATCATATATCAGAATAGTCCAATATTACCCAGTGACAGTCTGGGATGTGTATACTATCACCCTGATGTGAAATGAGTCTGGCTAAACAGGAGGTTTCGATGTTAGATCAGCCTGAACAAGAAATACAATATGCCTTTAATTAGAAGCCAAAATATAGCCAAAATATAGCTTTAAGTGGACATTTAAACCTTTAATCTTAAAATCCTATATCGGAATAGTCCAATATTACCCAGTGACAGTCTGGGATGTGTATACTATCACCCTGACGTGAAATGATTCTGGCTAAACAGGAGGTTTCGATGTTAGATCAGCCTGAAAAAGAGTTACAATATGGCTTCAATTAGAAGCCTGAAAAAGAGTTGAAATATAGTTTTGGGTGGACATTTAAACCTTTAATGTTTAAGTCCTATATCAGAATAGTCCAATATTACCCAGTGACAGTCTGGGATGTGTTTACTATCACCCTGAGGTGAAATGAGTCTGGCTAAACAGGAGGTTTCGATGTTAGAGAAGCCTGAAAAAGAGTTACAATATGGTTTCAATTAAAAGCCTGAAAAAGAGTTGAAATATAGCTTTGGGTGGACATTTAAACCTTTAATTTTTAAATCCTATATCAGAATAGTCCAATATTACCCAGTGACAGTCTGGGATGTGTATATTATCACCCTGATGTGAAATGAGCCTGTCTAAACAGGAGGTTTCAATGTTACAGCAGCCTAAAAAGAGTTACAATATGTCTTTAATTAGCAGCCTGAAAAAAAGTTGAAATATAGCTTTAAGTGGACATTTAAACCTTTAATTTTAGAATCATATATCAGAATAGTCCAATATTACCCAGTGACAGTCTGGGATGTGTATACTATCACCCTGATGTGAAATGAGTCTGGCTAAACAGGAGGTTTCGATGTTAGATCAGCCTGAACAAGAAATACAATATGCCTTTAATTAGAAGCCAAAATATAGCCAAAATATAGCTTTAAGTGGACATTTAAACCTTTAATCTTAAAATCCTATATCGGAATAGTCCAATATTACCCAGTGACAGTCTGGGATGTGTATACTATCACCCTGACGTGAAATGATTCTGGCTAAACAGGAGGTTTCGATGTTAGATCAGCCTGAAAAAGAGTTACAATATGGCTTCAATTAGAAGCCTGAAAAAGAGTTGAAATATAGTTTTGGGTGGACATTTAAACCTTTAATGTTTAAGTCCTATATCAGAATAGTCCAATATTACCCAGTGACAGTCTGGGATGTGTTTACTATCACCCTGAGGTGAAATGAGTCTGGCTAAACAGGAGGTTTCGATGTTAGAGAAGCCTGAAAAAGAGTTACAATATGGTTTCAATTAAAAGCCTGAAAAAGAGTTGAAATATAGCTTTGGGTGGACATTTAAACCTTTAATTTTTAAATCCTATATCAGAATAGTCCAATATTACCCAGTGACAGTCTGGGATGTGTATACTATCACCCTGATGTGAAATGAGCCTGTCTAAACAGGAGGTTTCAATGTTAGATCAGCCTGAACAAGAGATACAATATGCCTTTAATTAGAAGCCAAAATATAGCCAAAATATAGCTTTAAGTGGACATTTAAACCTTTAATCTTAAAATCCTATATCAGAATAGTCCAATATTACCCAGTGACAGTCTGGGATGTGTATACTATCACCCTGAAGTGAAATGAGCCTGTCTAAACAGGAGGTTTCAATGTTACAGCAGCCTAAAAAGAGTTACAATATGTCTTTAATTAGCAGCCTGAAAAAAAGTTGAAATATAGCTTTAAGTGGACATTTAAACCTTTAATTTTAGAATCATATATCAGAATAGTCCAATATTACCCAGTGACAGTCTGGGATGTGTATACTATCACCCTGATGTGAAATGAGTCTGGCTAAACAGGAGGTTTCGATGTTAGATCAGCCTGAACAAGAAATACAATATGGCTTCAATTAGAAGCCTGAAAAAGAGTTGAAATAAAGTTTTGGGTGGACATTTAAACCTTTAATGTTTAAGTCCTATATCAGAATAGTCCAATATTACCCAGTGACAGTCTGGGATGTGTTTACTATCACCCTGAGGTGAAATGAGTCTGGCTAAACAGGAGGTTTCGATGTTAGAGAAGCCTGAAAAAGAGTTACAATATGGTTTCAATTAAAAGCCTGAAAAAGAGTTGAAATATAGCTTTGGGTGGACATTTAAACCTTTAATTTTTAAATCCTATATCAGAATAGTCCAATATTACCCAGTGACAGTCTGGGATGTGTATACTATCACCCTGATGTGAAATGAGTCTGGCTAAACAGGAGGTTTCGATGTTAGATCAGCCTGAACAAGAGATACAATATGCCTTTAATTAGAAGCCAAAATATAGCCAAAATATAGCTTTAAGTGGACATTTAAACCTTTAATCTTAAAATCCTATATCAGAATAGTCCTATATTACCCAGTGACAGTCTGGGATGTGTATACTATCACCCTGATGTGAAATGAGTCTGGCTAAACAGGAGGTTTCGATGTTAGATCAGCCTGAAAAAGAGTTACAATATGGCTTCAATTAGAAGCCTGAAAAAGAGTTGAAATATAGCTTTAAGTGGACATTTAAACCTTTAATTTTAAAATCCTATAGCAGAATATTCCAATATTACCCAGTGACAGTCTGGGATGTGTATACTATCACCCTGATGTGAAATGAGTCTGGCTAAACAAGAGGTTTCGATGTTAGATCAGCCTGAAAAAGAGATACAATATGCCTTTAATTAGAAGCCAAAATATAGCCAAAATATAGATTTAATTGGACATTTAACACTTTAATTTTTAAATCCTGTATCAGAATAGTCCAATATTACCCAGTGACAGTTTGGGATGTGTATACTATCATCCTGATGTGAAATGAGTCTGGCTAAACAAGAGGTTTCGATGTTAGAGCAGCCTGAAAAAGAGTTACAATATGGCTTCAATTAGAAGCCTGAAAAAGAGTTGAAATATAGCTTTGGGTGAACATTTAAACCTTTAGTTTTTAATTCCTATATCAGAGTAGTCCAATATTACCCAGTGACAGTCTGGGATGTGTTTACTATCACCCTGACGTGAAATGAGTCTGGCTAAACAAGAGGTTTCGATGTTAGAGCAGCCTGAAAAAGAGTTACAATATGTCTTTAATTAGCAGCCTGAAAAAGATTTGAAATATAGCTTTGGTTGGACATTTAAACCTTTAATTTTTAAATCCTATATCAGAATAGTCCAATATTACCCAGTGACAGTCTGGGATGTGTTTACTATCACCCTGATGTGAAATGAGCCTGTCTAAACAGGAGGTTTCAATGTTATAGCAGCCTAAAAAAAAGTTAAAATATGTCTTTAATTAGCAGCCTGAAAAAGAGTTGAAATATAGCTTTGGGTGGACATTTAAACATTTAATTTTTAAATCCTGTATCAGAATAGTCCAATATTACCCAGTGACAGTCTGGGATGTGTATACTATCATCCTGATGTGAAATGAGTCTGGCTAAACAGGAGGTTTCGATGTTAGAGCAGCCTGAAAAAGAGTTACAATATGTCTTTAATTAGCAGCCTGAAAAAAAGTTGAAATATATCTTTAAGTGGACATTTAAACCTTTAATTTTAAAATCATATATCAGAATATTCCAATATTACCCAGTGACAGTCTGGGATGTGTATACTATCACCCTGATGTGAAATGAGTCTGGCTAAACAGGAGGTTTCGATGTTAGAGCAGCCTGAAAAAGAGTTACAATATGTCTTCAATTAGAAGCCTGAAAAAGAGTTGAAATATAGTTTTGGGTGGACATTTAAACCTTTAATTTTTAAATCCTATATCAGAATAGTCCAATATTACCCAGTGACAGTCTGGGATGTGTTTACTATCACCCTGAGGTGAAATGAGTCTGGCTAAACAGGAGGTTTCGATGTTAGAGCAGCCTGAAAAAGAGTTACAATATGGCTTCAATTAGAAGCCTGAAAAAGAGTTGAAATATAGCTTTGGGTGGACATTTAAACCTTTAATTTTTAAATCCTACATCAGAATAGTCCAATATTACCCAGTGACAGTCTGGGATGTGTATACTATCACCCTGATGTGAAATGAGCCTGTCTAAACAGGAGGTTTCAATGTTATAGCAGCCTAAAAAAGAGTTAAAATATGTCTTTAATTAGCAGCCTGAAAAAGAGTTGAAATATAGCTTTAAGTGGACATTTAAACCTTTAATTTTCAAATCCTATATCAGAATATTCCAATATTACCCAGTGACAGTCTGGGATGTGTATACTATCACCCTGATGTGAAATGAGTCTGGCTAAACAAGAGGTTTCGATGTTAGAGCAGCCTGAAAAAGAGTTACAATATGGCTTCAATTAGAAGCCTGAAAAAGAGTTGAAATATTGCTTTGGGTGAACATTTAAACCTTTAATTTTTAATTCCTATATCAGAATAGTCCAATATTACCCAGTGACAGTCTGGGATGTGTATACTATCACCCTGATGTGAAATGAGTCTGGCTAAACAGGAGGTTTCGATGTTAGATCAGCCTGAACAAGAGATACAATATGCCTTTAATTAGAAGCCAAAATATAGCCAAAATATAGCTTTAAGTGGACATTTAAACCTTTAATCTTAAAATCCTATATCAGAATAGTCCTATATTACCCAGTGACAGTCTGGGATGTGTATACTATCACCCTGATGTGAAATGAGTCTGGCTAAACAGGAGGTTTCGATGTTAGATCAGCCTGAAAAAGAGTTACAATATGGCTTCAATTAGAAGCCTGAAAAAGAGTTGAAATATAGCTTTAAGTGGACATTTAAACCTTTAATTTTAAAATCCTATAGCAGAATATTCCAATATTACCCAGTGACAGTCTGGGATGTGTATACTATCACCCTGATGTGAAATGAGTCTGGCTAAACAAGAGGTTTCGATGTTAGAGCAGCCTGAAAAAGAGTTACAATATGGCTTCAATTAGAAGCCTGAAAAAGAGTTGAAATATAGCTTTGGGTGAACATTTAAACCTTTAGTTTTTAATTCCTATATCAGAGTAGTCCAATATTACCCAGTGACAGTCTGGGATGTGTTTACTATCACCCTGACGTGAAATGAGTCTCGCTAAACAAGAGGTTTCGATGTTAGAGCAGCCTGAAAAAGAGTTACAATATGTCTTTAATTAGCAGCCTGAAAAAGATTTGAAATATAGCTTTGGTTGGACATTTAAACCTTTAATTTTTAAATCCTATATCAGAATAGTCCAATATTACCCAGTGACAGTCTGGGATGTGTTTACTATCACCCTGATGTGAAATGAGCCTGTCTAAACAGGAGGTTTCAATGTTATAGCAGCCTAAAAAAAAGTTAAAATATGTCTTTAATTAGCAGCCTGAAAAAGAGTTGAAATATAGCTTTGGGTGGACATTTAAACATTTAATTTTTAAATCCTGTATCAGAATAGTCCAATATTACCCAGTGACAGTCTGGGATGTGTATACTATCATCCTGATGTGAAATGAGTCTGGCTAAACAGGAGGTTTCGATGTTAGAGCAGCCTGAAAAAGAGTTACAATATGTCTTTAATTAGCAGCCTGAAAAAAAGTTGAAATATATCTTTAAGTGGACATTTAAACCTTTAATTTTAAAATCATATATCAGAATATTCCAATATTACCCAGTGACAGTCTGGGATGTGTATACTATCACCCTGATGTGAAATGAGTCTGGCTAAACAGGAGGTTTCGATGTTAGAGCAGCCTGAAAAAGAGTTACAATATGGCTTCAATTAGAAGCCTGAAAAAGAGTTGAAATATAGTTTTGGGTGGACATTTAAACCTTTAATTTTTAAATCCTATATCAGAATAGTCCAATATTACCCAGTGACAGTCTGGGATGTGTTTACTATCACCCTGAGGTGAAATGAGTCTGGCTAAACAGGAGGTTTCGATGTTAGAGCAGCCTGAAAAAGAGTTACAATATGGCTTCAATTAGAAGCCTGAAAAAGAGTTGAAATATAGCTTTGGGTGGACATTTAAACCTTTAATTTTTAAATCCTACATCAGAATAGTCCAATATTACCCAGTGACAGTCTGGGATGTGTATACTATCACCCTGATGTGAAATGAGCCTGTCTAAACAGGAGGTTTCAATGTTATAGCAGCCTAAAAAAGAGTTAAAATATGTCTTTAATTAGCAGCCTGAAAAAGAGTTGAAATATAGCTTTAAGAGGACATTTAAACCTTTAATTTTCAAATCCTATATCAGAATATTCCAATATTACCCAGTGACAGTCTGGGATGTGTATACTATCACCCTGATGTGAAATGAGTCTGGCTAAACAAGAGGTTTCGATGTTAGAGCAGCCTGAAAAAGAGTTACAATATGGCTTCAATAAGAAGCCTGAAAAAGAGTTGAAATATTGCTTTGGGTGAACATTTAAACCTTTAATTTTTAATTCCTATATCAGAATAGTCCAATATTACCCAGTGACAGTCTGGGATGTGTATACTATCACCCTGACGTGCAATGAGTCTGGCTAAACAAGAGGTTTCGATGTTAGAGCAGCCTGAAAAAGAGTTACAATATGTCTTTAATTAGCAGCCTGAAAAAAAGTTGAAATATAGCTTTAAGTGGACATTTAAACCTTTAATTTTAAAATCCTATATCAGAATATTCCAATATTACCCAGTGACAGTCTGGGATGTGTATACTATCACCCTGATGTGAAATGAGTCTGGCTAAACAAGAGGTTTCGATGTTAGATCAGCCTGAAAAAGAGATACAATATGCCTTTAATTAGAAGCCAAAATATAGCCAAAATATAGATTTAATTGGACATTTAACACTTTAATTTTTAAATCCTGTATCAGAATAGTCCAATATTACCCAGTGACAGTTTGGGATGTGTTTACTATCACCCTGAGGTGAAATGAGTCTGGCTAAACAGGAGGTTTCGATGTTAGATCAGCCTGAAAAAGAGATACAATATGTATTTAATTAGAAGCCAAAATATAGCCAAAATATAGCTTTAAGTGGACATTTAAACCTTTAATCTTAAAATCCTATATCAGAATAGTCCTATATTACCCAGTGACAGTCTGGGATGTGTATACTATCACCCTGATGTGAAATGAGTCTGGCTAAACAGGAGGTTTCGATGTTAGATCAGCCTGAAAAAGAGATACAATATGCCTTTAATTAGAAGCCAAAATATAGCCAAAATATAGATTTAATTGGACATTTAACAATTTAATTTTTAAATCCTGTATCAGAATAGTCCAATCTTACCCAGTGACAGTCTGGGATGTGTATACTATCACCCTGATGTGAAATGAGTCTGGCTAAACAAGAGGTTTCGATGTTAGAGCAGCCTGAAAAAGAGTTACAATATGGCTTCAATTAGAAGCCTGAAAAAGAGTTGAAATATAGCTTTGGGTGAACAATTAAACCTTTAATTTTTAATTCCTATATCAGAATAGTCCAATATTACCCAGTGACAGTCTGGGATGTGTATACTATCACCCTGATGTGAAATGAGTCTGGCTAAACAAGAGGTTTCGATGTTAGAGCAGCCTGAAAAAGAGTTACAATATGGCTTCAATTAGAAGCCTGAAAAAGAGTTGAAATATAGCTTTGGGTGAACATTTAAACCTTTAATTTTTAATTCCTATATCAGAATAGTCCAATATTACCCAGTGACAATCTGGGATGTGTATACTATCACCCTGACGTGCAATGAGTCTGGCTAAACAAGAGGTTTCGATGTTAGAGCATCCTGAAAAAGAGTTACAATATGTCTTTAATTAGCAGCCTGAAAAAAAGTTGAAATATAGCTTTAAGTGGACATTTAAACCTTTAATTTTAAAATCCTATATCAGAATATTCCAATATTACCCAGTGACAGTCTGGGATGTGTCTACTATCACCCTGATGTGAAATGAGTCTGGCTAAACAAGAGGTTTCGATGTTAGATCAGCCTGAAAAAGAGATACAATATGCCTTTAATTAGAAACCAAAATATAGCCAAAATATAGATTTAATTGGACATTTAACACTTTAATTTTTAAATCCTGTATCAGAATAGTCCAATATTACCCAGTGACAGTCTGGGATGTGTATACTATCACCCTGACGTGAAATGAGTCTGGCTAAACAAGAGGTTTCGATGTTAGAGCAGCCTAAAAAAGAGTTAAAATATGTCTTTAATTAGCAGCCTGAAAAAGAGTTGAAATATAGCTTTGGGTGGACATTTAAACATTTAATTTTTAAATCCTGTATCAGAATAGTCCAATATTACCCAGTGACAGTCTGGGATGTGTATACTATCATCCTGATCTGAAATGAGTCTGGCTATACAGGAGGTTTCGATGTTAGAGCAGCCTGAAAAAGAGTTACAATATGTCTTTAATTAGCAGCCTGAAAAAAAGTTGAAATATAGCTTTAAGTGGACATTTAAACCTTTAACTTTAAAATCATATATCAGAATATTCCAATATTACCCAGTGACAGTCTGGGATGTGTATACTATCACCCTGATGTGAAAGGAGTCTGGCTAAACAGGAGGTTTCGATGTTAGATCAGCCTGAAAAAGAGATACAATTTGCCTTTAATTAGAAGCCAAAATATAGCCAAAATATAGATTTAATTGGATATTTAACAATTTAATTTTTAAATCCAGTATCAGAATAGTCCAATATTACCCAGTGACAGTCTGGGATGTGTATACTATCATCCTGATGTGAAATGAGTCTGGCTAAACAGGAGGTTTCGATGTTAGAGCAGCCTGAAAAAGAGTTACAATATGGCTTCAATTAGAAGCCTGAAAAATAATTGAAATATAGTTTTGGGTGGACATTTAAACCTTTAATTTTTAAATCCTATATCAGAATAGTCCAATATTACCCAGTGACAGTCTGGGATGTGTTTACTATCACCCTGAGGTGAAATGAGTCTGGCTAAACAGGAGGTTTCGATGTTAGAGCAGCCTGAAAAAGAGTTACAATATGGCTTCAATTAAAAGCCTGAAAAATAGTTGAAATATAGCTTTGGGTGGACATTTAAACCTATATTTTTTAAATCCTATATCAGAATAGTCCAATATTACCCAGTGACAGTCTGGGATGTGTATACTATCACCCTGATGTGAAATGAGTCTGGCTAAACAGGAGGTTTCGATGTTAGAGCAGCCTGAAAAAGAGTTACAATATGGCTTCAATTAGAAGCCTGAAAAAGAGTTGAAATATAGCTTTGGGTGGACATTTAAACCTTTAATTTTTAAATCCTACATCAGAATAGTCCAATATTACCCAGTGACAGTCTGGGATGTGTATACTATCACCCTGATGTGAAATGAGCCTGTCTAAACAGGAGGTTTCAATGTTATAGCAGCCTAAAAAAGAGTTAAAATATGTCTTTAATTAGCAGCCTGAAAAAGAGTTGAAATATAGCTTTAAGTGGACATTTAAACCTTTAATTTTCAAATCCTATATCAGAATATTCCAATATTACCCAGTGACAGTCTGGGATGTGTATACTATCACCCTGATGTGAAATGAGTCTGGCTAAACAAGAGGTTTCGATGTTAGAGCAGCCTGAAAAAGAGTTACAATATGGCTTCAATTAGAAGCCTGAAAAAGAGTTGAAATATAGCTTTGGGTGAACATTTAAACCTTTAATTTTTAATTCCTATATCAGAATAGTCCAATATTACCCAGTGACAGTCTGGGATGTGTATACTATCACCCTGATGTGAAATGAGTCTGGCTAAACAAGAGGTTTCGATGTTAGATCAGCCTGAAAAAGAGATACAATATGCCTTTAATTAGAAGCCAAAATATAGCCAAAATATAGATTTAATTGGACATTTAACACTTTAATTTTTAAATCCTGTATCAGAATAGTCCAATATTACCCAGTGACAGTTTGGGATGTGTTTACTATCACCCTGAGGTGAAATGAGTCTGGCTAAACAGGAGGTTTCGATGTTAGATCAGCCTGAAAAAGAGATACAATATGTATTTAATTAGAAGCCAAAATATAGCCAAAATATAGCTTTAAGTGGACATTTAAACCTTTAATCTTAAAATCCTATATCAGAATAGTCCTATATTACCCAGTGACAGTCTGGGATGTGTATACTATCACCCTGATGTGAAATGAGTCTGGCTAAACAGGAGGTTTCGATGTTAGATCAGCCTGAAAAAGAGATACAATATGCCTTTAATTAGAAGCCAAAATATAGCCAAAATATAGATTTAATTGGACATTTAACAATTTAATTTTTAAATCCTGTATCAGAATAGTCCAATCTTACCCAGTGACAGTCTGGGATGTGTATACTATCACCCTGATGTGAAATGAGTCTGGCTAAACAAGAGGTTTCGATGTTAGAGCAGCCTGAAAAAGAGTTACAATATGGCTTCAATTAGAAGCCTGAAAAAGAGTTGAAATATAGCTTTGGGTGAACAATTAAACCTTTAATTTTTAATTCCTATATCAGAATAGTCCAATATTACCCAGTGACAGTCTGGGATGTGTATACTATCACCCTGATGTGAAATGAGTCTGGCTAAACAAGAGGTTTCGATGTTAGAGCAGCCTGAAAAAGAGTTACAATATGGCTTCAATTAGAAGCCTGAAAAAGAGTTGAAATATAGCTTTGGGTGAACATTTAAACCTTTAATTTTTAATTCCTATATCAGAATAGTCCAATATTACCCAGTGACAATCTGGGATGTGTATACTATCACCCTGACGTGCAATGAGTCTGGCTAAACAAGAGGTTTCGATGTTAGAGCAGCCTGAAAAAGAGTTACAATATGTCTTTAATTAGCAGCCTGAAAAAAAGTTGAAATATAGCTTTAAGTGGACATTTAAACCTTTAATTTTAAAATCCTATATCAGAATATTCCAATATTACCCAGTGACAGTCTGGGATGTGTCTACTATCACCCTGATGTGAAATGAGTCTGGCTAAACAAGAGGTTTCGATGTTAGATCAGCCTGAAAAAGAGATACAATATGCCTTTAATTAGAAACCAAAATATAGCCAAAATATAGATTTAATTGGACATTTAACACTTTAATTTTTAAATCCTGTATCAGAATAGTCCAATATTACCCAGTGACAGTCTGGGATGTGTATACTATCACCCTGACGTGAAATGAGTCTGGCTAAACAAGAGGTTTCGATGTTAGAGCAGCCTAAAAAAGAGTTAAAATATGTCTTTAATTAGCAGCCTGAAAAAGAGTTGAAATATAGCTTTGGGTGGACATTTAAACATTTAATTTTTAAATCCTGTATCAGAATAGTCCAATATTACCCAGTGACAGTCTGGGATGTGTATACTATCACCCTGATGTGAAATGAGTCTGGCTAAACAAGAGGTTTCGATGTTAGATCAGCCTGAAAAAGAGATACAATATGCCTTTAATTAGAAGCCAAAATATAGCCAAAATATAGATTTAATTGGACATTTAACACTTTAATTTTTAAATCCTGTATCAGAATAGTCCAATATTACCCAGTGACAGTTTGGGATGTGTTTACTATCACCCTGAGGTGAAATGAGTCTGGCTAAACAGGAGGTTTCGATGTTAGATCAGCCTGAAAAAGAGATACAATATGTATTTAATTAGAAGCCAAAATATAGCCAAAATATAGCTTTAAGTGGACATTTAAACCTTTAATCTTAAAATCCTATATCAGAATAGTCCTATATTACCCAGTGACAGTCTGGGATGTGTATACTATCACCCTGATGTGAAATGAGTCTGGCTAAACAGGAGGTTTCGATGTTAGATCAGCCTGAAAAAGAGATACAATATGCCTTTAATTAGAAGCCAAAATATAGCCAAAATATAGATTTAATTGGACATTTAACAATTTAATTTTTAAATCCTGTATCAGAATAGTCCAATCTTACCCAGTGACAGTCTGGGATGTGTATACTATCACCCTGATGTGAAATGAGTCTGGCTAAACAAGAGGTTTCGATGTTAGAGCAGCCTGAAAAAGAGTTACAATATGGCTTCAATTAGAAGCCTGAAAAAGAGTTGAAATATAGCTTTGGGTGAACAATTAAACCTTTAATTTTTAATTCCTATATCAGAATAGTCCAATATTACCCAGTGACAGTCTGGGATGTGTATACTATCACCCTGATGTGAAATGAGTCTGGCTAAACAAGAGGTTTCGATGTTAGAGCAGCCTGAAAAAGAGTTACAATATGGCTTCAATTAGAAGCCTGAAAAAGAGTTGAAATATAGCTTTGGGTGAACATTTAAACCTTTAATTTTTAATTCCTATATCAGAATAGTCCAATATTACCCAGTGACAATCTGGGATGTGTATACTATCACCCTGACGTGCAATGAGTCTGGCTAAACAAGAGGTTTCGATGTTAGAGCAGCCTGAAAAAGAGTTACAATATGTCTTTAATTAGCAGCCTGAAAAAAAGTTGAAATATAGCTTTAAGTGGACATTTAAACCTTTAATTTTAAAATCCTATATCAGAATATTCCAATATTACCCAGTGACAGTCTGGGATGTGTCTACTATCACCCTGATGTGAAATGAGTCTGGCTAAACAAGAGGTTTCGATGTTAGATCAGCCTGAAAAAGAGATACAATATGCCTTTAATTAGAAACCAAAATATAGCCAAAATATAGATTTAATTGGACATTTAACACTTTAATTTTTAAATCCTGTATCAGAATAGTCCAATATTACCCAGTGACAGTCTGGGATGTGTATACTATCACCCTGACGTGAAATGAGTCTGGCTAAACAAGAGGTTTCGATGTTAGAGCAGCCTAAAAAAGAGTTAAAATATGTCTTTAATTAGCAGCCTGAAAAAGAGTTGAAATATAGCTTTGGGTGGACATTTAAACATTTAATTTTTAAATCCTGTATCAGAATAGTCCAATATTACCCAGTGACAGTCTGGGATGTGTATACTATCACCCTGATGTGAAATGAGTCTGGCTAAACAAGAGGTTTCGATGTTAGATCAGCCTGAAAAAGAGATACAATATGCCTTTAATTAGAAGCCAAAATATAGCCAAAATATAGATTTAATTGGACATTTAACACTTTAATTTTTAAATCCTGTATCAGAATAGTCCAATATTACCCAGTGACAGTTTGGGATGTGTTTACTATCACCCTGAGGTGAAATGAGTCTGGCTAAACAGGAGGTTTCGATGTTAGATCAGCCTGAAAAAGAGATACAATATGTATTTAATTAGAAGCCAAAATATAGCCAAAATATAGCTTTAAGTGGACATTTAAACCTTTAATCTTAAAATCCTATATCAGAATAGTCCTATATTACCCAGTGACAGTCTGGGATGTGTATACTATCACCCTGATGTGAAATGAGTCTGGCTAAACAGGAGGTTTCGATGTTAGATCAGCCTGAAAAAGAGATACAATATGCCTTTAATTAGAAGCCAAAATATAGCCAAAATATAGATTTAATTGGACATTTAACAATTTAATTTTTAAATCCTGTATCAGAATAGTCCAATCTTACCCAGTGACAGTCTGGGATGTGTATACTATCACCCTGATGTGAAATGAGTCTGGCTAAACAAGAGGTTTCGATGTTAGAGCAGCCTGAAAAAGAGTTACAATATGGCTTCAATTAGAAGCCTGAAAAAGAGTTGAAATATAGCTTTGGGTGAACAATTAAACCTTTAATTTTTAATTCCTATATCAGAATAGTCCAATATTACCCAGTGACAGTCTGGGATGTGTATACTATCACCCTGATGTGAAATGAGTCTGGCTAAACAAGAGGTTTCGATGTTAGAGCAGCCTGAAAAAGAGTTACAATATGGCTTCAATTAGAAGCCTGAAAAAGAGTTGAAATATAGCTTTGGGTGAACATTTAAACCTTTAATTTTTAATTCCTATATCAGAATAGTCCAATATTACCCAGTGACAATCTGGGATGTGTATACTATCACCCTGACGTGCAATGAGTCTGGCTAAACAAGAGGTTTCGATGTTAGAGCAGCCTGAAAAAGAGTTACAATATGTCTTTAATTAGCAGCCTGAAAAAAAGTTGAAATATAGCTTTAAGTGGACATTTAAACCTTTAATTTTAAAATCCTATATCAGAATATTCCAATATTACCCAGTGACAGTCTGGGATGTGTCTACTATCACCCTGATGTGAAATGAGTCTGGCTAAACAAGAGGTTTCGATGTTAGATCAGCCTGAAAAAGAGATACAATATGCCTTTAATTAGAAACCAAAATATAGCCAAAATATAGATTTAATTGGACATTTAACACTTTAATTTTTAAATCCTGTATCAGAATAGTCCAATATTACCCAGTGACAGTCTGGGATGTGTATACTATCACCCTGACGTGAAATGAGTCTGGCTAAACAAGAGGTTTCGATGTTAGAGCAGCCTAAAAAAGAGTTAAAATATGTCTTTAATTAGCAGCCTGAAAAAGAGTTGAAATATAGCTTTGGGTGGACATTTAAACATTTAATTTTTAAATCCTGTATCAGAATAGTCCAATATTACCCAGTGACAGTCTGGGATGTGTATACTATCATCCTGATCTGAAATGAGTCTGGCTATACAGGAGGTTTCGATGTTAGAGCAGCCTGAAAAAGAGTTACAATATGTCTTTAATTAGCAGCCTGAAAAAAAGTTGAAATATAGTTTTGGGTGGACATTTAAACCTTTAATTTTTAAATCCTATATCAGAATAGTCCAATTTTACCCAGTGACAGTCTGGGATGTGTTTACTATCACCCTGAGGTGAAATGAGTCTGGCTAAACAGGAGGTTTTGATGTTAGAGCAGCCTGAAAAAGAGTTACAATATGGCTTCAATTAGAAGCCTGAAAAAGAGTTGAAATATAGTTTTGGGTGGACATTTAAACCTTTAATTTTTAAATCCTATATCAGAATAGTCCAATATTACCCAGTGACAGTCTGGGATGTGTTTACTATCACCCTGAGGTGAAATGAGTCTGGCTAAACAGGAGGTTTCGATGTTAGGGCAGCCTGAAAAAGAGTTACAATATGGCTTCAATTAGAAGCCTGAAAAAGAGTTGAAATATAGCTTTGGGTGGACATTTAAACCTTTAATTTTTAAATCCTATATCAGAGTAGTCCAATATTACCCAGTGACAGTCTGGGATGTGTATAGTATCACCCTGATGTGAAATGAGCCTGTCTAAACAGTAGGTTTCAATGTTACAGCAGCCTAAAAAAGAGTTAAAATATGTCTTTAATTAGCAGCCTGAAAAAGAGTTGAAATATAGATTTGGGTGGACATTTAAACATTTAATTTTTAAATCCTATATCAGAATAGTCCAATATTACCCAGTGACAGTCTGGGATGTGTTTACTATCACCCTGAGGTGAAATGAGTCTGGCTAAACAGGAGGTTTCGATGTTAGGGCAGCCTGAAAAAGAGTTACAATATGGCTTCAATTAAAAGCCTGAAAAAGAGTTGAAATATAGCTTTGGGTGGACATTTAAACCTTTAATTTTTAAATCCTATATCAGAATAGTCCAATATTACCCAGTGACAGTCTGGGATGTGTATACTATCACCCTGATGTGAAATGAGCCTGTCTAAACAGTAGGTTTCAATGTTACAGCAGCCTAAAAAAGAGTTAAAATATGTCTTTAATTAGCAGCCTGAAAAAGAGTTGAAATATAGCTTTGGGTGGACATTTAAACATTTAATTTTTAAATCCTATATCAGAATATTCCAATATTACCCAGTGACAGTCTGGGATGTGTATACTATCACCCTGATTTAAAATGAGTCTGGCTAAACAGGAGGTATCGATTTTAGATCAGCCTGAAAAAGCGATACAATATGTATTTAATTAGAAGCCAAAATATAGACAAAATATAGATTTAATTGGACATTTAAGACTTTAATTTTAAAATCCTATATCAGAATAGTCCAATATTACCCAGTGACAGTCTGGGATGTGTTTACTATCACCCTGAGGTGAAATGAGTCTGGCTAAACAGGAGGTTTCGATTTTAGATCAGCCTGAAAAAGCGATACAATATGTATTTAATTAGAAGCCAAAATATAGACGAAATATAGATTTAATTGGACATTTAAGACTTTAATTTTAAAATCCTATATCAGAATAGTCCAATATTACCCAGTGACAGTCTGGGATGTGTATACTATCACCCTGATGTGAAATGAGTCTGGCTAAACAGGAGGTTTCGATGTTAGAGCAGCCTGAAAAAGAGATACAATATGGCTTCAATTAGAAGCCTGAAAAAGAGTTGAAATATAGTTTTGGGTGGACATTTAAACCTTTAATTTTTAAATCCTATATCAGAATAGTCCAATATTACCCAGTGACAGTCTGGGATGTGTTTACTATCACCCTGAGGTGAAATGAGTCTGGCTAAACAGGAGGTTTCGATGTTAGGGCAGCCTGAAAAAGAGTTACAATATGGCTTCAATTAAAAGCCTGAAAAAGAGTTGAAATATAGCTTTGGGTGGACATTTAAACCTTTAATTTTTAAATCCTATATCAGAATAGTCCAATATTACCCAGTGACAGTCTGGGATGTGTTTACTATCACCCTGAGGTGAAATGAGTCTGGCTAAACAGGAGGTTTCGATGTTAGGGCAGCCTGAAAAAGAGTTACAATATGGCTTCAATTAAAAGCCTGAAAAAGAGTTGAAATATAGCTTTGGGTGGACATTTAAACCTTTAATTTTTAAATCCTATATCAGAATAGTCCAATATTACCCAGTGACAGTCTGGGATGTGTATACTATCACCCTGATGTGAAATGAGCCTGTCTAAACAGTAGGTTTCAATGTTACAGCAGCCTAAAAAAGAGTTAAAATATGTATTTAATTAGCAGCCTGAAAAAGAGTTGAAATATAGCTTTGGGTGGACATTTAAACATTTAATTTTTAAATCCTATATCAGAATATTCCAATATTACCCAGTGACAGTCTGGGATGTGTATAATATCACCCTGAGGTGAAATGAGTCTGGCTAAACCGGAGGTTTCGATTTTAGATCAGCCTGAAAAAGCGATACAATATGTATTTAATTAGAAGCCAAAATATAGAGGAAATATAGATTTAATTGGACATTTAAGACTTTAATTTTAAAATCCTATATCAGAATAGTCCAATATTACCCAGTGACAGTCTGGGATGTGTATACTATCACCCTGATGTGAAATGAGTCTGGCTAAACAGGAGGTTTCGATGTTAGAGCAGCCTGAAAAAGAGTTACAATATGGCTTCAATTAGAAGCCTGAAAAAGAGTTGAAATATAGTTTTGGGTGGACATTTAAACCTTTAATTTTTAAATCCTATATCAGAATAGTCCAATATTACCCAGTGACAGTCTGGGATGTGTTTACTATCACCGTGAGGTGAAATGAGTCTGGCTAAACAGGAGGTTTCGATGTTAGGGCAGCCTGAAAAAGAGTTACAATATGGCTTCAATTAAAAGCCTGAAAAAGAGTTGAAATATAGCTTTGGGTGGACATTTAAACCTTTAATTTTTAAATCCTATATCAGAATAGTCCAATATTACCCAGTGACAGTCTGGGATGTGTTTACTATCACCCTGAGGTGAAATGAGTCTGGCTAAACAGGAGGTTTCGATGTTAGGGCAGCCTGAAAAAGAGTTACAATATGGCTTCAATTAAAAGCCTGAAAAAGAGTTGAAATATAGCTTTGGGTGGACATTTAAACCTTTAATTTTTAAATCCTATATCAGAATAGTCCAATATTACCCAGTGACAGTCTGGGATGTGTATACTATCACCCTGATGTGAAATGAGCCTGTCTAAACAGTAGGTTTCAATGTTACAGCAGCCTAAAAAAGAGTTAAAATATGTATTTAATTAGCAGCCTGAAAAAGAGTTGAAATATAGCTTTGGGTGGACATTTAAACATTTAATTTTTAAATCCTATATCAGAATATTCCAATATTACCCAGTGACAGTCTGGGATGTGTATACTATCACCCTGATGTGAAATGAGTCTGGCTAAACAGGAGGTATTGATTTTAGATCAGCCTGAAAAAGCGATACAATATGTATTTAATTAGAAGCCAAAATATAGACAAAATATAGATTTAATTGGACATTTAAGACTTTAATTTTAAAATCCTATATCAGAATAGTCCAATATTACCCAGTGACAGTCTGGGATGTGTATACTATCACCCTGATGTGAAATGAGTCTGGCTAAACAAGAGGTTTCGATGTTAGAGCAGCCTGAAAAAGAGTTACAATATGTCTTTAATTAGCAGCCTGAAAAAGAGTTGAAATATAGCTTTGGGTGGACATGTAAACATTTAATTTTTAAATCCTATATCAGAATATTCCAATATTACCCAGTGACAGTCTGGGATGTGTATACTATCACCCTGATGTGAAAGGAGTCTTCTAAACAGGAGGTTTCGATGTTAGATCAGCCTGAAAAAGAGATACAATATGCCTTTAATTAGAAGCCAAAATATAGCCAAAATATAGATTTAATTGGACATTTAACAATTTAATTTTTAAATCCTGTATCAGAATAGTCCAATATTACCCAGTGATAGTCTGGGATGTGTATACTATCATCCTGATGTGAAATGAGTCTGGCTAAACAGGAGGTTTCGATTTTAGATCAGCCTGAAAAAGCGATACAATATGTATTTAATTAGAAGCCAAAATATAGACGAAATATAGATTTAATTGGACATTTAAGACTTTAATTTTAAAATCATATATATGAATAGTCCAATACTACCCAGTGACAGTCTGGGATGTGTATACTATCATCCTGATGTGAAATGAGTCTGGCTAAACAGGAGGTTTCGATGTTAGAGCAGCCTGAAAAAGAGTTACAATATGGCTTCAATTAGAAGCCTGAAAAAGAGTTGAAATATAGCTTTGGGTGGACATTTAAACATTTAATTTTTAAATCCTATATCAGAATATTCCAATATTACCCAGTGACAGTCTGGGATGTGTATACTATCACCCTGATGTGAAAGGAGTCTGGCTAAACAGGAGGTTTCGATGTTAGATCAGCCTGAAAAAGAGATACAATATGCCTTAAATTAGAAGCCAAAATATAGCCAAAATATAGATTTAATTGGACATTTAACAATTTAATTTTTAAATCCTGTATCAGAATAGTCCAATATTACCCAGTGACAGTCTGGGATGTGTATACTATCATCCTGATGTGAAATGAGTCTGGCTAAACAGGAGGTTTCGATGTTAGAGCAGCCTGAAAAAGAGTTACAATATGGCTTCAATTAGAAGCCTGAAAAAGAGTTGAAATATAGTTTTGGGTGGACATTTAAACCTTTAATTTTTAAATCCTATATCAGAATAGTCCAATATTACCCAGTGACAGTCTGGGATGTGTTTACTATCACCCTGAGGTGAAATGAGTCTGGCTAAACAGGAGGTTTCGATGTTAGGGCAGCCTGAAAAAGAGTTACAATATGGCTTCAATTAAAAGCCTGAAAAAGAGTTGAAATATAGCTTTGGGTGGACATTTAAACCTTTAATTTTTAAATCCTATATCAGAATAGTCCAATATTACCCAGTGACAGTCTGGGATGTGTATACTATCACCCTGATGTGAAATGAGCCTGTCTAAACAGTAGGTTTCAATGTTACAGCAGCCTAAAAAAGAGTTAAAATATGTCTTTAATTAGCAGCCTGAAAAAGAGTTGAAATATAGCTTTGGGTGGACATTTAAACATTTAATTTTTAAATCCTATATCAGAATATTCCAATATTACCCAGTGACAGTCTGGGATGTGTATACTATCACCCTGATGTGAAATGAGTCTGGCTAAACAAGAGGTTTCGATGTTAAAGCAGCCTGAAAAAGAGTTACAATATGTCTTTAATTAGCAGCCTGAAAAAGAGTTGAAATATAGCTTTGGGTGGACATGTAAACATTTAATTTTTAAATCCTATATCAGAATATTCCAATATTACCCAGTGACAGTCTGGGATGTGTATACTATCACCCTGATGTGAAAGGAGTCTGGCTAAACAGGAGGTTTCGATGTTAGATCAGCCTGAAAAAGAGATACAATATGCCTTTAATTAGAAGCCAAAATATAGCCAAAATATAGATTTAATTGGACATTTAACAATTTAATTTTTAAATCCTGTATCAGAATAGTCCAATATTACCCAGTGATAGTCTGGGATGTGTATACTATCATCCTGATGTGAAATGAGTCTGGCTAAACAGGAGGTTTCGATTTTAGATCAGCCTGAAAAAGCGATACAATATGTATTTAATTAGAAGCCAAAATATAGACGAAATATTCATTTAATTGGACATTTAAGACTTTAATTTTAAAATCCTATATCAGAATAGTCGAATATTACCCAGTGACAGTCTGGGATGTGTATACTATCACCCTGATGTGAAATGAGTCTGGCTAAACAGGAGGTTTCGATGTTAGAGCAGCCTGAAAAAGAGTTACAATATGGCTTCAATTAGAAGCCTGAAAAAGAGTTGAAATATAGTTTTGGGTGGACATTTAAACCTTTAATTTTTAAATCCTATATCAGAATAGTCCAATATTACCCAGTGACAGTCTGGGATGTGTTTACTATCACCCTGAGGTGAAATGAGTCTGGCTAAACAGGAGGTTTCGATGTTAGAGCAGCCTGAAAAAGAGTTACAATATGGCTTCAATTAGAAGCCTGAAAAAGAGTTGAAATATAGTTTTGGGTGGACATTTAAACCTTTAATTTTTAAATCCTATATCAGAATAGTCCAATATTACCCAGTGACAGTCTGGGATGTGTTTACTATCACCCTGACATGAAATGAGTCTGGCTAAACAGGAGGTTTCGATGTTAGGGCAGCCTGAAAAAGAGTTACAATATGGCTTCAATTAGAAGCCTGAAAAAGAGTTGAAATATAGCTTTGGGTGGACATTTAAACCTTTACTTTTTAAATCCTATATCAGAGTAGTCCAATATTACCCAGTGACAGTCTGGGATGTGTATAGTATCACCCTGATGTGAAATGAGCCTGTCTAAACAGTAGGTTTCAATGTTACAGCAGCCTAAAAAAGAGTTAAAATATGTCTTTAATTAGCAGCCTGAAAAAGAGTTGAAATATAGCTTTGGGTGGACATTTAAACATTTAATTTTTAAATCCTATATCAGAATATTCCAATATTACCCAGTGCCAGTCCGGGATGTGTATACTATCACCCTGATGTGAAATGAGTCTGGCTAAACAGGAGGTTTCGATTTTAGATCAGCCTGAAAAAGCGATACAATATGTATTTAATTAGAAGCCAAAATATAGACGAAATATAGATTTAATTGGACATTTAAGACTTTAATTTTAAAATCCTATATCAGAATAGTCCAATATTACCCAGTGACAGTCTGGGATGTGTATACTATCATCCTGATGTGAAATGAGTCTGGCTAAACAGGAGGTTTCGATGTTAGAGCAGCCTGAAAAAGAGTTACAATATGGCTTCAATTAGAAGCCTGAAAAAGAGTTGAAATATAGCTTTGGGTGGACATTTAAACATTTAATTTTTAAATCCTATATCAGAATATTCCAATATTACCCAGTGACAGTCTGGGATGTGTATACTATCACCCTGATGTGAAAGGAGTCTGGCTAAACAGGAGGTTTCGATGTTAGATCAGCCTGAAAAAGAGATACAATATGCCTTAAATTAGAAGCCAAAATATAGCCAAAATATAGATTTAATTGGACATTTAACAATTTAATTTTTAAATCCTGTATCAGAATAGTCCAATATTACCCAGTGACAGTCTGGGATGTGTATACTATCATCCTGATGTGAAATGAGTCTGGCTAAACAGGAGGTTTCGATGTTAGAGCAGCCTGAAAAAGAGTTACAATATGGCTTCAATTAGAAGCCTGAAAAAAAGTTGAAATATAGTTTTGGGTGGACATATAAACCTTTAATTTTTAAATCCTATATCAGAATAGTCCAATATTACCCAGTGACAGTCTGGGATGTGTTTACTATCACCCTGAGGTGAAATGAGTCTGGCTAAACAGGAGGTTTCGATTTTAGATCAGCCTGAAAAAGCGATACAATATGTATTTAATTAGAAGCCAAAATATAGACGAAATATAGATTTAATTGGACATTTAAGACTTTAATTTTAAAATCCTATATCAGAATAGTCCAATATTACCCAGTGACAGTCTTGGATGTGTATACTATCACCCTGAGGTGAAATGAGTCTGGCTAAACAGGAGGTTTCGATATTAGGGCAGCCTGAAAAAGAGTTACAATATGGCTTCAATTAAAAGCCTGAAAAAGAGTTGAAATATAGCTTTGGGTGGACATTTAAACCTTTAATTTTTAAATCCTATATCAGAATAGTCCAATATTACCCAGTGACAGTCTGGGATGTGTATACTATCACCCTGATGTGAAATGAGCCTGTCTAAACAGTAGGTTTCAATGTTACAGCAGCCTAAAAAAGAGTTAAAATATGTCTTTAATTAGCAGCCTGAAAAAGAGTTGAAATATAGCTTTGGGTGGACATTTAAACATTTAATTTTTAAATCCTATATCAGAATATTCCAATATTACCCAGTGACAGTCTGGGATGTGTATACTATCACCCTGTTGTGAAATGAGTCTGGCTAAACAGGAGGTATCGATTTTAGATCAGCCTGAAAAAGCGATACAATATGTATTTAATTAGAAGCCAAAATATAGACAAAATATAGATTTAATTGGACATTTAAGACTTTAATTTTAAAATCCTATATCAGAATAGTCCAATATTACCCAGTGACAGTCTGGGATGTGTATACTATCACCCTGATGTGAAATGAGTCTGGCTAAACAAGAGGTTTCGATGTTAGAGCAGCCTGAAAAAGAGTTACAATATGTCTTTAATTAGCAGCCTGAAAAAGAGTTGAAATATAGCTTTGGGTGGACATGTAAACATTTAATTTTTAAATCCTATATCAGAATATTCCAATATTACCCAGTGACAGTCTGGGATGTGTATACTATCACCCTGATGTGAAAGGAGTCTGGCTAAACAGGAGGTTTCGATGTTAGATCAGCCTGAAAAAGAGATACAATATGCCTTTAATTAGAAGCCAAAATATAGCCAAAATATAGATTTAATTGGACATTTAACAATTTAATTTTTAAATCCTGTATCAGAATAGTCCAATATTACCCAGTGATAGTCTGGGATGTGTATGCTATCATCCTGATGTGAAATGAGTCTGGCTAAACAGGAGGTTTCAATTTTAGATCAGCCTGAAAAAGCGATACAATATGTATTTAATTAGAAGCCAAAATATAGAAGAAATATAGATTTAATTGGACATTTAAGACTTTAATTTTAAAACCCTATATCAGAATAGTCCAATATTACCCAGTGACAGTCTGGGATGTGTATACTATCACCCTGATGTGAAATGAGTCTGGCTAAACAGGAGGTTTCGATGTTAGAGCAGCCTGAAAAAGAGTTACAATATGGCTTCAATTAGAAGCCTGAAAAAGAGTTGAAATATAGTTTTGGGTGGACATTTAAACCTTTAATTTTTAAATCCTATATCAGAATAGTCCAATATTACCCAGTGACAGTCTGGGATGTGTTTACTATCACCCTGAGGTGAAATGAGTCTGGCTAAACAGGAGGTTTCGATGTTAGAGCAGCCTGAAAAAGAGTTACAATATGGCTTCAATTAGAAGCCTGAAAAAGAGTTGAAATATAGTTTTGGGTGGACATTTAAACCTTTAATTTTTAAATCCTATATCAGAATAGTCCAATATTACCCAGTGACAGTCTGGGATGTGTTTACTATCACCCTGAGGTGAAATGAGTCTGGCTAAACAGGAGGTTTCGATGTTAGGGCAGCCTAAAAAAGAGTTACAATATGGCTTCAATTAGAAGCCTGAAAAAGAGTTGAAATATAGCTTTGGGTGGACATTTAAACCTTTAATTTTTAAATCCTATATCAGAGTAGTCCAATATTACCCAGTGACAGTCTGGGATGTGTATAGTATCACCCTGATGTGAAATTAGCCTGTCTAAACAGTAGGTTTCAATGTTACAGCAGCCTAAAAAAGAGTTAAAATCTGTCTTTAATTAGCAGCCTGAAAAAGAGTTGAAATATAGCTTTGGGTGGACATTTAAACATTTAATTTTTAAATCCTATATCAGAATATTCCAATATTACCCAGTGCCAGTCCGGGATGTGTATACTATCACCCTGATGTGAAATGAGTCTGGCTAAACAGGAGGTTTCGATTTTAGATCAGCCTGAAAAAGCGATACAATATGTATTTAATTAGAAGCCAAAATATAGACGAAATATAGATTTAATTGGACATTTAAGACTTTAATTTTAAAATCCTATATCAGAATAGTCCAATATTACCCAGTGACAGTCTGGGATGTGTATACTATCACCCTGATGTGAAATGAGTCTGGCTAAACAAGAGGTTTCGGTGTTAGAGCAGCCTGAAAAAGAGTTACAATATGTCTTTAATTAGCAGCCTGAAAAAAAGTTGAAATATAGCTTTAAGTGGACATTTAAACCTTTAATTTTAAAATCATATATCAGAATATTCCAATATCACCCAGTGACAGTCTGGGATGTGTATACTATCACCCTGATGTGAAATGAGTCTGGCTAAACAGGAGGTTTCGATGTTAGAGCAGCCTGAAAAAGAGTTACAATATGGCTTCAATTAGAAGCCTGAAAAAGAGTTGAAATATAGCTTTGGGTGGACATTTAAACATTTAATTTTTAAATCCTATATTAGAATATTCCAATATTACCCAGTGACAGTCTGGGATGTGTATACTATCACCCTGATGTGAAAGGAGTCTGGCTAAACAGGAGGTTTCGATGTTAGATCAGCCTGAAAAAGAGATACAATATGCCTTAAATTAGAAGCCAAAATATAGCCAAAATATAGATTTAATTGGACATTTAACAATTTAATTTTTAAATCCTGTATCAGAATAGTCCAATATTACCCAGTGACAGTCTGGAATGTGTATACTATCATCCTGATGTGAAATGAGTCTAGCTAAACAGGAGGTTTCGATGTTAGAGCAGCCTGAAAAAGAGTTACAATATGTATTTAATTAGCAGCCTGAAAAAAAGTTGAAATATAGCTTTGGGTGGACATTTAAACCTTTAATTTTTAAATCCTATATCAGAATAGTCCAATATTACCCAGTGATAGTCTGGGATGTGTATACTATCACCCTGATGTGAAATGAGCCTGTCTAAACAGGAAGTTTCAATGTTACAGCAGCCTAAAAAAGAGTTAAAATATGTCTTTAATTAGCAGCCTGAAAAAAAGTTGAAATATAGCTTTAAGTGGACATTTAAACCTTTAATTTTAAAATCCTATATCAGAATAGTCCAATATTACCCAGTGACAGTCTGGGATGTGTATGCTATCACCGTGACGTGAAATGAGTCTGGCTAAACAAGAGGTTTCGATGTTAGAGCAGCCTGAAAAAGAGTTAAAATATGTCTTTAATTAGCAGCCTGAAAAAGAGTTGAAACATAGCTTTGGGTGGACATTTAAACATTTAATTTTTAAATCCTATATCAGAATATTCCAATATTACCCAGTGACAGACTGGAATGTGTATACTATCACCCTGATGTGAAATGAGTCTGGCTAAACAGGAGGTTTCGATGTTAGATCAGCCTGAAAAAGAGATACAATATGCATTTAATTAGAAGCCAAAATATAGCCAAAATATAGATTTAATTGGACATTTAACAATTTAATTTTTAAATCCTGTATCAGAATAGTCCAATATTAACCAGTGACAGTCTGGGATGTGTATACTATCATCCTGATGTGAAATGATTCTGGCTAAACAGGAGGTTTCGATGTTAGAGCAGCCTGAAAAAGAGTTACAATATGGCTTCAATTAGAAGCCTGAAAAAGAGTTGAAATATAGTTTTGGGTGGACATTTAAACCTTTAATTTTTAAATCCTATAGCAGAATAGTCCAATATTACCCAGTGACAGTCTGGGATGTGTTTACTATCACCCTGAGGTGAAATGAGTCTGGCTAAACAGGAGGTTTAGATGTTAGAGCAGCCTGAAAAAGAGTTACAATATGGCTTCAATTAGAAGCCTGAAAAAGAGTTGAAATATAGCTTTAAGTGGACATTTAAACCTTTAATTTTAAAATCCTATATCAGAATAGTCCAATATTACCCAGTGACAGTCTGGGATGTGTTTACTATCACCCTGAGGTGAAATGAGTCTGGCTAAACAGGAGGTTTCGATGTTAGAGCAGCCTGAAAAAGAGTTACAATATGGCTTCAATTAAAAGCCTGAAAAAGAGTTGAAATATAGCTTTGGGTGGACATTTAAACCTTTAATTTTTAAATCCTATATCAGAATAGTCCAATATTACCCAGTGACAGTCTGGGATGTGTTTACTATCACCCTGAGGTGAAATGAGTCTGGCTAAACAGGAGGTTTCGATGTTAGAGCAGCCTGAAAAAGCGATACAATATGTATTTAATTAGAAGCCAAAATATAGACGAAATATAGATTTAATTGGACATTTAACAATTTAATTTTTAAATCCTGTATCAGAATAGTCCAATATTACCCAGTGACAGTCTGGGATGTGTTTACTATCACCCTGATGTGAAATGAGTCTGGCTAAACAGGAGGTTTCGATTTTAGATCAGCCTGAAAAAGCGATACAATATGTATTTAATTAGAAGCCAAAATATAGACGAAATATAGATTTAATTGGACATTTAAGACTTTAATTTTAAAATCCTATATCAGAATAGTCCAATATTACCCAGTGACAGTCTGGGATGTGTATACTATCACCCTAATGTGAAATGAGTCTGGCTAAACAGGAGGTTTCGATGTTAGAGCAGCCTGAAAAAGAGTTACAATATGGCTTCAATTAGAAGCCTGAACAAGAGTTGAAATATAGTTTTGGGTGGACATTTAAACCTTTAATTTTTAAATCCTATATCAGAATAGTCCAATATTACCCAGTGACAGTCTGGGATGTGTTTACTATCACCCTGAGGTGAAATGAGTCTGGCTAAACAGGAGGTTTCGATGTTAGAGCAGCCTGAAAAAGAGTTACAATATGGCTTCAATTAGAAGCCTGAAAAAGAGTTGAAATATAGTTTTGGGTGGACATTTAAACCTTTAATTTTTAAATCCTATATCAGAATAGTCCAATATTACCCAGTGACAGTCTGGGATGTGTTTACTATCACCCTGAGGTGAAATGAGTCTGGCTAAACAGGAGGTTTCGATGTTAGGGCAGCCTGAAAAAGAGTTACAATATGGCTTCAATTAGAAGCCTGAAAAAGAGTTGAAATATAGCTTTGGGTGGACATTTAAACCTTTAATTTTTAAATCCTATATCAGAGTAGTCCAATATTACCCAGTGACAGTCTGGGATGTGTATACTATCACCCTGATGTGAAATGAGTCTGGCTAAACAGGAGGTATCGATTTTAGATCAGCCTGAAAAAGCGATACAATATGTATTTAATTAGAAGCCAAAATATAGACAAAATATAGATTTAATTGGACATTTAAGACTTTAATTTTAAAATCATATATCAGAATAGTCCAATATTACCCAGTGACAGTCTGGGATGTGTATACTATCACCCTGATGTGAAATGAGTCTGGCTAAACAAGAGGTTTCGATGTTAGAGCAGCCTGAAAAAGAGTTACAATATGTCTTTAATTAGCAGCCTGAAAAAGAGTTGAAATATAGCTTTGGGTGGACATGTAAACATTTAATTTTTAAATCCTATATCAGAATATTCCAATATTACCCAGTGACAGTCTGGGATGTGTATACTATCACCCTGATGTGAAAGGAGTCTGGCTAAACAGGAGGTTTCGATGTTAGATCAGCCTGAAAAAGAGATACAATATGCCTTTAATTAGAAGCCAAAATATAGCCAAAATATAGATTTAATTGGACATTTAACAATTTAATTTTTAAATCCTGTATCAGAATAGTCCAATATTACCCAGTGACAGTCTGGGATGTGTTTACTATCACCCTGATGTGAAATGAGTCTGGCTAAACAGGAGGTTTCGATTTTAGATCAGCCTGAAAAAGCGATACAATATGTATTTAATTAGAAGCCAAAATATAGACGAAATATAGATTTAATTGGACATTTAAGACTTTAATTTTAAAATCCTATATCAGAATAGTCCAATATTACCCAGTGACAGTCTGGGATGTGTATACTATCACCCTGATGTGAAATGAGTCTGGCTAAACAGGAGGTTTCGATGTTAGAGCAGCCTGAAAAAGAGTTACAATATGGCTTCAATTAGAAGCCTGAAAAAGAGTTGAAATATAGTTTTGGGTGGACATTTAAACCTTTAATTTTTAAATCCTATATCAGAATAGTCCAATATTACCCACTGACAGTCTGGGATGTGTTTACTATCACCCTGAGGTGAAATGAGTCTGGCTAAACAGGAGGTTTCGATGTTAGAGCAGCCTGAAAAAGAGTTACAATATGGCTTCAATTAGAAGCCTGAAAAAGAGTTGAAATATAGTTTTGGGTGGACATTTAAACCTTTAATTTTTAAATCCTATATCAGAATAGTCCAATATTACCCAGTGACAGTCTGGGATGTGTTTACTATCACCCTAAGGTGAAATGAGTCTGGCTAAACAGGAGGTTTCGATGTTAGGGCAGCCTGAAAAAGAGTTACAATATGGCTTCAATTAGAAGCCTGAAAAAGAGTTGAAATATAGCTTTGGGTGGACATTTAAACCTTTAATTTTTAAATCCTATATCAGAGTAGTCCAATATTACCCAGTGACAGTCTGGGATGTGTATAGTATCACCCTGATGTGAAATGAGCCTGTCTAAACAGTAGGTTTCAATGTTACAGCAGCCTAAAAAAGAGTTAAAATCTGTCTTTAATTAGCAGCCTGAAAAAGAGTTGAAATATAGCTTTGGGTGGACATTTAAACATTTAATTTTTAAATCCTATATCAGAATATTCCAATATTACCCAGTGCCAGTCCGGGATGTGTATACTATCACCCTGATGTGAAATGAGTCTGGCTAAACAGGAGGTTTCGATTTTAGATCAGCCTGAAAAAGCGATACAATATGTATTTAATTAGAAGCCAAAATATAGACGAAATATAGATTTAATTGGACATTTAAGACTTTAATTTTAAAATCCTATATCAGAATAGTCCAATATTACCCAGTGACAGTCTGGGATGTGTATACTATCACCCTGATGTGAAATGAGTCTGGCTAAACAAGAGGTTTCGGTGTTAGAGCAGCCTGAAAAAGAGATACAATATGTCTTTAATTAGCAGCCTGAAAAAAAGTTGAAATATAGCTTTAAGTGGACATTTAAACCTTTAATTTTAAAATCATATATCAGAATATTCCAATATCACCCAGTGACAGTCTGGGATGTGTATACTATCACCCTGAGGTGAAATGAGTCTGGCTAAACAGGAGGTTTCGATGTTAGGGCAGCCTGAAAAAGAGTTACAATATGGCTTCAATTAAAAGCCTGAAAAAGAGTTGAAATATAGCTTTGGGTGGACATTTAAACCTTTAATTTTTAAATCCTATATCAGAATAGTCCAATATTACCCAGTGACAGTCTGGGATGTGTATACTATCACCCTGATGTGAAATGAGTCTGGCTAAACAAGAGGTTTCGATGTTAGAGCAGCCTGAAAAAGAGTTACAATATGTCTTTAATTAGCAGCCTGAAAAAGAGTTGAAATATAGCTTTGGGTGGACATGTAAACATTTAATTTTTAAATCCTATATCAGAATATTCCAATATTACCCAGTGACAGTCTGGGATGTGTATACTATCACCCTGATGTGAAAGGAGTCTGGCTAAACAGGAGGTTTCGATGTTAGATCAGCCTGAAAAAGAGATACAATATGCCTTTAATTAGAAGCCAAAATATAGCCAAAATATAGATTTAATTGGACATTTAACAATTTAATTTTTAAATCCTGTATCAGAATAGTCCAATATTACCCAGTGATAGTCTGGGATGTGTATAATATCATCCTGATGTGAAATGAGTCTGGCTAAACAGGAGGTTTCGATTTTAGATCAGCCTGAAAAAGCGATACAATATGTATTTAATTAGAAGCCAAAATATAGACGAAATATAGATTTAATTGGACATTTAAGACTTTAATTTTAAAATCCTATATCAGAATAGTCCAATATTACCCAGTGACAGTCTGGGATGTGTATACTATCACCCTGATGTGAAATGAGTCTGGCTAAACAGGAGGTTTCGATGTTAGAGCAGCCTGAAAAAGAGTTACAATATGGCTTCAATTAGAAGCCTGAAAAAGAGTTGAAATATAGTTTTGGGTGGACATTTAAACCTTTAATTTTTAAATCCTATATCAGAATAGTCCAATATTACCCAGTGACAGTCTGGGATGTGTTTACTATCACCCTGAGGTGAAATGAGTCTGGCTAAACAGGAGGTTTCGATGTTAGAGCAGCCTGAAAAAGAGTTACAATATGGCTTCAATTAGAAGCCTGAAAAAGAGTTGAAATATAGTTTTGGGTGGACATTTAAACCTTTAATTTTTAAATCCTATATCAGAATAGTCCAATATTACCCAGTGACAGTCTGGGATGTGTTTACTATCACCCTGAGTTGAAATGAGTCTGGCTAAACAGGAGGTTTCGATGTTAGGGCAGCCTGAAAAAGAGTTACAATATGGCTTCAATTAGAAGCCTGAAAAAGAGTTGAAATATAGCTTTGGGTGGACATTTAAACCTTTAATTTTTAAATCCTATATCAGAGTAGTCCAATATTACCCAGTGACAGTCTGGGATGTGTATAGTATCACCCTGATGTGAAATGAGCCTGTCTAAACAGTAGGTTTCAATGTTACAGCAGCCTAAAAAAGAGTTAAAATCTGTCTTTAATTAGCAGCCTGAAAAAGAGTTGAAATATAGCTTTGGGTGGACATTTAAACATTTAATTTTTAAATCCTATATCAGAATAGTCCAATATTACCCAGTGACAGTCTGGGATGTGTATACTATCACCCTGATGTGAAATGAGTCTGGCTAAACAGGAGGTTTCGATTTTAGATCAGCCTGAAAAAGCGATACAATATGTATTTAATTAGAAGCCAAAATATAGACGAAATATAGATTTAATTGGACATTTAAGACTTTAATTTTAAAATCCTATATCAGAATAGTCCAATATTACCCAGTGACAGTCTGGGATGTGTATACTATCACCCTGATGTGAAATGAGTCTGGCTAAACAAGAGGTTTCGGTGTTAGAGCAGCCTGAAAAAGAGTTACAATATGGCTTCAATTAGAAGCCTGAAAAAGAGTTGAAATATAGCTTTGGGTGGACATTTAAACATTTAATTTTTAAATCCTATATCAGAATATTCCAATATTACCCAGTGACAGTCTGGGATGTGTATACTATCACCCTGATGTGAAAGGAGTCTGGCTAAACAGGAGGTTTCGATGTTAGATCAGCCTGAAAAAGAGATACAATATGCCTTAAATTAGAAGCCAAAATATATCCAAAATATAGATTTAATTGGACATTTAACAATTTAATTTTTAAATCCTGTATCAGAATAGTCCAATATTACCCAGTGACAGTCTGGAATGTGTATACTATCATCCTGATGTGAAATGAGTCTGGCTAAACAGGAGGTTTCGATGTTAGAGCAGCCTGAAAAAGAGTTACAATATGTATTTAATTAGCAGCCTGAAAAAAAGTTGAAATATAGCTTTGGGTGGACATTTAAACCTTTAATTTTTAAATCCTATATCAGAATATTCCAATATTACCCAGTGACAGACTGGGATGTGTATACTATCACCCTGATGTGAAATGAGTCTGGCTAAACAGGAGGTTTCGATGTTAGATCAGCCTGAAAAAGAGATACAATATGCCTTTAATTAGAAGCCAAAATATAGCCAAAATATAGATTTAATTGGACATTTAACAATTTAATTTTTAAATCCTGTATCAGAATAGTCCAATATTAACCAGTGACAGTCTGGGATGTGTATACTATCATCCTGATGTGAAATGAGTCTGGCTAAACAGGAGGTTTCGATGTTAGAGCAGCCTGAAAAAGAGTTACAATATGGCTTCAATTAGAAGCCTGAAAAAGAGTTGAAATATAGTTTTGGGTGGACATTTAAACCTTTAATTTTAAAATCCTATATCAGAATAGTCCAATATTACCCAGTGACAGTCTGGGATGTGTTTACTATCACCCTGAGGTGAAATGAGTCTGGCTAAACAGGAGGTTTCGATGTTAGATCAGCCTGAAAAAGAGATACAATATGCCTTTAATTAGCAGCCTGAAAAAGAGTTGAAACATAGCTTTGGGTGGACATTTAAACATTTAATTTTTAAATCCTATATCAGAATAGTCCAATATTACCCAGTGACAGTCTGGGATGTGTTTACTATCACCCTGAGGTGAAATGAGTCTGGCTAAACAGGAGGTTTCGATGTTAGAGCAGCCTGAAAAAGAGTTACAATATGGCTTCAATTAAAAGCCTGAAAAAGAGTTGAAATATAGCTTTAAGTGGACATTTAAACCTTTAATTTTAAAATCCTATATCAGAATATTCCAATATTACCCAGTGACAGTCTGGGATGTGTATACTATCACCCTGATGTGAAATGAGTCTGGCTAAACAGGAGGTTTCGATGTTAGATCAGCCTGAAAAAGAGATACAATATGCCTTTAATTAGAAGCCAAAATATAGCCAAAATATAGATTTAATTGGACATTTAACAATTTAATTTTTAAATCCTGTATCAGAATAGTCCAATATTACCCAGTGACAGTCTGGGATGTGTATGCTATCACCGTGACGTGAAATGAGTCTGGCTAAACAAGAGGTTTCGATGTTAGAGCAGCTTGAAAAAGAGTTAAAATATGTCTTTAATTAGCAGCCTGAAAAAGAGTTGAAACATAGCTTTGGGTGGACATTTAAACATTTAATTTTTAAATCCTATATCAGAATATTCCAATATTACCCAGTGACAGTCTGGGATGTGTATACTATCACCCTGATGTGAAATGAGTCTGGCTAAACAGGAGGTTTCGATGTTAGAGCAGCCTGAAAAAGAGTTACAATATGTCTTTAATTAGCAGCCTGAAAAAAAGTTGAAATATAGCTTTAAGTGGACATTTAAACCTTTAATTTTAAAATCATATATCAGAATATTCCAATATTACCCAGTGACAGTCTGGGATGTGTATACTATCACCCTGATGTGAAATGAGTCTGGCTAAACAGGAGGTTTCGATGTTAGATCAGCCTGAAAAAGAGATACAATATGCCTTTAATTAGAAGCCAAAATATAGCCAAAATATAGATTTAATTGGACATTTAACAATTTAATTTTTAAATCCTGTATCAGAATAGTCCAATATTACCCAGTGACAGTCTGGGATGTGTAAACTATCATCCTGATGTGAAATGAGTCTGGCTAAACAGGAGGTTTCGATGTTAGAGCAGCCTGAAAAAGAGTTACAATATGTATTTAATTAGCAGCCTGAAAAAAAGTTGAAATATAGCTTTAAGTGGACATTTAAACCTTTAATTTTAAAATCATATATCAGAATATTCCAATATTACCCAGTGACAGTCTGGGATGCGTATACTATCACCCTGATGTGAAATGAGTCTGGCTAAACAGGAGGTTTCGATGTTAGAGCAGCCTGAAAAAGAGTTACAATATGGCTTCAATTAGAAGCCTGAAAAAGAGTTGAAATATAGCTTTGGGTGGACATTTAAACCTTTAATTTTTAAATCCTGTATCAGAATAGTCCAATATTACCCAGTGACAGTCTGGGATGTGTTTACTATCACCCTGAGGTGAAATGAGTCTGGCTAAAAAGGAGGTTTCGATGTTAGATCAGCCTGAAAAATAGATACAATATGCCTTAAATTAGAAGCCAAAATATAGCCAAAATATAGATTTAATTGGACATTTAACAATTTAATTTTTAAATCCTGTATCAGAATAGTCCAATATTACCCAGTGACAGTCTGGGATGTGTATACTATCACCCTGATGTGAAATGAGTCTGGCTAAACAGGAGGTTTCGATGTTAGATCAGCCTGAAAAAGAGATACAATATGCCTTTAATTAGAAGCCAAAATATAGCCCAAATATAGATTTAATTGGACATTTAACAATTTAATTTTTAAATCCTGTATCAGAATAGTCCAATATTACCCAGTGACAGTCTGGGATGTGTAAACTATCATCCTGATGTGAAATGAGTCTGGCTAAACAGGAGGTTTCGATGTTAGAGCAGCCTGAAAAAGAGTTACAATATGTATTTAATTAGCAGCCTGAAAAAAAGTTGAAATATAGCTTTAAGTGGACATTTAAACCTTTAATTTTAAAATCATATATCAGAATATTCCAATATTACCCAGTGACAGTCTGTGATGTGTATACTATCACCCTGATGTGAAATGAGTCTGGCTAAACAGGAGGTTTTGATGTTAGAGCAGCCTGAAAAAGAGTTACAATATGGCTTCAATTAGAAGCCTGAAAAAGAGTTGAAATATAGTTTTGGGTGGACATTTAAACCTTTAATTTTTAAATCCTGTATCAGAATAGTCCAATATTACCCAGTGACAGTCTGGGATGTGTTTACTATCACCCTGAGGTGAAATGAGTCTGGCTAAAAAGGAGGTTTCGATGTTAGATCAGCCTGAAAAAGAGATACAATATGCCTTAAATTAGAAGCCAAAATATAGCCAAAATATAGATTTAATTGGACATTTAACAATTTAATTTTTAAATCCTGTATCAGAATAGTCCAATATTACCCAGTGACAGTCTGGGATGTGTATACTATCATCCTGATGTGAAATGAGTCTGGCTAAACAGGAGGTTTCGATGTTAGAGCAGCCTGAAAAAGAGTTACAATATGTATTTAATTAGCAGCCTGAAAAAAAGTTGAAATATAGCTTTAAGTGGACATTTAAACCTTTAATTTTAAAATCATATATCAGAATATTCCAATATTACCCAGTGACAGTCTGGGATGTGTATACTATCACCCTGATGTGAAATGAGTCTGGCTAAACAGGAGGTTTCGATGTTAGAGCAGCCTGAAAAAGAGTTACAATATGGCTTCAATTAGAAGCCTGAAAAAGAGTTGAAATATAGTTTTGGGTGGACATTTAAACCTTTAATTTTTAAATCCTGTATCAGAATAGTCCAATATTACCCAGTGACAGTCTGGGATGTGTTTACTATCACCCTGAGGTGAAATGAGTCTGGCTAAAAAGGAGGTTTCGATGTTAGATCAGCCTGAAAAATAGATACAGTATGCCTTAAATTAGAAGCCAAAATATAGCCAAAATATAGATTTAATTGGACATTTAACAATTTAATTTTTAAATCCTGTATCAGAATAGTCCAATATTACCCAGTGACAGTCTGGGATGTGTATACTATCACCCTGATGTGAAATGAGTCTGGCTAAACAGGAGGTTTCGATGTTAGATCAGCCTGAAAAAGAGATACAATATGCCTTTAATTAGAAGCCAAAATATAGCCCAAATATAGATTTAATTGGACATTTAACAATTTAATTTTTAAATCCTGTATCAGAATAGTCCAATATTACCCAGTGACAGTCTGGGATGTGTAAACTATCATCCTGATGTGAAATGAGTCTGGCTAAACAGGAGGTTTCGATGTTAGAGCAGCCTGAAAAAGAGTTACAATATGTATTTAATTAGCAGCCTGAAAAAAAGTTGAAATATAGCTTTAAGTGGACATTTAAACCTTTAATTTTAAAATCATATATCAGAATATTCCAATATTACCCAGTGACAGTCTGTGATGTGTATACTATCACCCTGATGTGAAATGAGTCTGGCTAAACAGGAGGTTTTGATGTTAGAGCAGCCTGAAAAAGAGTTACAATATGGCTTCAATTAGAAGCCTGAAAAAGAGTTGAAATATAGTTTTGGGTGGACATTTAAACCTTTAATTTTTAAATCCTGTATCAGAATAGTCCAATATTACCCAGTGACAGTCTGGGATGTGTTTACTATCACCCTGAGGTGAAATGAGTCTGGCTAAAAAGGAGGTTTCGATGTTAGATCAGCCTGAAAAAGAGATACAATATGCCTTAAATTAGAAGCCAAAATATAGCCAAAATATAGATTTAATTGGACATTTAACAATTTAATTTTTAAATCCTGTATCAGAATAGTCCAATATTACCCAGTGACAGTCTGGGATGTGTATACTATCATCCTGATGTGAAATGAGTCTGGCTAAACAGGAGGTTTCGATGTTAGAGCAGCCTGAAAAAGAGTTACAATATGTATTTAATTAGCAGCCTGAAAAAAAGTTGAAATATAGCTTTAAGTGGACATTTAAACCTTTAATTTTAAAATCATATATCAGAATATTCCAATATTACCCAGTGACAGTCTGGGATGTGTATACTATCACCCTGATGTGAAATGAGTCTGGCTAAACAGGAGGTTTCGATGTTAGAGCAGCCTGAAAAAGAGTTACAATATGGCTTTAATTAGCAGCCTGAAAAAAAGTTGAAATATAGCTTTAAGTGGACATTTAAACCTTTAATTTTAAAATCATATATCAGAATATTCCAATATCACCCAGTGACAGTCTGGGATGTGTATACTATCACCCTGATGTGAAATGAGTCTGGCTAAACAGGAGGTTTCGATGTTAGAGCAGCCTGAAAAAGAGTTACAATATGGCTTCAATTAGAAGCCTGAAAAAAAGTTGAAATATAGTTTTGGGTGGACATTTAAACCTTTAATTTTTAAATCCTATATCAGAATAGTCCAATATTACCCAGTGACAGTCTGGGATGTGTTTACTATCACCCTGAGGTGAAATGAGTCTGGCTAAACAGGAGGTTTCGATGTTAGGGCAGCCTGAAAAAGAGTTACAATATGGCTTCAATTAGAAGCCTGAAAAAGAGTTGAAATATAGATTTGGGTGGACATTTAAACCTTTAATTTTTAAATCCTATATCAGAATAGTCCAATATTACCCAGTGACAGTCTGGGATGTGTATACTATCACCCTGATGTGAAATGAGCCTGTTTAAACAGGAGGTTTCAATGTTATAGCAGCCTAAAAAAGAGTTAAAATATGTCTTTAATTAGCAGCCTGAAAAAGAGTTGAAATATAGCTTTGGGTGGACATTTAAACCTTTAATTTTAAAATCATATATCAGAATATTCCAATATTACCCAGTGACAGTCTGGGATGTGTATACTATCACCCTGAGGTGAAATGAGTCTGGCTAAACAGGAGGTTTCGATGTTAGATCAGCCTGAAAAAGAGATACAATATGCCTTTAATTAGCAGCCTGAAAAAGAGTTGAAACATAGCTTTGGGTGGACATTTAAACATTTAATTTTTAAATCCTATATCAGAATAGTCCAATATTACCCAGTGACAGTCTGGGATGTGTTTACTATCACCCTGAGGTGAAATGAGTCTGGCTAAACAGGAGGTTTCGATGTTAGAGCAGCCTGAAAAAGAGTTACAATATGGCTTCAATTAAAAGCCTGAAAAAGAGTTGAAATATAGCTTTAAGTGGACATTTAAACCTTTAATTTTAAAATCCTATATCAGAATATTCCAATATTACCCAGTGACAGTCTGGGATGTGTATACTATCACCCTGATGTGAAATGAGTCTGGCTAAACAGGAGGTTTCGATGTTAGATCAGCCTGAAAAAGAGATACAATATGCCTTTAATTAGAAGCCAAAATATAGCCAAAATATAGATTTAATTGGACATTTAACAATTTAATTTTTAAATCCTGTATCAGAATAGTCCAATATTACCCAGTGACAGTCTGGGATGTGTATGCTATCACCGTGACGTGAAATGAGTCTGGCTAAACAAGAGGTTTCGATGTTAGAGCAGCTTGAAAAAGAGTTAAAATATGTCTTTAATTAGCAGCCTGAAAAAGAGTTGAAACATAGCTTTGGGTGGACATTTAAACATTTAATTTTTAAATCCTATATCAGAATATTCCAATATTACCCAGTGACAGTCTGGGATGTGTATACTATCACCCTGATGTGAAATGAGTCTGGCTAAACAGGAGGTTTCGATGTTAGAGCAGCCTGAAAAAGAGTTACAATATGTCTTTAATTAGCAGCCTGAAAAAAAGTTGAAATATAGCTTTAAGTGGACATTTAAACCTTTAATTTTAAAATCATATATCAGAATATTCCAATATTACCCAGTGACAGTCTGGGATGTGTATACTATCACCCTGATGTGAAATGAGTCTGGCTAAACAGGAGGTTTCGATGTTAGATCAGCCTGAAAAAGAGATACAATATGCCTTTAATTAGAAGCCAAAATATAGCCAAAATATAGATTTAATTGGACATTTAACAATTTAATTTTTAAATCCTGTATCAGAATAGTCCAATATTACCCAGTGACAGTCTGGGATGTGTAAACTATCATCCTGATGTGAAATGAGTCTGGCTAAACAGGAGGTTTCGATGTTAGAGCAGCCTGAAAAAGAGTTACAATATGTATTTAATTAGCAGCCTGAAAAAAAGTTGAAATATAGCTTTAAGTGGACATTTAAACCTTTAATTTTAAAATCATATATCAGAATATTCCAATATTACCCAGTGACAGTCTGGGATGCGTATACTATCACCCTGATGTGAAATGAGTCTGGCGAAACAGGAGGTTTCGATGTTAGAGCAGCCTGAAAAAGAGTTACAATATGGCTTCAATTAGAAGCCTGAAAAAGAGTTGAAATATAGTTTTGGGTGGACATTTAAACCTTTAATTTTTAAATCCTGTATCAGAATAGTCCAATATTACCCAGTGACAGTCTGGGATGTGTTTACTATCACCCTGAGGTGAAATGAGTCTGGCTAAAAAGGAGGTTTCGATGTTAGATCAGCCTGAAAAATAGATACAATATGCCTTAAATTAGAAGCCAAAATATAGCCAAAATATAGATTTAATTGGACATTTAACAATTTAATTTTTAAATCCTGTATCAGAATAGTCCAATATTACCCAGTGACAGTCTGGGATGTGTAAACTATCATCCTGATGTGAAATGAGTCTGGCTAAACAGGAGGTTTCGATGTTAGAGCAGCCTGAAAAAGAGTTACAATATGTATTTAATTAGCAGCCTGAAAAAAAGTTGAAATATAGCTTTAAGTGGACATTTAAACCTTTAATTTTAAAATCATATATCAGAATATTCCAATATTACCCAGTGACAGTCTGGGATGTGTATACTATCACCCTGATGTGAAATGAGTCTGGCTAAACAGGAGGTTTCGATGTTAGAGCAGCCTGAAAAAGAGTTACAATATGGCTTTAATTAGCAGCCTGAAAAAAAGTTGAAATATAGCTTTAAGTGGACATTTAAACCTTTAATTTTAAAATCATATATCAGAATATTCCAATATCACCCAGTGACAGTCTGGGATGTGTATACTATCACCCTGATGTGAAATGAGTCTGGCTAAACAGGAGGTTTCGATGTTAGAGCAGCCTGAAAAAGAGTTACAATATGGCTTCAATTAGAAGCCTGAAAAAAAGTTGAAATATAGTTTTGGGTGGACATTTAAACCTTTAATTTTTAAATCCTATATCAGAATAGTCCAATATTACCCAGTGACAGTCTGGGATGTGTTTACTATCACCCTGAGGTGAAATGAGTCTGGCTAAACAGGAGGTTTCGATGTTAGGGCAGCCTGAAAAAGAGTTACAATATGGCTTCAATTAGAAGCCTGAAAAAGAGTTGAAATATAGATTTGGGTGGACATTTAAACCTTTAATTTTTAAATCCTATATCAGAATAGTCCAATATTACCCAGTGACAGTCTGGGATGTGTATACTATCACCCTGATGTGAAATGAGCCTGTCTAAACAGGAGGTTTCAATGTTATAGCAGCCTAAAAAAGAGTTAAAATATGTCTTTAATTAGCAGCCTGAAAAAGAGTTGAAATATAGCTTTGGGTGGACATTTAAACCTTTAATTTTAAAATCCTATATCAGAATATTCCAATATTACCCAGTGACAGTCTGGGATGTGTATACTATCACCCTGATGTGAAATGAGTCTGGCTAAACAGGAGGTTTCGATGTTAGAGCAGCCTGAAAAAGAGTTACAATATGGCTTTAATTAGCAGCCTGAAAAAAAGTTGAAATATAGCTTTAAGTGGACATTTAAACCTTTAATTTTAAAATCATATATCAGAATATTCCAATATCACCCAGTGAGAGTCTGGGATGTGTATACTATCACCCTGATGTGAAATGAGTCTGGCTAAACAGGAGGTTTCGATGTTAGAGCAGCCTGAAAAAGAGTTACAATATGGCTTCAATTAGAAGCCTGAAAAAGAGTTGAAATATAGTTTTGGGTGGACATTTAAACCTTTAATTTTTAAATCCTATATCAGAATAGTCCAATATTACCCAGTGACAGTCTGGGATGTGTTTACTATCACTCTGAGGTGAAATGAGTCTGGCTAAACAGGAGGTTTCGATGTTAGGGCAGCCTGAAAAAGAGTTACAATATGGCTTCAATTAGAAGCCTGAAAAAGAGTTGAAATATAGATTTGGGTGGACATTTAAACCTTTAATTTTTAAATCCTATATCAGAATAGTCCAATATTACCCAGTGACAGTCTGAGATGTGTATACTATCACCCTGATGTGAAATGAGCCTGTCTAAACAGGAGGTTTCAATGTTATAGCAGCCTAAAAAAGAGTTAAAATATGTCTTTAATTAGCAGCCTGAAAAAGAGTTGAAATATAGCTTTGGGTGGACATGTAAACATTTAATTTTTAAATCCTATATCAGAATATTCCAATATTACCCAGTGACAGTCTGGGATGTGTATACTATCACCCTGATGTGAAAGGAGTCTGGCTAAACAGGAGGTTTCTATGTTAGATCAGCCTGAAAAAGAGATACAATATGCCTTTAATTAGAAGCCAAAATATAGCCAAAATATAGATTTAATTGGACATTTAACAATTTAATTTTTAAATCCTGTATCAGAATAGTCCAATATTACCCAGTGACAGTCTGGGATGTGTATACTATCACCCTGATGTGAAATGAGCCTGTCTAAGCAGGAGGTTTCAATGTTACAGCAGCCTAAAAAAGAGTTAAAATGTCTTTAATTAGCAGCCTGAAAAAAACTTGAAATATAGCTTTAAGTGGACATTTAAACCTTTACTTTTAAAATCCTATATCAGAATAGTCCAATATTACCCAGTGACAGTCTGGGATGTGTATACTATCACCCTGATGTGAAATGAGTCTGGCTAAACAGGAGGTTTCGATGTTAGATCAGCCTGAAAAAGAGATACAATATGCCTTTAATTAGAAGCCAAAATATAGCCAAAATATAGATTTAATTGGACATTTAACAATTTAATTTTTAAATCCTGTATCAGAATAGTCCAATATTACCCAGTGACAGTCTGGGATGTGTATACTATCATCCTGATGTGAAATGATTCTGGCTAAACAAGAGGTTTCGATGTTAAAGCAGCCTGAAAAAGAGTTACAATATGGCTTCAATTAGAAGCCTGAAAAAGAGTTGAAATAAAGCTTTGGGTGGACATTTGAACCTTTAATTTTTAAATCCTATATCAGAATAGTCCAATATTACCCAGTGACAGTCTGGGATGTGTATACTATCACCCTGATGTGAAATGAGTCTGGCTAAACAGGAGGTTTCGATGTTAGATCAGCCTGAAAAAGACATACAATATGCCTTTAATTAGAAGCCAAAATATAGCCAAAATATAGATTTAATTGGACATTTAACAATTTAATTTTTAAATCCTGTATCAGAATAGTCCAATATTACCCAGTGACAGTCTGGGATGTGTATACTATCATCCTGATGTGAAATTATTCTGGCTAAACAGGAGGTTTCGATGTTAGAGCAGCCTGAAAAAGAGTCACAATATGGCTTCAATTAGAAGCCTGAAAAAGAGTTGAAATATAGCTTTGGGTGGACATTTAAACCTTTAATTTTTAAATCCTGTATCAGAATATTCCAATATTACCCAGTGACAGTCTGGGATGTGTATACTATCACCCTGATGTGAAAGGAGTCTGGCTAAACAGGAGGTTTCGATGTTAGAGCAGCCTGAAAAAGAGTTACAATATGGCTTCAATTAGAAGCCTGAAAAAGAGTTGAAATATAGTTTTGGGTGGACATTTAAACCTTTAATTTTTAAATCCTATATCAGACTAATCCAATATTACCCAATGACAGTCTGGGATGTGTTTACTATCACCCTGAGGTGAAATGAGTCTGGCTAAGCAGGAGGTTTCGATGTTAGAGCAGCCTGAAAAAGAGTTACAATATGGCTTCAATTAAAAGCCTGAAAAAGAGTTGAAATATAGCTTTGGGTGGACATGTAAACATTTAATTTTTAAATCCTATATCAGAATATTCCAATATTACCCAGTGACAGTCTGGGATGTGTATACTATCACCCTGATGTGAAAGGAGTCTGGCTAAACAGGAGGTTTCTATGTTAGATCAGCCTGAAAAAGAGATACAATATGCCTTTAATTAGAAGCCAAAATATAGCCAAAATATAGATTTAATTGGACATTTAACAATTTAATTTTTAAATCCTGTATCAGAATAGTCCAATATTACCCAGTGACAGTCTGGGATGTGTATACTATCACCCTGATGTGAAATGAGCCTGTCTAAACAGGAGGTTTCAATGTTACAGCAGCCTAAAAAAGAGTTAAAATGTCTTTAATTAGCAGCCTGAAAAAAACTTGAAATATAGCTTTAAGTGGACATTTAAACCTTTAATTTTAAAATCCTATATCAGAATAGTCCAATATTACCCAGTGACAGTCTGGGATGTGTATACTATCACCCTGATGTGAAATGAGTCTGGCTAAACAGGAGGTTTCGATGTTAGATCAGCCTGAAAAAGAGATACAATATGCCTTTAATTAGAAGCCAAAATATAGCCAAAATATAGATTTAATTGGACATTTAACAATTTAATTTTTAAATCCTGTATCAGAATAGTCCAATATTACCCAGTGACAGTCTGGGATGTGTATACTATCATCCTGATGTGAAATGATTCTGGCTAAACAAGAGGTTTCGATGTTAAAGCAGCCTGAAAAAGAGTTACAATATGGCTTCAATTAGAAGCCTGAAAAAGAGTTGAAATAAAGCTTTGGGTGGACATTTGAACCTTTAATTTTTAAATCCTATATCAGAATAGTCCAATATTACCCAGTGACAGTCTGGGATGTGTATACTATCACCCTGATGTGAAATGAGTCTGGCTAAACAGGAGGTTTCGATGTTAGATCAGCCTGAAAAAGACATACAATATGCCTTTAATTAGAAGCCAAAATATAGCCAAAATATAGATTTAATTGGACATTTAACAATTTAATTTTTAAATCCTGTATCAGAATAGTCCAATATTACCCAGTGACAGTCTGGGATGTGTATACTATCATCCTGATGTGAAATTATTCTGGCTAAACAGGAGGTTTCGATGTTAGAGCAGCCTGAAAAAGAGTTACAATATGGCTTCAATTAGAAGCCTGAAAAAGAGTTGAAATATAGCTTTGGGTGGACATTTAAACCTTTAATTTTTAAATCCTGTATCAGAATATTCCAATATTACCCAGTGACAGTCTGGGATGTGTATACTATCACCCTGATGTGAAAGGAGTCTGGCTAAACAGGAGGTTTCGATGTTAGAGCAGCCTGAAAAAGAGTTACAATATGGCTTCAATTAGAAGCCTGAAAAAGAGTTGAAATATAGTTTTGGGTGGACATTTAAACCTTTAATTTTTAAATCCTATATCAGACTAATCCAATATTACCCAATGACAGTCTGGGATGTGTTTACTATCACCCTGAGGTGAAATGAGTCTGGCTAAGCAGGAGGTTTCGATGTTAGAGCAGCCTGAAAAAGAGTTACAATATGGCTTCAATTAAAAGCCTGAAAAAGAGTTGAAATATAGCTTTGGGTGGACATGTAAACATTTAATTTTTAAATCCTATATCAGAATATTCCAATATTACCCAGTGACAGTCTGGGATGTGTATACTATCACCCTGATGTGAAAGGAGTCTGGCTAAACAGGAGGTTTCTATGTTAGATCAGCCTGAAAAAGAGATACAATATGCCTTTAATTAGAAGCCAAAATATAGCCAAAATATAGATTTAATTGGACATTTAACAATTTAATTTTTAAATCCTGTATCAGAATAGTCCAATATTACCCAGTGACAGTCTGGGATGTGTATACTATCACCCTGATGTGAAATGAGCCTGTCTAAACAGGAGGTTTCAATGTTACAGCAGCCTAAAAAAGAGTTAAAATGTCTTTAATTAGCAGCCTGAAAAAAACTTGAAATATAGCTTTAAGTGGACATTTAAACCTTTAATTTTAAAATCCTATATCAGAATAGTCCAATATTACCCAGTGACAGTCTGGGATGTGTATACTATCACCCTGATGTGAAATGAGTCTGGCTAAACAGGAGGTTTCGATGTTAGATCAGCCTGAAAAAGAGATACAATATGCCTTTAATTAGAAGCCAAAATATAGCCAAAATATAGATTTAATTGGACATTTAACAATTTAATTTTTAAATCCTGTATCAGAATAGTCCAATATTACCCAGTGACAGTCTGGGATGTGTATACTATCATCCTGATGTGAAATGATTCTGGCTAAACAAGAGGTTTCGATGTTAAAGCAGCCTGAAAAAGAGTTACAATATGGCTTCAATTAGAAGCCTGAAAAAGAGTTGAAATAAAGCTTCGGGTGGACATTTGAACCTTTAATTTTTAAATCCTATATCAGAATAGTCCAATATTACCCAGTGACAGTCTGGGATGTGTATACTATCACCCTGATGTGAAATGAGTCTGGCTAAACAGGAGGTTTCGATGTTAGATCAGCCTGAAAAAGAGATACAATATGCCTTTAATTAGAAGCCAAAATATAGCCAAAATATAGATTTAATTGGACATTTAACAATTTAATTTTTAAATCCTGTATCAGAATAGTCCAATAGTACCCAGTGACAGTCTGGGATGTGTATACTATCATCCTGATGTGAAATTATTCTGGCTAAACAGGAGGTTTCGATGTTAGAGCAGCCTGAAAAAGAGTTACAATATGGCTTCAATTAGAAGCCTGAAAAAGAGTTGAAATATAGCTTTGGGTGGACATTTAAACCTTTAATTTTTAAATCCTGTATCAGAATATTCCAATATTACCCAGTGACAGTCTGGGATGTGTATACTATCACCCTGATGTGAAAGGAGTCTGGCTAAACAGGAGGTTTCGATGTTAGAGCAGCCTGAAAAAGAGTTACAATATGGCTTCAATTAGAAGCCTGAAAAAGAGTTGAAATATAGTTTTGGGTGGACATTTAAACCTTTAATTTTTAAATCCTATATCAGACTAATCCAATATTACCCAATGACAGTCTGGGATGTGTTTACTATCACCCTGAGGTGAAATGAGTCTGGCTAAGCAGGAGGTTTCGATGTTAGAGCAGCCTGAAAAAGAGTTACAATATGGCTTCAATTAAAAGCCTGAAAAAGAGTTGAAATATAGCTTTGGGTGGACATTTAAACCTTTAATTTTTAAATCCTATATCAGAATAGTCCAATATTACCCAATGACAGTCTGGGATGTGTTTACTATCACCCTGAGGTGAAATGAGTCTGGCTAAAAAGGAGGTTTCGATGTTAGATCAGCCTGAAAAAGAGATACAATATGCCTTAAATTAGAAGCCAAAATATAGCCAAAATATAGATTTAATTGGACATTTAACAATTTAATTTTTAAATCCTGTATCAGAATAGTCCAATATTACCCAGTGACAGTCTGGGATGTGTATACTATCATCCTGATGTGAAATGAGTCTGGCTAAACAGGAGGTTTCGATGTTAGAGCAGCCTGAAAAAGAGTTACAATATGTATTTAATTAGCAGCCTGAAAAAAAGTTGAAATATAGCTTTAAGTGGACATTTAAACCTTTAATTTTAAAATCATATATCAGAATATTCCAATTTTACCCAGTGACAGTCTGGGATGTGTATACTATCACCCTGATGTGAAATGAGTCTGGCTAAACAGGAGGTTTCGATGTTAGAGCAGCCTGAAAAAGAGTTACAATATGGCTTTAATTAGCAGCCTGAAAAAAAGTTGAAATATAGCTTTAAGTGGACATTTAAACCTTTAATTTTTAAATCCTATATCAGAATAGTCCAATATTACTCAGTGACAGTCTGGGATGTGTTTACTATCACCCTGAGGTGAAATGAGTCTGGCTAAACAGGAGGTTTCGATGTTAGGGCAGCCTGAAAAAGAGTTACAATATGGCTTCAATTAGAAGCCTGAAAAAGAGTTGAAATATAGATTTGGGTGGACATTTAAACCTTTAATTTTTAAATCCTATATCAGAATAGTCCAATATTACCCAGTGACAGTCTGGGATGTGTATACTATCACCCTGATGTGAAATGAGCCTGTCTAAACAGGAGGTTTCAATGTTATAGCAGCCTAAAAAAGAGTTAAAATATGTCTTTAATTAGCAGCCTGAAAAAGAGTTGAAATATAGCTTTGGGTGGACATGTAAACATTTAATTTTTAAATCCTATATCAGAATATTCCAATATTACCCAGTGACAGTCTGGGATGTGTATACTATCACCCTGATGTGAAAGGAGTCTGGCTAAACAGGAGGTTTCGATGTTAGAGCAGCCTGAAAAAGAGTTACAATATGGCTTCAATTAGAAGCCTGAAAAAGAGTTGAAATATAGTTTTGGGTGGACATTTAAACCTTTAATTTTTAAATCCTATATCAGACTAATCCAATATTACCCAATGACAGTCTGGGATGTGTTTACTATCACCCTGAGGTGAAATGAGTCTGAATAAGCAGGAGGTTTCCATGTTAGAGCAGCCTGAAAAAGAGTTACAATATGGCTTCAATTAAAAGCCTGAAAAAGAGTTGAAATATAGCTTTGGGTGGACATTTAAACCTTTAATTTTTAAATCCTATATCAGAATAGTCCAATATTACCCAATGACAGTCTGGGATGTGTTTACTATCACCCTGAGGTGAAATGAGTCTGGCTAAAAAGGAGGTTTCGATGTTAGATCAGCCTGAAAAAGAGATACAATATGCCTTAAATTAGAAGCCAAAATATAGCCAAAATATAGATTTAATTGGACATTTAACAATTTAATTTTTAAATCCTGTATCAGAATAGTCCAATATTACCCAGTGACAGTCTGGGATGTGTATACTATCATCCTGATGTGAAATGAGTCTGGCTAAACAGGAGGTTTTGATGTTAGAGCAGCCTGAAAAAGAGTTACAATATGTATTTAATTAGCAGCCTGAAAAAAAGTTGAAATATAGCTTTAAGTGGACATTTAAACCTTTAATTTTAAAATCATATATCAGAATATTCCAATTTTATCCAGTGACAGTCTGGGATGTGGATACTATCACCCTGATGTGAAATGAGTCTGGCTAAACAGGAGGTTTCGATGTTAGAGCAGCCTGAAAAAGAGTTACAATATGGCTTTAATTAGCAGCCTGAAAAAAAGTTGAAATATAGCTTTAAGTGGACATTTAAACCTTTAATTTTTAAATCCTATATCAGAATAGTCCAATATTACCCAGTGACAGTCTGAGATGTGTATACTATCACCCTGATGTGAAATGAGCCTGTCTAAACAGGAGGTTTCAATGTTATAGCAGCCTAAAAAAGAGTTAAAATATGTCTTTAATTAGCAGCCTGAAAAAAAGTTGAAATATAGCTTTAAGTGGACATTTAAACCTTTAATTTTTAAATCCTATATCAGAATAGTCCAATATTACTCAGTGACAGTCTGGGATGTGTTTACTATCACCCTGAGGTGAAATGAGTCTGGCTAAACAGGAGGTTTCGATGTTAGGGCAGCCTGAAAAAGAGTTACAATATGGCTTCAATTAGAAGCCTGAAAAAGAGTTGAAATATAGATTTGGGTGGACATTTAAACCTTTAATTTTTAAATCCTATATCAGAATAGTCCAATATTACCCAGTGACAGTCTGGGATGTGTATACTATCACCCTGATGTGAAATGAGCCTGTCTAAACAGGAGGTTTCAATGTTATAGCAGCCTAAAAAAGAGTTAAAATATGTCTTTAATTAGCAGCCTGAAAAAGAGTTGAAATATAGCTTTGGGTGGACATGTAAACATTTAATTTTTAAATCCTATATCAGAATATTCCAATATTACCCAGTGACAGTCTGGGATGTGTATACTATCACCCTGATGTGAAAGGAGTCTGGCTAAACAGGAGGTTTCGATGTTAGAGCAGCCTGAAAAAGAGTTACAATATGGCTTCAATTAGAAGCCTGAAAAAGAGTTGAAATATAGTTTTGGGTGGACATTTAAACCTTTAATTTTTAAATCCTATATCAGACTAATCCAATATTACCCAATGACAGTCTGGGATGTGTTTACTATCACCCTGAGGTGAAATGAGTCTGAATAAGCAGGAGGTTTCCATGTTAGAGCAGCCTGAAAAAGAGTTACAATATGGCTTCAATTAAAAGCCTGAAAAAGAGTTGAAATATAGCTTTGGGTGGACATTTAAACCTTTAATTTTTAAATCCTATATCAGAATAGTCCAATATTACCCAATGACAGTCTGGGATGTGTTTACTATCACCCTGAGGTGAAATGAGTCTGGCTAAAAAGGAGGTTTCGATGTTAGATCAGCCTGAAAAAGAGATACAATATGCCTTAAATTAGAAGCCAAAATATAGCCAAAATATAGATTTAATTGGACATTTAACAATTTAATTTTTAAATCCTGTATCAGAATAGTCCAATATTACCCAGTGACAGTCTGGGATGTGTATACTATCATCCTGATGTGAAATGAGTCTGGCTAAACAGGAGGTTTTGATGTTAGAGCAGCCTGAAAAAGAGTTACAATATGTATTTAATTAGCAGCCTGAAAAAAAGTTGAAATATAGCTTTAAGTGGACATTTAAACCTTTAATTTTAAAATCATATATCAGAATATTCCAATTTTATCCAGTGACAGTCTGGGATGTGGATACTATCACCCTGATGTGAAATGAGTCTGGCTAAACAGGAGGTTTCGATGTTAGAGCAGCCTGAAAAAGAGTTACAATATGGCTTTAATTAGCAGCCTGAAAAAAAGTTGAAATATAGCTTTAAGTGGACATTTAAACCTTTAATTTTTAAATCCTATATCAGAATAGTCCAATATTACCCAGTGACAGTCTGAGATGTGTATACTATCACCCTGATGTGAAATGAGCCTGTCTAAACAGGAGGTTTCAATGTTATAGCAGCCTAAAAAAGAGTTAAAATATGTCTTTAATTAGCAGCCTGAAAAAGAGTTGAAATATAGCTTTGGGTGGACATGTAAACATTTAATTTTTAAATCCTATATCAGAATATTCCAATATTACCCAGTGACAGTCTGGGATGTGTATACTATCACCCTGATGTGAAAGGAGTATGGCTAAACAGGAGGTTTCTATGTTAGATCAGCCTGAAAAAGAGATACAATATGCCTTTAATTAGAAGCCAAAATATAGCCAAAATATAGATTTAATTGGACATTTAACAATTTAATTTTTAAATCCTGTATCAGAATAGTCCAATATTACCCAGTGACAGTCTGGGATGTGTATACTATCACCCTGATGTGAAATGAGCCTGTCTAAACAGGAGGTTTCAATGTTACAGCAGCCTAAAAAAGAGTTAAAATGTCTTTAATTAGCAGCCTGAAAAAAACTTGAAATATAGCTTTAAGTGGACATTTAAACCTTTAATTTTAAAATCCTATATCAGAATAGTCCAATATTACCCAGTGACAGTCTGGGATGTGTATACTATCACCCTGATGTGAAATGAGTCTGGCTAAACAGGAGGTTTCGATGTTAGATCAGCCTGAAAAAGAGATACAATATGCCTTTAATTAGAAGCCAAAATATAGCCAAAATATAGATTTAATTGGACATTTAACAATTTAATTTTTAAATCCTGTATCAGAATAGTCCAATATTACCCAGTGACAGTCTGGGATGTGTATACTATCATCCTGATGTGAAATGATTCTGGCTAAACAAGAGGTTTCGATGTTAAAGCAGCCTGAAAAAGAGTTACAATATGGCTTCAATTAGAAGCCTGAAAAAGAGTTGAAATAAAGCTTTGGGTGGACATTTGAACCTTTAATTTTTAAATCCTATATCAGAATAGTCCAATATTACCCAGTGACAGTCTGGGATGTGTATACTATCACCCTGATGTGAAATGAGTCTGGCTAAACAGGAGGTTTCGATGTTAGGGCAGCCTGAAAAAGAGTTACAATATGGCTTCAATTAGAAGCCTGAAAAAGAGTTGAAATATAGATTTGGGTGGACATTTAAACTTTTAATTTTTAAATCCTATATCAGAATAGTCCAATATTACCCAGTGACAGTCTGGGATGTGTATACTATCACCCTGATGTGAAATGAGCCTGTCTAAACAGGAGGTTTCAATGTTATAGCAGCCTAAAAAAGAGTTAAAATATGTCTTTAATTAGCAGCCTGAAAAAGAGTTGAAATATAGCTTTGGGTGGACATGTAAACATTTAATTTTTAAATCCTATATCAGAATATTCCAATATTACCCAGTGACAGTCTGGGATGTGTATACTATCACCCTGATGTGAAAGGAGTCTGGCTAAACAGGAGGTTTCGATGTTAGAGCAGCCTGAAAAAGAGTTACAATATGGCTTCAATTAGAAGCCTGAAAAAGAGTTGAAATATAGTTTTGGGTGGACATTTAAACCTTTAATTTTTAAATCCTATATCAGACTAATCCAATATTACCCAATGACAGTCTGGGATGTGTTTACTATCACCCTGAGGTGAAATGAGTCTGAATAAGCAGGAGGTTTCCATGTTAGAGCAGCCTGAAAAAGAGTTACAATATGGCTTCAATTAAAAGCCTGAAAAAGAGTTGAAATATAGCTTTGGGTGGACATTTAAACCTTTAATTTTTAAATCCTATATCAGAATAGTCCAATATTACCCAATGACAGTCTGGGATGTGTTTACTATCACCCTGAGGTGAAATGAGTCTGGCTAAAAAGGAGGTTTCGATGTTAGATCAGCCTGAAAAAGAGATACAATATGCCTTAAATTAGAAGCCAAAATATAGCCAAAATATAGATTTAATTGGACATTTAACAATTTAATTTTTAAATCCTGTATCAGAATAGTCCAATATTACCCAGTGACAGTCTGGGATGTGTATACTATCATCCTGATGTGAAATGAGTCTGGCTAAACAGGAGGTTTTGATGTTAGAGCAGCCTGAAAAAGAGTTACAATATGTATTTAATTAGCAGCCTGAAAAAAAGTTGAAATATAGCTTTAAGTGGACATTTAAACCTTTAATTTTAAAATCATATATCAGAATATTCCAATTTTATCCAGTGACAGTCTGGGATGTGGATACTATCACCCTGATGTGAAATGAGTCTGGCTAAACAGGAGGTTTCGATGTTAGAGCAGCCTGAAAAAGAGTTACAATATGGCTTTAATTAGCAGCCTGAAAAAAAGTTGAAATATAGCTTTAAGTGGACATTTAAACCTTTAATTTTTAAATCCTATATCAGAATAGTCCAATATTACCCAGTGACAGTCTGAGATGTGTATACTATCACCCTGATGTGAAATGAGCCTGTCTAAACAGGAGGTTTCAATGTTATAGCAGCCTAAAAAAGAGTTAAAATATGTCTTTAATTAGCAGCCTGAAAAAGAGTTGAAATATAGCTTTGGGTGGACATGTAAACATTTAATTTTTAAATCCTATATCAGAATATTCCAATATTACCCAGTGACAGTCTGGGATGTGTATACTATCACCCTGATGTGAAAGGAGTATGGCTAAACAGGAGGTTTCTATGTTAGATCAGCCTGAAAAAGAGATACAATATGCCTTTAATTAGAAGCCAAAATATAGCCAAAATATAGATTTAATTGGACATTTAACAATTTAATTTTTAAATCCTGTATCAGAATAGTCCAATATTACCCAGTGACAGTCTGGGATGTGTATACTATCACCCTGATGTGAAATGAGCCTGTCTAAACAGGAGGTTTCAATGTTACAGCAGCCTAAAAAAGAGTTAAAATGTCTTTAATTAGCAGCCTGAAAAAAACTTGAAATATAGCTTTAAGTGGACATTTAAACCTTTAATTTTAAAATCCTATATCAGAATAGTCCAATATTACCCAGTGACAGTCTGGGATGTGTATACTATCACCCTGATGTGAAATGAGTCTGGCTAAACAGGAGGTTTCGATGTTAGATCAGCCTGAAAAAGAGATACAATATGCCTTTAATTAGAAGCCAAAATATAGCCAAAATATAGATTTAATTGGACATTTAACAATTTAATTTTTAAATCCTGTATCAGAATAGTCCAATATTACCCAGTGACAGTCTGGGATGTGTATACTATCATCCTGATGTGAAATGATTCTGGCTAAACAAGAGGTTTCGATGTTAAAGCAGCCTGAAAAAGAGTTACAATATGGCTTCAATTAGAAGCCTGAAAAAGAGTTGAAATAAAGCTTTGGGTGGACATTTGAACCTTTAATTTTTAAATCCTATATCAGAATAGTCCAATATTACCCAGTGACAGTCTGGGATGTGTATACTATCACCCTGATGTGAAATGAGTCTGGCTAAACAGGAGGTTTCGATGTTAGATCAGCCTGAAAAAGAGATACAATATGCCTTTAATTAGAAGCCAAAATATAGCCAAAATATAGATTTAATTGGACATTTAACAATTTAATTTTTAAATCCTGTATTAGAATAGTCCAATATTACCCAGTGACAGTCTGGGATGTGTATACTATCATCCTGATGTGAAATGATTCTGGCTAAACAGGAGGTTTCGATGTTAGAGCAGCCTGAAAAAGAGTTACAATATGGCTTCAATTAGAAGCCTGAAAAAGAGTTGAAATATAGCTTTGGGTGGACATTTAAACCTTTAATTTTTAAATCCTGTATCAGAATATTCCAATATTACCCAGTGACAGTCTGGGATGTGTATACTATCACCCTGATGTGAAAGGAGTCTGGCTAAACAGGAGGTTTCGATGTTAGAGCAGCCTGAAAAAGAGTTACAATATGGCTTCAATTAGAAGCCTGAAAAAGAGTTGAAATATAGTTTTGGGTGGACATTTAAACCTTTAATTTTTAAATCCTATATCAGACTAATCCAATATTACCCAATGACAGTCTGGGATGTGTTTACTATCACCCTGAGGTGAAATGAGTCTGGCTAAGCAGGAGGTTTCGATGTTAGAGCAGCCTGAAAAAGAGTTACAATATGGCTTCAATTAAAAGCCTGAAAAAGAGTTGAAATATAGCTTTGGGTGGACATTTAAACCTTTAATTTTTAAATCCTATATCAGAATAGTCCAATATTACCCAATGACAGTCTGGGATGTGTTTACTATCACCCTGAGGTGAAATGAGTCTGGCTAAAAAGGAGGTTTCGATGTTAGATCAGCCTGAAAAAGAGATACAATATGCCTTAAATTAGAAGCCAAAATATAGCCAAAATATAGATTTAATTGGACATTTAACAATTTAATTTTTAAATCCTGTATCAGAATAGTCCAATATTACCCAGTGACAGTCTGGGATGTGTATACTATCACCCTGATGTGAAAGGAGTCTGGCTAAACAGGAGGTTTCGATGTTAGAGCAGCCTGAAAAAGAGTTACAATATGGCTTCAATTAGAAGCCTGAAAAAGAGTTGAAATATAGTTTTGGGTGGACATTTAAACCTTTAATTTTTAAATCCTATATCAGACTAATCCAATATTACCCAATGACAGTCTGGGATGTGTTTACTATCACCCTGAGGTGAAATGAGTCTGGCTAAGCAGGAGGTTTCGATGTTAGAGCAGCCTGAAAAAGAGTTACAATATGGCTTCAATTAAAAGCCTGAAAAAGAGTTGAAATATAGCTTTGGGTGGACATTTAAACCTTTAATTTTTAAATCCTATATCAGAATAGTCCAATATTACCCAATGACAGTCTGGGATGTGTTTACTATCACCCTGAGGTGAAATGAGTCTGGCTAAAAAGGAGGTTTCGATGTTAGATCAGCCTGAAAAAGAGATACAATATGCCTTAAATTAGAAGCCAAAATATAGCCAAAATATAGATTTAATTGGACATTTAACAATTTAATTTTTAAATCCTGTATCAGAATAGTCCAATATTACCCAGTGACAGTCTGGGATGTGTATACTATCATCCTGATGTGAAATGAGTCTGGCTAAACAGGAGGTTTCGATGTTAGAGCAGCCTGAAAAAGAGTTACAATATGTATTTAATTAGCAGCCTGAAAAAAAGTTGAAATATAGCTTTAAGTGGACATTTAAACCTTTAATTTTAAAATCATATATCAGAATATTCCAATTTTACCCAGTGACAGTCTGGGATGTGTATACTATCACCCTGATGTGAAATGAGTCTGGCTAAACAGGAGGTTTCGATGTTAGAGCAGCCTGAAAAAGAGTTACAATATGGCTTTAATTAGCAGCCTGAAAAAAAGTTGAAATATAGCTTTAAGTGGACATTTAAACCTTTAATTTTTAAATCCTATATCAGAATAGTCCAATATTACCCAGTGACAGTCTGGGATGTGTTTACTATCACCCTGAGGTGAAATGAGTCTGGCTAAACAGGAGGTTTCGATGTTAGGGCAGCCTGAAAAAGAGTTACAATATGGCTTCAATTAGAAGCCTGAAAAAGAGTTGAAATATAGATTTGGGTGGACATTTAAACCTTTAATTTTTAAATCCTATATCAGAATAGTCCAATATTACCCAGTGACAGTCTGGGATGTGTATACTATCACCCTGATGTGAAATGAGCCTGTCTAAACAGGAGGTTTCAATGTTATAGCAGCCTAAAAAAGAGTTAAAATATGTCTTTAATTAGCAGCCTGAAAAAGAGTTGAAATATAGCTTTGGGTGGACATGTAAACATTTAATTTTTAAATCCTATATCAGAATATTCCAATATTACCCAGTGACAGTCTGGGATGTGTATACTATCACCCTGATGTGAAAGGAGTCTGGCTAAACAGGAGGTTTCTATGTTAGATCAGCCTGAAAAAGAGATACAATATGCCTTTAATTAGAAGCCAAAATATAGCCAAAATATAGATTTAATTGGACATTTAACAATTTAATTTTTAAATCCTGTATCAGAATAGTCCAATATTACCCAGTGACAGTCTGGGATGTGTATACTATCACCCTGATGTGAAATTAGCCTGTCTAAACAGGAGGTTCCAATGTTACAGCAGCCTAAAAAAGAGTTAAAATGTCTTTAATTAGCAGCCTGAAAAAAACTTGAAATATAGCTTTAAGTGGACATTTAAACCTTTAATTTTAAAATCCTATATCAGAATATTCCAATATCACCCAGTGACAGTCTGGGATGTGTATACTATCACCCTGATGTGAAATGAGTCTGGCTAAACAGGAGGTTTCGATGTTAGAGCAGCCTGAAAAAGAGTTACAATATGGCTTCAATTAGAAGCCTGAAAAAGAGTTGAAATATAGTTTTGGGTGGACATTTAAACCTTTAATTTTTAAATCCTATATCAGACTAATCCAATATTACCCAATGACAGTCTGGGATGTGTTTACTATCACCCTGAGGTGAAATGAGTCTGGCTAAGCAGGAGGTTTCCATGTTAGAGCAGCCTGAAAAAGAGTTACAATATGGCTTCAATTAAAAGCCTGAAAAAGAGTTGAAATATAGCTTTGGGTGGACATTTAAACCTTTAATTTTTAAATCCTATATCAGAATAGTCCAATATTACCCAATGACAGTCTGGGATGTGTTTACTATCACCCTGAGGTGAAATGAGTCTGGCTAAAAAGGAGGTTTCGATGTTAGATCAGCCTGAAAAAGAGATACAATATGCCTTAAATTAGAAGCCAAAATATAGCCAAAATATAGATTTAATTGGACATTTAACAATTTAATTTTTAAATCCTGTATCAGAATAGTCCAATATTACCCAGTGACAGTCTGGGATGTGTATACTATCATCCTGATGTGAAATGAGTCTGGCTAAACAGGAGGTTTCGATGTTAGAGCAGCCTGAAAAAGAGTTACAATATGTATTTAATTAGCAGCCTGAAAAAAAGTTGAAATATAGCTTTAAGTGGACATTTAAACCTTTAATTTTAAAATCATATATCAGAATATTCCAATTTTACCCAGTGACAGTCTGGGATGTGGATACTATCACCCTGATGTGAAATGAGTCTGGCTAAACAGGAGGTTTCGATGTTAGAGCAGCCTGAAAAAGAGTTACAATATGGCTTTAATTAGCAGCCTGAAAAAAAGTTGAAATATAGCTTTAAGTGGACATTTAAACCTTTAATTTTAAAATCATATATCAGAATATTCCAATATCACCCAGTGACAGTCTGGGATGTGTATACTATCACCCTGATGTGAAATGAGTCTGGCTAAACAGGAGGTTTCGATGTTAGAGCAGCCTGAAAAAGAGTTACAATATGGCTTCAATTAGAAGCCTGAAAAAGAGTTGAAATATAGTTTTGGGTGGACATTTAAACCTTTAATTTTTAAATCCTATATCAGAATAGTCCAATATTACCCAGTGACAGTCTGGGATGTGTTTACTATCACCCTGAGGTGAAATGAGTCTGGCTAAACAGGAGGTTTCGATGTTAGGGCAGCCTGAAAAAGAGTTACAATATGGCTTCAATTAGAAGCCTGAAAAAGAGTTGAAATATAGATTTGGGTGGACATTTAAACCTTTAATTTTTAAATCCTATATCAGAATAGTCCAATATTACCCAGTGACAGTCTGGGATGTGTATACTATCACCCTGATGTGAAATGAGCCTGTCTAAACAGGAGGTTTCAATGTTATAGCAGCCTAAAAAAGAGTTAAAATATGTCTTTAATTAGCAGCCTGAAAAAGAGTTGAAATATAGCTTTGGGTGGACATGTAAACATTTAATTTTTAAATCCTATATCAGAATATTCCAATATTACCCAGTGACAGTCTGGGATGTGTATACTATCACCCTGATGTGAAAGGAGTCTGGCTAAACAGGAGGTTTCTATGTTAGATCAGCCTGAAAAAGAGATACAATATGCCTTTAATTAGAAGCCAAAATATAGCCAAAATATAGATTTAATTGGACATTTAACAATTTAATTTTTAAATCCTGTATCAGAATAGTCCAATATTACCCAGTGACAGTCTGGGATGTGTATACTATCACCCTGATGTGAAATTAGCCTGTCTAAACAGGAGGTTTCAATGTTACAGCAGCCTAAAAAAGAGTTAAAATGTCTTCAATTAGAAGCCTGAAAAAGAGTTGAAATATAGCTTTGGGTGGACATTTGAACCTTTAATTTTTAAATCCTATATCAGAATAGTCCAATATTACCCAGTGACAGTCTGGGATGTGTATACTATCACCCTGATGTGAAATGAGTCTGGCTAAACAGGAGGTTTCGATGTTAGATCAGCCTGAAAAAGAGATACAATATGCCTTTAATTAGAAGCCAAAATATAGCCAAAATATAGATTTAATTAGACATTTAACAATTTAATTTTTAAATCCTGTATCAGAATAGTCCAATATTACCCAGTGACAGTCTGGGATGTGTATACTATCATCCTGATGTGAAATTATTCTGGCTAAACAGGAGGTTTCGATATTAGAGCAGCCTGAAAAAGAGTTACAATATGGCTTCAATTAGAAGCCTGAAAAAGAGTTGAAATATAGCTTTGGGTGGACATTTAAACCTTTAATTTTTAAATCCTGTATCAGAATATTCCAATATTACCCAGTGACGGTCTGGGATGTGTATACTATCACCCTGATGTGAAAGGAGTCTGGCTAAACAGGAGGTTTCGATGTTAGAGCAGCCTGAAAAAGAGTTAAAATATGTCTTTAATTAGCAGCCTGAAAAAGAGTTGAAACATAGCTTTGGGTGGACATTTAAACATTTAATTTTTAAATCCTATATCAGAATATTCCAATATTACCCAGTGACAGTCTGGGATGTGTATACTATCACCCTGATGTGAAATGAGTCTGGCTAAACAGGAGGTTTCGATGTTAGATCAGCCTGAAAAAGAGATACAATATGCCTTTAATTGGAAGCCAAAATATAGCCAAAATATAGATTTAATTGGACATTTAAGACTTTAATTTTAAAATCCTGTATCAGAATAGTCCAATATTACCCAGTGACAGTCTGGGATGTGTATACTATCACCCTGATGTGAAATTAGCCTGTCTAAACAGGAGGTTCCAATGTTACAGCAGCCTAAAAAAGAGTTAAAATGTCTTTAATTAGCAGCCTGAAAAAAACTTGAAATATAGCTTTAAGTGGACATTTAAACCTTTAATTTTAAAATCCTATATCAGAATATTCCAATATCACCCAGTGACAGTCTGGGATGTGTATACTATCACCCTGATGTGAAATGAGTCTGGCTAAACAGGAGGTTTCGATGTTAGAGCAGCCTGAAAAAGAGTTACAATATGGCTTCAATTAGAAGCCTGAAAAAGAGTTGAAATATAGTTTTGGGTGGACATTTAAACCTTTAATTTTTAAATCCTATATCAGACTAATCCAATATTACCCAATGACAGTCTGGGATGTGTTTACTATCACCCTGAGGTGAAATGAGTCTGGCTAAGCAGGAGGTTTCCATGTTAGAGCAGCCTGAAAAAGAGTTACAATATGGCTTCAATTAAAAGCCTGAAAAAGAGTTGAAATATAGCTTTGGGTGGACATTTAAACCTTTAATTTTTAAATCCTATATCAGAATAGTCCAATATTACCCAATGACAGTCTGGGATGTGTTTACTATCACCCTGAGGTGAAATGAGTCTGGCTAAAAAGGAGGTTTCGATGTTAGATCAGCCTGAAAAAGAGATACAATATGCCTTAAATTAGAAGCCAAAATATAGCCAAAATATAGATTTAATTGGACATTTAACAATTTAATTTTTAAATCCTGTATCAGAATAGTCCAATATTACCCAGTGACAGTCTGGGATGTGTATACTATCATCCTGATGTGAAATGAGTCTGGCTAAACAGGAGGTTTCGATGTTAGAGCAGCCTGAAAAAGAGTTACAATATGTATTTAATTAGCAGCCTGAAAAAAAGTTGAAATATAGCTTTAAGTGGACATTTAAACCTTTAATTTTAAAATCATATATCAGAATATTCCAATTTTACCCAGTGACAGTCTGGGATGTGGATACTATCACCCTGATGTGAAATGAGTCTGGCTAAACAGGAGGTTTCGATGTTAGAGCAGCCTGAAAAAGAGTTACAATATGGCTTTAATTAGCAGCCTGAAAAAAAGTTTAAATATAGCTTTAAGTGGACATTTAAACCTTTAATTTTAAAATCATATATCAGAATATTCCAATATCACCCAGTGACAGTCTGGGATGTGTATACTATCACCCTGATGTGAAATGAGTCTGGCTAAACAGGAGGTTTCGATGTTAGAGCAGCCTGAAAAAGAGTTACAATATGGCTTCAATTAGAAGCCTGAAAAAGAGTTGAAATATAGTTTTGGGTGGACATTTAAACCTTTAATTTTTAAATCCTATATCAGAATAGTCCAATATTACCCAGTGACAGTCTGGGATGTGTTTACTATCACCCTGAGGTGAAATGAGTCTGGCTAAACAGGAGGTTTCGATGTTAGGGCAGCCTGAAAAAGAGTTACAATATGGCTTCAATTAGAAGCCTGAAAAAGAGTTGAAATATAGATTTGGGTGGACATTTAAACCTTTAATTTTTAAATCCTATATCAGAATAGTCCAATATTACCCAGTGACAGTCTGGGATGTGTATACTATCACCCTGATGTGAAATGAGCCTGTCTAAACAGGAGGTTTCAATGTTATAGCAGCCTAAAAAAGAGTTAAAATATGTCTTTAATTAGCAGCCTGAAAAAGAGTTGAAATATAGCTTTGGGTGGACATGTAAACATTTAATTTTTAAATCCTATATCAGAATATTCCAATATTACCCAGTGACAGTCTGGGATGTGTATACTATCACCCTGATGTGAAAGGAGTCTGGCTAAACAGGAGGTTTCTATGTTAGATCAGCCTGAAAAAGAGATACAATATGCCTTTAATTAGAAGCCAAAATATAGCCAAAATATAGATTTAATTGGACATTTAACAATTTAATTTTTAAATCCTGTATCAGAATAGTCCAATATTACCCAGTGACAGTCTGGGATGTGTATACTATCACCCTGATGTGAAATTAGCCTGTCTAAACAGGAGGTTTCAATGTTACAGCAGCCTAAAAAAAGAGTTAAAATGTCTTCAATTAGAAGCCTGAAAAAGAGTTGAAATATAGCTTTGGGTGGACATTTGAACCTTTAATTTTTAAATCCTATATCAGAATAGTCCAATATTACCCAGTGACAGTCTGGGATGTGTATACTATCACCCTGATGTGAAATGAGTCTGGCTAAACAGGAGGTTTCGATGTTAGATCAGCCTGAAAAAGAGATACAATATGCCTTTAATTAGAAGCCAAAATATAGCCAAAATATAGATTTAATTAGACATTTAACAATTTAATTTTTAAATCCTGTATCAGAATAGTCCAATATTACCCAGTGACAGTCTGGGATGTGTATACTATCATCCTGATGTGAAATTATTCTGGCTAAACAGGAGGTTTCGATATTAGAGCAGCCTGAAAAAGAGTTACAATATGGCTTCAATTAGAAGCCTGAAAAAGAGTTGAAATATAGCTTTGGGTGGACATTTAAACCTTTAATTTTTAAATCCTGTATCAGAATATTCCAATATTACCCAGTGACAGTCTGGGATGTGTATACTATCACCCTGATGTGAAAGGAGTCTGGCTAAACAGGAGGTTTCGATGTTAGAGCAGCCTGAAAAAGAGTTACAATATGGCTTCAATTAGAAGCCTGAAAAAGAGTTGAAATATAGTTTTGGGTGGACATTTAAACCTTTAATTTTTAAATCCTATATCAGAATAATCCAATATTACCCAATGACAGTCTGGGATGTGTTTACTATCACCCTGAGGTGAAATGAGTCTGGCTAAGCAGGAGGTTTCGATGTTAGAGCAGCCTGAAAAAGAGTTAAAATATGTCTTTAATTAGCAGCCTGAAAAAGAGTTGAAACATAGCTTTGGGTGGACATTTAAACATTTAATTTTTAAATCCTATATCAGAATATTCCAATATTACCCAGTGACAGTCTGGGATGTGTATACTATCACCCTGATGTGAAATGAGTCTGGCTAAACAGGAGGTTTCGATGTTAGATCAGCCTGAAAAAGAGATACAATATGCCTTTAATTAGAAGCCAAAATATAGCCAAAATATAGATTTAATTGGACATTTAAGACTTTAATTTTAAAATCCTGTATCAGAATAGTCCAATATTACCCAGTGACAGTCTGGGATGTGTATACTATCATCCTGATGTGAAATGAGGCTGGCTAAACAGGAGGTTTCGATGTTAGAGCAGCCTGAAAAAGAGTTACAATATGTATTTAATTAGCAGCCTGAAAAAAAGTTGAAATATAGCTTTAAGTGGACATTTAAACCTTTAATTTTAAAATCATATATCAGAATATTCCAATATTACCCAGTGACAGTCTGGGATGTGTATACTATCACCCTGATGTGAAATGAGTCTGGCTAAACAGGAGGTTTCGATGTCAGAGCAGCCTGAAAAAGAGTTACAATATGGCTTCAATTAGAAGCCTGAAAAAGAGTTGAAATATAGTTTTGGGTGGACATTTAAACCTTTAATTTTTAAATCCTATATCAGAATAGTCCAATATTACCCAATGACAGTCTGGGATGTGTTTACTATCACCCTGAGGTGAAATGAGTCTGGCTAAACAGGAGGTTTCGATGTTAGAGCAGCCTGAAAAAGAGTTACAATATGGCTTCAATTAAAAGCCTGAAAAAGAGTTGAAATATAGCTTTGGGTGGACATTTAAACCTTTAATTTTTAAATCCTATATCAGAATAGTCCAATATTACCCAGTGACAGTCTGGGATGTGTATAATATCACCCTGATGTGAAATGAGCCTGTCTAAACAGGAAGTTTCAATGTTACAGCAGCCTAAAAAAGAGTTACAATATGGCTTCAATTAGAAGCCTGAAAAAGAGTTGAAATATAGCTTTGGGTGGACATTTAAACCTTTAATTTTTAAATCCTATATCAGAATATTCCAATATTACCCAGTGACAGTCTGGGATGTGTATACTATCATCCTGATGTGAAATGATTCTGGCTAAACAGGAGGTTTCGATGTTAGAGCAGCCTGAAAAAGAGTTACAATATGGCTTCAATTAGAAGCCTGAAAAAGAGTTGAAATATAGCTTTGGGTGGACATTTAAACCTTTAATTTTAAAATCCTATATCAGAATATTCCAATATTACCCAGTGACAGTCTGGGATTTGTATACTATCACGCTGATGTGAAATGAGTCTGGCTAAACAGGAGGTTTCGATGTTAGAGCAGCCTGAAAAAGAGTTACAATATGGCTTCAATTAGAAGCCTGAAAAAGAGTTGAAATATAGTTTTAGGTGGACATTTAAACCTTTAATTTTTAAATCCTGTATCAGAATAGTCCAATATTACCCAGTGACAGTCTGGGATGTGTATACTATCACCCTGATTTTAAATGAGTCTGGCTAAACAGCAGGTTTCGATGTCAGAGCAGCCTGAAAAAGAGTTACAATATGGCTTCAATTAGAAGCCTGAAAAAGAGTTGAAATATAGTTTTGGGTGGACATTTAAACCTTTAATTTTTAAATCCTATATCAGAATAGTCCAATATTACCCAATGGCAGTCTGGGATGTGTTTACTATCACCCTGAGGTGAAATGAGTCTGGCTAAACAGGAGGTTTCGATGTTAGAGCAGCCTGAAAAAGAGTTACAATATGGCTTCAATTAAAAGCCTGAAAAAGAGTTGAAATATAGCTTTGGGTGGACATTTAAACCTTTAATTTTTAAATCCTATATCAGAATAGTCCAATATTACCCAGTGACAGTCTGGGATGTGTATACTATCACCCTGATGTGAAATGAGCCTGTCTATACAGGAGGTTTCGATGTTAGAGCAGCCTGAAAAAGAGTTACAATATGTCTTTAATTAGCAGCCTGAAAAAGAGTTGAAACATAGCTTTGGGTGGACATTTAAACATTTAATTTTTAAATCCTATATCAGAATATTCCAATATTACCCAGTGACAGTCTGGGATGTGTATACTATCACCCTGATGTGAAATGAGTCTGGCTAAACAGGAGGTTTCGATGTTAGATCAGCCTGAAAAAGAGATACAATATGCCTTTAATTAGAAGCCAAAATATAGCCAAAATATAGATTTAATTGGACATTTAAGACTTTAATTTTAAAATCCTGTATCAGAATAGTCCAATATTACCCAGTGACAGTCTGGGATGTGTATACTATCATCCTGATGTGAAATGAGGCTGGCTAAACAGGAGGTTTCGATGTTAGAGCAGCCTGAAAAAGAGTTACAATATGTATTTAATTAGCAGCCTGAAAAAAAGTTGAAATATAGCTTTAAGTGGACATTTAAACCTTTAATTTTAAAATCATATATCAGAATATTCCAATATTACCCAGTGACAGTCTGGGATGTGTATACTATCACCCTGATGTGAAATGAGTCTGGCTAAACAGGAGGTTTCGATGTCAGAGCAGCCTGAAAAAGAGTTACAATATGGCTTCAATTAGAAGCCTGAAAAAGAGTTGAAATATAGTTTTGGGTGGACATTTAAACCTTTAATTTTTAAATCCTATATCAGAATAGTCCAATATTACCCAATGACAGTCTGGGATGTGTTTACTATCACCCTGAGGTGAAATGAGTCTGGCTAAACAGGAGGTTTCGATGTTAGAGCAGCCTGAAAAAGAGTTACAATATGGCTTCAATTAAAAGCCTGAAAAAGAGTTGAAATATAGCTTTGGGTGGACATTTAAACCTTTAATTTTTAAATCCTATATCAGAATAGTCCAATATTACCCAGTGACAGTCTGGGATGTGTATAATATCACCCTGATGTGAAATGAGCCTGTCTAAACAGGAAGTTTCAATGTTACAGCAGCCTAAAAAAGAGTTACAATATGGCTTCAATTAGAAGCCTGAAAAAGAGTTGAAATATAGCTTTGGGTGGACATTTAAACCTTTAATTTTTAAATCCTATATCAGAATATTCCAATATTACCCAGTGACAGTCTGGGATGTGTATACTATCATCCTGATGTGAAATGATTCTGGCTAAACAGGAGGTTTCGATGTTAGAGCAGCCTGAAAAAGAGTTACAATATGGCTTCAATTAGAAGCCTGAAAAAGAGTTGAAATATAGCTTTGGGTGGACATTTAAACCTTTAATTTTAAAATCCTATATCAGAATATTCCAATATTACCCAGTGACAGTCTGGGATTTGTATACTATCACGCTGATGTGAAATGAGTCTGGCTAAACAGGAGGTTTCGATGTTAGAGCAGCCTGAAAAAGAGTTACAATATGGCTTCAATTAGAAGCCTGAAAAAGAGTTGAAATATAGTTTTAGGTGGACATTTAAACCTTTAATTTTTAAATCCTGTATCAGAATAGTCCAATATTACCCAGTGACAGTCTGGGATGTGTTTACTATCACCCTGAGGTGAAATGAGTCTGGCTAAACAGGAGGTTTCGATGTTAGGGCAGCCTGAAAAAGTGTTACAATATGGCTTCAATTAGAAGCCTGAAAAAGAGTTGAAATATAGCTTTGGGTGGACATTTAAACCTTTAATTTTTAAATCCTATATCAGAATATTCCAATATTACCCAGTGACAGTCTGGGATGTGTATACTATCACCCTGATGTGAAAGGAGTCTGGCTAAACAGGAGGTTTCGATGTTAGATCAGCCTGAAAAAGAGATACAATATGCCTTTAATTAGAAGCCAAAATATAGCAAAAATATAGATTTAATTGGACATTTAACAATTTAATTTTTAAATCCTGTATCAGAATAGTCCAATATTACCCAGTGACAGTCTGGGATGTGTATACTATCATCCTGATGTGAAATGAGTCTGGCTAAACAGGAGGTTTCGATGTTAGAGCAGCCTGAAAAAGAGTTACAATATGTATTTAATTAGCAGCCTGAAAAAAAGTTGAAATATAGCTTTAAGTGGACATTTAAACCTTTAATTTTAAAATCATATATCAGAATATTCCAATATTACCCAGTGACAGTCTGGGATGTGTATACTATCACCCTGATTTTAAATGAGTCTGGCTAAACAGCAGGTTTCGATGTCAGAGCAGCCTGAAAAAGAGTTACAATATGGCTTCAATTAGAAGCCTGAAAAAGAGTTGAAATATAGTTTTGGGTGGACATTTAAACCTTTAATTTTTAAATCCTATATCAGAATAGTCCAATATTACCCAATGGCAGTCTGGGATGTGTTTACTATCACCCTGAGGTGAAATGAGTCTGGCTAAACAGGAGGTTTCGATGTTAGAGCAGCCTGAAAAAGAGTTACAATATGGCTTCAATTAAAAGCCTGAAAAAGAGTTGAAATATAGCTTTGGGTGGACATTTAAACCTTTAATTTTTAAATCCTATATCAGAATAGTCCAATATTACCCAGTGACAGTCTGGGATGTGTATACTATCACCCTGATGTGAAATGAGCCTGTCTATACAGGAAGTTTCAATGTTACAGCAGCCTAAAAAAGAGTTAAAATATGTCTTTAATTAGCAGCCTGAAAAAAAGTTGAAATATAGCTTTAAGTGGACATTTAAACCTTTAATTTTAAAATCCTATATCAGAATAGTCCAATATTACCCAGTGACAGTCTGGGATGTGTATGCCATCACCGTGACTTTAAATGAGTCTGGCTAAACAAGAGGTTTCGATGTTAGAGCAGCCTGAAAAAGAGTTAAAATATGTCTTTAATTAGCAGCCTGAAAAAGAGTTGAAACATAGCTTTGGGTGGACATTTAAACATTTAATTTTTAAATCCTATATCAGAATATTCCAATATTACCCAGTGACAGTCTGGGATGTGTATACTATCACCCTGATGTGAAATGAGTCTGGCTAAACAGGAGGTTTCGATGTTAAATCAGCCTGTAAAAGAGATACAATATGCCTTTAATTAGAAGCCAAAATATAGCCAAAATATAGATTTAATTGGACATTTAACAATTTAATTTTTAAATCATATATCAGAATATTCCAATATTACCCAGTGACAGTCTGGGATGTGTATACTATCACCCTGACGTGAAATGAGTCTGGCTAAACAAGAGGTTTCGATGTTAGAGCATGTTGTTTTTTTTTTGCATTTTTTGTGGGTTTTTTTGCATTTTTTTTGCATTTTTTTTTGCATTTTTTGTGGGTTTTTTTTGCATTTTTTGTGGGTTTTTTTGCATTTTTTGTGGTTTTTTTTACATTTTTTTTGCATTTTTTTTGCATTTTTTTTGCATTTTTTGTGTTTTTTTTTTTTTTGCATTTTTTTGTGTTTTTTTGCATTTTTTTTGCATTTTTTTTGCATTTTTTTTGCTTTTTTTTTTGCTTTTTTTTTTGCATTTTTTAGCATTTTTTTTGCATTTTTTTGCATTTTTTTTTTGCATTTTTTGTGTTTTTTTTTGCATTTTTTTGCATTTTTTTTTGCATTTTTTTTTGCATTTTTTTTGCATTTTTTTTGCATTTTTTTGCATTTTTTTTGCATTTTTTTTGCATTTTTTTTTTAATTTTTTTTGCATTTTTTTTGCATTTTTTTGTGTTTTTTTTGCATTTTTTTTGCATTTTTTGTGGGTTTTTTTGCATTTTTTTGTGTTTTTTTGCATTTTTTTTTTGCATTTTTTGTGGGTTTTTTTGCATTTTTTTGCATTTTTTTTGCATTTTTTTTTGCATTTTTTGTGGTTTTTTTTGCATTTTTTTGTGGGTTTTTTTGCATTTTTTTGCATTTTTTTTGTGTTTTTTTGCATTTTTTTTTTGTATTTTTTGTGTGTTTTTTTGCATTTTTTTTTTTTGCATTTTTGTGCTTTTTTTTGCATTTTTTGTGTTTTTTTGCATTTTCTTTGCATTTTTTGTGGGTTTTTTTGCATTTTTTTTGTGTTTTTTTTGCATTTTTTTGTGTTTTTTTTTGCATTTTTTTGTGTTTTTTTTTGCATTTTTTTTGCATTTTTTTGCATTTTTTTTGCATTTTTTTTTCATTTTTTGTGGGTTTTTTTTCATTTTTTTTGTGTTTTTTTTTACATTTTTTGTGGGTTTTTTTGCATTTTTTTGTGGGTTTTTTTTCATTTTTTTTGTGTTTTTTTGCATTTTTTTTTGCATTTTTTTTGCATTTTTTTTGCATTTTTTTTGCATTTTTTGTGGGTTTTTTTGCATTTTTTTTTACATTTTTTGTGGGTTTTTTTGCATTTTTTTTTGCATTTTTTTTTGCATTTTTTTTGCATTTTTTTGCATTTTTTGTGGGTTTTTTTGCATTTTTTTGTTTTTTTTTGCATTTTTTTGTGTTTTTTTTGCATTTTTTTGCATTTTTTTTGTGTTTTTTTGCTTTTTTTTTTTGCATTTTTTTTTTGCATTTTTTGTGGGTTTTTTTGCATTTTTTTTGCATTTTTTTTTGCATTTTTTAGCATTTTTTTTGCATTTTTTTGCATTTTTTTTTGCATTTTTTGTGTTTTTTTTGCATTTTTTTGCATTTTTTTTGCATTTTTTTTTGCATTTTTTTTGCATTTTTTTTGCATTTTTTTGCATTTTTTTTGCATTTTTTTTGCATTTTTTTTTGAATTTTTTTTGCATTTTTTTTTGCATTTTTTTGTGTTTTTTTTGCATTTTTTTTTGCATTTTTTGTGGGTTTTTTTGCATTTTTTTGTTTTTTTGCATTTTTTTTTTGCATTTTTTGTGGGTTTTTTTGCATTTTTTTGCATTTTTTTTGCATTTTTTTTTGCATTTTTTGTGGGTTTTTTTGCATTTTTTTGTGGGTTTTTTTGCATTTTTTTGTGTTTTTTTGCATTTTTTTTGTATTTTTTGTGTGTTTTTTTGCATTTTTTTTGCATTTTTTTTTTTTGCATTTTTGTGCTTTTTTTTGCATTTTTTGTGTGTTTTTTTGCATTTTCTTTGCATTTTTTGTGGGTTTTTTTGCATTTTTTTTGTGTTTTTTTTGCATTTTTTTGTGGTTTTTTTTTGCATTTTTTTGTGTTTTTTTTTGCATTTCTTTTGCATTTTTCTTGCATTTTTTTTGCATTTTTTTTGCATTTTTTTGCATTTTTTGTGGGTTTTTTTTCATTTTTTTTGTGTTTTTTTTTACATTTTTTGTGGGTTTTTTTGCATTTTTTTGTGGGTTTTTTTTCATTTTTTTTGTGTTTTTTTGCATTTTTTTGCATTTTTTTTTGCATTTTTTTTTGCATTTTTTTTGCATTTTTTTTGCATTTTTTGTGGGTTTTTTTGCATTTTTTTGTGTTTTTTTTACATTTTTTGTGGGTTTTTTTGCATTTTTTTTTGCATTTTTTTTGCATTTTTTTTGCATTTTTTGTGGGTTTTTTTGCATTTTTTTGTTTTTTTTTTTGCATTTTTTTGTGTTTTTTTTTGCATTTTTTTGCATTTTTTTTGTGTTTTTTTGCTTTTTTTTTTTGCATTTTTTTTTTGTATTTTTTGTGGGTTTTTTTGCATTTTTTTTGCATTTTTTTTTGCATTTTTTGTGTTTTTTTTGCATTTTTTGTGTTTTTTTTTTGCATTTTTTTGCATTTTTTTTGTGTTTTTTTGCATTTTTTTTTTGCATTTTTTGTGTTTTTTTTTTGCATTTTTTTTGCATTTTTTTTGCATTTTTTTTTGCATTTTTTTTGCATTTTTTTTGCATTTTTTTTGCATTTTTTTTTGCATTTTTTGTGGGTTTTTTTGCATTTTTTTGTGGGTTTTTTTGCATTTTTATTGCATTTTTTTTGTGTTTTTTTGCATTTTTTTTTTGCATTTTTTGTGGGTTTTTTTGCATTTTTTTTGCATTTTTTTTTTTGCATTTTTGTGCTTTTTTTTGCATGTTTTTGTGTGTTTTTTTGCATTTTCTTTGCATTTTTTGTGGGTTTTTTTGCATTTTTTTTGTTTTTTTTGCATTTTTTTGTGGGTTTTTTTGCATTTTTTTTGCATTTTATTGTGTTTTTTTGCATTTTTTTGCATTTTTTGTGGGGTTTTTTGCAATTTTTTAGCATTTTTTTTGCATTTTTTGTGGTTTTTTTTGCATTTTTTTGTGTTTTTTTTTTGCATTTTTTGTGGGTTTTTTGTGGGTTTTTTTGCATTTTTTTTTTGCATTTTTTTTGCATTTTTTTGCATTTTTTTTTGCATTTTTTTTCATTTTTTTTTTTCATTTTTTTTGCATTTTTTTTGCATTTTTTTTGCATTTTTTTTGCATTTTTTGTGGGTTTTTTTGCATTTTTTTTGTGTTTTTTTTACATTTTTTGTGGGTTTTTTTGCATTTTTTTTGCATTTTTTTTTTGCATTTTTTTTGCATTTTTTTTGCATTTTTTGTGGGTTTTTTTGCATTTTTTTTGTGTTTTTTTTTTTGCATTTTTTTTGCATTTTTTTTGCATTTTTTGTGGGTTTTTTTGCATTTTTTTTGTGTTTTTTTTTTTGCATTTTTTTGTGTTTTTTTTTTTGCATTTTTTTTGTGTTTTTTTGCTTCTTTTTTTGCATTTTTTTATTGCATTTTTTGTGGGGTTTTTTTGCATTTTTTTTGCATTTTTTTTGCATTTTTTTTTTGCATTTTTTGTGGGTTTTTTTTGCATTTTTTGTGGGTTTTTTTGCATTTTTTTGTGTTTTTTTTTGCATTTTTTTGTGTTTTTTTTGCATTTTTTTGTGGGTTTTTTTTTACATTTTTTTTTGCATTTTTTTTGCATTTTTTTGCATTTTTTTGCATTTTTTTGCATTTTTTTTTTGCATTTTTTTTGCATTTTTTTTTGCATTTTTTTGCATTTTTTTTGCATTTTTATTTGCATTTTTTGTGTTTTTTTTGCATTTTTTGTGTTTTTTTTAGCATTTTTTTTGCATTTTTTTGTGTTTTTTTGCATTTTTTTTTTGCATTTTTTGTGTTTTTTTTTGCATTTTTTTTGCATTTTTTTTGCATTTTTTTGCATTTTTTTGCTTTTTTTTTGCATTTTTTTGCATTTTTTTTGCATTTTTTTTGCATTTTTTTTTGCATTTTTTTGTGGGTTTTTTGTGGGGTTTTTTTGCATTTTTTGTGTTTTTTTTTGCATTTTTATTTGCATTTTTTGTGTTTTTTTTTTGCATTTTTTGTGGGTTTTTTTGCATTTTTTTTGCATTTTTTTGTGGTTTTTTTGCATTTTTTTTGTGTTTTTTTGCATTTTTTTGCAATTTTTTTTTGCATTTTTTTTTGCATTTTTTTTTGCATTTTTTTGCATTTTTTTGCATTTTTTGTGGGGTTTTTTGCATTTTTTTTGTGTTTTTTTTTTGCATTTTTTTGTGTTTTTTTTGCATTTTTTTGCATTTTTTTGTGTTTTTTGGCATTTTTTTTTTGCATTTTTTGTGGGTTTTTTTGTGTTTTTTTTTGCATTTTTTGTCGGTTTTTGCATTTTTTTTTGCATTTTTGTGGGTTTTTTTGCATTTTTTTTGTGTTTTTTTTTGCATTTTTTGTGTTTTTTTTGCATTTTTTTGTGGGTTTTTTTAAATTTTTTTTTGCATTTTTTTTGCATTTTTTTGCATTTTTTTTGCATTAATTTTTTGCATATTTTGTGTTTTTTTATGCATTTTTGTGGGTTTTTTGCATTTTTTGTGTTTTTTTTTGCATTTTTTTTGCATTTTTTTGTGTTTTTTTGCATTTTTTTTTGCATTTTTTGTGGGTTTTTTTGCATTTTTTTTGCATTTTTTTTGCATTTTTTTTGCATTTTTTTGCTTTTTTTTTGCATTTTTTTGCATTTTTTTTGCATTTTTTTTTTGCATTTTTTTTGCATTTTTTTTGCATTTTTTTTGCATTTTTTTGTGTGTTTTTTTGCATTTTCTTTGCATTTTTGTGGGTTTTTTTGCATTTTTTTGTGTTTTTTTGCATTTTTTTGTGGGTTTTTTTGCATTTTTTTGCATTTTTTTGTGTTTTTTTTTGCATTTTTTTTGCATTTTTTGTGGGGTTTTTTGCAATTTTTTAGCATTTTTTTTTGCATTTTTTGTGGTTTTTTTTGCATTTTTTTGTGTTTTTTTTTGCATTTTTTGTGGGTTTTTTGTGGGTTTTTTTGCAATTTTTTGTGGTTTTTTTTTCATTTTTTTGTGTTTTTTTGCATTTTTTTTTGCATTTTTTTTGCATTTTTTTTTGCATTTTTTTTGCATTTTTTTTTTCATTTTTTTTTGCATTTTTTTTGCATTTTTTTTTGCATTTTTTGTGGGTTTTTTTGCATTTTTTTTGTGTTTTTTTTTTACATTTTTTGTGGGTTTTTTTTGCATTTTTTTTGCATTTTTTTTTTGCATTTTTTTTGCATTTTTTTGCATTTTTTTTGCATTTTTATTTGCATTTTTTGTGTTTTTTTTGCATTTTTTTGCAATTTTTTTGCATTTTTTTGCATTTTTTTGCATTTTTTTTGCATTTTTTTGCATTTTTTTTTGCATTTTTTTGCATTTTTTTTGCATTTTTTTGTGGGTTTTTTGTGGGGTTTTTTTGCATTTTTTGTGGTTTTTTTTTTGCATTTTTATTTGCATTTTTTGTGTTTTTTTTTGCATTTTTTGTGGGTTTTTTTGCATTTTTTTTGCATTTTTTGTGGGTTTTTTTTGCATTTTTTTTGTGTTTTTTTGCATTTTTTTGCAATTTTTTTTGCATTTTTTTTGCATTTTTTTTTGCATTTTTTTGCATTTTTTTGCATTTTTTGTGGGGTTTTTTGCATTTTTTTGTGTTTTTTTTTTGCATTTTTTTGTGTTTTTTTTGCATTTTTTTGCATTTTTTTTGTGTTTTTTGCATTTTTTTTTTGCATTTTTTGTGGGTTTTTTTGCATTTTTTGCATTTTTTTTGTGTTTTTTTTGCATTTTTTGTGGGTTTTTTGCATTTTTTTTGCATTTTTTGTGGGTTTTTTTGCATTTTTTTGTGTTTTTTTTGCATTTTTTTGCATTTTTTTGCATTTTTTTGTGGGTTTTTTAAATTTTTTTTGCATTTTTTTTTGCATTTTTTTGCATTTTTTTTGCATTTTTTTGCATTTTTTTTTGCATTTTTTTTGCATTTTTTTTGCATTTTTTTTTGCATATTTTGTGTTTTTTTATGCATTTTTTGTGGGTTTTTAGCATTTTTTGTTTTTTTTGCATTTTTTTGCATTTTTTTTGCATTTTTTTGTGGGTTTTTTTGTGGGGTTTTTTTTTGCATTTTTTTGTGTTTTTTTGTGTTTTTTTGCATTTTTTTGTGGGTTTTTTGCATTTTTTTTGCATTTTTTTTTTGCATTTTTTTTTGCATTTTTTTGCATTTTTTTGCATTTTTTTTGCATTTTTTTTGCATTTTTTTGTGGGTTTTTTGTGGGTTTTTTTTGCATTTTTTGTGGGTTTTTTTTGCATTTTTATTTGCATTTTTTGTGGGTTTTTTTTGCATTTTTTTTGCATTTTTTTTGCATTTTTTTTTTTGCATTTTTTGTGGTTTTTTTTGCATTTTTTTTGTGTTTTTTTGCTTCTTTTTTTTGCATTTTTTTATTGCATTTTTTGTGGGGTTTTTTGCATTTTTTTTGCATTTTTTTTTGCATTTTTTGTGGGTTTTTTTTTGCATTTTTTGTGGGTTTTTTTGCATTTTTTTGTGTTTTTTTTTGCATTTTTTTGTGTTTTTTTTGCATTTTTTTGTGGGTTTTTTTTTTACATTTTTTTTGCATTTTTTTTGCATTTTTTTGCATTTTTTTGCATTTTTTTGCATTTTTTTTTTGCATTTTTTTTGCATTTTTTTTGCATTTTTTTGCATTTTTTTTGCATTTTTATTTGCATTTTTTGTGTTTTTTTTTGCATTTTTTGTGTTTTTTTTAGCATTTTTTTTGCATTTTTTTGTGTTTTTTTGCATTTTTTTTTTGCATTTTTTGTGTTTTTTTTTGCATTTTTTTTGCATTTTTTTTGCATTTTTTTGCATTTTTTGCTTTTTTTTTGCATTTTTTTGCATTTTTTTTTGCATTTTTTTGCATTTTTTTGCATTTTTTTGTGGGTTTTTTGTGGGTTTTTTTGCATTTTTTGTGTTTTTTTTTGCATTTTTATTTGCATTTTTTGTGTTTTTTTTTTGCATTTTTTTGTGGGTTTTTTTGCATTTTTTTTGCATTTTTTGTGGGTTTTTTTTGCATTTTTTTTGTGTTTTTTTGCATTTTTTGCAATTTTTTTGCATTTTTTTTGCATTTTTTTTTGCATTTTTTTGCATTTTTTTGCATTTTTGTGGGTTTTTTGCATTTTTTTTTGTGTTTTTTTTTTGCATTTTTTTGTGTTTTTTTTGCATTTTTTTGCATTTTTTTTGGTGTTTTTTTGCATTTTTTTTTTGCATTTTTTTGTGGGTTTTTTTGTGTTTTTTTTGCATTTTTTGTCGGTTTTTTGCATTTTTTTTTGCATTTTTTGTGGGTTTTTTTGCATTTTTTTGTGGGTTTTTTTAAATTTTTTTTGCATTTTTTTTGCATTTTTTTTGCATTTTTTTGCATTTTTTTTTGCATATTTTGTGTTTTTTTATGCATTTTTGTGGGTTTTTTGCATTTTTTGTGTTTTTTTTTGCATTTTTTTTGCATTTTTTTGTGTTTTTTTGCATTTTTTTTTGCATTTTTTGTGGTTTTTTGCATTTTTTTTTGCATTTTTTTGCATTTTTTTGCATTTTTTTGCTTTTTTTTTGCATTTTTTTGCATTTTTTTTGCATTTTTTTTTTGCATTTTTTTTGCATTTTTTTGCATTTTTTTTGCATTTTTTGTGTGTTTTTTTTGCATTTTCTTTGCATTTTTTGTGGGTTTTTTTGCATTTTTTTTGTGTTTTTTTTGCATTTTTTTGTGGGTTTTTTTGCATTTTTTTTGCATTTTTTTGTGTTTTTTTTGCATTTTTTGTTAATTGCATTTTTTTGTGGGGTTTTTTGCAATTTTTTAGCATTTTTTTTGCATTTTTTGTGGTTTTTTTTTGCATTTTTTTGTGTTTTTTTTTGCATTTTTTGTGGGTTTTTTGTGGGTTTTTTTGCAATTTTTGTGGGTTTTTTTTCATTTTTTTTGTGTTTTTTTGCATTTTTTTTTGCATTTTTTTTGCATTTTTTTTGCATTTTTTTTTGCATTTTTTTTTCATTTTTTTTGCATTTTTTTGCATTTTTTTTGCATTTTTTGTGGGTTTTTTTGCATTTTTTTTTTGTGTTTTTTTTTACATTTTTTGTGGGTTTTTTGCATTTTTTTTGCATTTTTTTTTGCATTTTTTTTGCATTTTTTTGCATTTTTTTTGCATTTTTATTTGCATTTTTTGTGTTTTTTTGCATTTTTTTGCATTTTTTTTTGCATTTTTTTTGCATTTTTTTGCATTTTTTTTGCATTTTTTTGCATTTTTTTTTGCATTTTTTTGCATTTTTTTTGCATTTTTTTGTGGGTTTTTTGTGGGGTTTTTTTGCATTTTTTGTGGTTTTTTTTTGCATTTTTATTTGCATTTTTTGTGTTTTTTTTTTGCATTTTTTGTGGGTTTTTTGCATTTTTTTTTGCATTTTTTGTGGGTTTTTTTGCATTTTTTTTGTGTTTTTTTTGCATTTTTTTGCAATTTTTTTTGCATTTTTTTTGCATTTTTTTTTGCATTTTTTTGCATTTTTTTGCATTTTTTGTGGGGTTTTTTGCATTTTTTTGTGTTTTTTTTTTTGCATTTTTTTGTGTTTTTTTGCATTTTTTTGCATTTTTTTTGTGTTTTTTTGCATTTTTTTTTTGCATTTTTTGTGGGTTTTTTTGCATTTTTTGCATTTTTTTGTGTTTTTTTTGCATTTTTTGTGGGTTTTTTGCATTTTTTTTGCATTTTTTGTGGGTTTTTTTGCATTTTTTTGTGTTTTTTTTTGCATTTTTTTGCATTTTTTTTGCATTTTTTTGTGGGTTTTTTTAAATTTTTTTTGCATTTTTTTTGCATTTTTTTGCATTTTTTGCATTTTTTTGCATTTTTTTTTGCATTTTTTTTGCATTTTTTTTGCATTTTTTTTGCATATTTTGTGTTTTTTTATGCATTTTTTGTGGGTTTTTAGCATTTTTTGTTTTTTTTTGCATTTTTTTGCATTTTTTTTGCATTTTTTTGTGGGTTTTTTGTGGGGTTTTTTTTGCATTTTTTTGTGTTTTTTTTGTGTTTTTTTGCATTTTTTTGTGGGTTTTTTTGCATTTTTTTTGCATTTTTTTTTTGCATTTTTTTTGCATTTTTTTGCATTTTTTTTGCATTTTTTTTGCATTTTTTTTGCATTTTTTTGTGGTTTTTTGTGGGTTTTTTTTGCATTTTTTGTGGGTTTTTTTTGCATTTTTATTTGCATTTTTTGTGGGTTTTTTTGCATTTTTTTTTGCATTTTTTTTTGCATTTTTTGCATTTTTTTTGCATTTTTTTTGCATTTTTTTGTGGGTTTTTTGTGGGGTTTTTTTTGCATTTTTTTGTGTTTTTTTTGTGTTTTTTTTGCATTTTTTTGTGGTTTTTTTGCATTTTTTTGTGTTTTTTGCTTTTTTTTGCAATTTTTTTTGCATTTTTTTTGCATTTTTTTTTGCATTTTTTTGCATTTTTTTGCATTTTTTGTGGGGTTTTTTGCATTTTTTTTGTGTTTTTTTTTTGCATTTTTTTGTGTTTTTTTTGCATTTTTTTGCATTTTTTTGTGTTTTTTTGCATTTTTTTTTTGCATTTTTTGTGGGTTTTTTTGCATTTTTTGTGTTTTTTTTGTAGTTTTTTTGCATTTTTTTTTTTTGCATTTTTTGTGTTTTTTTGCATTTTTTTTGCATTTTTTTGCATTTTTTTGCATTTTTTTGCATTTTTTTTAGCATTTTTTTTGCATTTTTTTTTGCATTTTTTTTGCATTTTTTTTGCATTTTTTTAGCATTTTTTTGTGGGTTTTTTGTGGGTTTTTTTTGCATTTTTTTGTGTTTTTTTTGTGTTTTTTTTGCATTTTTTGTGGGTTTTTTTGCATTTTTTTTTGCATTTTTTGTGGGTTTTTTTGCATTTTTTTGTGTTTTTTTTAGCATTTTTTTGCATTTTTTTTTGCATTTTTTTCGCATTTTTTTAGCATTTTTTTGCATATTTTGTGTTTTTTTTTGCATTTTTTGTGGGTTTTTTGCATTTTTTTTTGCATTTTTTTGCATTTTTTTGCATTTTTTTGCATTTTTTTTGCATTTTTTTGCATTTTTTTTGCATTTTTTTTGCATATTTTGTGTTTTTTTATGCATTTTTTTGTGGGTTTTTTGCATTTTTTGTGTTTTTTTTTGCATTTTTTTGCATTTTTTTGTGTTTTTTTGCATTTTCTTTGCATTTTTTTGTGGGGTTTTTTTGCATTTTTTTTGTGTTTTTTTTTGCATTTTTTTGTGGTTTTTTTGCATTTTTTTTGCATTTTTTTGTGTTTTTTTTGCATTTTTTTTGCATTTTTTGTGGGGTTTTTTGCAATTTTTTAGCATTTTTTTTGCATTTTTTGTGGTTTTTTTTTGCATTTTTTTGTGTTTTTTTTTGCATTTTTTGTGGGTTTTTTGTGGGTTTTTTGCAATTTTTTGTGGGTTTTTTTTCATTTTTTTTGTGTTTTTTTGCATTTTTTTTGCATTTTTTTTGCATTTTTTTTGCATTTTTTTTTGCATTTTTTTTCATTTTTTTTTGCATTTTTTTTGCATTTTTTTTGCATTTTTTGTGGGTTTTTTTGCATTTTTTTTGTGTTTTTTTTTTACATTTTTTGTGGGTTTTTTTGCATTTTTTTGCATTTTTTTTTGCATTTTTTTTGCATTTTTTGCATTTTTTTTTGCATTTTTATTTGCATTTTTTGTGTTTTTTTTGCATTTTTTTGCATTTTTTTTGCATTTTTTGCATTTTTTTGCATTTTTTTTGCATTTTTTTGCATTTTTTTTTGCATTTTTTTGCATTTTTTTTGCATTTTTTTGTGGGTTTTTTGTGGGGTTTTTTTGCATTTTTTTGTGGTTTTTTTTTGCATTTTTATTTGCATTTTTTGTGTTTTTTTTTTGCATTTTTTGTGGGTTTTTTGCATTTTTTTTGCATTTTTTGTGGTTTTTTTGCATTTTTTTTGTGTTTTTTTGCATTTTTTTGCAATTTTTTTTGCATTTTTTTTGCATTTTTTTTTGCATTTTTTTGCATTTTTTTGCATTTTTTGTGGGGTTTTTTGCATTTTTTTGTGTTTTTTTTTTGCATTTTTTTGTGTTTTTTTTGCATTTTTTTGCATTTTTTTTGTGTTTTTTTGCATTTTTTTTTTGCATTTTTTGTGGGTTTTTTTGCATTTTTTTGCATTTTTTTTGTGTTTTTTTTGCATTTTTTGTGGGTTTTTTGCATTTTTTTTGCATTTTTTGTGGGTTTTTTTGCATTTTTTTGTGTTTTTTTTTGCATTTTTTTTGCATTTTTTTTGCATTTTTTTTGTGGGTTTTTTTAAATTTTTTTTTGCATTTTTTTTTGCATTTTTTTGCATTTTTTTGCATTTTTTTGCATTTTTTTTTGCATTTTTTTTGCATTTTTTTTGCATTTTTTTTTGCATATTTTGTGTTT